>CM038677.1:809516103-810116103 GCA_021605205.1 Aegilops longissima
TGAGCTCGTTCTCGGACCGCTCGAGGCTCTGCTTGAATGCATCGACCTCCAGCAGTCAAGTCTTGGCAGAGGTCAGCAGCCTTTGCATTCCCATATTGACATACTTATGTTAGACTCCTGCGTATATCTTTTTAGATCCTTAGTTAGTCTTTTCTTTCCGAGCGTCGAACTAAGCATCGAGGGGCTCTGTCTATGGTAATATTTTTACATATTCTAAACTTACCTCAAAGCTTTGTTAGAAGGCTGGTACAGGCTCGTCAGCCAACTCTTGGAGGACTGAACTGTCCGGATCACGCACTCATAGCGGTCGGTGCTCCTCCTCGATGGAGGCACTGTTAAGCGCCTCTAGTAAGCTATCCGGTGCCTCCGGTTGGACGGAGGACACCGGCGTCTTACCCTTCTTACGAAGGGACCGCTTGTCGGACTCTGGAACCTGAAGGTTCGGCATGGAGTCCCGGACGAGGTGGGCTTCAAGCCCCTGGGGTCTTGCCCCTCGAGCACAGGTCCGGGAGGTTGCCTTGGGCGCCTCCTGCGCCACCTCCTCTTGACCAGGCCCCCTTGGGCACCACCTCGGCGTCGTCCGCGGCGTGAGGCGAGGAGGCGGCGGAAGTGAAGTACTCTCCATTTCCGGCCGAACTCGGGGACCCGCTCGTGAAGCGATGAAATCGCCCTTGCCAGGCGAGCTGCATGATTATTCGGCATTAGATAACACTATGCAATGAAAAAAACCATGGGTATCCGGACACTTACGATCTCGCCCGAGGCTGGCCCTTGTGGGCAACTCCTCCTCGTCGTTGTCGGCGTTGGTGGAGAAGTCCGGAGGAAGGTCCTTCCTTCTTAGACCCTCCGGCCTCCCGGTTAGGCGCCCTTCCTTTTCCTCTCCTTCCCGGCTGAGAGGCTTCTTCCTCCTCCTCGTTCCAGGCGAAGATTACTTCCAGAATCGACAGCACTGAGTCGGGGAGCTCCTTCGAGTTCCGTGGCCTCCTTCTTGCCCTTCTTCTCCGGCACCACATGGGGTGCGGGCCAGCAACCCGTCAATCAGGCGTCCGCTGGTCTTCCGGCAAAAGGCAGACGGTTAATCTGTCCGGCGTCTTCAGCCAGTCTGTCAAAAGATTAGGGAGTTTAGATCCCACATAGAGTCAATCTATGAAAAAGAGTCCGTAAAGGTAAAATAACTTACCTCGCCCGGCTTGACGCTGCGAGCTGTATCCGCGATCTTGATGGCGGATGAGGAACCTCGGCGCCCTTGAACAACACCTTCGAGGCATCTTCGTACGAAGTGTCGAAGAGCCTTTTTAGAATCGAGTGCTATGCCGGATCGAACTCCCACAATTTGAAGGCCCGTTGTTGGCATGGGAGAATCCGGCGGATGAGCATCTCTGGATTACGTTGACAAGCACGAGATTCTTGTCCACCAGGTTTGGACGCATGTTTGGAGTCGGATAGCTCGTCGAATTCCCCCACGTCGGGCCGTCTCTTTCCATGATGAGAGCCGTGTGGAAGCCAGATCTGAACTTCGGGGCGCCGCCCATTTAAGTCGTCGCGGCTCGGCGATATAGAACCACCCGATTACCACCCCTTTATTGTCTCTCTGAAGGAGCCCTCGAGCAATAGGACTTTGGCCATCTTGCCAACCATGGCGCCTCCGCACTCCGCTTGGCGGCCGCCCACTACCTTCGGCCTGACATTGAAGATCTTCAGCCATAAGCGAAGTGGGGCTGGATCAGAGAAAGCCTCACACACGACGATGAGCGCCGAGATGTTGAGGATGAAATTGAGGCCAGATCGTGGAAGTCCGGCCGTAGTAGAACATGAGCCCCTGGACAAATGGGTGAAGTGGAAAACCTAGTCCACGGAGGAAGTGGGGGAGAAACACTACCCTCTCATGGGGCCTGGGGGTTGGAATGAGCTGCCCCTCGTCGGGTAGCCGACACGCGATGTCGCTGGACAAGTATCCGGCCTCCCGGTCTTGTGATGTGCCCCTCCGTGATGGAGGCCATCCACCTGCCTCCGCTCGAGACATAGTTGGAGAAGGTCGAGGTGGGTGTCTTGGACTCGGTATTTGGAGCTTGAGTCTTGTGAAATGGATGAGCAAAGGAGGAAGAAGGCGTGGGTGAAAAGGTGGATCCTTATCCTTATATGGACGGATGAAGCTATCGTCCCCCCCCGACCTGCTAAAACTAAACTTATCTCCCAAAGCGCCCGTAATCAAAGAGGCGCGGATGGGTTACCCGTCTATATTGATGAGGATCCCGGAATAAGGGCCACGATCTATGCTTTGATAAGGCGTGCCGGAAACCGCCTCGCTAAGCTACCGAGGTGGAGCAGTAAAAAGCGATTCATATAAAGGCATGGCCGTGGTGTGATGTCACGCCCGGAATACATCAGCAGATCGTGCAAAGATTACTCTCTCTACGGTGGTATGTGGAACTTGTTTTTGCGAGCGGACACTATCTGGTGTTCAAAACCTTCTATGAAGAATTGCAATGCCGAAGACAATATGCGCCCGGACTCGTCGTCATTGAAGCCTGGTTCAGGGAGACTCTTGAGGAGTCTGGACTAGGGGTGTCCGGATAGCGAACTATCATCTTTGGCGGACTCCAAGACTATGAAGATACAAGATTGAAGACTTCGTCCGTGTCCGGATGGGACTTTCCTTGGCGTAGAAGGCAAGCTTGGCGATCTGGATATGTAGATCTCCTACCATTGTAACCGACTCTGTGTAACCTAACCTATCCGGTGTCTATATAAACCGGAGGGTTTTAGTCCGTAGGACGAACAACAATCATACCATAGGCTAGCTTCTAGGGTTTAGCCTCCTTGATCTCGTGTATTACCTCCATCGAGAGGGCCCGAACCTAGGTAAAAACATCATGTCCCTTGTCTCCTGTTACCATCCGCCTAGACGCACAGTTTGGGACCCCCTTCCCGAGATCCGCCGGTTTTGACACCGACAACGAAGGTCGTCCCCTATGCTTCAGACGTCGGCTCTATAGTATGCTATGTTGTGTACCGCACCGGAAGTGTGCCTTTCCATGAGTCAGTCAAGGGGTACAAGAATGATCCAGGAATGGTGATCATTGGACAGCGGTCAAAATTGTCCTTGGAGTAAATAAAGGACATGTTTCTTGATTATGGAGGTGATAAAGAGTTCGACGTAAAGGGTTACGTCGATGCAAGCTTTAACACCTATCCGAATGACTCTGAGTAGCAAAGCGGATACGTATAGTGCACCAACCATTTGGAATAGCTCCAAGTGGAGCGTGGAAGCAGCATTTACAATATGACCTAGAGATTTGCGAAGTACATACGGATCTGAATGTTGCAGACCCGTTGACTAAAACCTCTCTCACAAGAAAAACATGATCAAACCCCAGAACTCACTGAGTCTTAATCACATGATGATGTGAACTAGTTTATTGACACTAGTAAACTCTTTGGATGTTGGTCACATGGCGATGTGACCTGTGAGTGTTAATCACATGGCGATGTGAACTAGATTATTGACTCTAGTGCAAGTGGGAGAATGTTGGAAATATGCCCTAGAGGCAATAATAAATTAGTTATTATTATATTTCCTTGTTCATGATAATCGTTTATTATCCATGCTATAATTGTATTGATAGGAAACTCAGATACATGTGCGGATACGTAGACAACACCATGTCCTAGTAAGCCTCTAGTTGACTAGCTCGTTGATCAATAGATGGTTACGGTTTCCTAACCATGGACATTGGATGTCGTTGATAACGGGATCACATCATTAGGAGAATGATGTGATGGACAAGACCAATCCTAAGCCTAGCACAAAAATCGTGTAGTTAGTATGCTAAAGCTTTTCTAATGTCAAGTATCATTTCCTTAGACCATGAGATTGTGCAACTCCCGGATACCGTAGGAATGCTTTGGGTGCACCAAACTCCTGGCAATAACTGGGTGGCTATAAAGGTGCACTCACGGTATCCCGAAAGTGTATACATTGGGTTGGCATGAATCGAGACTCGATTTGTCACTCCGTGTAACGGAGAGGTATCTCTAGGCCCACTCGGTAGGACATCATCATAATGTGCACAATGTGACCAAGGGGTTGATCACGGGATGATGTGTTACGAAACAAGTAAAGAGACTTGCCGGTAACGAGATTGAACAAGGTATCGGGATACCGACGATCGAATCTCGGGCAAGTACAATACCGCTAGACAAAGGGAATTGTATACGGGATTGATCGAATCCTTGACATCATGGTTCATCCGATGAGATCATCGTGGAACATGTGGGAGCCAACATGGGTATCCAGGTCCTGCAGTTGGTTATTGACCGGAGAACGTCTCGGTCATGTCTGCATGGTTCCCGAACCGTAGGGTCTACACACTAAGGTTCGATGGCGCTAGGGTTATAGGGAATAGATATATGTGGTTACCAATGTTGTTCGGATCCCGGATGAGATCCGGGGCGTCACGAGTTCGGAATGGTCGGAGGTAAAGATTTATATATGGAAAGTTGTTGTTCGGGTTCCGGAAAAGTTTGGGTTTTACGGTATTGTACGGGAAGCTTCGGAAGGTTCGGAGGATTCGGAGGGGTCCGGAGGTCCGGAAATTTTCCACCACGTCAATACAGCAGCATGGGCTGTGAGGCGCCCTAGCCTTAATGGGCCAGGGGCACGGCCCCCAAGTCCCATGCGCATGGGAGAGGGGAAATCCTAAGGGAGGGCCTCCACTTGACTTGGGAGGCACTCCTCCTTTCGCCCGCCCCTAGATGGGATCTAGGGCTGGCCGCCCCCCTAGGGGTGGAACCTTAGGTGAGGCGCAGCCCACCCTCTCCCCTATATATAGTGGAGGCAAGGGCAGCCCAACACACGAAGTTCTTCTCATGTTGGCGCAGCCTCACCTCTCTTTCTCCTCATATCTCGCGGTGCTTGGCGAAGCCTGCTGGATCACCATGCTCCTCCACCACCACCACGCGTTGTGCTGCTGCTGGACGGAGTCTTCCCAACCTCTCCCTCTCTCCTTGCTGGATCAAGGCATGGGAGGCGTCACCCGGAGCTGTCACGTGTGTTGAGCGCGGAGGTGCCGTCCGTTCGGCGCTAGGATCTCCGGTGATTTGGATCACGACAGTCGACTCCTTCAACCCCGTTCTCTTGAGCGCTTCCGCTTAGCGATCTACAAGGTTATGTAGATGCACTCTCCTTCCCCTCGTTGCTGGTTTCTCCTTAGATAGATCTTGGTGACACGTACGAAAATTTTGAATTTCTGCTACGTTCCCCAACACTAGTAGCTTTTAGTTAATTTATTTTGGTTACACATACGAATACAATTCATGTCATATTTACATGGATAGATTTTTTCTAATTGCGCATATAGTGTTTATCATATTTCACATGTATAGAAAAGATGGCCTGCAATAACTCAAAATAATTGAAATCCACTTTACCAACAATGTAACCCGATGATGTATGCATAGAGTACATCATCTAGATTATTATATGTTACAGACTACGATCTACATAATGCGCTCAAGATACTCTCATAGGCAAACAAGTATAATTAATATGAAGAATTTTTTTGTCAATCAATCCCATGATATATTTATAGTAGCAAATTGTACATGATAGAGATACATGAGGTGACAACAACGAATACAAAATAAAGTCTAAAAGGAAGGAGCAAATCTTCAAGTTCTTCAAACTCTTTCTTCTTCCATAACACAATCTTGTACTTTTCTGACGACAACCTAGGAAAATAACAAAG
The DNA here is from genome assembly GCA_021605205.1 of Aegilops longissima. Lineage (NCBI taxonomy): Eukaryota > Viridiplantae > Streptophyta > Magnoliopsida > Poales > Poaceae > Aegilops > Aegilops longissima. Next base: position 809,521,851 of record CM038677.1, read on the forward strand.
GTATCAAACCAGAGACCTGCAAATACCAATGAAGGTTCTCCCATGGTTTTAATTTGAGCCGCGGTGATAAGGCTGCGATGCACGCACGCAACCACTAAAGCAATCAACCAACATCGGCAGTAGTACCAATACCGGTTTTCCAGGGACAAAAAACCGAACAACCATTTCCACCGAAAAAGGCTTTCGCCCCGCTTTATATATAAAGTAACGATCAACAGCCCCCGGTATAAACACATGCACACACACATCCCAGGGAGGATACATAGGCGCTGAGTGCAGCAACACAATCCCTAGCACTACAAGAGCAGCCGTGGGCTTCAACTGTGATCATGCCACCGCAAAGAAGTGAAGCCGCATATGATGAACTGTGGGCTCCAAGGCGGCGCCTTCAGGAAGGATACGACACCGGAGCGCCGCCACCGCCCGATTCAAGGATTAGAGTTTCCTCTGAAGCAACACGACGGGCAATGAGAGCCGCGGCGATGCCTTCAAGAAGGGATTGAGCTTCGCCGCCGCCGGTCCGTCCGAAGAAAGAGCAGGTTTTCACCCCGGCCAACACTCATCGCCACCGAACGCCACACCCCAGCTACCACACCGCCCACATGGCCATGGCAACCGAGTAGCACCAAGGCACAAGCTCTGCCCATGAGCATTGCGCCACCACCACCAGGGCCGCGGCCCCGATATCCAAAACCTTGACAGCACGTCACCCGAGACCCGCCACTGCCCCAACCGAAGAGACGAGCGGAAAGGTCTCGTTTTTCGTACCCCTGGTCGGTCCCCAGTGCCGAGACCCAATAGGCCAGCCACAACTAACCTCCATCGAGCCGTCCTGCGGCACGAGGCGTGAGACGAGCGTCGTCCTGTTGCCGGGCGCGAGACGAGCTCGGTCCTGCGGCACCAAACGCGAGACGGGCGATGTCGTGGATTTGTCACGACAGGTGTCCTAGTGTGAGGACTTAGTCGTGAGGCCAACGCATCTATGCGGTATCTTGAAGGGGTTGGTCCGAATTGATAGATGCGCGGCGGATCAACACACAAGACAAGGATTTCGACAGCACGGTAATAACCCTACATGCTGTTTGAGGCTAGGTCTCATTATCATCACGAGGGAGTCGCCGTAAACCGGCTCTCCTAGTTGTGTCTAACCCTTAAGATTATTTCCCCCTCCCTCTTGGGGTGCCCTGCCCCTCCTTATATAAGTTAGAGGGGCGGGTTACATGTGGAGTCCTATTAGGATGAGGACTAGTCTACCTTCTAATACAAACCGGATACAAGTCCGGGTCTTAACTCCTTGTAAGGTAAATATTCCTCACGCCTTTCCTCTTAAAGCAGCCCACTATTAACATAAACCGGCCTTCTGGGCCTTGGGCCTTGTCATCCGTCTGTCCCGTCGCGGGTTACGGTGAGTCATAATGTTGTGCAGATTGCTTGTAAACCGTTCGTCAGGCGAATTAGCGATGAATCGCCAAATGTCAACCGGGTCTCAAGTAAACCGCCAAGTCCGGCCGGGTCATATTTCCGGCTGGGTCATACCGCGGGGTATATCCCCGACAAGTGATGGACCGCATTTGGGACAAGGCCAGTCCTCCGACGAGAGTAGCGACTGGATGCCAAGGAGAGGCGTTGAAGGCCAACCCATGCCGCCTACAGGCCAGCCGACACCAGAACAACTGTCGGGGGTTGGGTGCGACATATGCCAAAGGATGGATTATCATGGAGGCGAGTAGAACGTCGCGGTGCACAGAAGCGGGATGAGGCGAAGACATGCACGGCGAATCTTACCCAACCGGGGCTCTCCAAGGAGATAACACCGCTCTTGCTGCTCTGGGGTCTCCGCATGATCACTATGGCAAAGTGAGTACAAGATGCTCCTTGAGCTTTCGGGGTGAGGAAGGAGAAGGGCACGGCTAGCTCTTCTCTCCCTCTATGTGTGTGTCTAAAACTTTGCATGGGTGTCCCGGGGGGTTTATATAGGCCTACCCCGAGGTCAATGGTAATCCCGCTGGAGTGCGGGTCCAAGTCGTCGATCTCTTAAGTTGCCGTCTTCTCCACTTGACTTCACAGGGCCCGCCCGACTAGTGGGCCCTTGCACGGCCAAACATGGGGCTGACAGCCCTTGTCCGCTTGTGGCGAATCTTGCCGGGCTACAGATTATTGTAGCAGTGCTTCTAATAGCGCGAGCTTGGTCATGGGGTCATAACAGCGATGCACGCCGCTGGCGGGCGATCCTTGTGCCATTCCTGTCTTAATGCAGTTAATGGCGCATGGAGCCCGTGGGAGGGCGGTGACTCCGTGAGGCCGACTCAATGGATCCGTCTTTGGGCGCTCTCGCCGTCTTGATACTCCACCGATGGCGGGTCCCGCCATCTTGGTCGTCTGAGACAGGCCATCATGGAGTACGAGGATCTGCCCACGGGGCTGATGTCGGGGCGGCGTGTATGATCTTGCGCGCCGGACGGAGAATCTCCGTCGATCTGGCGCTCTGTGGCCATACCTGCCCTTTATGGCCAGGGCAGGGATGGGCGCGAGGCGGCTTTATCCCATCCGCTTCGTGAGTCGCTCGGCGGGAGGTGATTGGAGTCGGGCCGACTCCGTAGCCGGCTTTATTGGGGTCGCCCGGCTTGAGTCGGCTTGTCTGAGGCCGTCTCTGGGACTCGGCCTAGAGGCGGTCGGCGACTCTGTCGCCGACTCTCTGGCGGCTCTTAGTCTTGGGGTCTTGAGGCGCGATCTGCGCGATGTTTTAAAGGTTCGGGGCTCGGTCTGCCTACCCGTGGCCCATTACTCGACAGATAGTCCCCAAAGCTGGTGAGGCGCCGAGGGCAGCATGTCGAGGAGCCTCGACAACTTCATCCCTTTGGTAGAAGAATCTGGACTCGGCCCGCCGTCTCCATCTTGAGCCGACTAGCGGTCGGCCTTGCAGGGGGCCGTCTTGCTCTTCAAAGGTTTGAAGGTCGCGGGATCCGGGCGGCGTGCTGATAAGCTTCTCGGCAGCCGCCGTTGCGGGCCCGCCACCGGCGAGGCGATCTGCCAGCCGCAGCGTGACAAGACAGGCCCGTCAGGCGGGGCCTGCCAATACCACGCCCCGGCGCGCAGCGGATCCGCTGCGGTCGCGTGGGCTGTTGGGCTCCCCACGCCGTTCTGCGTGCGATAACGTCGTGGAACAAATCGTGGGGTGTGAGGGCGTGGGCGCGATTAGTCCCACGCCCGCCCCAACCGCAGCCTAAGCGCCTATAAGTAGGCGGGGAGGAAGAAGCGGTGGCGCGTGCACTCTCTCTTCCCGCTCCTGCCTCGTCTTCTTCCTCGCTCCGCTGCGCGAACCTCGTTTTCTTCCTCGCTCCACGCGCAGAACCTGCGCGCGGCGAGATGAGCTCCTCATCGCCGCCGCGCTCCCCTTCAAGGCGCTCCGGCGTGTGGGGCGGCTCCATCATCGGCAGCGACATCGCCAATTCGCCGTCAAGCGCGCGCATCGGCAGCCACCTAGTGCGGACCCGCGCCGCGCCGGAGGGCGAAATCACGCTGGCGCCGGAGGAGGGCAAGCGGGTCATTTTCTGCTCGCACCTTATGCGCGGGCTAGGGCTGCCGGCGAGCGGCTTCTTCTGCGCGTTCTTGGAGTTCTTTCGGGCTCCAGCTGCACCACCTCACCCCCAACACGGTGGTGTGGCTGGCCGCCTTCGCATCCTTATGCGAAGGCTTTCTCGGCGTTCTCCCCACCATCGAGCTGTGGGGGGAATTCTTCCAAGCCAAGCTCAGGACCCACGTCGCTCGCGTCTGCGGCTCATGCGGCACGTTCATCGCCAAGAGGAGGCGGTGCCGAGAACCCTTTCCTGCCATATCCCTCATCAAGTCGGTGAAGATGTGGCAGCGTTCATCACTTCTCGTCAAGAACGTCGCCCCGGCGATGGGTCAACTGCCGCCCTCGTGGGCGGCGAGTTAGCGAACCACCAGCTGGTCCTATAGGGCCCGGACACGGACTCGCGAACCGCCGCCGCCGTCGCGGCTCCAGCGTGATGATATAGCTGGAGGGCTGGCTGGGCAGACTCTTTGGGGCAGACTTGCTGGCCGCCGCCGTACGCCGAGTTCTCCCTCTTCAAGGCCGACCTCATCGATCTGGCCGGATGGCGGCCGCCGGAGACCAACCGGTGTGCTCCAGAGACATGCCCCACGCGAGGTGGTGGACACGGTGAACTTCTTGGCGAACTGCGGCCTCACGGAGAATGGCAGTTCGGCAAGGAGCCATACTGCGCGCCAATCCCCGCCATTGGTAAGTCGTCTCTTGCTTCTCTGTTTCCTTCTTGACCGAATCCGGCTCTAATTTTCCTTGGTTTTTCCAACTCAGAATCCCCTCATGCCGCCTTGGCGGCGCCGGTGAAGGCCGGCTCGTGGTCGTCCCCGACCAGGCGGAGCGCGGCGCGGCGACCCGACTTGGGTGTGGCGGCGATGGAGGCCGACGCCGAGGAGGAGGAGGGGCCGACGACTTCAGGCCTTCGGCCACCTTTGCCGATTGGCCTGACGATGACGGCGAGAAGGAAGTCCTCCCCTGCCGCCAGCAGAAAGCCGACCATCCAAGAGCGAGCTCCTCCGCGCCTTGGGTGATCGGTATGCCAAGACGCTGGGCGGCCCGAGTCGCCGGCGGCGGGCCAAAAATTCAGGAGGCGGCGCCTGACTTCGAAGAAGGCGGTCGCGATGCCTAACCGCTTCCGCAAGGAAGTGAAGAAGCCACCGCTGGTCTCCGCGTAAGTATTTTTTTATTCTGTCTTGTTTTCTTCTAGTCCGTCTTGTCCGAGTTTTCTCATGTCGTTTTCCTCATCAGGGCTCCCCTCACATTGGAGAGGGTCGCCGCCGCCTCCGTCATGGGGTCGGTGGAGACGTTCGCCAATAATCTGCGGGTTGACCCTGCGGCCGCCCTCCGGGAGGCAACGGAGCGTAATGCGCAGGAGAAGCGCGACGAGGAGGAGGCCGCCCGTCGGGAGAAGGCAGAGGCTGAGAAGGCGGTCGAAGCCGCTGCAGCCAAAAGCGAGCCGAGGAGGCGCGCCTCGATCGGCGCTGCTCGTCACCCAGGCTCAGGCGCCACCACCGCCCGGAGTTCACGGGGCGGTCGGAGGAGTCGGCGGTGAGGTCCCGTCGCGGGGAGGGAAAGCGGCGAGGTCTCTCCACTAAACACGGCCGCACCACCTCCGCCGCCTCCACCGCAGTCCGAGATCGCGCGAGGCAAGCAGCCGGCGGACCCGCTGTGCCGCCCGACCGGCAGCGAGGCGTGGCACAGCTACTTCTTCAAGTCACCTCGCGGCGCGACGCCCGTCTTGAAAGGCGACCTCGGTGCGCGCCCTTGAGACCGGCGCCGCCAGCTCGGCTTCCCACGCCTGAGGCGACAAGCGCCCGCGCCGTTGGGTGGGTGTGAGGCGGCGCAGGCCCGCTGAACACGGCGCTCTGGATGTCGGCGGCTGCGGGCTGAAAGCGGCGCCCTCGGAACCTCTCCAAAGCGCACTGGCATCGCGATCCGCCCGTGCGGGTATGTTTCTTTCAAACTTTTTCTTGCTCTTCTCTGTGAGGCGCTAAGCCTGCTGGAATGTAATCACCGAGTTTCGGCCGGCTGCTGAGCGGGCAGCCGAACTTTATTTGCTTACTTCCAAGTTTTTACCTCATGCGGAATTCTTGTCGCGGGAGTATCACAACCTCCGCTACTTCCTTCAACCGCAGCGTTGAGGAACTGAGCAAGCGGGCTGCTGACTTGGCGAGGCGAGTGAGTTTTCTTCTTGGCGAAGCGGCGCTGGCCCAGCAGGCTGTAATCCACGAGATTGGGCCGCTGCTGCGTGGTCGGGCGGATCTTCTGGCGACCTTCTTAGCTTCGACTTGGCGTCCTTCTTCTTTTATTCTTGAGTCCAAAGCCGCTCTTGGGGGCAGCTGGATGCGGCCGAGACCGCCTTGCGCGCCAAAGAGGAGGAGTGCGGCAAGCTTCGCCCATGAGCGCGACCTGCTAGCTCGCAGCTGGCGGGCGCAGAGGAGCTGCTCAAAGCGGCGCTAGCTGAAGCGGAGAAGAAAAGTCGCTCTCTGGCGGGTTTGAGAGCGGCGCTCCGCTGGACCGGCGAGGGAAGCGCAGGTGACCTCCGGCTTCCACGAAATCGAAGATATAAATCGATGGTGAGTTTGCTTTTACTTTTTCCTTTGGGTTGCCGACTATGGGTCAAGCCGACTCCTGTTTTTCCGACTTGCTTCTTCTTCTTCTTGGCAGACTTCTTCCCCGTTCACATGCAGGCGGCCAATCAGGCCATCGAGCGGCGCGAGGCGCGGAGGGCGGGTGTGCTGAATCGTATGCGCCCCGGACCCTTGACGAGCAGCTCCTGAGCATTGAGGCTCGTCTCGGCTAGCTTTATCGGATGCTGCGCCGTCTTGATGTCGGTGCCCGGCGATTGCTGCTCTGGGCGGACATGCGGTTCTGCGCCTCCCAGCGGACCGCCGGCCGGCTGGAAGGTCGTGGCTGGCCGTCTTGAGGCTTGGAAGGTTCAGCGGCTCGGCTGGGCTTCGCCGAGCCACAGGAGTTCGTCAAGCGTGGTATCCAAGGCTCGACCTGGACCGGCTGGCAGCGTTCGGTCGAAGCCCGAGCGGAGCTGCTGGCGCGGAGGGCGCCCTCGTCGGCGTCTGGCGGCGATCGCCGACTATCTGGACACCAGCGTTTTTGTCCTGGCGGGCTGAAAGGCGGTGGGGAGGCACCGCCAGTGGTTGAGATGAACCCGGACTACGGCGAGATTGGCGGAGGTGATCGACTCAGCGCCGAGGATGAAAGGCGAGGCGGAGGGCGGAGGCGGCATGGAAGCGCCGAAAGATGGGCGGGTGACCAGCCTCAGCTCGGCCGTGCCTCCGAACGAGCCGCGCCCATCTGGGCCAGCTGCCGCCCGAGAGGCGATCAAGCCGAGACGCCCAGCCCGGCCGCCCGGCGCCTAACGCCGCCGCCGCCTCGGCCTTCAACCCCATCCGCTGCTTCTTAGGCGCTGCCTTGCCTTTATTTTTTTATCTGTTTGCTAGTCCTTTGAAAGAACTTGTTAATTTGCACAATTCCACCCGCGGGGTGTATTCTGAACCTCTGTTCGAAGATCCGGCCAAGGGCCTATGTGACGCCCCAAGACCGGAGCTTCAGTTGCCTTCCAGGGTTTCCGAGTTTTGTCGTGTGTTTTGTTTTGTGTGTGCATTCATCATGTCATCTCTTGCATTGCATCATCTCATCATGCCATTTAATTTTCAAAAACTCAACTAAATAAATTGTATGGATTTTTCGATCCATTAAATCGAGGGAAGGTTGACTTCTCTTTATAACATATCGTCCCATTATTAGGGAGCTACAATAAATTATTCCATTGTTTTGGAATCACCATAACCCACTTGCAAAATAAATCCCATGCCTTTTCTGCTCCGAGTTGACCTCAAAACCTTGCCAATATTATTTCATCATTTTCCGGAGCTCCACCAAAAATCCTCAACATTTTGGACCTTCCAAACCTCACTTCCTATTCAAATCATTTGAATTTAATTCAAATGAGTTTGAATTACATCTTACAATCTTGCCACTTCTATTTTCTGTGGTCATGCTTATTTTGATGTGTCGGGAAAATTGTCCTTCTGCTCAAACTCTTTTCCCTAACCCCCCTTCTTTTTTCCTTTCTCTATATTTCTTTTCTGCTTAAGAGTTTAGTGAGAGAGAGAGCCAGCCTAGCCAGGCCTCTGGCCATTTTCCTCTCCACCAGGCCGGCCCAGTCTCCCAAGGCCCAGCCGCCCACCAGCTCTAACCCTAGCCCCCAACCGATCCAGCCCGCATCGAGCTGCCCTCTCCCGATCCACTTCTCTCCCTCGATCCCTTCCTCCAGCGCCGCCATCTCCCTCGCTCATCCCGATCCCCATCTCACTCTCTCCCTCTCGATCCCGCGCCTCCTTCTCGCCAAGCCCTCGTCGCCCGGCGCTTCGAGGAAGAGCTCCTCGAGCACCTGCGCCCGTGGCCCTCGATGCTCGCCCGTGGCTGCAGCTCCTTCTCCAGTTCGTCGTCGTCCTCGCCTCGCCCGCCTCCGTTCGGCTCCCACGAAGCCACCGCCCATGCCCTGCCGGGCGTTGGTGACCAGCAGCGCCCAGCGCCCGATCTTCTCCAAGCCGCCGCCGTCCCTTCTCCGGCGCCCCCTGCCTCATCCTCCGGCTGGGGTGCTCCCAGATCACGCCCGCCGCTGCAGTTCGCAGCGCCTCTGCCTCCTCGACATGGCCCCTCGCAAGCTTCTTGCCTCGCCTCCTGCCTCCCGCGTGCCCGCTGGCTGCGTGTGTGCCAACGTCCATGGCCTCTCCGGCCTCGAGGCTCTGCTTCCCAGGCCCGGCGCCGGCCCCGCCGTCTTGATCTTGCTCCGCCTTGACCTCCTGTTGCTGCAGGACCCTTCCCATCGTGCACCGTGGCGTGTATCTCTCCCAGTACCACTCACGGTTCTTCAAGGCCGCCAAGTTCAACTACGATGATGCGACAAGTACCCGACGATCGCCAAGTACCTCTACCGTCGTCTCCGAGCGCCAAGTACCCCTACGGCGAAGACGCCAAGTCCGTTCAGGATTCATCAAGTACCGCTATCGATGACTCGAACATCTCTGGCGTGTACCACGGCGCCAAGTTCGACTACCGCCGCAGTTCGTCAAGTTCATCTCGAAAATGAGTACAACTACCGTTGACATGCTTTTCGCCAAGTACCTCTCGGATCCGACAAGTACCCCGATGACGTGTGTACCACTACTGTCGACCCTAGAAGACCCCGTGGACCCCGAACATCCACGGGACATGAACGTCTACATCCCTCTACGAAACGCTTTCCGCCCCGAACGCACGCTTCGAAGGTATAACCACCGAGATGACCGACCGTGATCGAATCATCCTTGCGATGCCCCTCTTTTGCCATGCCACCGTTCCGTGGGAACCCGGTAATCGGGATCACCCCACCATCTTGCATGACTCGCTCACGTCCACACTTTCCTTTGCACCGATATCTCAATCGAGTTATCGGAACCGGAATGTTGCTGTGGCACCATTTCCGTTGTCGTTGCCGTGGCACCCTTTTTCGTTTCCGCCACGACGACTAATGCTTCATAACATGCTCATGTCAACTTTTATTAAAAATTGCATAAAACTTGCACATGTCATCCGCATCATGATAACAACAATTAAAATGTTTAAAATTGTTGTTTGCATTAATTTGCTTAAATGCCATGCTAAAAAGATTTATTTCATAACTAAATAACCGTAGCTCAGTTTTAAACAAACTTTATATGTAAATGGGGTGGAAAAATGCATAGATTAACATGGTAGCATTACTTTGCATGTTTAACAACATTAAAATTGTGTTTAGGGCAGAACAGTACCGAATCTAAAATATGCACATGAGGATTTTCCGGAATTATCGTTTGTTGTTTCCGGCCTCATTTAAATTTGCCTAAATAGTTAGTTTACTTATGCCTCACCTCTTGCCATGTTTAACAACATTTAATATTGTTTGGTAACCTAACCGAGAGAGAACTAAATAATTGATGTGGTGTTCCGTCAATATGCAACTCGTTGCATATTGAGCTCCACTTAACTTGTAGTGTTGTTTGTGTATATTGCCATGCCATGCCTCATTAAACCGGACATGCATCATACTTGTTGTGCATCATGACATGTTTATGTGATGGTTGTTTACTATGTTGTTTGCTTCTTTCCGGTTTGCTTCTCTCGTTAGCTTCGGTTCCGTTCCGGAGTTGTGAGGATTCGTTCGACTACGTCCGTTTGTCTTCTTCATGGACTCGTTCTTCTTCCTTGCGGGATTTCAGGCAAGATGACCATACCCTCGAAATCACTTCTATCTTTGCTTGCTAGATGCTCGCTCTTTTGCTATGCCTATGCTACGATGCCTACCACTTGCTATATCATGCCTCCCATGTTGCCATGTCAAGCCTCTAACCATCCTTTCCTAGCAAACCGTTGTTTGGCTATGTTACCGCTTTGCTCAGCCCTCTTATAGCGTTGTTAGTTGCGGTGAAGATGAAGTTTGTTCCTTGTTGGAACATGGAGATGTTGTTCCTTGTTGGAACATGTTTACTTGTTGGGATATCACAATATATCTTATTTAATTAATGCATCTATATACTTGGTAAAGGGTGGAAGGCTCGGCCTTATGCCTGTGTTTTGTTCCACTCTTGCCGCCCTAGTTTCCGTCATATCGGTATTATGTTCCCGGATTTTGCGTCCCTAACGCGGTCGGGTGATTTATGGGACCCCTTGACAGTTCGCTTTGAATAAGACTTTTCCAGCAAGGCCCAACATTGGTTTTACCATTTGCCTCACCTATGCCCTTTTCCCTTGGGTTTCGGAGCCCGAGGGTCATCTTTATTTTAGCCCCGGCCGGTGCTCCTTCAGTGTTGGCCGAACTAGAGCCCTGTGCGGCGCCCCTCAAGGCAACTTGAGGTCTGGTTTTAGTTATGCGGACTGCTCATCCGGTGTGCCTGAGACCGAGATATGTGCAGCTCCTATCAGGATTTGTCGGCACATCCGGCGGCTTTGCTGGTCTTGTTTTATTCTGTCGAAATGTCTTGTAGCCGGATTCGAGACTGATCGGGTCTTCCGGGAGAAGGAATATCCTTCGTTGATCGCGAGAGCTTATCATGGGCTAAGTTGGGACACCCCTGCAGGGTATTATCTTTCGAAAGCCGTGCCCGCGGTTATGTGGCAGATGGGAATTTGTTAATGTCCGGTTGTAGAAAACCCGAAGTTGATCTTAATTAAAACACATCAACCGCGTGTGTAACCGTGATGGTCTCTTCTCGGCGAAGTCCGGGAACTGAACACGGTGTTGGAGTTACGCTTGACGTAGGTTGTTCTAGGATCACTTCTTGATCATAGTTGTTCGACCGTGCTTTGCCTCCTCTTCGCTCTCTTTTGCGTATGGTAGCCACCATATATGCTGAGTCGCTTGCTGCAGCTCCACCTCACTACCCTGTCCTACCTTTAAGCTTAAATAGTCTTGATCTCGGGTGTGAGATTGCTGAGTCCCGTGACTCACGTGATACTTCAAAACCAGTTTGCAGTGCCGATGAAACCGTGCAGGTGGCCTTTGAGCTCAAGGAGGAGCTCGATGAAGATCTTGTTCATTGTGTTGTTTCGTTTGAGTTGATCATAGTGGAGCCCAGTTGGGACGATCGGGGATCTGTGTAGCATTTGGGGTAGTCTTCTTTTATTTTGGTTCCGTAGTCGGACCTTGATTGTATCTGTATGATGTAATGTTTTACTCATGTATTGTGTGAAGTGGCGATTGTAAGCCAACTATGTATCTCTTTCCTTATGTATTACATGGGTTGTGTGAAGATTACCTCACTTGCGACATTGCTTTCAATGCGGTTATGCCTCTAAGTCGTGCTTCGACACGTGGGAGATATAGCCGCATCGAGGCGTTAAAGTTGGTAATCGAGCCTTCCCGACTTAGGAGCCCCCTGCTTGATTGTTTGTTTGGCGTTGTTGAGTCTAGAACGGAAAATGTTTTGAGTCTTAGGATTATATATATCGGAGTAGGATTCTTTTTACTCCTCGGTCCCTTAAATCGCTCTGGTGAGGTATCCCGCGTAGAGTTTTGATTTTCTCTCCTCAAATTTCACTAAAATTTTTTAGGATCACGCTGGTATCTTGGAATCGTTCCGATGGTTTTGTGGCGAGAACATTGTTCTTGGTGCCTCGACATTTAGGGGTTGTGGCGGTGTCCGGGGAGTTGAGCTCCGAGGTGTTGTCGTCACAATTTTATCGTTGCGATTCGGAATACACGAGTTTTGCCGACATCGAAAATCTCTTTTATGCAGTTGTTGGTGAGATAACCTCGATAACCCGATCTTGGGCGAGCTCGAGAGTATTGCCATGACTCATATAACGGATGCTTTTCGAAGGTCGAGGTAAACGATTTCCGAAGGTTTCTTGGTTATGTGTTGAAGGATGGATACAGCTGGATCTAGGTATTGTTAGTTTGGGTGATATATTTTGTGTCCCCTGTATCCCCAACACCTGATTGCATAACCAGAAAGTTTCGGGAGTTTATAGGTGGGAATTCAAGTAGCTCCTAGAATATCTTTCCGACAGATGCATGATATGGGATTGGGTAAATCTCTATCATATGTATTTGTTCCGGCTTATTCTGCAAGCCAAATCCTTTGTTTTTTTGTTCCGTTTTGTGGTATTCAAGTTGCTTCAATGCCAAGTGTTGATTCCATACCTTTCCTAAATGGTGTTCTCATATTGCTATGTGAATACTAATCCTTCTTGATCACTGAGCTTGTCATGTCAATTCTTTTCTCAACCGGTGTGCTTCTCTTCAAGTGGATCCGATCATTTCAACATTTGCAAGATCAATTCTAAGTTTTCTCAGCGGTGTTTGTTTCATCCGTCCCAAGTTGTTTTGTTTTCCGCCCTCCACCCTTTTTCTTCAAGGACTCAGATTTCTTAATCAAGTATCCATTTTATTTGTGGGAAGTTTCTTCATTCTTTTCCTTTAATGTTTTATCCGGTGATTTCTCATGAAGACGCTAAGGAAGCTTTAACCTTATCATTGTTCCATTCTAATTTTCTTCTCCGGTGGATTTAAGTCAAGTTTTCAGTGTTGATCGTATTCTTTTCATCGTTTCAAATGCTTTCTCATGTCGGTGCATCTCTTAATCATCCACTTCTCGCTATTCAATTGTTCCGGAGTGTTGAAGATATCTCAGAAGATTCTAGTTTCCATTCTCAATTCACTAAAGTTCTTTTGAGGATGCTATCTCATTCAAGCCATTTAATTCAACCGGTGCAATCTCTCTTTTCAAACAATCGTTCAACGGTGTTTCTTTTGAGTGGGCCCTAACCCACAGGTCTTTTTCCAGGATCTTACCTGACTCTTCTAATTTTCCCGGAGCTATTCTCAAATTCTTTTCGAAGTTTGACGTAAGAATGAATTATCATCAGTCATGGCTTTCTCCAAGATCTTTCAAATTATTTTCATTGTTGGTTCAACCTTTCTAATTTTCATTCCGGAGTGTCTCAACAATTCATGGTGGTGTTTCTCATCGTCATTCTTGATTTGAAGACGAAGAAGAGTTTCTCTTAAATCTTGCTCCATTCTCTTCAAGATTCATGGTTCTAGCTTGTGCCATCCTCATAATTGTTTTGATTGTGAGAATTCTTTTAACCCACCCGGAGCATTTCAGGAGTCTTTTCAGTTTGATTCTTCGGAGCCCATCATCTCAGAATTATTCATTCCAGCTTTCAGCTCTCGTTCTCCAAATCTTATCGGTGCATCGTTCAAGTATTCTCTAGTCAGATTGTCATCTCTTCAATCTCTTATATCTAAATTCTCTCAAGCATCTTCGTTCTTTTCTAATTCTTCCCGGTGATTCGTTCTCTTTTCTTTATTCATTCTCAATTATTACGGCGGTTTGTTCGAGATTCCTCTTCCTATGTTCTCATATTTATTTATTCGTTGTTTCAATCCTACCGGTGGTTCGTTCAAGAGTTCTCTTCCTTCGTTATCATATAGACTCATTCGTTCTTTCCAATTCTACCGGTGGTTCGTTGAAGACCTTCCCAAGTTTGCGCCATATCTATCTTAATCCTTTCTACGGGAATAAGTAGTATGCCAAATCCGTTGCTTGTCATCAATCTAAATTGGTGAAGGATACGCATAACATAATTCTTGTTCTTGTTGCATCCAAGTGATTGATTCATTCTTCCGGAGTTCGTAATGGTATCAATTTCTCAGTTCTAAGTTGTTCATCTCTTCTTTCCGGAGTTTGTTCATTATATCACAATTTCGGTCCGAGGTGCTTCATCTTCTCTTTCCGGAGTTCCAAGTTTTCTCGGCTATATCATTTCAAAGCTTCATCTTATCACTGCAAGGCTTCACCTTGTGTTTTCAACTTCTCTTTCTTTCTATCATCCTTTTATTACCGGAGTTCTTCATGGAGGCTCTACATGATGGTTCGTCAAGGATTCTTTTCATTCTTCAATTGTTCATCAAGATTTCTCTCGGAGTTAAGATCCGTCAAGCCATACTTCAAAATAAACATGGTTCCAACACATGTTTCGTTTTGAGGCGTTCAAGCATTCTTCATCTTGCATTCCAAAGTGCAATGCTCTCTATCTTATCTTTTGAGATGGTGTTATGTCATTGTTGATAATTTTCCTTCGCGTTTCATGATTCACAGATTTTTAAGAGTGACATATTTAAATCCATCATTTTATCTTTGTTCATGAGATATTTAAATCCATCAATCTCTTCATTGGAGTTGTCTTGGGCTATATTTCACCTAAAGCTTTCCCTAAGGATTGTTGCTATTTATGGTGCTTATAAAGGACCCAAGTTCTTCATTTGTCCTCTCGGTGAAATAAGTTTCTCGTCTCCTTGTTGATATCAATCCAATCGTTTGTTTTCGTTGGTGGCAGAAGCTCACCTCATAATGTTGAGATGTTTCCATAAGTCCACTACAAGGTTATTCTTTTCGTTGTTGGTTTTCCAACAACTCCGTTCTATCCTTTTTTTTAAGGGTGCTTTCCAAACTCATTTGTGGTAGAAGTTGTCATTTTCTTCTCCATTCCTTAATTCCAATGATCTATCTTCTATTATTTCTTCCAGAGGCATTGTGATGTTGCTCTCTTCGTCCCATCATCTCGTTTTGCCAAGATTATATTCTTTTCTTGCTTATCCATTTAACCAGAGTGCGGTCTGAAATCTTTCTTACCTTGTGCCATTTTTTCAATAGTTCGGAGGCAGTGTGTTGTTGATTTCATCAAGTATCATCCTATCTTCTCAAGGTCATGTTCAATTCCTTCCATTTACAATCGGAGTGCTGCCAAAATTATATCATTCTTGTTCATTCTTATCTCGTTTCAACCGGAGTGTTTCGAATTCTATCTTGTCCTTTAAACTCTTGATTCATGTATTTGCAACCTTCAAGTTCTCGTAATATTCCTTGTTCCTCTTTTCTAACGGATTGTTTGCAATCTCGTTCATCTCTGTTGTACTCTTTCTTTTAAATTGCTCAACCTCTCAAGGTTCGTTTGTTTCACTCTTTTGTCAAAGAAGCAACTTAGTTTTACCTCTTTCTTCTTTCGTTTTTCTATCCGGTGCCATCCTAGATCTCGGGACGAGATCCTCTCGTAGTGGTGGAGTGTTGTGACGCCCCAAGACCGGAGCTTCAGTTGCCTTCCAGGGTTTCCGAGTTTTGTCGTGTGTTTTTTTTTGTGTGTGCATTCATCATGTCATCTCTTGCATTGCATCATCTCATCATGCCATTTAATTTTCAAAAACTCAACTAAATAAATTGTATGGATTTTTCGATCCATTTAAATCGAGGGAAGGTTGACTTCTCTTTATAACATATCGTCCCATTATTAGGGAGCTATAATAAATTATTCCATTGTTTTGGAATCACCATAACCCACTTGCAAAATAAATCCCATGCCTTTTCTGCTCCGAGTTGACCTCAAAACCTTGCCAATATTATTTCATCATTTTCCGGAGCTCCACCAAAAATCCTCAACATTTTTGGACCTTCCCGAACCTCACTTCCTATTCAAATCATTTGAATTTAATTCAAATGAGTTTGAATTTACATCTTGCAATCTTGCCACTTCTATTTTTCTGTGGTCATGCTTATTTTGATGAGTCCAGGAAAATTGTCCTTCTGCTCAAACTCTTTTCCCTAACCCCCTTCTTTTTTTTCCTTTCTCTATATTTCTTTTCTGCTTAAGAGTTTAGTGAGAGAGAGAGAGAGCCAGCCCAGCCAGGCCTCTGGCCATTTTCCTCTCCACCAGGCCGGCCCAGTCTCCCAAGGCCCAGCCGCCCACCAGCTCTAACCCTAGCCTCCAACCGATCCAGCCCGCATCGAGCTGCTCTCTCCCGATCCACTTCTCTCCCTCGATCCCTTCCTCCAGCGCCGCCATCTCCCTCGCTCATCCCGATCCCCATCTCACTCTCTCCCTCTCGATCCCGCGCCTCCTTCTCGCCAAACCCTCGTCGCCCGAGCGCTCGAGGAGAGGAGCTCCTCGAGCACCTGCGCCTGTGGCCCTCGATGCTCGCCGTAGCTGCAGCTCCTTCTCCAGTTCGTCGTCGTCCTCGCCTCGCCCCGCCTCCGTTCGGCTCCCACGCGAAGCCACCGCCGCGGCCCTGCCGGACGTTGGTGACCCCGACGCGCCCGCGCCCGATCTTCTCCAAGCCGCCGCCGTCCCTTCTCCGGCGCCCCCTGCCTCGTCCTCCGGCTGGGGTGCTCCCAGATCACGCCCGTCGCTGCAGTTCGCAGCGCCTCTGCCTCCTCGCCATGGCCCCTCGCAAGCTTCTTGCCTCGCCTCCTGCCTCCCGCGTGCCCGCTGGTGCGTGTGTGCCAACGTCCATGGCCTCTCCAGCCTCCGAAGCTCGCTTCCCAGGCCGACGCCGCCCCCCCGCCGTCTTGATGCTGCTCCGCCTTGACCTCCTGTTGCTGCAGACCCTTCCCATCGTGCACCGTGGCGTGTATCTCTCCAGTATCCTCACGGTTCCTCAAGGCCGCCAAGTTCGACTACGATGATCGACAAGTACCCGACGACATCGCCAAGTACCTCTACCGTCGTCTCCAGAAGCGCCAAAGTACCCCTACAGCGAAGACGCCAAGTCCGTTTAAGGATTCATCAAGTACCGCTATCGATGACTTCGAACATCTACGAAAAAAACGTGTACCACGAGCGCCAAGTTCGACTACCGCGCGGTTCGTCAAGTTCATCTACAAAATGAGTACAACTACCGTTGACATGCTTTTAGCCAAGTACCTCTCGGATCCGACAAGTACCCGATGGCGTGTGTACCACTACTGTCGACCTAGAAGACCCGTGGACCCCGAACATCCACGGGACATGAGCGTCTACTTCCCTCTCTTAAACGCTTTCCGCCCCGAGCGCCGCGCTTGAAGGTATAACCACCGAGATGACCGACCGTGATCGAATCATCCTTGCGATGCCCTCTTTTGCCATGCCACCGTTCCGTGGGAACCCGTGTCGGGATCACCCACCATCTTGCATGACTCGCTCCGTCCACACTTTCCTTTGCACCGATATCTCAATCGAGTTATCGGAACCGAATGTTGCCGTGGCACCATTTCGTTATCGTTGCCGTGGCACCCTTTTTCGTTTCCGCCACGGCGACTAATGCTTCATAACATGCTCATGTCAAATTTTATTAAAAATTGCATAAAACTTGCACATGTCATCCGCATCATGATAACAACAATTAAAATGTTTAAAATTGTTGTTTGCATTAATTGCTTAAATGCCATGCTAAAATGATTTATTTCATAACTAAATAACCGTAGCTCGGTTTTAAATAAATTTATATGTAAATGGGGTGGAAAAATGCATAGATTAACATGGTAGCATTACTTTGCATGTTTAACAACATTAAAATTGTGTTTAGGGCAGAACAGTACCGAATCTAAAATATGCATGAGGATTTTCGGAATTATTGTTTGTTGTTTCGGCCTCATTTAAATTTGCCTAAATAGTTAGTTTACTTATGCTTCACCTCTTGCCATGTTTAACAACATTTAATATTGTTTGGTACCTAACCGAGAGAGAACTAAATAATTGATGTGGTGTTTGTCAATATGCAACTCGTTGCATATTGAGCTCCACTAACTTGTAGTGTTGTTTGTGTATATTGCCATGCCATGCCTCATTAAACGGACATGCATCATACTTGTTGTGCATCATGACATGTTTATGTGATGGTTGTTTACTATGTTGTTTGCTTCTTTCCGGTTTGCTTCTCTCGTTAGCTTCGGTTCCGTTCCGGAGTTGTGAGGATTCGTTCGACTACGTCCGTTTGTCTTCTTCATGGACTCGTTCTTCTTCCTTGCGGGATTTCAGGCAAGATGACCATACCCTCGAAATCACTTCTATCTTTGCTTGCTAGATGCTCGCTCTTTTGCTATGCCTATGCTCGATGCCTACCACTTGCTATATCATGCCTCCCATGTTGCCATGTCAAGCCTCTAACCATCCTTTCCTAGCAAACCGTTGTTTGGCTATGTTACCGCTTTGCTCAGCCCCTCTTATAGCGTTGTTAGTTGCAGGTGAAGATGAAGTTTGTTCCTTGTTGGAACATGGAGATGTTGTTCCTTGTTGGAACATGTTTACTTGTTGGGATATCACAATATATCTTATTTATTTAATGCATCTATATACTTGGTAAAGGGTGGAAGGCTCGGCCTTATGCCTGGTGTTTTGTTCCACTCTTGCCGCCCTAGTTTCCGTCATATTGGTATTATGTTCCCGATTTTGCGTCCCTAACGCGGTCGGGTGATTTATGGGACCCCTTGACAGTTCGCTTTGAATAAGACTTTTCCAGCAAGGCCCAACATTGGTTTTACCATTTGCCTCACCTATGCCCTTTTCCCTTGGGTTTCGGGCCCGAGGGTCATCTTTATTTAGCCCCGGGCGGTGCTCCTTGAGTGCTGGCCAGAACTAAAGCCTGTGCAGCGCCCCTCAAGGCAACTTGAGGTCTGGTTTTAGTTATACAGACTGCTCATCCGTGTGCCACGAGACCGAGATATGTGCAGATCCTATCGGGATTTGTCGGCACATCCGGGCGGCTTTGCTGGTCTTGTTTTATTGCTGTCGAAATGTCTTGTAGCAGGATTCCGAGACTGATCGGGTCTTCCGGGAGAAGAATATCCTTCGTTGATCGCGAGAGCTTATCATGGGCTAAGTTGGGACACCCTGCAGGTATTATCTTTCAAAGCCGTGCCAGCGGTTATGTGGCAGATGGGAATTTGTTAATGTCGGTTGTAGAAAACCGAAGTTGATCTTAATTAAAACACATCAACCGCGTGTGTAACCGTGATGGTCTCTTCTCGGCGAGTCCGGAAGTGAACACGGTGTTGGAGTTATGCTTGGCGTAGGTTGTTCTAGGATCACTTCTTGATCATAGTTGTTCGACCGTGCTTTGCCTCCTCTTCTCGCTCTCTTTTGCGTATGGTAGCCACCATATATGCTAGTCGCTTGCTGCAGCTCCACCTCACTACCCTGTCCTACCTTTAAGCTTATATAGTCTTGATCTCGGGTGTGAGATTGCTGAGTCCCGTGACTCACAGATACTTCAAAACCAGTTTGCGGTGCCGATGAAACCGTGCAGGTGGCCTTTGAGCTCAAGGAGGAGCTCGATGAAGATCTTGTTCATTGTGTTGTTTCGTTTCAGTTGATCGATAGTGGAGCCAGTTGGGACGATCGGGGATCTGTGTAGCATTTGGGGTAGTCTTCTTTTATTTTGGTTCTGTAGTCGGACCTTGATTGTATCTGTATGATGTAATGTTTTACTCTTGTATTGTGTGAAGTGGCGATTGTAAGCCAACTATGTATCTCTTTCCCTTATGTATTACATGGGTTGTGTGAAGATTACCTCACTTGCGACATTGCTTTCAATGCGGTTATGCCTCTAAGTCGTGGTTCGACACGTGGGAGATATAGCCGCATCGAGGGCGTTACAGCCTAAGCTTGTGTAAATATTATTCTAATTTTATCTTTCCTTGCTTATTGCTCTTGTGGCTTTTTCCTTTGCCGCCTTCCCTTAGATGCCGCCTTGCCCATCGGGCAACCGCTCTGCGGATTGCCGTCTGGGTCAAGCGCTTGGCTACTTTGAGAAGGCAAGTACTTGGCCATTTTTTAGAGTCGTTAAGCAAGTTGGGTAAAAAGCGGCAAGCCAGCTCCTTAGGAGTCGGTTTTACGAAACGGGCTGGAAGCCGATTTAAACTATGTTTATGCCTTGGGTCCTTAGCCATTTTTTCGTGTGGGCGCCCGTTCTACCTTACTCCTGCCCACCAAACAGTCGCTCTGCAAGCTGCGGCTTCTGACAGGAGACGGCTTAGGCACCGCACGTTACTTGTCTGACTTCAGGAAGCATTTCATAGCCCAAAGGCAGCGAGTCCCCGGGCCGACTAGACAAGCCCGGTGCCAAACGGCATAATCAAAGGGTAACATACTCAAAGGCATAATTTTTATCATACAGATAACAAAAGAGGGCAGTCCCCGAGCTCGTCTCGGGGGGCCCGGAGTCTTGGTACTTCAAACACAAAGGGTAGCATGGTACATACTTCATGAACTGTAAAATCTTCGGAGGAGATTCACATTCCATGGCCGCTCCGCCTCTTTGCCGGAGTCGTCCCTCTTGCGTGCTCGGGGCTTCTGAGCGTTGATCAGGTAGTAGGAGTCGTTGCCCAGCACTTTGTTGATGATGAATGGGCCTTCCCAAGATGCCGACAGCTTGTGCTGGCCGGCTGTTCCCTGGATCAGCCGGAGCACAAGGTCGCCCTCTAGGAATGATCTTGGCTTGACCTTCTTGTTGTAGTAGCGGTGCAGGCTCTGCTTGGTAGATCTTTGGACTGGCTGAGTGCCAACAACCGGCCCTCTTCCAGCGGATCGGCGCCGTCTTGGCGTGCTTCTTCTGCTTCCTCTTGGTGTACATGGTGACTCACGGGGAATCGAACTCTATATCCGTTGGGATGGCGGCTTGCACCGTGAAGCGAGGAAGAAGGGTGTGAAGCCAGTTGACTTGTTTGGAGTCGTCTTGCGAGACTCGGAGGGCGGTAGCAACTCCTCAAGCCAGCAGCCGGCGAGCGCTCCAATGGTTCGACCATCGAGGCTTGATGCGAACGAGATGAGGCCGTTCGCTCGCTCCACCTGGCGTTTGACTGTGGATGGGCAGCGGACGCTAAGTCGATCGGATGCCTTCGTCGCGCAGAAAGCAGGCCAGGCGCCTTTGGCAAAGTTTGTGCCGTTATCGGTGATGATCTGTGTGATACGCCGTGCCGAGTCGTGATGTCGGCGATGAAAGTCACGGCCGTGGGACCATTCAACTTCTTGATGGGTTTGCTTCTATCCATTTTGTGAACTTGTCCACATGACAAGTAAGTGAGATTAAACCACCTCGTGCCATTTGAATGGTCCCACCATGTCCAGGCCCCAAACAGCAAAGGGACGAGCGATGGGGATAGTCTTGGCCAGAAGCGGTGAAGCGGCTTGGGCGAACACCTAGCACCTTGCATTTTGAACCAATTCCTTGGCCTCTTCTAGGGCAGTTGGCCAGAAGAAACCGTGTCGGAAGGCTTTGGCGGCGAGTGCTCTTGAGGCTGCATGATGGCCCTTTTCATACGATGGATGTCTTGAGAATTGCTTGGCCTTGCTCGACTCGGCCTTGCGCTGGTAGACACCGTGACGCTGCGCCTAACCAACTCTCTATTGACTATAGTGTAGGCTGCCTTCGGCGTTGCACTTACCGAGCCAAGGTTTCATCAGTTGGTAGCTCTCCGCTTACTAAGAACTTGAGGATGGGCTGGGCCCATGAGGTGCTGCTATTTCTTGATTGCCAGTCTGCTACTTGGGCGAGGGCGGCTGGGCTGGGAGGCGGCGGGTTGGAGTCCGCAGCAGCTTCTTGGTTGAAGAAGTCCCAGACCGTGGCGCAGATCCCGGGCAATCTCTGGAGTCTTCACAATGGTCGCCGCAGTCCCGGGCGGGTTTGAAATGCCGGGCCGGCTTCGCTACCAGCGTTCTTGGGAAGCGTCTGCAAGGATTCTTGTGCCGTCTGCTGAGGCTTTGGAGTCGGATCCGACTTCTTGAGAGCTGGCACAAAAATGGAGTCGACTCTGGTGGCGGCAGCGGATGAAGCGAGGCGCTGAAGGGCGGCGGATGGTATTACTGGCGGGTAGAGCCGATTCTTGCCGGGGCATCTGCTTGGTCATTGTCGTTTCTTGGCACGTGGAGGTCGCATCCTCAAAATATCCACTCAGCTGCTGTGCCGAAGCGGTAGCTCGCCATATTTGCATCTTTGGCGTCCCGATCGCTGGATGACTGTTGGACCACCAAGTCGGTCGCTATAGCACGAGGATCCGGCGAATGCCAAGCTCTTTGGCAAGCGGGCCGTGAATGGCGCCTCGTATTGGCGGCGTTGTTGGGCGGCGAAATGGATCTGCAGCGCATACTTGAGCTTGTCGCCCTTTGGGGAAGTGAGGACCACGCTGGCTCCCAAGCGGTGCGCATCTTGGAGCCATCAAAGTGCATCGCCAATGGGTGGAGTCGGTGGCGGGCGGCGGATGCTGGGTCTCGGCCCGGTCGGCGAAATCGGCCAGTGCTTGTGACTTGATGGCGGTCGGGGCTGGTAATAGATGGTGTGGGGCCAACTCTATGGCCCATTTGGCCACTCGACTGAAGCATCTCGGCTTCCGATGATCTCTGCTAGTGGGGCCGTGCAAACCACGGTGATTGGATGCTCTTGAAAGTAAGGCTTCAACTTCTTGGCGGCAAAGTGCACGCGTAACACATCTTCTCGTGGTGGGGTAGTTACGCTTGGAGTCGATAGTACCTCGCTTCGAATGTCTGTGGTCTCTGGACAGGTAGCGCCTTGCCTTCCTCCCTGCGTTCAACTACAATGGTTGTCTTGACTACCCTGCTTGGTGGCGGCAATATCAGGAGCATGGGCTCCTTTGGGTCGAGTCGCCCGACCTTTGGGGGTAGTCAGCATTCTCTTTAACTGGAGAAAAGCCGTCCGCCTTTGGAGTTCCATTGAAGAAGGTGGTCTTCTTCATAAGCTGATCGGAGGAAGAGCTTTCTCGCCCGACCGGTGATGAATCGGTGATAGGCGTAAAGCGGCGGTGAACTTACGCACATCTAACGGTCGGCGAGGTACTTCCATCCTTCGATCACCTTGATCTTCACGGGTTGCACTCTATGCGGCGTTCGAGACCGGAAACCAAGGAGCTGGCGGCTGGTACTCGAGGCGCATTTCTCGGGTTGAGCTTGATGCAGAATCGCGCAGATTCTCAAAGGTCTCCTTGAGGTCTTCCAGCAGCGTTCCTCGCTTCTCCGTCTTCACCACCACGTCATCCACGTAAACGTCGGCGTTTCTGCCAAGCTGCTTGAGGAGGCACTTCTGCATGCAACGCTGAAAGGTGGCGCCGGCGTTCCTCAAGCCGAACATCATGGTCAGGTAGCAGAAGGCTCCAAACGGCGTGATGAAGGCGGTCTTCAATCTGTCGGCCGGGTTCAGCTTGATCTGGTGATAGCCTGAATGTGCATCTAAGAAGCTCAACAGCTCGCATCCGGTTGTGGAGTCTATCACGAGATCAATTCTTGGCAAGCGAAGCGGGTCCTTGGGGCAGGCTTTGTTGAGGCTTGTGTAGTCAATACACATCCGCCATTGCTTGTTCTTCTTTAGTACCAAGACCGGGTTAGCTAAACATTACGGAAGAACACTTCCATGATGAAACCGACTGCGAGGCAGGGCTATCTCTTCTCAACAACTCTTCTTTTCTCTTCGACGGTAGCGCAAGGGCTGCTGACAGGCTTCATCGGATCGGACATGTAACTTGTGCTCGGCGAATTCCGTCGGTACACAGCATGTCTTTGGGGACCATGCAAAATGTCGATTCTCATGGAGAAATCGATGAGCTCGCCTTCCTATTTCTTTGTCGAGGTTGGCACCTCGACGGCGTATCTCTCCGGTGCTCGGGTCCAAGGGTATCTTCTTGGTCTCTTTGGCGGCTTGAGCGAGCCCTCAACTTCTGACTCCTTGGGGTCGGGCGATATCTCTGGCTGCTTGCCGGCCATTGCCACAACCCGATCCAGGAGTCGCTTCTCAGCTGCGATCACCAGGGACTCGGCCAGCCGGCTGCTTTCAGCTGCACAGGCGGACGACTTTCTGTAATCGCCGGCTACGGTCAGAATCCCCTTGGTACTCGGCATCTTCATCTTGAGGTAGGCGTAGTGGGGGACCGCCATGAACTTGGCGAGCAAGGTCGGCCAAGCAGAGCATGGTAGGGGCTTTCGAGGTCCACCACTTGAACCAGGCGGCTCTCGGCGAAAGTGATCCTTGTCCCCAAAGAGGGCGTCTATCGAGAATCTTGCCAATCGGTGGCGGAAAGGCGGTACAATTCCGTGGAACACAGTCCGACTATCTGCTGAAGCTGTCTTTGCTTGATTCTAGCTTCTCCATCGTATCCTTATGCAGGATGTTGATGCTGCTGCCTTCGTCTATCAGCACTTTCGAGAAGCGAGCAGCCCGCCTATCCGTGGCAAGGTGGCTCCCAAGACCAGGCGTGGGGCCGGGTTGACATCACCTCGGGTGATCAGCCCGGCTCAAGCGATGGGCTTCTTAGACCCGATGCATGAATGCGGAGTATCGATGCTCTTGCATTCACTTCTTCTTTGTTGCTGCCGCTTTCTTTGATCGATCAACTCCTGCTGGTAAACACCATGTAGGCACCATGCTCTTACAGGTAGTCGTCTTGTCTTGTGCCGGTGGCTGACAGCCGGCTCTTTGGGGCGGTGGTGGGCGGCGCCCAGCGGAGGAGGAGGGCAAGGCCGTCCCCTTAGCGATCTGATGCGCCCGATGGCACTTCCAGTGGTGTGATTTGGCGGCCGGCGCGCTGTGGAACTGCGAGGTCCGCCCAGTGCTGCTTTCGTAGAAGGCGGCAACAGTTGGACTTACCGCCTTTACGCGCTTGGCGAGGCTGCCCTCTGGCTGCTGGTCTTGATATGCCGCCACTGCCGGCTGTTGGAAGCGGCTGCGGGCTGCTAACGCTGTGATCATTCTTACTGTCGCCCGATCTGGCGTCGCCACCGGAGTTCAGGGAGCATGAGGGCCACCTTGCGGTGTGCCGACTTGAACTCCGACTTCATGGAGGAGTCGGCTGTGGCGTGCTTATGCGCTATGATCAGCAGCTCGTCGAGGTCTCGGCTCGTCGCAAAAGGAGCTTGTGCTTGAGGAGGTGCCTTCTCTACACCGGCGGTGAAGTACTCGATTGCTTGCACCTCATGCACTCCTTCGCGGGAGTTCGGAGCTCGGCCCGCGTGAGGTAGTCGCGAGTAGACTTCGTTGGGGCCTTGCGCACAAGGACAGGTGACAAGGCTTGGGAGGTCGCTTATGCGTGCTCGTGAAGTTGCGGACGAAGGCCTCGATGAAGTCGACCCGGTTGTTGATGCTGCGGGGCTTCAAGCTGTTCAACCATGTCCGGGCGTGCCACAGGAGCATGAGGAACATACTTTACGACAACGCGCTTGTTGCCGTTTGCTATGCTTAACGGCCGTGGAGTAGTCCACCTGCCGTCCTGCAGCTTAACGAAGCCGTGTATTTGGGCGTGTCTCGGGGAGCGTGAATCCTGCAGGGAAGGGCTCGTCTCGGATCGAGTCCAAACAGGGCGGGCCCAACTCGTCTTCTTCTTCCGGTGCGAGGATCGGTGGAGTCGCTCGATCCGGTGGCGGCGTCGTTTCTCCGACTCCTCTCGGCGGCCAAAGCGGTCGCCGAAGTCGGTCTTTCGGCGGGTGGCGGGAGACTTCGCCTTTCTCTGCGGGGAGGAGGAGGCTGATAGTCGTCCCGCCGCTCAAGCGCTCTCGGGCGGCCCGTCTTCGTCGCGCTCGATGGAGATGTGAATCGGCTATGGCTGACAGCGGATCCTTGTTTTTCTTCGCGGGCGCCGCCCGATCGGCGTCCGGGCGCGCGCTTTGATCTCGGCGAGAGGCAAGTCACCGTGTTGTCGTCGCGGCGCCTCCGTGCGGCAGCCGCCGTCTTCTTGCGCAGCGGCCGCGTCGAGGAGTTGCTGGACTCGCTCCGTCATCGGTAGCGCTCCTCGCCCTCAAAGTTATCCAGCTTGCTGCGCCGCCGCTGGCGGCGGGATATTCCGCGGGCGTGGCGTACACAGGCGGCGGCCCCAAACAGACTGGCGATAGCCACGCCCAGCGCTTCTTGGGCGGCGCCTGGCGGCTTAGGCCGGTCGGGCGGCGAAGCCGCCCGGCAGCGATCCATCTCGCGCTGATAGGCTTCCGACAAGCGTCTCATGCTTGCCGCACTGTGGCGCCCACGAGGAGCTGGAAGCGGCGTGCTTCCAGCGTCCCAGCGTTGGCATCTTTCGGAATGGGGGCGGTCAGGTCTTGCAGAACCGCATCGAGAGGGTCACTAGCTCCCTCGCCGGAAGGCTCGCTGTGACCGATGACGAGCACCTCCGTGATGGTGCTTCGCCCGCTCTCCGCGCGAGGAGAGGCTCGTCGTGAACCACCACGTTTGTGGGGAGCGCGTTGGCGGCAGCGGTGTCGGAGTCGACCAGCATCGGGTCGGTGGAGCCTCACGGACTCCAGGTCGTGGCGGGCTCACCGGCGGCGTGGAGCTGCTCGAGAGAGGCCAGCGAGGAGGCTTCCGGGGCGTCCGTTCGCGTCGGATGCGGGCTCGTCGGAGAGGCGAACCTCGCCGACAAGTTCTCGAGCAGCTCGCCGCGCAGGCGACCTCAGCGCCATGCAGCGCGTCGGCGCGAACTCCGTCTGGCGTGCCGGGCTGGCTGCTTCGCCAGGAGGAAGAGGGTTCCGTCGAGCAGGTCTCCGGACGGCGGTGCACCGAGCCCCACGGTGGGCGCCAAATGTCGAGATTGGGTGCGACATATGCCAAAGGATGGCTTATCATGGAGGCGAGTAGAAATGTCGCGGTGCCTGAAGCAGGATGAGGCGAAGACATGCACGCCGCGAATCTTACCCAGCTTCAGGGCTCTCCGAGGAGATAACACCAGACTTGCTGCTCTGCGGGGTCTCCGTGCATGATCACTATGGCAAAGTGAGTACAAGATGCTCCTTGAGCTGTTCGGGGTGAGGAAGGAGAAGGGCACGGCTAGCTCTTCTCTCCCTCTGTGTGTGTCTAAAACTACTAGCTTCCAACCCTTTTGCATGGGTGCCCCGGGGTTTATAGGCCTACCCGGGTACAATGGTAATCCGGCTGGAGTGCGGCTCCAAGCCGTCGATCTCTTAAGTCGTCGTCTTCTCCGCCGACTTAGGGCCCGCCGACTAGTGGGCCCTTGACGGCCCAAAGATGGGGCCGACAGCCCTTGTCCACCTTGGTAGTCTTGCCAGCTGCGGATTACTATAGCCGTGCTTCTAATGACGCGAGCTTGGTCATGGGGTCATGGCAGCAGTGCACGCCGCTGGCGGCGATCATGTGCCATTCCTGTCTTAATACGGTTAATGGCGCATGGAGCCCGTGGGAGGGCTGGCGACTCGAGGCCGACTCAACGGATCCATCTTTGGGCGCTTCGCCGTCTTCGATACTCCGCCGGCAGCGGGTCCCGCCGTCTTCGGTCGTGCAGACGAGGCCATCGTGGTACAGTGGATCTGCCCACGGGGCTGATGTCGAGGCAGCGTGGCAAGGATGCCGCGGACGGAATCTCCGTCGATCTGGCGCTCTGGGCCATACCTGCCCTTTATGGCGGGGCAGGGATGGGCGTGGCGCTTTATCCCATCCGCTTCGCAATCGCTCGGGCGGGAGGTGGTTGGAGTCGCGGGCCGACTCCCCGTAGCCGGCTTTATTGGAGGTCGCCGGCTTGGAGTCGGCTTGTCCTGAGGCCGTCTCTGGGACTCAGCCTAGAGGGGTAGTCGGCGACTCTATCGCCGACTCTCTGAAGGCGGTTCTTAGTCTTGGGGTCTTGAGGGGCGCAGTCTGCCCCGATGTTTTTAAAGGTTCAGGGGCTCGGGTCTGCCTACCCGTGGCCCATTACTCCAACAACAACCTAGCAGTCGCCGCAGCTGACCTGCCACCACCACAACACATGCGCCTCCACGCCCTGGTCAGATCCACCCGGAGCCCCGCGACCCTGCATCGGAGCAGCATGAAGATCAGCCGCATCACCACCACTTCCACAGGGTCGCCGGCCACCCCTGCCATCACATCCGCCGGATCGGGACCCAATGTCACGGGCAGGGGAAGGCACCCCACGACGCTAGCCACCAGTGCACAGCGTCGTGGATACTGAGATGTTGATGTGCTACCTTCTAAAAAACCAATGTCTTAAGTTTCCTCATAATAATGACATCGTTGTTGTTTTGGCCGAATCGGAAAAGGCGGTACCACCATAAGTAGGTTCTTTCGGTATTGACCAACAAGTCCCTCTCATTGAGATTAATACCAACATGGTGAAACCGAAATTTCCTAATCAATCAAATCTTCTCGTAAATTCATTGTGCCAGAATTGATCACTGATCAGGTGTGATCAGTCTCATTCGTCTAAGGATCCGGTGCGATGAGTCTCATCCATGTAATATTTTGGAATTCCTCTTCCAACTCGTCCCGGAATGGGCGTTATGGCAAAGAACAAGAAGAAAAAGACAGAAGGAATTTGTCCAATAGTAACAAATGGTGCCTGCACAGGTTGACATCCGATCCAACCTAGTAGTAAGCAATACGCCAAAAGCAACCAAAATATTCCTTGGTGAATTGGTCGAAAACTTGAACTACGCACATACATTTCTTTAAAAAAAGGTAAAGCCAAGAGAGATATAAAAACTGGTGCTATTGCGGCTACACCTCCCGCTTTGTCACGTATACTGTGAAGAATGGCATGGATCGGTAGGGAATACCATTCCGGCACAATATGAGGCGGGGTGGGCATTGGATCACTACTGCAGGATGCTGCTAACGCGACACTACGATCAGAGATCCTTCGACGAAACTGTGTGCGATGCCATAATCGCAAACGGTGGTGTAAAATAACCGTCAAAAAAGGTGAAAAACATTTGCGATGGAGGACGCATCAAATACGGTTCAGATTTTAGTTGCGTGTGCGATGTAGGGCACACTGTCGGTGTCAAAACCGGCGGATCTCGGGTAGGGGGCCCCGATCTGTGCGTCAAGGCTGATGGTAACAGGAAGCAAGGGATACAGATGTTTACCCAGGTTCGGGCCCTCTCGATGGAGGTAAAACCCTACTTCCTGCTTGATTAATATTGATGATATGGGTAGTACAAGAGTAGATCTACCACGAGATCGTAGAGGCTAAACCCTAAGAGCTAGCCTATGATGGTATGATTGTAATTGTGATCGGCCTACTAAGGACCAACCTCTCCGGTTTATATAGACACGGAGAGGGCTAGGGTTTACATGGAGTCGGTTACAAGGAAGGAAATATAATATCCGGATTGCCAAGCTTGCCTTCCACGCCAAGGAAAGTCCCACCTGGACACGGGCCAAAGTCTTGAGTCTTGTATCTTCACGCTTCAATAGTCCAGACGTTGTACACAGTCCGGCTGCCCGGATACCCCGTAATCCAGGACTCCCTCAGTAGCCCCTGAACCAGGCATCAATGACGATGAGTCCGGCACGCAGTCTTGTCTTCGGCATTGCAGGGCGGGTTCCTCCTCCGAATACTCCAAGGTAATTATCAAACACTTGAACCGTGTTCGGATCCACAAGATGATCTTCGCATGCCACCGTAGAGAGAATGATGCTTCACAAATGCAGTCTGCTGATGACCTTTTAGGCAACGCGACGTGTTACTACGACCAGGTCATTATTCGAACCGCCTTTCCATAACCAGCCACAGCGCATATTGCGAGGCGGTTTGCTTGACACGTCTTGTCAAAGCAGAGATCGTGCCCCCTTATCATGGGATTCTCATCAATAGGGGTACGGGTAATCCCACCACATCATTAATCGTGGCGCTTGGGAAGCAAGCGATTCCAACGGGCAAGTGGGAAGGCACACCGCTTTCGTCGCCTCTATAAAGGGATAAGATTTCCCCATTTTCACCCACGCCTTCTTCCCTCTCTGCCCATTCTTGCCCCCTCGAGCTCCAGCGCCAAGCCCAAGTCTCCTCCGCACAGCTAGACATGTCCGGAGCAGGAGGCAAGTGGGTGGCTTCCACCGTCGAGGAGAAGCACATCACAGATCTTCGGGCGGCCAGATACTTGGCCGCAGACATAGCGCACCGGCTACCGGACGCTGGGCAGGTCATTCCGACCCCATGACCCCACGAGAGAGTCGTGTTCGTCGCCCACTTCGTCCGTGGACTGGGGTTTCCACTTCACCCCTTCGTCCGTGGGCTCATGTTCTACTATGGGCTAGATTTCCATGATCTAGCCCCGAATTTCGTCCTCAGCATCTCGGCGTTCATCGTCGTTTGCGAGGCTTTCCTCCGCATCCGGCCTCAGTTCGGCCTGTGGTTGCAAATCTTCTGCGTGAAGCCGAAGGTTGTACGCGGCCAACAAGCGGAGTGCGGAGGGGCCATGGTGGGCAAGATGCCTAACGTCACCTGGCTGGACGGCTCCTTTGTGGAGACCGTAAAAGGATGGCAATCGGGGTGGTTCTACATCACCGAGCCGCGTGGCGTCAACTGGGCGGCGGCCCTCGAGTTTCGATCCGGAACCCCTATGCGGCTCACCTCCTGGGAAGAGAATGTTGGGGAACGTAGCAGAAATTCAAAATTTTCTACGCATCACCAAGATCAATCTATGGAGATTCTAGCAACGAGAGAGAGAGGGGGAGTGCATCTTCATACCCTTGAAGATCGCTAAGCGGAAGCGTTACAAGAACGTGGTTGATGGAGTCATACTCGCGGCGATTCAAATCGCAAAAGATCCGATCTAGCGCCGAACGGACGGCGCCTCCGCGTTCAACACACGTACAGCCTGGGGACATCTCCTCCTTCTTGATCCAGCAAGGGGAGAGGAGAAGTTGAGGGAAAACTCCAGCAGCACGAGGGCGTGGTGGCGATGGAGCTCGTGGTTCTCCGGCAGGGCTTCGCCAAGCACTACGGAGGAGGAGGAGGTGTTGGAGGAGGGAGGGGCTGCGCCAGGGGAAGGGGTCGGCTGCCCTCCCACCCCTCCACTATATATAGGGGCAAGGGGAGAGGGGGAGGCGCCCTAGGATTTCCCCTAGGGGCCGGCGGCCAAGCAGATTGGATCTCCCTAGGGAAAATCCTAGGGAGACTTGCCCCCCAAGCCAAGCATGTGGAGGCTTGCCTCCCAAGCCAGGTGGAGGTGCCCCACCTCCCCAAGTAACGTGGGAAAGGGTGTGGGGGGCGCACCACCCCTTAGTGGGCTGGTTTGGCCCTTCCCCTTTGGCCCATGAGGCCCTCCAACACTTGCCGGGACTCCCGAAACACCTTTCGGTCATGCTGGCCATAGCTTGGTACCCCCAGAACACTTCCGGACTCCAATACCCTTCGTCCAATATATCAATCTTCACCGCCGGACCATTTTGGAACTCCTCGTGACATCTGGGATCTCATCTGGGACTCCGAACTACCTTCGGTAACCACATACTCTTTCCCATAACAGCTCTGGCGTCACTGAACCTTAAGTGTGTAGACCCTACGGGTTCGGGAACCATGCAGACATGACCGAGACACCTCTCCGGCCAATAACCAATAGCGGGATCTGGATACCCATATTGGCTCCCACATGTTCCACGATGATCTCATCGGATGAACCACGATGTCGGGGATTCGAGAAATCCCGTATTCAATTCCCTTTGTCAACCGGTATGTTACTTGCCCGAGATTCGATCGTCGGTATCCCAATACCTTGTTCAATCTCGTTACCGGCAAGTCTCTTTACTCGTTCCGTAACGCATGATCCCTTGGCTAACTCCTTAGTCACATTGAGCTCATTATGATGATGCATTACTGAGTGGGCCCAGAGATACCTCTCCGTCATACGGAGTGACAAATCCCAGTCTTGATTCGTGCCAACCCAATGACACTTTCGAGATACCAGTAGTGCCCTTTATAGCCACCCGATTCGTTGTCATGTTTGGTACACCCAAAGCATTCCTCTCAGATCCGGAGTTGCACAATCTCATGGTCTAAGGAAATGATACTTGACATTAGAAAAGCTCTTAGCAAGCTAACTACGATCTTGTGCTATGCTTAGGATTGGGTCTTGTCCATCACATCATTCTCCTAATGATGTGATCCCGTTATCAATGACATCCTATGTCCATGGTCAGGAAACCATAACCATCTATTGATCAACGAGCTAGTCAACTAGTGGCTCACTAGGGACATGTTGTGGTCTATGTATTCACAAATGTATTACGGTTTCCAGTTAATACAATTACATCATGAACAATAGACAATTATCATGAACAAGGAAATATAATCATAACCATTTTATTATTGCATCTAGGGCATATTTCCAACAGAGAAGGGCATGTCCTGGGGCGATTCCACGGAGCTGGCCGGACTCCAGACATGCATCAAAAGCATGAAGGACAAGAACATCAAGCTTGTCAACGTGATCCAGGTCATGCTCGTCCGCCGGATCCTGCCCTGCCAAAGGCGGGCGGTTAATCTGTGGGAGTTCGTCCTGGCCGAACACCAGACGCTCCTGAAGCTCTACGGCATGACGCACAAAGGCACATGGAAAGTATTGTTCAAGGCCTCCGAATTACCTCCTCCCACATCCGAGGACCGCGAACTTCATGCAGTGCGGCCCCCGACTTCGGTGAGTTTTGGGACCACCACCGGGTTCAGTTTTTTCCCAATACATTCATGGGGTAGTTTTAAGTATACATATATATTTGCTTTAGGATTATGTGAAGACAGCGGAGCGGATTGACTGTCCGGCTCCGTTGTCGGAAGATCCGGAGGATGCTCTCCTGACGGAGATGCTAGTCCCGGCACCGTACAAGGTGCCGGAGAAGAAGGCCGAAAAGAAGGCCCCGGGGACCAGGAAGGGTCTCCGGCATAAGGTTCCGTCCGAAGCCTCGTCCGAAGACGACGAGGCAGACTCCTCCTACAAAGGGGAGGAGGAGGAAGAAGAAGACGCCCCATCGGAAGGATGAGGGGCACGACGAAGCGGGCCAGGTGGCAGGAAAAGGCCCTCGGCGCAAGGCCGTTATTCCTCTGTCGTCCGATGACGACGAGACACATTCCTCCCAGGAGGCGGGGGATCAAGAAGAGATTCCACCTCCCGCACTAGGGAGAAGAAGAGAAAAGCCGCCCGAGGGGAATTGAGGGCGTCAAGAAGGGAAGGTAACCCTTCGAACTATTCCGCCACGGCCGCTTACTGAGGAGGAGGGTGGCTGCCCTGGGAAGCCCCCGTGCGATCGTAAGTGTCCGCATCCTATCATGGTTTCACTTCATAGTTTTTATACTTATAGTGCCGAACATATATGCAGTCCGGCCAGGGCTCACCCCGAGGAATCCTCCTCCGGGTCCCTGAGCGATTCGGCGATAAACTCGCTCCCGACGGCCATTACCCCTCCACACGCGGATGACACGGAGGTGTTGTCCCGAAGGCTCTCAGAGCAGGGGAAAGTGACTCTGGAGACGCCCCACAGCGGGATTCCAGATGTCGGGCATGCGGGGTTCAAGATCCCCGCGGATCGCGTCGATTAGAGCCGCAACAAGGTGAACTCTCGACCGAACACTACTCCGGAACCCCCAACGGTTCCGAACTTGGGTGGGCAGCCCCCCATTGGGGAGGGCGAGCCGCCCATGTTGAGGACTTCCGGTGCATCAACGGCACCGGATAGCCTGGTGGAAGCACTCCGAGGCGCCTTCATGGAAGAAGAGCACCGTACTCTTATGAGTGCGGTGATTCAAAAGGTTTTTTCCGCCAAAAGCGAACTAACCGAAGCCTGTCCAAGCCTTCTGACGGGCATTGAGGTAAGTAGAAAATGTATGAAATTACCACCCGATAGGTAGTAGCCCCTGATACTCTGGTTGGTGTTCTGAAAGAAAAGCCAAACGGAGGGTCAACTATAATCCGCAGGAGTCCAATAATATGTATTGTTGTGAATAAGCAGGCTATGCTGCTTGCTGCTGCCGCCCGTACTGCCGAGGTTGCCGAACTAAAGCGGGACCTGGAGCAGGCGCATAGAGAGCTCGTCCTCACGAAGGGGCGGCTCGAAGAGAACAAGGGTAAGTGATTCCCGCTCTTGTGTATTTAAAGATAAGCAAAATTTATCAATCTAACACCGAAGCATCGTGAATGTGTAACAGGGGCGACCACCGAGTGGCGTCCCTGAAGAAAGCGCTGTCCGAGGCCGAAAACAAAGCGGCCTTGGAATGCAAGGAGCACGAAAAGCAAAGTGCTAGAGTGGGCGAGGTACAGCAGGAGCTCCAGGACCTCGGCAAGAAGTGCGAGTCCGTGGAGCATAATCTGAAGATGAAGGAGGCCGAGCTTGCGAAGGACCTTGTAAGTTTGAAGGATGCCATGGCCGAAGCCGAGAAAGCGCAGTAGGAATCCAGGAGGCCAAAAAGATAGTAGCGGGTAAGAAATTCTTTATGGAGAGAAAACATGTGGAGGAGGCATTTCTTTTACTTACTCGAATACGGCGCTCTCCTGGGGCATTTGCAGATCTGCCACGCAACGCCTCAGACGCTGCGGAGTTCTACCGTGCCCAGGAGGGGAGCTCAACGGAGAAGCTGTTCTGGTCCCGGTATCTTTGGGGCGAACATCCGATGCCTCTGAAGCGACCAATCAAGCAGTTGGTCGAACTCCAGGGCGGCGAACTGGCTATGAAGGACTTCATAGTCGGGATGTGGCTCTGTGAGCTACCGCCCGAGAGCTACTTTGGCCTGATCAAGCGGATGGTGGATGCCTGCCCGCGGCTTGAAGTAATAAAGCGATCTGTTTGCATCGAAGGTGCCAGCCGAGCTTTTGCCCGCGTCAAGGTGCATTGGGGCAAGCTGGATGCGGAGAAGCTGGTCAAGGACGGGCCACCGGAGGGCAAGGCGCATCGCCATCTCGAAATGTACTACGATGGCGTGATGAAGGGTGCTCGTCTCGTCGCCAATGAGTGTACCAAGAACGCCATATTTGAATGAATTCACTTCTGTCATGTTTGTAATTAAAGACGAAGTTACTTGCGCTATGTAGCGCTTTTGTTATTTAAAATATTACCTTCTGTGCGGCTGTTTATAAAATCCTGAAAGTAGGCCAGTCGTCGGCTTCCGCTCCCACGTGACTAGCACTGGGGTGTTCGTGGAAAACCCGGACACTCTTTATCCAAATGTTTGGTCCCTTAAGGAGGTGTCCGGCGCGGCGAACAAGGCAATCGGACTATATGGCTTTATAACTTTCACTTAGTCATAGAAGTCTACAATTTTAAATTTCGGCGAAGCCCCTAGAATTCGGAAGACCGAATCGGGGCGCTATACACGCCTAGATCGGACGAAGCCGATTTATCGCCTAAAGCGGAAAATCTTTAAGGATTTTAAAACCTCTCGAACAGCGACTAGCTCTCGCCACATCATGCCGGTCAGTTTCGGCTTTCTCTACTAAGGTGCTCGTCCGGACGAACCGGGACACAGTCGCAGTAGTTCTCCCTGCGCTACCTTAGCTGATATAACGGAACGTAAGGCACCAAAACAAGGGAGCCGGGCTATCCCAACTGTAGACCCAAGACATGATTCGGAGTTGATGCATATAGTGCTATAAGTTCAGGGTGCCGCACTGTTGAAAGTGTTCAGAGTTTATTTGCCATATTACGAGGCGCCATGAGAAGCCCCTGGCAAACCGGCCGTACCAAAGTGTACGGATGCAATATCAAATAAACATTTATAAGAGAAAAATGCTCAAATAAGAATAATAAGCTGACGCTATATATAATCTCCCATTGACGAAAAATACGTTTAAGCGTACATGTACAATGGGTGCGTTAAGCAGAGGTAAAATAGGACTATTTGACATGTCCTATCCAGGGGCAGGTTGTGTTCAGGTAGATAAAGCAGGTATAATGATCGTAAATAGATTCCACCTGGGTATTTTCTTCTGTGCACAGCGTCTATTGCCTCCTTGGATGTCTCTTCCCTATAAATCCGGCAATTCGGCTCTTTTGTGGATGTTGCGCCAACGCGCTCTTGGCGTGCCTGATGATCCTGTTGCGGGGTGCTCCAGGCTCGCTTGACTGTGCTCGAAGTTGTTGTCGCAGGATTGGTTTGTCGGAGAAGGCCGCATTGTAATTCCGCCGCAAGGGCTGCAGTATGTTCTTCTGTTCGTAGGGAGCGGTCCATATTTACGTTCACCGTTATGACCCCGCGTGGTCCTGGCATCTTGAGCTTGAGATAGGCATAGTGTGGTACCGCATTGAATCTGGCGAATGCGGTTCGTCCGAGCAGTGCATGGTAACCACTGCGGAAGGGGACGATATCGAAGATTAACTCTTTGCTTCGGAAGTTATCCGGAGATCCGAAGACCACTTCCAATGTTATAGAGCCCGTACAACGGGCCTCTACTCCAAGAATTACACCTTTAAAGGTGGTTTTAGTGGGCTTGATCCTTGAAGGGTCGATGCCCATTTTGCGCACTGTGTCCTGGTAAAGCAGGTTCAGGCTGCTGCCACCGTCCATAAGGACGCGCGTGAGGTGGAATCCGTCGATGATTGGGTCTAGGACCAATGCGGCCGAGCCGCCGTGATGGATGCTAGTAGGGTGATCCCTATGATCGAAGGTGATCAGACAGGCTGACAATGGGTTGAATTTGGGGGCGACTGGCTCCACCGCATAGACGTCCCTTAGTGCCCGCTTCCTTTCCCGCTTGGGGATGTGCATGGCGTAGATCATGTTGACCGTTTTTACCTGGGGGGGGGGGGGATTTCTTCTGTCCCCCATGTTCGGACGTCGGGGCTCCTCGTCATCGTCACCGTGCAACCCCTTGTCCTTGTCTTCGGTGTTTATCTTGCCGACCTGTTTGAATACCCAGCAATCTCTATAGGTGTGGTTGGCTGGCTTCTCCGGGGTGCCGTGAATTTGGCACGAGCGCTCCAATATGTGGTCCAGACTGGACGGTCCCTGATTGTTTCTTTTGAACGGTTTCTTCCGCTGACCAGGCTTGGATCCACTGAATCCGGCGTTGACTGCCGTGTCTTCAGTGCTGTCGCCGTTGTTCCGCCTCTTAAGTCTGTTGCGCCGTGGCTTGCCGTTATTGTCGCGGCCATCCGAATTGCCAGGCGTAGTGCTGCTGCGAGCCAACCAACTGTCCTCGCCCGCGAAAAAGCGGGTCATTAGTGTTGTGAGATCTGCCATGGACTTGGGTTTTTCCTGGCCGAGGTGTCGAGCGAGCCACTCGTCACGGATATTATGCTTAAAAGCCGCCAGGGCTTCGGCGTCCGGACAGTCGACTATTTGGTTCTTCTTAGTTTGGAACCGGGACCAAAAATTTCTGGCTGACTCTCTGGGCTGTTGAGTAATGTGGCTCAAGTCGTCGACATCATGTGGTCGCACATATGTGCCCTGGAAGTTGTCGAGGAACGCGTCTTCCAGGTTTTCGCAGCTGCCAATGGAATTTGCTGGCAGGCTGTTTAGCCAGTGCCAGGCTGGCCCTTTGAGCTTAAGGGGGAGATACCTGATGGCGTGTAGATCATCTCCGCGGGCCATGTGAATGTGGAGAAGGAAATCTTCGATCCATACTGCGGGGTCTGTTGTGCCATCGTATGATTCGATGTTTACGGTTTTAAACCCTTCTAGGAATTCATGATCCATTACTTCATCAGTGAAGCAGAGGGGGTGTGTGGCGCCTCTGTTCCGGGCTATGTGGCTACGCAGGTCGACTTGCTCTGGGTGGCTATAATCGGCCAGGCCGGACTTGTTGAAGATGTGTCCGGCGTGACGGCCCTCGTCGCGTACCGAGGCGCGCCCCCGCGATCCGTAGATCGATCTTGGCTGTCCCGTTTTGTTGCCCCGGGCCGTAGTATGTTGGCGTGGGGGCGTTGGCTGGTATGCGGACTGGTATGCCGTTTTATCCCGGCCACGAGGTGGCCGGTCAGCCGTATGGTGCTCGAGTCCGTATTCCTCGCAGTCGCTATAAGCCTACGCTTGAAGCGCTCCTACTCTTGATCAGCTTGGAGTTGCTGCTGCTTCTTTTTCAGGCTCCTCGCAGTGGCTATAAGACGACACTTGAAGCGCTCCTACTCTATGGGATCCTCAGGCACGCCGAACTCGTCATCACCGAGGTTAATCTCGTCTTCGGAGGGGGGGCATGTAGCTGTCCTCCTCCGGGTATTTGTTCGTCGCCTGTTCTTCTGGGCTGACCTGCTCATCCTCCTGTTCGGCCTGCTCGAAGGCGGGCTGTTTAGGGTTGTATTCTTCTTCGACACTATTCGGATTGTTTTCATCTCCTGGGCCGGTATTGGTGTGGCGGGGCTTGGAGTGGCGCCGACGACGCCCATTCTTTGCTTTTTTCCTTGAGGTTTTATCCTCCGTTCCCTCATCGTCATTTGTTTCCTTTGGAGTGTCCACCATATATATATCATAAGAAGAGGTGGTAGTCCACCGCCCCGTGAGCGGTGGTTCATGTTCTTCTCCTGCATCATCGTCCATACCGTCGATGTCTTCGGAGTCGAAGTTCAGTACCTCGGTTAAGTCATCGACCGTGGCAATGAAGTGGGTGGTGGGTGGGCAACGAATTCCTTCGTCGTCTGCCCCCCACTCGAGCCGGACATAGTTCGGCAAAGAGCCTCCTCACAAAGAGAGAGACTTCAATGAGTCCAGCATGTCGCCGAAAGGTGAGTGCTGGAAGATATCTGCAGCGGTGAACTCCATTACTGGAGCCCATCCTGACCCGACGAGCTCGGGAGTGTGCGGACTGGAACCAACGTCCGGATACGAATCCGGGGGTTCGGAGTCACAGGCCACCGCAGAGGTAAAACCCGTGTTCGGCTCCACCACCGATGAGTGCGCGACCTGGGGGGCGGGGTCCATCCCTCCGTCCTTAGGCAGCGCAGCCTACTCCGGATCTAGGTCCGGAGATACTGCGGGGGTGATACCCCGAGCTTCGTCCGACGGCAGGTCTAAGCCGTGCTCGTCGCGACTGTCCGGTGCTCCTGGCATAGGCCCAAATCCATCGAAGATCAAGTCTACGCGGATGTCCGCCGTGTAGTTCAGGTTTCCGAACCTGACCTGGTGGCCAGGGGCGTAGCTGTTGATCTGCTCCATGATGTCTACTACACAACCTTCTTCTTGTAGACGTTGTTGGGCCTGCAAGTGCACAGGTTTGTAGGACAGTAGCAAATTTCCCTCAAGTGGATGACCTAAGGTTTATCAATCCGTAGGAGGCGTAGGATGAAGATGGTCTCTCTCAAACAACCCTGCAACCAAATAACAAAGAGTCTCTTGTGTCCCCAACACACCCAATACAATGGTAAATTGTATAGGCGCACTACTTCGGCGAAGAGATGGTGATACAAGTGCAATATGGATGGTAGATATAGGTTTTTGTAATCTGAAACAATAAAAACAGCAAGGTAACAAGCGATAAAAGTAAGCGTAAACGGTATTGCAATGATAGGAAACAAGGCCTAGGGTTCATACTTTCACTAGTGCAAGTTCTCTCAACAATAATAACATAGATAGATCATATAACAATCCCTCAACATGCAACAAAGAGTCACTCCAAAGCTACTAATAGCGGAGAACAAACGTAGAGATTATGGTCGGGTACGAAACCACCACAAAGCAATTCTTTCGGATCGATCTATAAAAGAGTTCGTACTAGAATAACACCTTAAGACACAAATCAACCAAAACCCTAATGTCACCTAGATACTCCATTGTCACCTCAAGTATCCGTGGGCATGATTATACAATATGCATCACACAATCTCAGATTTATCCAACCAACATAAAAGTACTTCAAAGAGTGCCCCAAAGTTTCTACCGGAGAATCAAGAACGTGTGCCAACCCCTATGCATAGGTTACCAATGTCATGAAACCCGCAAGTTCATCACCAAGACATACATCAAGTGTTCTCATAAAAGACTCAATCCGATAAGATAACTTCAAAAGGGGAAACTCAATTCATCACAAGAGAGTAGAGGGGGAGAAACATCATAAGATCCAACTATAATAGCAAAGCTCGGGATACATCAAGATCGTGCCATAGATTGGAACACGAGAGAGAACACGAGAGAGAGACAGAGATCAAACACATAGCTACTGGTACATACCCTCAGCCCCGAGGGTAAACTACTCCCTCCTCGTCATGGATAGCGCAGGGATGATGAAGATGGCCACCGGTGATGGATCCCCCCTCCGGCAGGGTACCGGAAAGGGGTCCCGATTGGTTTTTGGTGGTTCTGTAGGCTTGCGGCGGCGGAACTCCCGATCTAGGTTCTGTTCTGGAAGTTTTAGGGTACGTAGGTATATATGGGTGAAAGGAGTACGTCGGTGGAGCTACGGGGCCCCCACGAGGCAGGGGGGCGCGCCCGGGGGGAGGGCGCGCCCCCCACCCTCGTTAGCACCTCCCGTATCTTCTGACGTGGGATCCAAGTCCATCAGGTGGGTTTCCTTGCAAAAATAACTTCTCCAGTTGATTTCGTTCCGTTTTGACTCCGTCTGATATTCCTTTTCCTCGAAACACTGAAATAGGCATAAAACAAAAAATCTGGGTTGGGCCTCCGGTTAATAGGTTAGTCCCAAAAATAATATAAAAGTGGATAATAAAGCCCAATATTGCCTAAAACAGTAGATAAAGTAGCATGGAGCAATAAAAAATTATAGATACGTTGGAGACGTATCAAGCATCCCCAAGCTTAATTCCTGCTCGTCCTCGATTAGGTAAATGATAAAAAAGAATTTTTGATGCGGAGTGATACTTTGGCATAATTTCAATGTAAATCTTCTTAATTGTGATATGAATATTCAGATCCGAAAGATTCAAGACAAAAGTTCATATTGACATAAAAATAATAATACTTCAAGCATACTAATCAAAGCAATCATGTCTTCTCAAAATAGCATGGCAAAAGAAAGTTCATCCCTACAAAATCATATAGTTAGGCTATGCTTCATTTTCGTCACACAAAGATGTTCCCAACTTCTATACCCCCGATGACAAGCCAAGCAATTGTTTCATACTTAAATAATCTCAAACTTTTTCAACCTTCACGCAATACATGAGCGTGAGCCATGGATATAGCACTATGGGTGGAATAGAAATATGATGATGGGATTGTGTGGAGAAGACCAAAAAGGATAAAGTCACATATAGACGAGGATAATCAATGGGCTATGGAGATGCCCATCAATTGATGTCAACATTAGGAGTAGGGATTGCCATGCAATGGATGCACTAGAGCTATGAATGCTCAACAAAAGAAAACTAGTGGGTGTGCATCCAACTTGCTTGCTCATGAAGACCTAGGGCATTTGAGGAAGCCCATCGTAGGAATATACAAGCCAAGTTCTATAATGAAAAATTCCCACTAGTATGAAAAAGACAACTTATGAGACTCACTATATGAAAAACTTGGTGCTACTTTGAAGCACAATATATGAGACTCACTACATGAAGAACAAGGTGCTACTTTGAAGCACAAGTGTGGGAAAGAGATAGTAGCATTGCCCTTTTTATTTTTATTTTTATTTTTTTGGGACTTTTTTTGGCCTTTCTCTTTTTTTTTGGCTATGCTCTAATAATGATGATCATCACACTTCTATTGATTACAACATAAGGATTACAACTCGAAACTAGAACAAGGTATGACTCTATATGAATGCCTCCGGCGGTGTACCTGGATGGTGCAATGAATCAACAGTGACATGTATGAAAAATAATGAATGGTGGCTTTGCCACAAATACGATGTCAACCACATGATCATGCAATGGCAATATGACAAAAGTAAAGTATGTCATGATGATGATGAACGGAACGGTGGAAAGTTGCATGGCAATATATCTCGGAATGTCTATGGAAATGCCATAATAGGTAGGTATGGTGGCTGTTTTGAGGAAGATATAAGGAGGTTTATGTGTGATAGAGCGTATCGTATCACGGGGTTTGGATGCACCGGCGAAGTTTGCACCTACTCTCAAGGTGAGAAAGGGCAATGCACGGTACCGAAGAGGCTAGCAAAGGCGGAAAGGTAAAAGTGTGTATAATCCATGGACTCAACATTAGTCAAAAGAACTCATGTACTTATTGCAAAAATTTAGAAGTCATCAAAAATCAAGTACAACGTGCATGCTCCTAGGGGGATAGATTGGTAGGAAAAGACCATCGCTCGTCCCGGACCGCCACTCATAAGGATGCACAAGCCAGGTGTCGGTGTCAAAACCGGCGGATCTCGGGTAGGGGGTCCCGAACTGTGCGTCTAGGCGGATGGTAACAGGAGACAAGGGAAACGATGTTTTTACCCATGTTCGGGCCCTCTCGATGGAGGTAATACCCTACTCCTGCTTGATTAATATTGATGATATGGGTAGTACAAGAGTAGATCTACCACAAGATCGTAGAGGCTAAACCCTAGAAGCTAGCCTATGGTATGATTGTTGTCCGTCCTACGGACTAAAACCCTCCGGTTTATATAGACACCGGATAGGTTAGGGTTACACAGAGTCGGTTACAATGATAGGAGATCTACATATCCGTATCGCCAAGGAAAGTCCCAACGGACACGGGACGAAGTCTTCAATCTTGTATCTTCATAGTCTAGGAGTCCGGCCAAAGATGAGAGTTCGCTATCCGACACCCCTAGTCCAGACTCCTCAAGAGTCCCTAACCAGGCTTCAATGACGGCGAGTCCGCGCGCGATATTGTCTTCGGCATTGCAAGGCGGGTTCCTCCTCCGAATACTTCATACAAGGTTTTGAACACAAGGATAGTGTCCGGCTCTGCGAAACAAATTCCACATACCACCGTAGAGAGAATAATTTTTGCACAGATCTGCTGATGTATTCCGCGGTGTGACATCACACCATGGCCAGGCCTTTATATGAATCGTTTTTTACCGTTCCGCCTCAGCGCGTTTAGCGAGGCGGTTTCCCTGGCACGTCTTATCAAAGCATAGATCGTGCCCCCTTATTCCGGGATTCTCATCAATACGGATGTGGGTAACCCATCCGCGCCCTTGATTACGGCGCTTGGGAGATAAGCGAGTTTTACCAGGCTGGCGGGGGACGCATAGCTTCGTCCGTCCATATAAGGGGATAAGGATCCACCTTTTTCACCTACGCCTTCTTCCTCCTTTGCTCATCCATTTCCGCGCACTCGAGCTCCAGCGCCCAAGTCCGCACACCCCACCTCGACCTTCTCCAACTATGTCCGGAGCGGGAGGCAGGTGGATGGCCTCCTCCATCACGGAGGGGCACATCACAAGACTGCGGGAGGCCGGATACTTGTCCGGCGACATCGCGTGTCGGCTACCCGACGATTGGCTGCTCATCCCCACCCCCAGGCCCCATGAGAGGGTGGTGTTCCTCACCCACTTCCTCCGCGGACTAGGTTTTCCATTTCACCCATTTGTCCGGGGGCTCATGTTCTACTATGGCCTGGATTTAAACGATCTGGCCCCAAACTTCCTTCATGGAGACAATAAAGGGGTGGCAATCGGGGTGGTTCTACATCACCGAGCCGCGCGACTCCAAATGGGCGGCGGGCCCCGAATTCAGATCTGGCTCCCCCACACGGCTCACATCATGGAAAGAGACGGGCCTGAAGTGGGGTGATTCGGAAGAGCTGACCGGACTCCAAACCTGCGTCTGGAACCTGGTGGACAAGAATCTCAGGCTTGTCAACGTAATCCAGGTGATGCTCATCCGCCGGATTCTCCCAGGCCAACAACCGCCTTCAAATTGTGGGAGTTCGATCCGCACAACACTTGACTCTAAAGGCTCTTCGACACTTCGCATTTAAGATGCCCGAAGGTGCCGATCAAGGGCGCCGAGGTTCCCTCATCCGCCATCAAGATCGCGGATACAGCTCGCAGCGTCAAGCCGGCGAGGTAAGTTATTTTACCCTTTACAGGACTCTTTTTTTAATAGATTGACTCTATGTGGGATCTAAAACTCCCTAATCTTTGCAGGACTGGCTGAAGACGTTCAGACAGATTAACTGTCCGGCTCCTTTGCCGGAAGACCCAGCGGACGTCCGATTGACGGGGCTGCTGGCTCCGGTACCCCATGTGGTGCCGGAGAATAAGGCCAAGAAGGAGGCCACGGGAACTCGAAGGAGCTCCCGACGCCAGGTGCTGTCAGATTCTGAAGCAGAATCTTCTCCTGAGAACGAGGAGGAGGAAAAATAAGCCTCTCCCCCAGCGAGGGAGGAGAGAAAAAGGAAGGCCGCCCCAACTGGGGAGGCCGGAGGGTCTAAGAAGGGAAGGACCCTTCCTCCGGACTTCTCCACCAACGTCGACAACGACGAGGAGGAGTGGCCAACAAGGGCCAAGCCCCTGGCGAGATCGTAAGTGTCCGGATACACATGGTTTTTTCATTGCATAGTGTTCTCTAATGCCGAATAATCATGCAGCCCGCCCAAGGGCAAGTTCGTCGATTCGTCGAGCGGGTCCCTGAGCTCGTCGGAAATGGAGAGTACTTCACTTCCGGCCGCTTCCTCGCCTCACGCTGCGGACGACGCCGAGGTGGTGCCCCAAGGGGGGCCTGGTCAAGAGGAAGTGGCGCAGAGGCGCCAGCAGGCAACCTCTCGACTCCAGGCTCGAGGGGGCAAGACCCCGGGGGCTCTAAGCCCGACCCTCGTCCGGACT
The DNA here is from genome assembly GCA_021605205.1 of Aegilops longissima. Classification (NCBI taxonomy): domain Eukaryota; kingdom Viridiplantae; phylum Streptophyta; class Magnoliopsida; order Poales; family Poaceae; genus Aegilops; species Aegilops longissima. The sequence continues at coordinate 809,566,108 of CM038677.1, forward strand.
CCATGCCGGAACCTTCAGCGGTTCCGGACTCCGACAAGCGGTCCCTTCGTAAGATGGGTAAGACGCCGGTGTCCTCCGTCCAACTGGAGGCATCGGATAGTTTACTGGACGCGCTTAACAGCGCCTCCATCGAGGAGGAGCACCGCACTGTTATGAGTGCGGTGATCCGGACAGTTCAGTCCGCCAAGAACGGGCTGACCGAAGCCTGTACCAGCCTTCTAACAGGCTTTGAGGTAAGTTTAGAATATGTAAAAATATTACCGCATAGACAGTTGCCCCTGATGCTTAGTTCGGCGTTCGGAAAGAAAAGCCGGACTAAGGATCTAAAAAGATATACGCAGGAGTCTAACATAAGTATGTCAATATGGGAATGCAGGCTGCGCTGCTGACCTCTGCCGCACTGACTGCGGAGCTCGATCCATTGAAACAGAGCCTCGAGCAGTCCGAGAACGAGCTCGGCCTTGCCAAGAAGCAGCTCGAGGACAAGGAAGGTAAGTAATACCTTATTAAAGAAATACCTTATAGAAAGGTTTCGGTTGCAAAAAATAACAGGAATAGCATGGGTACTGCAGGGGCCACGAACGAGGTGGCGACCCTGAAGGAAGCGGTGTCCATGGCCGAAAACAAAGCGGCTGCGGAGCGCACCGAGCGAGAGAAGGGGGAGGCGCAGCTAGCGGAGGTGCGGCAAGAGCTCCAGGCTCTCATGAAAAAACACGAGGGTTTGGAGCGTCACTCGAAGACCCGAGAGTCCGAGCTTGCCTCGGCTCTTGATAGTGCCAAAGCTGCTAAGGCCGAGGCCCAAAAAGCCCTCCAAGAAATTGAATCATTAAAGAAGATAGCGGCGGGTAAGGCATTCTTTATGCAAAGCAATCATGTGAAAGTGAATTACCTATTACTTACCCGGATTCGGAGCTCTCCAGGAGCATTCGCAGATTTGCCCCGTAGTGTGTCTGATGCTGCCGCGTTCTATCGCGCCAAAGAGGGGAGCTCGACGGAAAAGGTGTTCTGGTCTCAAGATGCCGAGGCGGACATCCGTGCCCCTAAGCGACCAGCTGAAGCAGCTGGTCGAGCTCCACAAGGTCGCCGAACAGGCCATGAGGGGCCTCATAGTTCGGCTGTGGCCATTGGAAGCCGTGCCTGGGAGCTACTTTGGGCTAGTGCGGCGGCTGGTGGACGCCTGTCTACGGATTGAAGTTGTCAAGCGCTCCGTCTGCATTGAAGGTGCCCGTCGGGCCCTTGCCCGTGCTAAAGTGCACTGGGGCAAGCTGGATGCGGAGAAGCTTGTGACGGACGGGCCACCAAAGGGCAAGGAGCATCGCACGCCCGAAATGTACTATGAGGGCCTCCTGAAGGGTGCCCGCCGTATAGCAGATGAGTGCTCCAAAGATGTAATTTTTGAATAGACTCGCATGTGTTATCATGTACGCTGAAAACTTGTTCATATGTGCTAAGCAACGCTTGTTAATTTTAAATATTACCTTCTGTGCGGCCGTTTATCAAATTTGAGAGATGGCAAGTCGTTCGCTTCAGCCCCCATGCCACGAGTGCTGGGGTGTTCGGGATAAACTTGAGCGCTCTTGTTCCCATTCTTGGGTCCATCGAGGGAGGCGTTCAACGCAACGAACAAGGCAACCGGACTTATAATGCTTGAACACTCTCACTTAGCCATAAAATTCTATAAGTTTAAATTTCGGCGAAGCCCCTAGTATTCGGAAGACCGAGTTCGAGGCGCTATCCACACCTTGGCCGGACAGTTTCGGTTCCTCGCTCTAAGTGGCATAAGTCTTTAGGGACCCGAAAAAACCTCTCGAACAGCGACCGGCTCTCGCCCTATCATGACGGTCAGTTTTAGCTTTCTCCACTGAGGTGCTCAACCCAGCTCAACTGGGGCACAATCACAGTGGTTCTCCCGGTGCTACCTTAGCCGATATAACGGAACGTAAGGTACCAAAACACGGGAGCTGGGCAAACCCAACTATTGACCCAAGACATGATTCAGAGCTGATGCATATAATGCTATAAGTTCGGGGTGCCACACTTGTGAAAGTGTTCGGACTTATCACACCATAATTTTGGGGTACTTAAGCCCCTGGTGTATTGGCCGTACCAAAGTGTACGGGTGCAACATGTCATGAAATGAACATATATATAGAAAAAGGCAATAATAGGCAAGAGCTATATATTGGTTATTAAAAAGAAACTGCAAATAAAAGCAGAACGATACGAATTGTGCGATAAGAAAGGGATGGGACTATTTAACATGTCCCCCTCCATGGGTAAGCTGCGGGATGGTTATGTAAAACAGGTATAATGCTCGTAGTAGAGACCACCTGAACACTCGACGTAGCTTTCTGCTTCCCTGGCTGTTACAACGTTAGTTCGGCAGTTCTAGTGCCGAACAGGACTTCTGGAGAACGGAGTCCTGAAAGTAAGAAAAAAGAAAAAAGAAAAAGAATGACACAATCGGGAGCCCCTGGTGCGGTCGAGCCGCATTCTTGGCGTGCCGTGGTTGTGCCCCTCCCCTTATGCCCATGGTATCTCCAGAGCATAGTTATGTACGCGTAATACTGGCTTCGCAATTTCGCGAGGGCTGGGGTTGGGGCCGGATTGCTACACGTGCTAGAATCGTGCCAGGCGGTCTTGTTGTAGGTTACTCCGGGCGCGCTTGACAGTGTCCGGACGTTTAGTGGCCGGAATCGAGAATTGCTGTGAGAGGCTGCTTTGTACCTCCGCCGCGAGGGCTGCCGTGTGCTCCTCCGTTCGGAGAGAGCGTTCGGTGTTTCCATTGACCGTGATAACTCCTCGAGGGCCTGGCATCTTAAGCTTGAGGTATGCATAGTGCGGCACCGCATTGAACTTTGCAAATGCGGTTCGTCCGAGCAGTGCGTGATAGCCACTGCAGAACGGGACTATGTCGAAGATTAACTTTTCGCTTCGGAAGTTATCCGGGGATCCGAAGACCACTTCGAGTGTAACTGAACCTGTACAATTGGCCTCTACACCCGGCATGACGCCTTTAAAGGTCGTCTTTGTAGGTTTAATCCTTGAGGGGTCTATGCCCATTTTGCGCACTGTATCCTGATAAAGCAGGTTCAGGCTGCTACCGCCGTCCATCAGGACTCTGGTGAGGTGAAATCCATCAATGATTGGGTCATGAACCAATGCGGCGAAACCGCCGTGACGGATGCTAGTGGGGTGGTCCCTTCGATCGAATGTGATCGGGCAGGAAGACCATGGGTTGAACTTTGGGGTGACTGGCTCCATCGCGTATACGTCCCTTAGCACACGCTTCCGCTCCCTTTTGGGTATATGGGTTGCGTATATCATGTTCACCGTCCTCACTTGTGTGGGAAAGCCCTTCTGTCCTCTATTGTTCGGCGGCCGGGGCTCTTCATCGTCATCGCTATGCAGCCCCTTGTCATTGAGTTCGGCACTTAACTTGCCTGCTTGCTTGAACACCCAACAATCCCTGTTGGTGTGATTGGCTGGTTTTTCGGGGGTGTCATGTATCTGGCACAAGCGATCGAGTATTCGGTCCAAGTTGGACGGGCCCTGGGTATTTCTTTTGAATGGCTTCTTCCGCTGACCGGGTTTAGAGCCTCTGAATCCGGCATTGACTGTCATATCTTCATCATTGTCGCCGTTAATGCGGCGCTTGTTCTTGTTGCGACGCGACCTGCCATTGCTGTCCTTGGTATCCGAACTACCAGGGTTTTTGGTCAAGTTGTTGCTTCAAGTTCGCCAGATGTCCTCTCCCGCACAAAAGCGGGTCATGACTGTTGTGAGGGCTGCCATGGATTTTGGCTTTTCCTGTCCTAGGTGCCGGGCAAGCCACTCGTCGCGGATGTTATGTTTGAAGGCTGCAAGGGTCTCTGCATCCGGACAGTCAACGATTTGATTTTTCTTTGTTAGGAACCGTGTCCGTAATTGTCCGCTGATTCTTCCGCTGCTGAATTATATGGCTAAGGTCATCGACGTCAGTGGTCGCACATATGTGCCCGGAAGTTATCAAGGAATGCGGCTTCCGTGTCCTCCCAACAACCAATTGATTCTGCCGGCAAGCTGTTAAGCCAATGCCGAGCTGGTCCTTTAAGCTTGAGGGGAGGTATTTGATGGCGTAGATCGTCACCGCGGGCCATGTGGATATGGAGGAGATAGTCCTCGATCCAGACCGTAGGATCTGTGGTACCATCGTATGATTCGATGTTTACGGGTTTGAAGCCCTCAGGGATTTGATGATCCATTACTTCATCTGTGAAGCATCGTGGGTGTGCGGCGCCTCTGTATTGGGCTATATCACGATGTAGCTCATATGAGCTTTGTCTACTGTGTTCGGCCCGGCCGGATTTGCTGTATCCGGCGTGACGGTTATCATCACGTGTCGTGGGGCGCCCACGCGATCCGTAGATCGATCTTGTATGTTTTGCCTTATCCTCCAATATATCTCGCAAGTCCGGCGCGTTTTCCCGTGCCTTGGTACTTTTTGAGCGGCGTCGGGGTGTGGCTTGAGCGGAGGGCCGAGAGGCTTCTCTGTCGCGGCCACGGGGTGGCTGGTCTGCCATGTCGTGCGCTGGTGACTTGGGTGCTTCCTCCTCTGATCGAGGCAATGTCCTGCGTTTGGGGTAGCTTTTGGAGGGGTGTTCGAGTTCATACTTTTCGGCTGCAAGGACTTGAGTCCATCTGTCAGCTAGCAGGTCTTGGTCCGCTCTAAGCTGTTGCTGCTTTTTCTTGAGGCTGCTTGCTGTGGCTATAAGCCTGCGTTTGAAACGCTCCTGTTCGGCGGGATCCTCAGGCACCACGAATTCGTCGTCGTTGCGGCTTGCCTCATCTTCGGAGGGAGGCGATAATTATCGCCCTCTACCTCTCTTTACGCCGCACCGTTGCGGACTTGCTTCTCCTCCTCCTGCTGCTGAGTCCTGCTGGATGGGGTTGTCTTGACACTGTCCGAGTGTTATTATCTCCGTGCGGAATCACCGCTTTTGCTGTGGCGGATTTAGAGCGGCGCCGCTGACATCGGGCGCTTGGGCTGTTTCTTGGAGGGGTCATCTTCAGCTGTTCCATCGCCGTTCCCCTCTTTTGGGATGTCCACCATGTATATGTCGTATGACGAGGTGGCCTTCCAGTGCCCTGTAGGCGCTGGGTCTTGGTCGTCTCCAGCATCGTTGTCCATACCGTCGATGACTTCGGAGTCGAAGTCGAGCATGCCGGTTAAATCATCGACAGTGGCTACAAAGTGGGTGGTGGGTAGGCGTTGAATTTCTTCGTCGTCCGCATCCCAACCTTCCTGACCGTAGTCCGGCCAGGGCTCCCCGGATAAAGAGAGAGATTTTAGTGAATTCAGGATGTCGCCGAACGGCGAGTGCTGAAAGATGTCTGCGGCAGTGAACTCCATGATCGGCGCCCAATCGGATTCGATTGGCAGGGGCGCGGAGGGTTCGGAGGCCGGAGAGGAGTCCGACACCCTGGAGTCACGGTCTTCGCAAAGGACAGGGATGGAGTTCGGCTCAATCGCCGCTGAGATCATAGCCCCCGAGGCGGTGTCCAACCACTCATCCTCGATCGGGGAATATAGCTCCGGATTAAGGGTCGGAGCGAGCACTGGTGCGGCCTCCAGGACACTGTTCGGCGGCAGAGCTAGATCATGCCCGTCGAGACAGTGCGGCGCGGTTGGCTCCGGCTCGAATCCGTCGAAGATCAAGTCTCCGCGGATGTCGGCCGTGTAGTTTAAACTTACAAATTTGGCCTGATGGCCAGGGGCGTAGCTTTCGATCTGCTCCAGATGGCCAAGCGAATTGGCCCGCAGTGCAAAGCCGCCGAATACGAAGATCTGTCCGGGGAGAAAAGTCTCACCCTGGACTACGTCGTTGCTGATGATCGAAGGAGCCATCGGGCCTATAGGTGACGACACAGAGGAACTCTCAATGAAAGCACCAATGTCGGTGTCAAAACCGGCGGATCTCGGGTAGGGGGTCCCGAACTGTGCGTCTAGGCGGATGGTAACAGGAGACAAGGGACACGATGTTTTTACCCAGGTCCAGGCCCTCTCGATGGAGGTAATACCCTACTCCTGCTTGATTAATATTGATGATCCCAAGAAGCGAAACCCTAAGAGTAGATCTATCACGAGATCGTAGAGGCTAAACCCTCGGGTATGGGGTCCCGAACTGTGCGTCTAGGCGGGTAGTACAAGAGTAGATCTATCACGAGATCGTAGAGGCTAAACCCTAGAAGCTAGCCTATGGTATGATTGTTGTCCGTCCTACGGACTAAAACCCTCCGGTTTATATAGACACAGGATAGGTTAGGGTTACACAGAGTCGGTTACAATGATAGGAGATCTACATATCGGTATCACCAAGATTGCCTTCCACGCCAAGGAAAGTCCCATCCGGACATGGGACGAAGTCTTCAATCTTGTATCTTCATAGTCTAGGAGTCCGGCCAAAGATGAGAGTTCGGCTATCCGGACACCCCCTAGTCCAGGACCAGGTACTCTTCATGTTTCAAATTTGTTAAACAACTTTAACCATACGTGCATGCTACGGGACTTGCTAACTTCAACACAAGCATTCTTTAAATTCATAATCACCCAACTAGCATGACTTTAATATCACTACCTCCATATCTCAAAACAATTATCAAGTATCAAACTTCTCTTAGTATTCAGCACACTCATAAGAAAGTTTCACATATCTTGAATACCAAGTATATTAGGATTTTAAGAAAATTACCATGCTATTTAAGACTCTCAAAATAATATAAGTGAAGCATGAGAGTTCATCTATTTCTTCAAAATAAAACTACCACCACGCTCTAAAAGATATAAGTGAAGCACTAGAGCAAACAACAAACTATTCCAAAAGATATAAGTGAAGATCAATGAGTAGCCGAATAATTATGCAACTATGTGAAGACTCTCCCATTTAATAATTTCAGATCTTGATACTTTATTCAAACAGCAAGAAAATCTAAAGAAAACTACATTGCAAGGATAGCACAACTCATGTGAAGAAGCAAAAACTTAGGCTCAACCGATACTAACCGATAGTTGTTGAAGAAGAAAGGTGGGATGCCTACCGGGGCATCCCCAAGCTTAGATGCTTGAGACTTCTTGAAATATTATCTTGGGGTGCCTTGGGTATCCCCAAGCTTGAACTTTTGTGTCTCCTTAATTCATCTCATATCATGGTTAATCTTTTTATCAAAAGCTTCATTCACAACAAACTCAACAAGAACTCGTGAGATAGGTTAGTATAAACCAATGCAAAACCTTATCATTTTCTACTGTAGCAAATCAATAAAATTATTATTCAACATTGAATACTAAATGCCTCTGCATATTTAATACTCCTATCCTTAAATAGAATCATTAAGCAAGCAAACATATGCAAACAATGCAAACATAACAACAATCTGCCAAAACAGTAAAGTCTGTAAAGAATGCAAGATTCATCATACTTCCCTAACTCCAAAAATTATGAACTAAAATTCCCACTGTAATAAATTTATCAGAGCTCAATATTCAAAAAGATTCAACATTATACCACTCTCTTACTTTTCTAAGGAATTTTTGCAACAGCGGTAAACTTTCTGTTTTCAAACAGCAACATGCATACTAGCAAAATAAGCATGGCAAAGGCTATCCTTGACTTTTTTTTATTGAAACTAAAGATGCAAAACACTAATCTAACTAACATAAAGCAAAACAAAACAAAATTACATGACGCTCCAAGCAAAACACATATCATGTGGTGAATAAAAATATAGCTCCAAGTAAAGTTACCGATGAACGAAGACGAAAGAGGGGATGCCTTCCGGGGCATCCCCAAGCTTAGGATCTTGGTTGTCCTTGAATATTACCTTGGGGTGCCTTGGTAATCCCCAAGCTTAGGCTCTTGCCACTCCTTATTCAGTATTCCATCGAATCTTTACCCAAAACTTGAAAACTTCACAACACAAAACTTAACAGAAAACTCGTAAGCTCCGTTAGCGAAAGAAAACGAAACACCACTTCAAGGTACTATAATGAAATCATTATTTATTTATATTGGTGTTAAACCTACTGTATTCCAACTTCTCTATGGTTTATAAACTATTTTACTAGCCATAGATTCATCAAAATAAGCAAACAACACACGCAAAACAGAATCTGTCAAAAACAGAACAGTCTGTAGTAATCTGTAACTAATGCAAACTTCTGGACCCAAAAAATTCTACCAAAATTAGACGACCTGGAAAATTTGTTTGTTGATCAGCAGCAATTGGAATCAGTATTTTATCACGTTCTGGTGATTTTTAACAATTCGGCACTGAGCACAAAGATTCTGGAAATTATAGCAAGATCAAATAACTATCATCCAAGAAGATCCAATAGGTCCAACTTGGCACAACACTAATTAAAAGATAAAACCACATCTAAACATAGGCTATATGGATTATTTATTCATAAACAGAAGCAAAAACAAAAAACTAAAAATAAAATTGGGTTGCCTCCCAACAAGCGCTATCGTTTAACGCCCCTAGCTAGGCATGATGATTTCAATGATGCTCACATAAGAGATAATAATTGAAACATAAAGAGAGCATCATGAAGAATATGTCTAGCACATTTAAGTCTAACCCACTTCCTATGCATAGGGATTTTGTGAGCAAACAACTTGTGGTAACAATAATCAACTAGCATAGGAGGGTAATACAAGCATAACTTCAAGATTTTAAGCACATAGAGAGGAAACTTGATATTATTGCAATTCCTACAAGCATATATTCCTCCCTCATAATAATTTTCAGTAGCATCATGAATGAATTCAACAATATAACCAGCACCTAAAGCATTCTTTTCATGATCTACAAGCATAGAAAATTTAATACTCTCCACATAAGAAAAATTCTTCTCATGAATAATAGTGGGAGCAAACTCAACAAAATAACTATCATATGATTGAGAATTAAGATCAAGATGACAAGTTTCATGGTTATCATTATTCTTTAAAGAATACGTGTCATCACAATAATCATCATAGATAGGAGGCATGCTTTCATCATAGCAAATTTGCTCATCAAAGCTTGGGGGACAAAAAATATCATCTTCGTCAAACATAGCTTCCCCAAGCTTGTGGCTTTGCATATCATTAGCATCATGGATATTCAAGGAATTCATACTAACAACATTGAAATCATGCTACACATTCAAATATTTAGTGCCAAACATTTTATAGATTTATTCTTCTAACACTTTGGCACAATTTTCCTTTCCATCATACTCACGAAAGATATTAAAAAGGTGAAGCGTATGAGACAAACTCAATTCCATTTTTTTGTAATTTTCTTTTATAGACTAGACTAGTGCTAAAACAAGAAACAAAAAGATTCGATTGCAAGATCTAAAGATATACCTTCACTTACCTAGCCTCCCCGGCAACGGCGCCAGAAAAGAGCTTGATGTCTACTACACAACCTTCTTCTTGTAGACGTTGTTGGGCCTGCAAGTGCACAGGTTTGTAGGACAGTAGCAAATTTGCCTCAAGTGGATGACCTAAGGTTTATCAATCCGTAGGAGGCGTAGGATGAAGATGGTCTCTCTCAAACAACCCTGCAACCAAATAACAAAGAGTCTCTTGTGTACCCAACACACCCAATACAATGGTAAATTGTATAGGTGCACTAGTTCGGCGAAGAGATGGTGATACAAGTGCAATATGGATGGTAGATATAGGTTTTTGTAATCTGAAACAATAAAAACAGCAAGGTAACAAGCGATAAAAGTAAGCGTAAACGGTATTGCAATGATAGGAAACAAGGCCTAGGGTTCATACTTTCACTAGTGCAAGTTCTCTCAACAATAATAACATAGATAGATCATATAAAAATCCCTCAACATGCAACAAAGAGTCACTCCAAAGCCACTAATAGCGGAGAACAAACGTAGAGATTATGGTCGGGTACGAAACCACCACAAAGCAATTCTTTCGCATCGATCTATAAAAGAGTTCGTACTAGAATAACAACTTAAGACACAAATCAACCAAAACCCTAATGTCACCTAGATACTCCATTGTCACCTCAAGTATCCGTGGGCATGATTATACAATATGCATCACACAATCTCAGATTAATCCAACCAACATAAAAGTACTACAAAGAGTGCCCCAAAGTTTCTACCGGAGAATCAAGAACGTGTGCCAACCCCTATGCATAGGTTCCCAATGTCACGAAACCCGCAAGTTGATCACCAAGACATACATCAAGTGTTCTCATTAAAGACTCAATCCGATAAGATAACTTCAAAAGGGGAAACTCAATTCATCACAAGAGAGTAGAGGGGGAGAAACATCATAAGATCCTACTACAATAGCAAAGCTCGGGATACATCAAGATCGTGCCATAGATTGGAACACAAGAGAGAACACGAGAGAGAGATCAAACACATAGCTACTAGTACATACCCTCAGCCCCGAGGGTAAACTACTCCCTCCTCGTCATGGATAGCGCCGGGATGATGAAGACGGCCACCGGTGATGGATCCCCCCTCCGGCAGGGTACCGGAAAGGGGTCCCGATTGGTTTTTGGTGGTTCTGGAGGCTTGCGGCAGCGGAACTCCCGATCTAGGTTCTGTTCTGGAAGTTTTAGGGTACGTAGGTATATATGGGTGAAAGGAGTACGTCGGTGGAGCTACGGGGGCCCCACGAGGCAGGGGGGCGCGCCTGTGGGGGCGTGCCCCCACCCTCGTGAGCACCTTACGTATCTTCGGCGTGGGGTCCAAGTTCATCGTGGGTTTCCTTCCAAAAATAACTTCTCCAGTTGATTTCGTTCTGTTTTGACTCCGTCTGATATTCCTTTTCCTTGAAACACTGAAATAGGCATAAAACAACAAATCTGGGCTGGGCCTCCGGTTAATAGGTTAGTCCCAAAAATAATATAAAAGTGGATAATAAAGCCCAATATTGCCTAAAACAGTAGATAAAGTAGCATGGAGCAATCAAAAATTATAGATACGTTGGAGACGTATCACTCCAGATGGCCAAGCGAGTTGGCCCGCAGTGCGAAGCCGCCAACACGAAGATCTGTCCGGGGGGGAAATTCTCGCCCTGGACAGCGTCGTTGATGATGACCGAAGGAGCCATCGAGCCTGACGGCGACGGGACAGAGGAACTCTCAATGAAAGCACCAATGTCGGTGTCAAAACCGGCGGATCTCGGGTAGGGGGTCCCGATCTGTGCATCAAGGCTGATGGTAACAGGAAGCAAGGGACACAGATGTTTACCCAGGTTCGGGCCCTCTCGATGGAGGTAAAACCCGACCTCCTACTTGATTAATATTGATGATATGGGTAGTAAAAGAGTAGATCTACCACGTGATTGTAGAGGCTAAACCCTAAGAGCTAGCCTATGATGGTATGATTGTAATTGTGACCGGCCTACTAAGGACCAACCTCTCCGGTTTATATAGACAACGGAGAGGGCTAGGGTTTACATGGACTCGGTTACAAGGAAGGAAATATAATATCCGGATCGCCAAGCTTGCCTTCCACGCCAAGGAAAGTCCCATCCGGACACGGGCTGAAGTCTTGAGTCTTGTATCTTCACGCTTCAATAGTCCAGACGTTGTACACAGTCCGGCTGCCCGGATACCCCCTAATCCAGGACTCCCTCACACACGGGTAACCCGTTCGTACTGTTTGTGATGAGGCAGAACAACAGAAATGCGCAGGCATATCAATGTGTGTGCGATATATGGCATACAATTCGCTCTGATGAACCGTTTGCTATTAGGGAGTGCAACATAAACGGTTAGCCAACTCAAGGTGTGTTGATATAGGGCATACGGTTCAGTCGGATGAAGAAGCAACAGAAACGGTTCAACTTAACAAGATGTGTGTGATACGTGGCAAACAACCGACTCGGATGAACTGTTTGCGACGAGAATTTACAACACAGACAGTTAATACAGTTAATTCGTGTGTGATTCTGTGTGTACAAAAAACTTTTGAAAATGCAAATTAGTTGCTTGCGGTGGCTAGGAGTATCGCACACGATGCATCTGCGAGTACTCGTGTGCGATGATTAGTAAGTTACACATGCATTTCCTTATGTTAACACTTGTGTGATAAATAACACGTGGCACCGGATACGGTATTCGGGTTGTGTGTGTGCTCCACTTAGTCTTCCCGCGCTCCAGGGAATGCTTCCCGCGCTCCACATGGGTGAATTGTAAAATCCACGCCTATTCCCTCACCGGTTTCCCGCCACCAGCTAATGGCTTGCTGCATATAACCCGCAGGTGGCAACGCACCGCCGCGACACTCTACGAAGATCTAGTCCTCACCCAGGCAACGACCAAAGCTTCGATGTCGACGCCTACCTGCGTTACATCTTCGGCGAGGAGAACAAGCCGGAGCAGGTCGGGGAGCAAGAGCTTCATCGGCCGGTGTAGGCACCATGGCCAATCGGCAGTGATATCGGCGTCACAGTCCTTGGGAGCACAATCGACATATTGAAGAGGAGGTGTGATGAGCAGTTTGCCATCCACCATGCAAAAGATCCAGAGCTGCTCGGCGGCATGATCGACGACCCACCCGAAGAACCGCCATCACCAGTGCTCATCGAGAGCCTGATGCCCCACAAGGTATGGGCAGAGGACCTCTGCGATTCATCCAAGATAAAGGCAGCCTGCGGCTTGATCATTGCCCGCGGCGGCCGTTTCAACCAAGATCCCGATGATGTGGTGGCCAGGCTCGAGCGCATCCTTGGCGGAGTTGACCTCCCCGACGAAGTAGAACATCGCCAATGTGATATCATGAGGATGCAGGAGATCAACGGAATTTGCTACCAGGCCAGAGACATGGAAATGGAGCGGTTCCGTGAAGTTGTCATGCGCGCGATTGCACACTGTCAATCTCTTCTGGAAGAGGCCCAGCAGCCCCAAGAGCCTCCCATCAACGCTAGTAGCTCCGTAGGCAGAGGCGGGTCGGGACACTAGGAGTGAACGGCCGCAAGGGTGCTATGCTGATCATGGAGTCCGAGAAGACCATCGTCGGAAGGCCGCCAGCTCAGCCTTGTAGCTTATATTTTATTATAATTGTATGCATATGTACGTCGTGAGTGTTCTGGGCCTTGCCGCATTTGGCATTTCAAATTATCCTGGATATGTAAGACAATTATTAAGAATTATTAACCATTACCATTGTAACTTCGACTCAACGGCGAGCAGAGCGCGCGTAGGGACGCCAGAGCGGAGCGCGCCGCGGCCGCCTCAACGGCGAGCAACCACGTGGTCAACCTTCTGCCATCAATAAAGTTTGACCTTGTTTCTCGTCATATTGCTGATTACAACGCAATAAGTAATTGCAAATCTGTTCACACCTATTAAACTAATATGTATTCACACATAGCACCGGGCTATAAAAACTACCCACTCGAAAATTACTTCACAGTTCCTCTCCTCATCACCCACAAAATTGTTTTTTTCTGTCAAGTCGTTCCGCCATGACTGATAGGAGGAGTTTAGGGTGGACATATAAGCAGGCAGCAAAGACCAAGGCCGCGGAAGCACTGGAGAGGTCCCACCGCAAAGCCACAGCCACAACAGAGATGTCCCGGCGCGTCGCGGAGCCCTCGAACGAGCTCTCATGGGCACGCGAGGGCTCTCACAAGCGCATTTGCGACGTCGACCATCGTGACGAGCCGGAATTCCTGAAGTCCTTCGCCGGCGACGACTACATTCTCGCTGGCGTCACTACGCAGCAGGAGCTGGCCGACGGCTTGATGAAGCTGCTCAAGATCAGCGATGCCTCGGTTGACAAGGTGACCAGCCTCGTCGAGCAACTCATGGATGACAATGCGAAGATCCTCAAGTTGGTCGCCGAGAAGGAGGAGGAGGCCGCCGGCTGGAATATGCTGCATGAGCGGAGCAGTGACTCGGAGATGACGCTGAAAGTGATCGTCGAGGAACTGATGGGTGGCTTGAGGAAGCTCCGGATTGAGCGCGAGCAGGAGGTGGTGGATTCCGTGGCTGCTTTCAAGCAAAGTCGTGAGGAATTGAAGGAGTTGGAGGATTTCGCCGCCCGGTGATCCATCGACGAGTAGAGACAGTAGCGACCCAGATCGTTGTCCGCAATTTCCTTCTTCTCTTGCCCCCGTTTCTTCCGGGCTTTGCCGCATGTGGCATTTTAAATTATCTGGAATATTCAAGACAATTATTATCTGCGCCATTGTAAATTTGTCGTCGTATTATCCGTTGCCATTTTATTTGTGGTCGTATTATCCGTTGCCCTATGTGGCAATTTAAATTAGGGCGGAATACGAGTTGAAAATACGAACAAAGCAAATGCTGCCATGGGATCACAAGCAAACACCCTCCGTCTAGGTGCTTTAATTAACCCATTAATGGAGAAGTTGTGAGCGAAGCAGGCGGCGGCTGGTGCATGGAGGTCAAAGAGCTCGCTTCCCAGTGAGCATGGGCGGCCTTGCTGCTCTCATGTCCCATCGAGCCCGCGAGGTGGACAGGATGCACGCATCTCGTCGAGCCTGCGCGGCGGACTGCTCGCATGCGCCCCGTCGAGCCTGCATGGCGGACTTCTCGTGCTCGTCCCGTCTAATCAAACAGCCGTACGCACGCCACCGAGTATGGTTAAATTTCAACACGGTTAATATAATACAACCGTTTGCGATATTAATGTGTCAGCTTTTTGTTTGAAAAAGGACTTCGTTCGCTACCAATGTGTGCGCCTCTTCTCAAACTGGACGATTTTTTTACCACGGCATATATGTGCCATGTCATGAAACCATACCAAGTTTCATGTTTTTTGGGTGACTTTTTGATTTATTGGGATTCAAAAACCGAGTTTCTCATTGTTTCAGGGCGACGCCAAGTTTGTAATTCATTCTCATTCCTTAAACAAGACCTAAACATGCACCCAATGACACATGTACGATTTCCCACCCATTTTGCTTCACTAGAGCATGTGGTTGTAGTTCAAATTTGAATTATGGACTACATTAAATGCATAGAAAACTTAGTAATTAGTAATATATATACAATGGCCAAACGAACCCTGAACAGTTTCAAATTTCAGCTCGACACTCCTGTTATTCTATGTTGCCTGTAGAAAACAAAGTTCAAGGCGAGAAGAGGCATCGATTATCATTTCGCCCATAAGAGGGGCATGTTTCCCTACCGGAGCCACGAGGGTTGCGACATGCTCCGGTTTGTAAAAGGCTTGTAATATAGCTTCGCCAAAATTGGACAATTATATGTACCATGTAGTGACATCATGCCAAGTTTCATGATTTCCTGGTGAGTTTTGGATTTACAGACATTTAAATACCGAGATTCGCAATGTTTGTGGCCAAGCCAGGACGGCGAGACGGTTGAATTCGTTCCATGGGAGTGGGACCTAAACATGCACCCCAAGGAAACATGTACGTTTTTTCTAGCCATTTTGGTGCACTGGAGCATGTATTTGTAGATCGGATTTGAATGATGGACATTAAATGTCTAGAAAACTCAATTAATGAACAAAAAAGGTCAAACGAACTCTGAATAATTTCAAAGTTCAGCGCAAATCTCCAGTTGTTCCGTGTCGCGTGTAGAAGAAAATACGAGGCTAGAAGAGGGAGTGTTTATTGTTTGGCCCACAAGGGGACACGTTTCCCTATCGAAACCACGAGGGTTCTTTCGACAGGCTCCGGTTTGTAAGAGGTTTGTAATAAAGCTTGGCCCAAATTGGCAATGTTTTTACCACGGCATATATGTGCCATGACGTGACACCATGCCACCTTTGATGACTTTCTGGTGAGTTTAGGATTTATGGGGACTTAAAAATCGACATTCGAAATGTTTGAGGACGAGCCAGGACACCGGTACAGTTGTAATTCGTTCCCATTCCTTGCATGAGACCTAAACGTGCACCCAAGGACACATGTATAATTTTCTAGCCATTTTGGTGAACTGGAGCATGTATTTGTAGTTCAGATTTGAATTATGGACATTAAATGCCTAGGAAACTCAATTAGTGTATAAAAAGGCCAAATGAACCCTGAATAAGTTTAAATTTCAGCACGGATATCCTGTCGTTCCATGTTTCCCGTGGAAGAAAATACAAGGCGAAAAGAGGCAGTGATTACGTTTCGCCCAAAGGGGAACACGTTTCCCTATCAAAACCACGAGGCTTCTTTGAGAGAAGCTCTAGTTTTTGTAAGAGGTTTGTAATAAAGCTTGGGCCAAATTGGACAATGTTTTTACCATGACATATATGTGCCAGGACGTGACACCATGCCACCTTTGATGACTTTCTGGTGAGTTTAGAATTTATGGGGACTTAAAAACCGATATTCGAAATGTTTGAGGATGAGCCATGACACCAGTACGGTTGTAATTCGTTCCCACTCCTGGCATGGGACCTAAACATGCACCGAAGGACACATCTATAATTTTTCTAGCCATTTTGGTGAAATGGAGCATGTATTTGTAGTTCAGATTTGAATTATGGACATTAAATGCCTAGGAAACTCAATTAGTGTATAAAAAGGCCAAACGGACCCTGAATAAGTTTAAATTTCAGCACAGATATCATGTCGTTCCATGTTGCCCGTAGAAGAAAATACAAGGTGAAAAGAGGGCAGTGATTATGTGTCGCCCACAAGGGGGACACATTTCCCTATCGGAACCACGAGGCTTCTTTGAGAGAAGCTCCGGTTTGTAAGAGGCTTGTAATAAAATTTGAGCCACAATGGACGAAAAAACTTCCTCGACGTATAAGTGCGATGTCGTGACACCATGGCAGGTTTCACAATTTCATCTTAGTTTTGGATTTACGGGGATTTAATAACCGAGATTCTTCTCACAAAATGTTTTCAAATAGCACACGGTTCACTCACGAAAGCCGATATTCAATGAAAACTTCGTGGAAACCATATTTTAAAGTTTCATAAAAATCTGAAAAAAAATGTGGATGTTAAGAAGGAGATGTTTTATTGCGACACAAAATTTCAAGTTGGAAAACATTTACGGGATGTGAGCTATGAAAAAGACAAATTCCACCCTGAATAGTGACATTACTATTCGGCACTATTCAACATTGATTTTGTCTTTTTCATAGCTCACATCTCGTAATGTGTTTCAACTTGAAATTTTGTGTGGCAATAAAACATCATCCTCTTAACACCCCACATTTTTTGATTTTTTGAAACTTAAAAACATCTTTTTCTCGTAGTTTTCACCGGTTTCCACCGAATGTTGGTTTCCGTATGATATCCCCCCGCTGCGCTTGCAATCTGAGTCCCGCGTTCTGACTGGCCAGAACCCAAACCCCACGGATCGTACGTGTGCACCGTTGGATGCTCCCAGATCGAACGGCAACCCTGAGCCCTTTCGACAACACATTCAGTACATGGGTAAGCACTGTGCGCATGCGTCGTGTAGCTCACGCCTCCTTCTCCACTAGATTTCCATTCAAAACAGGCTACCGTTTCTCGCCACTCCTCTCATCGATTTCCCGCCTCTTCTCCCAGAAGATATGCATGATGTAGATGTCCGTTTACTTCTTATAGTTCATCTCAAACAAAATCAATTAGTTTTATAAAAAACTACTTTAAGATTCATGGAATTGTGCATTTTAAAGGTAAAAACAAAAAGTGACAATTCATTTAGAAAAAAAGGTTTGGGCAATTAAGATATGGAAGATTCTAGAGAACAAAGGAGAAGTGCTTGTGTTTTGAGGTTTGTGCATTATGCTTAAGTTCAACCATGGAGTCTTCTATATTGTACATGTGGCAGAATCTGGTGAAATGTAGATTATATCTAACGGACAGTAGTGCTCGGATTTGTCATCTCTGTACCGTCGGATTGGCTTCATCCAATGAGCAACTTTTTCGCACACTCTATAGGTGTATAGATGTATAGATGTATAGATATATACAGATGTGTCCCATGCTAGACAAAATAAAGTTTGAGTGCATGCATGGGACGACCCCCCCCCCCCCCGCCGCCACCGCCTCGAAGTTGGGTATGGTGTTCGGTTTGTAATGTAGTTGGCGTGGCCCATCGAAGTTGTGCATTTGGGATTTAAACACATCATAAACCTTCGTACCCATGCATATTTTCGGGTCGCATGCAGTGTATACGGGTCTTCTGATCGACCACCTCTCCCTTGTGCGGTTTTTTGTGACGACACAAATATCTGTGGGCTCCTCGAGTGTATATAGATCATCCCTTTGAACGATAATGAGGGGTATGTGTTGGCCATGAATGGATTCCTCCTAGTTCGCGTTAGGGCCGGTCACCGTCGAATGTCGGTCAACCAAAGCTCGAGCTCATGCATTGTCTGGATTCCCTCCCAGATGCTCGGATTGTTTGGTTCGACCTACATCAAACCCTGCGTACATATCTCGTCCTTAACTACCTTGCCTTCATGGTTGTTGTCTGTATCGAGAGGTAGGCACCACATCTAAATTGTACATTATTCTATACTGAAAACACACATCACCCCTTCCCAACGTACATCATTTTGGGGTGCATGCAAGAGGTGCTGGTTTTGTGGTTCCTCTCGTGCGATTTTTATGATGGTTCAATCTATTGGCCCAAGCGGTTTATCGACAACAACAACTGTCATTTGACCAAACGAAAGATTCATTGGTCCGTCTTATGGTAGGTCATGGCGACATGCATGTATGACCAAAGTATCGATCATTACGTGCATCCGCCACGCTGACACGAAGTGGGAGGTGGTGGGCCAAGCATCCTAGCTAGGTACGACATCATTTCATTATATATATCCTAGCTAGGTGGTTATTAGGGTGCTTTCGGGTTTGCGAGGCAGGTGCCACCAAAGTTATGCATAGTGTATTTAAAGTTTTAAACATCCCCAATATTCGTACATATATTTGGCCACTTCCAGGTGGTTCTTGACTTCTGGCCCCTCTCATCGATCTTCAATGACGCGCCCAACCGTGGGCCCGCGGGGTCAAAGTTGTGCATTGGAATTTTGAACATCACAGACCACCCTTTTCACTCATATATATTTGTCCACATGCTGGTGTGGCTGTCTTTTGACCCTCTCTAACATTATTGATTGCTGCAAGACTCGGATGACCCTCAACAAACACGGGGTATAATATCTTAACCGTGTGCTATACAAGTGCGATGTGAATCACCACGACCGTGCAAGCGCGAGCAAATTAAGGTGGAGGTACTGGCTCAACCGTGTGCGATGCAAGTGCGCTGAAACCACCACGATCGCGTAAGCGCGAGAAAATTAAGGTGGAGGTACTGGCTCAACCGTGTGCGATGCAAGTGCGCTGAAATCACCACGACCACGCAAGCGCGAGCAAAGGGTGGAGGTACTGGCTCAACTGTGTGCGATGCAAGTGCGCTGAAATCACCACGACCGCGCAAGCACGAGCAAAGAGTGGAGGTACTGGCTTAACCGTGTGCGATGCAAGTGCGATGTAAAACCATCACCTGTGCAAGCTAAAGGCGGGTAAGTTTATTTGGAAATTAGGATGAACTGTGTAGAATAGACCAGCTAGCTAGAAATATAAAAAACAAACTACCCGCCTTGAGCGTTGCAAACATCGGTGGATCCGCGCCACTTTTCCTTATTATCATACACGCATATTGTTATTGGACCGTGCACGATCTTGGGCACTCCCGCCCATCAATTCCTTTACCAAAATTTTAGTAGCCGCCATACTTCAACCGTTGCCCACACTCCTCCAGCACCGACCTTATAGTAAAATTGCAGTAGCCGAGGCATTTGAACCGTCGCCCTCCCTCGTCCACCACCATCTCCACCCACCATTACTCAAATTTTCAGTAGCCGCGGCGTATCCTCAAACACACCCCCCCCTCCATAGTCCCCCACCCGCCCCCTCCCCCCTCGAACCCTAGCTCGCTCCCGCCGATGGCGCCGCCGCCAGCCCCTACCGGTCTGCCCGTTCCTCCTAGCTTAGATAATAAAGTTTAGGTTACCCAACGATTCACATATTGTCGTCCCACTCCCCTGAGTTTTTAGATGAGGCCTGCGGTGTCCCTCCCAGCTAGATCCACATCCCCTGCTCCCGAATGTCGCAGCCTAAGCTCGACCACGTATCCCGGGGAGCCCGATGAGCGTTCGGCCAAGAAGAGGTTTATCATGGCCTCTCTGGCGGGCGTTGGCAAGGTGGCCGCCGTTCTCCCCGACCTGTCGATCCCGGAGCAACACGTCGCCGCGGAAGCCAGCGAAGATGTTGACTACATTGCCATGCCGAAGGCTTCATCTCAGCGGGCTAGCGTATTACTGTATCTCGGGAAAGCTGGCTACGGCATCAAGCTCGTCCACACCGACGGCTTCACACGGGCCATGTCACAGGTTAACTGGTTCATCCCCAACCTCTCTGGTTCAACCGCCATCGATCCCTTCGACGGCCCTGCCGCTGATCTCCTCCGCCAAGCGGTCAAGGATTGGCGAGCTTTATATGCCATCGAGCCCATTTTGTCACTTCTGAAGGACACGTACTACGGCGGCGGCTTGGGATCCTCAATTGCCCAGTCACATCTCATCGACCATGACCACGACCTCGAGGAGGGCACCCATGAAGGTTCTTCCAAGGTGAAACAGCCCATCTGTGACATCAGAGAGTGCACCATGGGTCTGTGCTCTTCCAACTGGAAGGATCTCGTCCATGAAATGTGAGGCAACATTCTATCATCAAATCTTACCTTTTCTAGCTTGCCAACCCGTACCCTTTATTGGAGTACCATTTTCCGTGCGGTGCTTTAACTGTGCCGTGTTTAATTATTTCAGTTATGCAAAAATGTATTGTTCAATAGGTCTATGTGATGTTTAAGTATGAATTGTCCAGTTTAGTTTCACGAATGGCTATATTTGGTTGTTTATAGTGAGTAGATGCCTTTTTTATCTGTATTTGGTTGTTAGGTCGGTTGGAGTGAGCATTTTTTCAGTTATCGAGCAGATGCCTTGTTTATCTATATTTGGTTCTTAGTTTGGTTGCAGTGAGTATTTGTCCAGTTATCAAGCAGATGCCTTGTTTATCTGTATTTGGTTGTTAGGTTGCTTTTTTTAGCATTTGTCCAGTTATCAAGCAGATGCCTTGTTTATCTTTATTTGGTTGTTAGGTTGTTTTTTTAGCATTTGCCCGATTATCTAGCAGATGCCTTGTTTATCTGTATTTGATTGTTACGTTGCTTTCTTTTAGCTTTTTTCCAGTTATCAAGCAGATGTCTTGTTTATCTTTATCTGCTTGTTAGGTTGGATGCAGTGAGCATATATTTGTCCAGTTTTCAAGCATATGCCCTGTTTATCTGTATTTGCTTGTTAGGTTGGTTGCAGTGAGACTCTCTCCAGTTTTCAATGGCTATATTTGGTTGTTATACTGATCATTTATGCCTTGTTTATTTCAGTTATTCATAATGTGTTGTTCATCATGTGAAAGTCGGAACTGTGCCGCTCGACTACATCAATACCAGTTTGAACGGCTATATTTGGTTCCGGTTATTCCTGGTGTAGTTAACACATGCCCTTTATTTCAGTTTTACACATTTATCCAGTGTGATGTTTAAGCATTACCTACGTTCTATTCATTTTGAACAATACAAGTTTGAATTGCAATATTTGATGGCTGTTAAGCCTGCTGTCAGTAACATTGCCTTCCATTTTATATCTGCTTTAACAGCATGCTGAAACCAACACATTCAAGCTATCATTTGGAGATGATGTTGTTTACCTTTGCTATATTTGTTTGATGTTAAGATTGCTATACTTATCATGCTTTTCCACTACTTATGCAGGACAACAATGGGAGTGGCCACCATTTTCCGCCGAGGTTAGCTTTATCCCTCGGCTTGTACTCCCCTGGTCGTTCGATAATGTAGTGCATATATATCCAGGCCTGGACACTAGATAGCTTCTAATATTGACTTGTTGCTTGTAGGTACATATGCCCTTGGCAAGGATCCATGCATCGACCCTTTTTTCGTATGGGGCAATGAGATATTGATGAACACGCATCAAGTGAGGAAACTGATAAGGATTATTAGCAAAAATATACAAATGGTGGAAAGCAAATTATTTGTTTATGCTCTATCCAACACAATAGTGAGCTGTAGGATGGTAACTACAAACTCTGCAGCCTTCTCTTTTTATTGCCCATAATGAGTTGTTAGACAACAATGTCTGAATATTTTTCGTTCCCAATGGTTCTCGAAGCAGTTCACTCAAGATTACCTCGCAAAGTACATGATTAATGGACACGCAATGAAGGTTAAAGTATTTCATCCAGACTACAATGAGCATCAAGAAGTCCTAATGAAGACAGTGAAGGATGGACGGGCAGCCATCACAAGGGGTTGGCCTAGAGTTGTGCGCGCCTTACGCATGGGCATTCCGTTTCACCTTCTCCAGCAACCAGAATGTCTTTCATCTCTCTCCTTACAGTCTTTAGTACAACTGTGGTTCATCATTCTTTACTTGGTGCTTCTGTAGTTCTTCAGTATATGTACCTGTGCATCGAATTATGGATTCGTGGTTGAACTTATATTTGTAATCAACATGGTTGGATATGAAATAAGTGATTGCCTAATTTCAAATTCAAAACATGTGATTTTTAAATTATGGATTAATTGGATTAATTATGGATTAATTAGGGATTACATTGCACACGGTTTGCGAAAGCGAAACGTCTGCGATATACGTGGAGATCAGAAACGTTTCTAGGATCCACTGCGTGTGCAATCAATCTCCACTGCACACACGACTTTCTCTTGAAAACTGTTTGCATTAGGCCACCTTGTGCAAATGTTTACCACATAAAAAGTGTGTGTGATGGACAGCCTATGCCACACAGTTTCTTCTACGCACCGTGTGTGATGCATTCAATAACGCAAACGATAAAATTATTAAAATCGTGTGCAATGGCAACGCTATCACAAACGATTTAATGGGAAAAATTGTGTGTGATGTACCTATGACGGAAACGTTTTCCTTGGAGCGACTGTGTGGGATGTACATACGAACGGAAACGTTTGGCGGGGACTGAATGTGTGGGATGTACTTGCGACCGGTAACATTTTCACCGTATAATTGTATTTTTTAGCTCTACTGTATGTATTTCCGTATTTGAGCGCTCGCCGGTCGCACACAATCTCATTTTGCCGAGCGTGCGTGCCAGGAGGGCATATCCCGATGGTTTCTAGGTCGTGTGGGAAGGACCCCCCTATCGCCCACACCCACTTCGCGACGGTTCCAAATGCCATCGCGGAAAGGGGTTAAAAATCGTTTGTTTAGGACCGACGCACACCAATGGATTAGCAGGTATATAATTGTCGGGATGCCCCAAAACATTAGGAGCAAAAAAATCCAAATGGAAAAAAAGATAGCAGAAGCTACCCGACCTACAAGATCCTTTACATAAAAATAAGGGTAAGAAGCAATTTTATCCATCTCAGAATGTACACCTAATGGATTATTTGATCCATATTGATGCAATGCGGCCAGATGAAGAAGACTGGTGCCTACTAAAATAAGGGGGAGTAAATGATGGAGACTAAAAAACGATTTAAGGTGGCATTGTCCACAGAGAAACCACCCCAAAGCCAAGTCACTATGGTATCTCCTACTACTGGTATGGCGCTAGCTACGCTTGTAATTACTATTGCTCCCCAAAAGCTCATCTGAACCCAAGGTGGTACGTATCCTATAAAATTTGTCACAATCATTAATAGGAATATGACAACTCCGAGACACCAAAAAAATTCCCTAGGACTGTTATAACTCGCATGATATAAACCACGAAAAATATGAAGGTGAACCACAATGAGAAACATACTTGCCCCATTAGCATGCATATAACGGAGCAACTAGCCCCCTTCAACATCTCTCATAATGTGTTCTACGCTATTGAAAGCTAGATCCACATGAGGTGTGTGATGCATAGCTAAAAAAACGCCAGTCACTATCTGAATGACTAAACAAATACCTGCTAACGAACCGAACCCCCACCAATAACTAAGATTGCTCAAGGTTGGATAATCTATCAAATGCTGGTTAAGTGTGGAGTATATAGGTTGTTTAAGAAGAGATAATCGTTGGTTCCTTATAGTCATTTCTCTTTTCTATAGTTACAACTCCTCTTCCCCCTTATTTACCCCCTTGGCTTGATGGAAATTGGCTTCGCTGTGCCCTGAATAATCAAAAAGCTGCATGAGAAGATTCATCCCATTTTGGTGAGAGGGAGGTAGCGAATCACCTGGGCTACGAATTTGTAAGTCAGTTGATTCTCGAAACAAGTTCATTCGAAAAAAAACTGCCGCTTTGTCTACTGGTTTCTTAAGGCTTCAAAAGAACGACTAGTCATTAAGAAACCCATATAAATCCAAGTCTATTTTTTACCTTTCATGAAGAAGGTTTGCCTGCGCGCAAACTACCTAGCCCTTTTCAAAAGAACTTTGATTTCCATCTCAACAAAGAAAGAACTCAAAATAAATGAAAGCAATATTGTTGTCCTGTTACTCTTTTTTCCTTTTGGAGATTTGGAAAGGAGAGAATTTGAATAAAGTAACTCTCGAAAACTCTTATTGGACGAGAGAGACAGTGAGAGAGAGTCAATATGATATTGGCGTGGGTTCTACCAACTAAACGAAGAAGTTTTTGATTGGATAAATAGCATATAATGATAGACGCTTCTTCGGCACACATGGAAACATACCTCCCGTAGCTGACCCTTGAATTGAAGGATACTGCCGACTTTGTTACTAACTAATAGAAACCCCTTAATACAATGTCCCTTTTTCATAAATGTCATAAGGTAGGTAGACCCGGTCTTGCGCTCGTCCGGTTAAGTGGCACATTGTGCTAAGTGCTCGAACTGTTGGCTGATCTCAGCTGTATTTCCTCATACAAATTAGTTAAGCGAGAAAACAAACTGCTACATAGGAGCTCTATGGTGGACCACCAGCAGGAAGATCGAATGGCTTAGCGCATCCTGCGCCTACTAGACCTAACTTCGTAGGATACTCTGATAGACTAGTCGAATGGCAATGGCCTAGTGGTTGTATCTGCTTGCCGATTTCTATTAAGAATATGAGAGTGACAAATGAGAAGGAGATCTTGGCTATCATCAAACCATCCTCCCTCCGCTTATCTCTTTCCTTTCTATATGATAAGTCTACTCACGCCTCAAGGGCTGGTCGTTTACGCTCTCCACTGCATGAACAACATTCCCAACTGGATCTGTATGACTTCAGTTGTCTCCTTTTCAATTCCCGAGCTAGCTCACAGGTATCCATAAGAGCGACCAACCCTCAATGCTTAAACCTATCAATCCTCTCCTAAATTTCTTTCTTTTTGTTGTTGGGCAAGGAGCAATCCCGTTTTCAAGATCTGGTTCAGTGTTTGGGGATGGCTTGGTCCAAGCCCACATCCATAGTAGATGGACTTGAGCAGGAAAGTATGCCACCTACTGATATGATTGATTATGACAATTATGATATGGACTGGACGGTTGTGCAACCGATTGCACTAACTCGCTTACCCCCGAGAACACCTAAGACATGGGGGTTATTTACGCGAGTAAGCCTAGCAAGGACCAAGATCTCGATCTAGCCTAGTGGGGGCTTTAGAGTCACATGAAACAGTACAAAGAACGGGAGAACCACTAACAATTGATACGGATTTCCAACCAACGGATCTTCTACCTTTGGACCGGAACCTTTAGCTGTTTCCTACTCGGTCTACAGCTTGGTTTGAAATTAGGGAGCCATACGGTGTGGTTGAAGCATAGTACCATTTTGCAGTCGATAGGGCACTATCTCTATTCGTAGCAGCATTGCGTATTGCTCTCACTAGGAAAGGGGGACATAACCCCTACTATAGAGCAGGAATGGAAGGGAATGATCTCGGCTGGTTCTCCCCCATACTTCTCTATTTCTCCGTGCCCCTATTTAGTTAGTACTTTCGAGTTAAGAGAGAGAGAAAACGAACTATTTCACTTAATAAAAAAAGTGCAACGGCTGTAGGGTGAAAAGGCCATGAGGATGGCTACGGATTTGATGCTCCTTTATCTACCATAGATAGAGTGGAAGAGTTTTTTCTCATTGTTGTTTCTGATGTAGGAGTTGGGGATGGAATGATTGATTCAAGCTCTGGTGGTACTAATCATGTCTCTGGGAGTAAACCAACTGGAGCAGCAAGGGAACATGCAGTACTGGAGAGGGGATATCATAGCAATACTGATTCAAGTAATTTCAGAGTTACCAGAGATGCAATTGGTTTAGAAATATGTACTAGAAAATGGTAAACTAATACTGACTATTCTTTGTGGATATCTGGTTGGACACCAAGCATTTTGACCCCTATTTGAATGCAAAGTTAGAGTATAGACAGCTAAACAATGTTGTAATATGTTTCTCTACCAAATTAGAGTGCACAGTCATTTTTCTATTAATGTTCCCAGAAATTCAGTTCACTAGGGAACACCTTACAGGTTGGTCATGAGTATGCGCCATACCCCTCAGTATGGAGTACATTGGGTCAGGATTGGATAGCAAGAGTTGTCGGTAGCAGACATTACTTAAAAGGAAAAGCTCTATAAAAGCGAAGAAACGAAATCGAAGGCCGATGGTACAGCTAGGGCGGATTTTGAGTCGGCCAGTTCACTGAGGGCAAGATTGGAAAGAGTGGTAGATGATATTAGGTACTCCGTATGAAGCAAAGCGTGCGAAAAGAAATAGCAACGGGAAGAGGATGATTTTCACGGTAAGGTATCTTTATCTCGAGACAAATCGCGCAAGATTCCAGATGATGTGGAGCAAAGCGGAACCAATTGTATGGGCACAAGAAGAAAATAACTAGTTCTCTGCATTTTTCTCATGCGAACGAGAAGAGAATTGTAGAGGAGAATAGAGCTCGGTAGAATAAGGTGAGGGAAAAAATTATGATGGACTCTCAAATTGTGGTGACTACACTCAGGTAGGCCACGTCGCCTCAATACTGCCGCCCATCGGATGCATCAAATTGGTTTCGCAAATCTCGCCTCGCACTCGCTTAGAGGTCGTGTCCTTTATCTTCTCTTGCTCTTGCGGCGGACATAGTGATTCTTCGTTCTCTGGTTGATGGCTTTCAAAAGTCAATTCCAGAAAGAGCCATTTGATCCCCAGAAAGAGCCATTTGATCCCCAGAAAGAGCCACTTAATACTCGATCTATTTCACCGTACTTCTACTTCCTAACATTAAGAAAGTTTGAAACAAGGTCCTTTAAGAAGAAAGGAGGAAAATGCTTGCACTACAAAAAAAATACACTTCCGTGATGATACGTGTTTGTCACAGTAGGTCACGTTTTCTGTCATGCATGTACATCCGTGACAATTTTATGACAGAATCAAGATAGTCATACCTGTGCCGTCGTAGAAGTGTTCCATGACATTACAAAAATTATCATCATGGGAGTGTCCACTTCCATGATGATAAATCGCGCGTCATAGAAGTGCTTTCGTCAAGGGTGACCAACACATGGCATCCACCGTAACAGAACGCCATTAAGCTATCGGGTCCGGTTTTGGATCCGATAACCCATTAACAGCCCGGATCAATGGGGATTTTCCACGTGTAAAATACTCATTGGCTGGAGGAAACACGTGTTTGCTCACCGTTGGAACAGGTGTAACTCATCCAATGGGCGAGATGCGTCTATGATACATTGACACGTGGACCGGCCCAAAAATGGCCCATAAAGATTAAATGGGCCGGCCCAACTAAAGGCCCATAAGATTTACCGGGCCATAATGGGCCGGCCCAACTAATGGCCCACAAGATTTAGCGGGCGATAATGGGCCGGCCCATCTAAAGGCCCACAAGATTTTGCAAACCATAATGGGCCGGCCCAGCTAAAGGCCCAACATTCTCAGTTAAGACCCGTACGGCTAGCGTCAAATCGGCCCGTCAACGGCCCGTCCTAAACTTGTCATCATCGAGGCCTATGGTCACTTCTGGCCCGTTAATAGTCCGCTAAGAATTTGGGACGAATTACGGCCCAGTGTGTTTCGGGCCTGTTAGAGGTCCTTCTTCATTTGGGCCCATTTATAGGCCATTGAAACTTTCAGCCCATAAACAACTATGAAGGATATGGGTCATATTCGTCCATGTCTGACATTCGGCATGTTAGAGGCCCACTACAGATTTGGGCCACTTTCAGCCTATTGTGACCTTCGGCATGTTAATGTCGGACGAAATCCATGGGCCATATGTGGCCAGCGCCACATCGGGCCTACTAACGGCCCATATAAAAATGACACTAATCAAGCCCAACCGAACTTCCGGCCTGTTAAAGGCCCGTGTAGTAGGTCGGCGCATTTACAACCCGTGGACGATCCGCATTGTAAATGGGCCACCATTTTGGCCTGCTGAGACCAGTGGGTTATTTGGCACAATCAGGGCCCAATCTTACTTTCGGTCTATTAAAGGCCCATGTTTTTTATGGGCTCGAGATATTTACACATGTAAACGGCTTATTATTGCTGAGGGCCCAAATTATATTTAGGCCTGTTTAAGGCCCACTATGGGCACATGCCTACCAGAAAAATATGAAAAGCTTATGCTGATTTAGGCCCATATATTTTTAGTGGGCTACATGCAAATTTCGGCCCAGAATCGTTTTTAGCCCAATTGGAATGGGCCCGATGAATGTTGGCATGTTGGGCTCCTACGAAGCTTTCGGCCGAATACATTACTAAGATAAACCTACACTATATAAAAAATAGCATCGTAATTACCGCAGCCTTTGGCAGCATCATAAATGTTGCATCACAACAAAATAAATTCCAACCATACAACAAAAGGCATGTTGGCATAAAGTTTATAGTGCTTGCGGATAAAAGCACCATCATATGTACAGAAGCACAGATCATTTGACCTGCGTGCTTATGTTTCAGGCTGTAGAATCTGATGGAGCAGCACGATCTTCCCCTTTTTCCCGCCATTGCTCTTGAACAACGAAGCAAATGTCTGATAGTCTGGTTTCAAAACCATTCATATCTTCACGACATTTGTCAACCACTATTTTTGTTTCCAACACAACGTCCATTAGGGATTGGACTTGTGTCTGGAGCATAGATATATCACTTGTTACATTGACAACCAACCCAGAATTACGCAGGAAGGTGCTTTTTGCACTGTTAGTGGAGAGATACTGACGCACTGCAGCAAGAGGTGACATTGTGCCTGTGGTAGCCTCGTCACCTTCAGGTGGTTGTGGCTGTTCAATCATTTGTTCCATAGCTTGCTGAAAGTTTGAACTTGTAGATTAGTGTACCAGATAAGTTACTAATGAGACAAAAACAAACAAAGTAGGTTTCACGTTTATACATAACTTATTTTGGTGAACTACTGTAATACATTAGCATGTATTGTAGTGCCAACTACATAATAGAATCACTTTGGGACATATGTCCATGTAGCATGCCTACTGTATTATCTATTTCCTCACATTCATTGACATCTAAGGATAAAGAGACATGGTTTAAAGTAGGATGAACATAGTATGACATCATTCATATCATGGGCAAACAGATATAAAACAAACAGGCTATGCTATCATTGTGTGCGCACATGAAAATCACAACTAGATTACATATCAAGACCAAAAGAATATCCTTCATCTCTTTTAAATCATGTAAGGTGAAATGATAGGTTAAGACAACTGTGTATAAAAGTGAACAGAGTAACTGACATTGGCTGCAAATCAAGCAGTTAAATGAACACATCACAGTATCAATCAGTTCAAAGGCAGGAGGAGTAAGGACTTACAACAGCGGCCTGAACTGGTGTGCTCATGCCCTTCATCTTGCTGGTGTGACAATCCTTGAAGATTTGCACTGCATTCGGTTCAGGTTCTTTTTGGTCCGTACGGGTTTTCCTCTGTATTTGGAACAAGTCAATATAGATACGATAATATGGCACAGAAAAAAGAAGGAAGTAGCAGCTATTTACAAGACCCTCGCAGTGTGCAATATAGCTACGAGATCTTGTTGTCTGTTAGAATTTCACTTTTGAACGGTTGGTCTTTTTCTTCAAACGGTTAGCCTATAAGAAGATACACTTGCAAGGCACATACATAAATACAAGTTCAATATGTGGTCTGATCAAATACATATACCCTACCTGATACTTTGGATCAGACCAGTGTTTAACAAGGGCTGTTCAGTCTTCATCTACAATATATTCCACTGGAGATGTTTGGGCGATTCCATTGTTAGCCTTGCCTTCTAAGTGATATTTTCTAAGGTGGTACCGACACTGTCGCAGAGCAGACTGAAAAATATGAGTGCATACTTGTTTAGTTGCATCATCTTTCGGATCAAACTTGAAACTCATCTGTTGAAAAAAGAATGGGAGTCTTATTAGGAGGAAGCTAGAAAGTATGGCACAGAGCAAGGCAATATTACAAATTGCGATGAATAACATTACTTACGGATAAATTGTTAAGGAAGGTGTTAAACTAGGTATTGTCTTTCTCATTCCTGTATTGGATCTACGTTGGGAGGATACGTGCATGACACCTAACGGCAATGGTTGCCTCTGATACTAACTTGGCTAACTTTGTAGCACCACGTGGCCTTTTTAAACCTGCCTTAAAATGGATCTCCATTCTTCCTCCTTTAGATTTTGTTAATCTGTCAAGCATTATCCCTGATGTCTGTTTCCGCTTGCACCGTGGCGCTAGTTCAACAACGAATATGAAAAGTGTTGGCTGGATCGCAAGCCAGGAGCAACTGCGGTCTGCACTCCAATTCCGCCACCACCGCGTTCAGCGGCACCACCACTATGAATACTGCACACATAATCACCACTGCCTGTCTAGCCATGATCTTGGATGTCTGCGACTTGTCTCTAAACACAATGTCCTCAAGTTGGTCTGCTGCAAGGTAAGCAAGCACACCACTTGTATTTATAGGCAGGAGCGAGGCAGTTTGGGCATATATACGCGTCACAAGGTGTCTTTCACGCCAGAAATTACTAATTAGCCATTAATACCTGCTATTTTTTACCCTGAGATTTACGGCAATCCCGATGGATCCAATTCATCTCGCCAAAATCACTCGCTCAATTAAAATAGGTCAGTAAAAAGATGGCTGGATTGCAAGGTAAGCCAAGCACACCACTTGGCGTGGAGCCATTATTACCGAAGTACCATTTTTAACGTTGAGATTTGTTCAGCAATCGCCTCGTTCCAATTAATCTCGCCAAAATCGTTCGCCCTAATGAAATTACGTCATTGCGTCAATAATAAAAAGATAAAGTGGCTGGAAAATCACTGGTGGACATGTGGCCCCAACAGGAGTCCATCACGGCAACAAAATGGAGCTAATCCATAAGCCTTTTTTGAAGGCTAATCCATAAGCCTTCAATTTTCATTGAGCCGAGATTACCTCATCCTACAAAATTTATTTCCTCCCTAAATTTTTTATTTGCCACAAGATACCAACAAACTGCAGGTCGCTCGTGGTTCCCATCATGGAATACATCCCGATCTTTTTTTAGACAATTCACCGAAGCTTTATTAACTCGTCACAATGTTTACAGGAATGGACGAAAGATTTTCCGGATGACCTAACCAAACATGGCGGCCACCTCCCAGGGTAAGAGCATGCTTCGCTAAATTGTGAGCCTCAAAATTTGAACTCCTATTTTCATAAACTATTTTACACGACGTAAAAGAAGAAGAATGAGTAATGATCTCCTGGATTACCGCTCCATAACTTGATCGGTGATGCTTCTGAATGTCATCAACAACCACCTTGCAATCTGATGCAACATGAATCCTCTGAATATACAAGTCATCCGCTAGAGCCAATGCCTCCCTGACGGCAAACGCCTCAAGTGTTGTTGGGTCTGTAATGTGTCTGAACACCATTGCTGATGCTCCTAAGAAAGATCCTCCATGATCCCTACAGATTACTCCTATTGCTCCATAGCCACGACGAGACACTGCTGCATCCGCATTCATGCAGTAATCCACCACTGGAGGGATCCAGCGAGCTGTGTTTGAAGACACCGGTTTAATGGGCATTTCTGTTCGGACCGACTTGATCACCTGCAGCTCCGACAAAAATGAGTTGATGAACCCGTGCACTATATATGGTGATTGGAAAATTCCTTCATGAATGGCCTTTCTCCTCGCCCCCCAGATCGCCCATAGGGTTACCACAACTCGGATAAAATCACTGCTTGCTAAAGACTCATGAATTGCAAACAGCCAGTCCTTCGCGCTTTCCTCCGAATGGATGCTCATCAGCTCGACAATATGTTCTGGAGCGAGAGCCCACACGCTCCCAGCCATTGGACAGGAGAGAGGGCATGCCTCCACGTATCCCTCGCCCCACATATCATACAAGTGTCAGTCGTTGCCATGTTCCGATGATGTAATAAAACACCACATGGAGTAGATTGTCTTGCTAATCTCCAGACAAATACACGTAGTTTTGATGGAACCTGAATGTGCCAAATGGACGACCAATGGTTGTGCTTGGCTTGTGCAACTGAAGTGCCAGCTTCTTCATCTAGCCAATTTTCCCTGCTAAGTTTGGTACGCATTATCATACGGTAAGCAGAACGTACTGTAAAAATACCCTTGCTCTCCTCGTGCCACGCCCAAAAGTCAGCCACTCTCCTCGTGCACAGTGGTATCTTAAGTATCTCCTCTGCATCAAAATGTGTAAACACTGATCTGACCAAGTCCGCTTTCCAGCTCACTGATGTTGCGTCGATGAGCTGAGAAACTCTGGCCGGCGGGTGTGGAATCAGGGACGTAATAGGCCGTTTGAAACTGTCCCTTGGTATCCAGTTACGTGTCCATATGCCCGTGCTCTCGCCGTCACCAATTCTGCGAATTAAACCCTATGCCAGAATGTCGCGCCCATCCAGGATCGCTCGCCATATCTGAGAATGATGAGACCCAAGCTCTGCATCTAACAACTCGCATGCGGGAAAATATATAGCTTTTAGCACCCGGTAACTCAGTGTAGTTTCGTCAGTGATTATCCACCACGCTTGTCTCGCAAGAAGTGCCAAGTTGAAAATGTCCAAATCTCGGAAGCCCAGGCCTCCAAGATGTTTTGGTCTCGTCATTACATCCCATGCCACCCAACTTGGTTTCCTTTTTCCTTTCTTTGAACCCCACCAGAACTGCCTGATAATTTAAGTGTTATTGTCACAAAGGCCTCGCGGTAACCTAAAGCAAGACATAGATAAGACCGGGATGGCTTGCGCAACTGATTTGATCAACACTTCCTTTCCTGCAGCAGACAGGAGCTTTTCCATCCACCCCTTTATCTTCTCCCATACTCGGTATCGCAAATACTTGAAGGTCCCATTCTTGGAGTGACCAACATCAGTCGGCATACCAAGATAGCGATCAGTGAGGGATTCATTATGAACATTCAAGGAACTTTTTACCTCTTCTCTTACCGGTCCCGGACATCCTTTACTGAAAAAGATCGATGATTTCTCATGATTTACCCTCTGGCCCGAGGCTAAGCAATAAGTCTCCAACAGGTTTGACACTGCAACTGGTCCCGCTACACTCGCCTTGAAAAGCAACAGGCCGTCATCTGCAAATAAAAGGTGGTTAATGGTGGGCGCCGTGGGTGCCACCTTAATACCTGCTAAATCTAATGACTGGGAACTGGATTTCAGGAGGCACGAAAGGCCCTCTACTGCAATCAAAAACAAGTAAGGGGAAATTGTGTTGCCCTGTCAGATTTCTCTTGATGGCCTAAAGCCCTGGAGCTTCTCTCCATTAAACATCACAAAAAAAGGAAGTGAGCAGACCATACTAATAACAACCTCAATCCATTGTCCTGCAAAACCCATCTTGGCGATAATTGCTCTCAGATATGACCACTCCAATCTGTCATAGGCCTTCATCATATCAAGTTTTAATGCACAAAAGTTGTTTGTTTTTTATTTCGTCCGCTTCATGAAATGCAAACACTCGTAGGCACAGATAATGTTGTCTGTGATTAATCTTCCCGGAACAAAAGTGGACTGTTCTGCAGATATGATCTCTGGTAAAATAATCTTCGGCCTATTAGCTATCACCTTTGAAGCAATCTTATAAAGGACGTTGCATAAACTGATAGGTCTGAACTGGGATATAGTTATGGGATTAGTTACCATGGGGATCAGAACTAGGATTATGTCATTAATACATTCTGGGCTCTCCTCACCTCTGACAATCCTCATAACAATCTTTGTGACCTCCTCCCCACATATGTCTATCGTCGTCGCCTAGCAGGAAATTGTGGCAGCCCACAGCCCACCACTGTTGGGGTCTTGGGGCTGCCTCTCGCAGCAGTTAAGAAGTAAATATCTTGTAATGATTAGCATTGATCACAGGTTTATATATATGGAGTAACACGCACATGCTAGGATCCTACTACCCCGTCCTACTTTATTGGTCCCGTTCGCATTTTTGTCAATGTTTGACCATAGATTTAACTAAGAAAAGACGAATGCATGTCATCAAAAATTATATAGTTTGGTTTGTATTTGAACATAGTTTCCGATGATGTTATTTTTGTTATGTAAGTATAACTTATATTTTATTAGTATGGTCAAAGTGTGACACTGAATACGAGGGGGACTAATAAATCAGGACGGTGGTAGTGTATAAACCAGGAGAGAAGGATGGGATAAGTACAACACACACGTGACTATACAACAGAATATGTACAACTCAACACCCCCTCAGATGGAATGTCGCCTTGCAAGACGTTCAAGCTGGATCTGAAATCGAGAAAGACTGTTGTTGGTAATCCTTTGGTGAAGATATCCGCAAACTGAGAGTTGCTGGGCACATGTAGAACAGGAGCTTCACCAAGAGCCATTATGGTGTTGGTTGCCAGCTGCGCTGAGAGACTTGATCCTAGGGAACCTCACTGGAAAATGCTCCCAAGGATGAGTACACAAAGATGCTTCCATACGCTGGTAGTTCTTGATGAGAAGATGTAAGTATGGAGCTAGCTCTTTCTTACCACTCAGGAGGATCCACCAAAACTTGCCTCCAAGCATCGTTGATGGTGTAGTCATGACTTGCAGATACCTACCTTGCCTTTCCATTTGTTGATTTCAGATACTCGATTGGTGGTTACAATCCTGAGGCTAGAGCAGGGGTGGCCACTGTTGAGCCGTACGACCCAAGGATGCCATCATGGGTGGCAGTCGAACCAATGAAGATCCAGAACATCTTGATATTCACATTCGGTGGCCTGGAAGATCCAGAACAGAACATCTTGGACGTGGTAGGTAGCTACACCAAGATCTATGCTTGCATAAGTAAATCTATCAAGCATCAGATTGCTAACGTCCAAATTGTATTTAGTTGTATGGTATCTTCGCATGGTATGTTCGTCGCGGAGTCATTCTTACTAAAGATAACCTTATTAAGAGGAATTGGCATGGAAGTACACAATGTGTCTTTTGTCCGCATGATGAGACAATAAAACATTTATTCTTCCAATGTAAATTGGCTCGTTCTATATGGTCAGTCATCCAAATAGCGTCTGGCTTGTATCCTCCTTGTAGTGTTGCTAATATATTTGGCAACTGGCTACATGGCATTGATCATAAGTTTAGAATTCTTATCAGGGTGGGAGCGCTTGCCGTGATTTGGTCGCTTTGGGTATGTAGAAATGATAAGGTTTTTAGTGATAAAAGTACTTCTCTTATGCAGGTTATCTACAGATGTACCGGTACTCTTCGTTTATGGTCCTCTCTACAACGAGTGGAGAATCGAGACCTGTTTATGGAGGTGTGCACATGATTGGAGGCTACGGCGAGGGATATTTTTATCCAACGTGGGTGGCAGCATGATTTTAGGATTGGGCCACCTTCAGTTTAGGTGTTATACAGATTTCATTTTCCTTGTATATCGCCTTATTCTTTTATTTTGACTTGGTGTGAGAACTTTGTTGGCTGTGTGCGTCTTAGTTATGCAGAGGCCGGGTGTAATGCTTAAACCTTTTAAGTAATAAAGCGCCCCTTTTTGAAAATTTAATTGTAGAACATACTAATCCCTCTGTTCCTAAATATAAGTCTTTGTAGAGATTCCACTAGGTGGACTACATACGGAGGAAAATGAATGAATCTACACTTAATATGCATCTATATACATCCATATGTGATTCACAGTGGAATCTCTACAAAGACTTACATTTAGGAACAGAGGGAGTAGTAAACTTGGTGGTTGCATTGCATGTAATGTATTTTGATGTATGAACTTGTTTGTTCTTATTTTTATAATTTTGACTAACTAACAGTTGGAACCTATATGTTGGATAAACTTGTCAGGTAGAGTGCAACAGAGAAGGGCATGTGTTGAGTATATGTGTTGTGCATATCTGTGTATTGGGCTCATCTCCTAGTTCCTTTTATAGTTGAGGTCGTGGTCCACCTCTTGTACATCATATATACGTGCGTTTACACTTGAGGAATACAACATGTAATTCCCACATCATACATGGTATCAGTTTCCGGGTTCTAACCCTCGTCTTCCGTCGCCGCCGCCGCCGCCGCCATCTGCGCGCCTCCCGTGCCGGCCACCGCTCCTTCCTCTCCCTGCGCACGCGCTTCCCCAGCCGCCCGCTAGCCTCGCGTCGCCCGATCCTGCTTGATCGCCTCGCCAGCCTCTGCCGAATCCGCATCACCAGCCCCACCCGATCACATCGCGCTAGCTTCGCCCACTAGCCAGCCGCATCACCTCGCTAGCCGCACCGATCACTTCGCTCGCCTGTTGCTGCCTCGCCCGATGCTACTTGCCTGCATCGCCAACTCACCCGACGCCCGCCGGTTTTTCCACCCCGCATCACCCGAGCCGCCGAGCCG
Source organism: Aegilops longissima (assembly GCA_021605205.1). Lineage (NCBI taxonomy): Eukaryota > Viridiplantae > Streptophyta > Magnoliopsida > Poales > Poaceae > Aegilops > Aegilops longissima. The sequence goes on from CM038677.1 coordinate 809,602,979, forward strand.
CCTTGTCATGTCATCTGCCACCTCCTCCGCGTCCACCAACTCCAACCAGTTCGCCGACGCCAACCCTCCCGACGTGAACGACATCCGCAACCTCAACATCTTCGAGCGGGTGCTAGTTCGTCTCTCTCAGGCGGACTCCTCCTACTGCACGTGGAAGACCTACTTTTCCCTTGTGTTCCGGGAGTATCATCTCATCGACCACGTGGACAGCACCGTCGACTCCAGCCTTGTCCCCGAGTTCCATGACTGGTCCACCATCGACACCACGATCACCCGCCGGTTCTTCCTCACCATCTCGCCGGACCTCTTCCAGACGGTCGTGCAGAACGGTGATGATGCCTGCGCCATGTGGACCAAGCTGAACAGGCGACCAACTCCAGCATCATGTTTTTTTGCAGGAAGAGTTTTTTGGGTGCCACCAGGACAACACCTCCGTCGACGACTATTGTCGCCGCCTGAAGACTCTCGTTGACGAGCTCCACGATATTGGCGCGAGGATCGATGATGACGTCCTCCTCAACACGCTCACCACCGGGCTCAATGAGGACTTCAGCAACGCCGCGACGAACCTCAGCCTCATCCCCAACCCGTCCTTCGCCAAGTTCGTTGCGTTCGTCCTCTTGGAGGAGCGGCGGCTGAAGCAGGTGAAGGCGTAGGCCATCCACACTGCTCTCGCCGCCGGCACCACCCGTGGTAGGTCCTCGGCGCCTCCAGCTGCCCCGGCCGCGCCACCGCCACAGCACCAGCCGGCGCCACCCCTGTAGCCGGCACCCCAGCAGCCGGGGCTGCTCCCGCTGCCTTATGGCCCGCCCGCCCCTCCCGCCGAACGACACCGTGGGGGCCGGCACGGTGGGGGCCGCCGTGGCGGTAAGCAGCAGCAGCCGCAGGGCACCGGCCCGCCCCGTCAGCAGCAGCAGTTCCAGGTGCCCCATCTGTGGGCCTCCGGCTACAACCCATGGACCGGTGTTGTTCATGCCTACACCATGCTGGCTCCACGGGCCCCTGCACCGACCCTTCCCGTGCCGCACCCGCCGACGCACCAGGCGTACTACGCGGCTCCGCAGTCGTATGGAGGATACCCACCGCCGCAGCTGAGCGGCGGCTATGGTCTCCCTTCGGCCCCGTCGCCGCCCTTGCCGGCCCTGCCGCCGGCGCCTTGGGATCCGTCACTTCTGGCCGCGCTGCACACCGCGCCTACGCCGAACAACTACACTGGAGGCGATGATTGGTACATGGACACCGGGGCTACGGCTCACATGTTTGCTCATCCTGGTAATCTTGCCTCCTTCGCTCCCGTCACCACCGACCGCCATATCATTGTCGGCGACAGTTCCACACTCCCTATCACACATGTCGGGCACACTTCTTTTCCTTCCAATTCATTGCCTTTAACTTTGTCTAACATACTTGTGTAACCTCATCTTATTAAAAACCTTGTTTCCATTCATTGTTTAACTCGTGAAAATCCTGTTACTGTTGAATTTGACGAGCTTGGTTTTTGTGTCATGGACACTCGTACCAGGATGGTACTTCACCGATGTGACAGCCCCGCCCGACGTGATCTATCCAGTGCATCCGCCGTCCACCTCCACCACCGCACCGGTTGCTCTCTCCACTGGCGTCAATCTCTAGCACGCTCGTTTGGGTCATCCCAACCCGTCACACTTTGTCATATTCTTAGGAGTTTCAGTTTCAGTTGTAATAAGATAGAGGATCACATCTGTCATGCCTGTCGTGTCGGCAAACATGTTCGCCTCCCGTTTAATAACTCCACCACCATAGCTTCTTTTTTAGTTGATTCATAACAATGTGTGGACCTCTCCAGTTCCTAGTAATTCGGGCTATTTATATTATCTGGTTATCTTTGATGATTATTCTCACTATGTGTGGACTTTTCCTTTGCGACGAAAGTCAGATGCACTCTCCACTTTGACGGCTTTTTACTCCTATATCAGCACGCAGTTTGGGCGTCCCATTCTTGCTCTTCAGACTGACAATGGAAAAGAGTTCGACAACCTTGCTTTCCGCACTTCTATGTCGCACCACGGCACACTTTTTCGTCTCACATGCCCGTATACTTCACAGCAGAACGGTTGAGCCAAACGCGTCCTTTGCACTCTAAACAACTGTGTTCGCACGCTCCTATTCCATGCTAATGTGCCGCCTCGTTTCTGGTCGGACGCACTTGCTACTGCTTCACTTCTCCTTAACCTTCGACCCTGCCGCCTGCTACGTCTTGAGCTTGCGTTGGTTTTCCTTGAAGAGGAAAGGGTGATGGAGCAATAGTAGCAGAAGTATTTCCCTCAGTTTTGGAGGCTCCTCAGAAGTCCCACGCACCTACACAAACAAACAAAGAACTCGCAACCAACACAATAAAGGGGTTGTCAATCCCTTCACGGCCACTTGCGGAAGTGAGATCTGATAGAGATAGTATGATAAGATAAATATATTTTTGGTATTTTATAATATAGATTGGAAAAGTAAAGATGCAAATAAAAGTATTGAAAGCTTATATGATAAAGGATAGACCCGGGGGACATAGGTTTTACTAGTGGCTTCTCTCAAGATAGCATAAGTATTACGATGGGTGAACAAATTACTGTCGAGCAATTGATAGAAAAGCGAATAATTATGAGATTATCTAGGCATGATCATGTATATAGGCATCACGTCCGTGACAAGTAGACCGACTCTTGCCTGCATCTACTACTATTACACCACACATCGACCGCTGTCCAGCATGCATCTAGAGTATTAAGTTCATAAGAACGGAGTAATGCATTAAGAAAGATGACATGATGTAGCGGGATAAACTCATGCAATATGATATAAACCCCATCTTTTTTTCCTCGATGGCAACAATACAATACGTGCCTTGCTACCCTTATTGTCACTGGGTAAGGACACCGCAAGATTGAACCCAAAGCTAAGCACTTCTCCCATTGCAAGAAAGATCAATCTAGTGGGCCAAACCAAACTGATAATTCGAAGAGACTTGCAAAGATAACTTAACCATACATAAAAGCATTCAGAGGAGATTCAAATATTTCTCATAGATAAACTTGATCATAAACCCACAATTCATCGATCTCAACAAACACACTGCAAAAAGAGTTACATCGAATAGATCTCCAAGAAGATCGAGGAGAACATGGTATTGAGATTCAAAAAGAGAGAAGAAGCCATCTAACTAATAACTATGTACCCAAAGGTCTGTGGTAAACTACTCACAACTCATCGGAGGGGCTATGGTGTTGATGTAGAAGCCCTCCGTGGTCGATTCCCCCTCCGGCGGTGGAAATTATTTTTCGTTGGCTCCCTTGATGTTTTCGGGGTACGTGGGTATATATAGGAGGAAGAAGTAGGCCGGTGGCCACCCGAGGGGCCCACGTGATAGGTGGGCGCGCCCTACAGGGGTGGGTGCGCCCTCCACCCTCGTGGCCGCCTCGGCTGCTTCTTGGCTTGCACTCCAAGTCCTCTGGATCATGTTCGTTCCAAAAATCACGCTCCCGAAGGTTTCATTCCGTTTGGACTCCGTTTGATATTCCTTTTCTTCGAAATACTGAAATAGGAAAAAAAAACAGCAATACGGGCTGGGCCTCCGGTTAGTAGGTTAGTCCCAAAAATGATATAAATGTGTAAAATAAAGCCCATAAACATCCAAAACGGGTAATATAATAGCATGGGACAATCAAAAATTATAGATACGGGTGAGACGTATCAAGCATCCCTGAGGGAGTCCTGGACTAGGGGGTGTCCGGATAGCCGAACTATCATCTTTGGTCGGACTCCATGACTATGAAGATACAAGAGTGAAGACTTCGTCCCGTGTCCGGATGGGACTTTCCTTGGCGTGGAAGGCAAGCTTGGCGATACGGATATGTAGATCTCCTACCATTGTAACCGACTCTGTGTAACCCTAACCTATCCGGTGTCTATATAAACCGGAGGGTTTTAGTCCGTAGGACGAACAACAATCATACCATAGGCTAGCTTCTAGGGTTTAGCCTCCTTGATCTCGTGGTAGATCTACTCTTGTACTACCCATATCATCAATATTAATCAAGCAGGAGTAGGGTATTACCTCCATCGAGAGGGCCCGAACCTGGGTAAAAACATCGTGTCCCTTGTCTCCTATTACCATCTGCCTAGACGCACAGTTCGGGACCCCCTACCCGAGATCCGCCAGTTTTGTCACCGACATTGGTGCTTTCATTGAGAGTTCCTCTATGTCGTCACCTATAGGCCCGATGGCTCCTTCGATCATCAGCAACGACGCAGTCCAGGGTGAGACTTTTCTCCCCGGGCAGATCTTCGTATTCGGTGGCTTTGCACTGCGGGTCAATTCGCTTGGCCATCTGGAGCAGATCGAAAGCTACGCCCCTGGCCATCAGGACAGATCTGGAAGTTTAAATTACACGGCCGACATCCGCGGAGACTTGATCTTCGACGGATTCGAGCCGCAGCCAAGCGCGCCGCACTGTCTCGATGGGCATGATCTAGCTCTGCCGCCGAACAGTGTCCTGGAGGCCGCACCAGTGCCCACTCCAACCCTTAATCCGGAGCCGGATTCCCTGATCAAGGACGAGTGGTTGGACACCGCCTCGGGGGCTACGATCTCAGCGGCGATTGAGCTGAACTCCATCCCTGTCCTTTGCGATGACCGTGACTCCAAGGTGCCGGACTCCTCTCTGGACTCCGAACAATCCGTGCCCCTACCAATCGAATCCGATTGGGCGCCGGTCATGGAGTTCACTGCCGCGGACATCTTTCAGCACTCGCCCTTTGGCGACATCCTGAAGTCACTAAAGTCTCTCTCTTTATCCGGAGAGCCCTGGCCGGACTACGGTTAGGAAGGTTGGGATGCGGACGACGAAGAAATTCAACGCCCACCCACCACCCACTTTGTAGCCACTGTCGATGATTTAACCGACATGCTCGACTTCGACTCCGAAGACATCGACGGTATGGACGACGATGCTGGAGACGACCAAGACCCAGCGCCTACAGGGCACTGGAAGGCCACCTCGTCATACAACATATACATGGTGGACATCCCAAAAGATGGGAACGGCGATGGAACGGCGGAGGATGACCCCTCCAAGAAACAGCCCAAGCGGCGACGTCAGCGGCGCCGCTCTAAATCCCGCCACAGCAAAAACGGTGATTCCAGCACGGGAGATAATAACACTCCGGACAGTGCCGAAGACAACCCCTCCCGCAGGACTCAGCACAGGAGGAGGAGAAGCAAGCCCGCTGGCAAGGCGGCGAAAAGAGAGGTAGAAGGCGATAATTATCGCCTCCCTCCGAAGATGAGGCAAGCCTCAACGACGACAATTAAATGCGTGCACGAGGATCCCGTCGAACAGGAGCATTTCAAACGCAGGCTTATAACCACGGCAAGCAGCCTCAAGAAAAGCAGCAACAGCTTAGAGCTGACCAAGACCTGCTAGTGACGGATGGATCAAGTCCTTGCAGCCAAGAGTATGAACTCGAACGCCCTGCAAAAGCTACCCCAAACGCAGGCCATTGCCTCGATCGAGGAGGAAGCACCCAAGTCACCAGCGACGACATGGCAGACCGGCCACCCCGTGGCGCGACGACAGAAGCCTCCTGCCCTCCGCTCAAGCCACACCCCGACGCCGCTCAAAAAGTACCAAGGCATGGGAAAACGCGCCTGACTTGCGAGATATATTGGAGGATAAGGAAAAACATACAAGATCGATCTACGGATCGCGTGGGCGCCCCACGACACGTGATGATAACCGTCACGCCGGATACAGCAAATCCGGCCGGGCCGAACACAGTAGACAAAGCTCATATGAGCTACGTCGTGATATAGCCCAATACAGAGGCGCCGCACACCCACTATGCTTCACAGATGAAGTAATGGATCATCAAATCCCCGAAGGGTTTAAACCCGTCAATATTGAATCCTATGACGGCACAACAGACCCCGTCAATATCAAACCCGTAAACATCGAATCATACGATGGTACCACAGATCCTGCGGTCTGGATCGAGGACTATCTCCTCCATATCCACATGGCCCGCGGTGATGATCTACACGCCATCAAATACCTCCCCCTCAAGCTTAAAGGACCAGCTCGGCATTGGCTTAACAGCTTGCCAGCAGAATCAATTGGTTGTTGGGAGGACCTGTAAGCCACATTCCTTGATAACTTCCAGGGCACATATGTGCGACCACTAGACGCCGATGACCTTAGCCATATAATTCAGCAGCCAGAAGAATCGGCCAGACAATTCTGGACACGGTTCCTAACAAAGAAAAATCAAATCGTTGACTGTCCGGATGCAGAGGCCCTTGCAGCCTTCAAACATAACATTCGCGACGAGTGGCTTGCCCGGCACCTAGCACAGGAAAAAGCCGAAATCCATGGCAGCCCTCACAACACTCATGACCCGCTTTTGTGCGGGATAAGACACCTGGCTAGCTCGTAGTAACAACTTGACCAAAAACCCTGGTAGTTCGGATACCAAGGACAGCAATGGTAGGTCGTGTCGCAACAAGAACAAGCGCCGCATTAACAGCGACAATGATGAAGATACGGCAGTCAATGCCGGATTCGGAGGCTCTAAACCCGGTCAGCGGAAGAATCCATTCAAAAGAAATACCTAGGGCCCGTCCAACTTGGACCGAATACTCGATCGCCTGTGCCAAATACATGGCACCCCCGAAAAACCAGCCAATCACACCAACAGGGATTGTTGGGTGTTCAAGAAAGTAGGCAAGCTAAGTGCCGAACTCAATGACAAGGGGATGCATAGCGATGACGAGGAAGAGCCCCGGCCGCCAAACAATAGAGGACAGAAGGGTTTCCCCCCACAAGTGCGGACGGTGAACATGATATACGCAACCCATATACCCAAAAGGGAGCGGAAGCGTGCGCTAAGGGACGTATACGCGATGGAGCCAGTCGCCTCGAAGTTTAACCCATGGTCTTCCTGCTCGATCACCTTTGATCGAAGGGACCACCCCACTAGCATCCGTCACGGCGGTTTCGCCGCATTCGTTCTTGACCCAATTATTGACGGATTTCACCTCACTAGAGTCCTGATGGACGGCGGCAGCAGACTGAACCTGCTTTATCAGGATACAGTGCGCAAAAAGGGCATAGACCCCTCAAGGATTAAACCTACAAAGACGACATTTAAAGGCGTCATACCGGGTGTAGAGGCCAATTGTACGGGCTCAGTTACACTCGAAGTGGTCTTCGGATCCCCGGATAACTTCCGAAGCGAAGAGTTAATCTTCGACATAGTCCCGTTCCGCAGTGGCTATCACGCACTGCTCGGACGAACCGCATTTGCAAAGTTCAATGCGGTGCCGCACTACGCATACCTCAAGCTCAAGATGCCAGGCCCTCGAGGAGTAATCACGGTCAATGGAAACACCGAACGCTCTCTCCGAACGGAGGAGCACACGGCGGCCCTCGCGGCGGAGGTACAAAGCAGCCTCTCACAGCAATTCTCGAGTCCGGCCACTAAACGTCCGGACACTGTCAAGCGCGCCCGGAGTAACCTACAACAAGACCGCCTGGCACGATTCAAGCACGCGTAGCAATCCGGCCCCAACCCCAGCCCTCGCGAAATTGCGAAGCCAGTATTACGCGTACATAACTACGCTCTGGAGATACCATGGGCATAAGGGGAGGGGCACGACCACGGCACGCCAAGAATGCGGCTCGACCGCACCAGGGGCTCCCGATTGTGTCATTCTTTTTCTTTTTTATTTTTCTTACTTTCAGGACTCCGTTCTCCAGAAGTCCTGTCCGGCACTAGAATTGTCGAACTAACGATGCAACAGCCAGGGAAGCAGAAAGCTACGTCGAGTGTTCAGGTGGTCTCTACTACGAGCATTATACCTGTTTTACATACCATCCCGCATCTTACCCCTGGAGGGGGACATGTTAAATAGTCTCATCCCTTGCTTATCGCACAATTTGTATCGTTCTGCTTTTATTTGCAGTTTCTTTTTAATAACCAATATATAGCTCTTGCCTATTATTGCCTTTGTTTTATCCATATATATGTTCATTTCATGACATGTTGCACCCGTACACTTTGGTACGGCCAATACACCAGGGGCTTAAGTACCCTAAAAATTATGGTGTGATAAGTCTGAACACTTTCACAAGTGCGGCACCCCGAACTTATAGCATTATATGAATCGGCTCCGAATCATGTCTTGGGTCAATAGTTGGGTTTGCCCGGCTCCCGTGTTTTGGTACCTTACGTTCCGTTATATCGGCTAAGGTAGCACCGGGAGAACCACTGCGATTGTGCCCGGTTGAGCTGGGTTGAGCACCTCAGTGGAGAAAGCTAAAACTGACCGTCATGATAGGGCGAGAGCGATCGCTGTTCGAGAGGTTTTTCGGGTCCCTAAAGACTTATGCCGCTTAGAGCGAGGAACCGAATTGTCCGGCCAAAGGCGTGGATAGCGCCCGAACTCGGTCTTCCGAATACTAGGGGCTTCGCCGAAATTTAAAATTATAGAATTCTATGGCTAAGTGAGAGTGTTCAAGCATTATAAGTCCGGTTGCCTTGTTCGTTGCGTTGAACGCCTCCCTCGATGGACCCAAGAATGGGACCAAGAGCGCTCAAGTTTATCCCGAACACCCCAGCACTCGTGGCATGGGGGCTGAAGCCAATGACTTGCCATCTCTCAAATTTGATAAACGGCCGCACAGAAGGTTTTATTTTAAATTAACAAGCGTTGCTTAGCGCATATGAACAAGTTTTCAGCGTACAAGATAACAAATGCGAGTCTATTCAAAAATTACATCTTTGGAGCACTCATCCGCTATACGGCGGGCACCCTTCAGGAGGCCCTCATAGTACATTTCGGGCGTGCGATGCTCCTTGCCCTTTGGTGGCCCGTCCGTCACAAGCTTCTCCGCATCCAGCTTGCCCCAGTTCACTTTAGCACGGGCACCTTCAATGCAGACGGAGCGCTTGATGACTTCAATCCTTGGACAGGCGTCCACCAGCCGCCGCACTAGCCCAAAGTAGCTCCCAGGCATGGCTTCCAATGGCCACAGCCGAACTATGAGGCCCTTCATGGCCTGTTCGGCAACCTTGTGGAGCTCGACCAGCTGCTTCAGCTGGTCGCTTAGGGGCACCGGATGTCCGGCCTCATCATACTGAGACCAGAACACCTTTTCCGTCGAGCTCCCCTCCTTGGCGCGGTAGAACACGGCAGCATCAGACACACTATGGGGCAGATCTGCGAATGCTCCTGGAGAGCTCCGAATCCGGGTAAGTAATAGGTAATTCACTTTCACACGCTTGCTTTGCATAAAGAATGCCTTACCCGCCGCTATATTCTTCATTGACTCAATTTCTTGGAGGGCTTTTTGGGCCTCGGCCTTAGCAGCTTTGGCAGTCTCAAGAGCCGAGGCAAGCTCGGACTCTCGGGTCTTCGAGTCACGTTCCAAACCCTCATGTTTTTTCACGAGAGCCTGGAGCTCTTGCCGCACCTCCGCCAGCTGCACGTCCCCCTTCTCTCTCTCGGTGCGCTCCGCGGCCGCTTTGCTTTCGGCCACGGACACCGCCTCCTTCAAGGTCGCCACCTCGCTCGTGGCCCCTGCAGTACCCATGTTATTTCTGTTATTTTTTGCAACCAAAACCTTTCTATAAGGTATTTCTTTAATAAGCTATTACTTACCTTCCTTGTCCTCGAGCTGCTTCTTGGCAAAGCCGAGATCGTTCTCGGACAGCTCGAGGCTCTGCTTCAATGCATCGACCTCTGCAGTCAGTGCGGCAGAGGTCAGCAGCGCAGCCTGCATTCCCATATTGACATACTTATGTTAGACTACTGCGTATATCTTTTTAGATCCTTAGTCCGGCTTTTCTTTCCGAACGCCGAACTAAGCATCAGGGGCTACTGTCTATGCGGTAATATTTTTACATCTTCTAAACTTACCTCAAAGCCTGTTAGAAGGCTGGTACAGCTTCGTCAGCCCGCTCTTGGCGGACTGAACTGTCCGGATCACCGCACTCATAACAGGCGGTGCTCCTCGATGGAGGCGCTGTTAAGCGCCTCGATGCTATCCGTGCCTCCGGTTGGGCGGAGGACACGGCGTCTTACCCTTCTTACGAAGGGACCGCTTGCCGGACTCCGGAACCGCTGAAGGTTCCGGCATGGAGTCCGGACGAGGGTCGGGCTTAGAGCCCCTGGGGGTCTTGCCCCCCTCGAGCCTAGAGTCCGGGAGGTTGCCTTGCGGCGCCTCCTGCGCCACCTCCTCTTGACCAGGCCCCCCTTGGGGCACCACCTCGGTGTCGTCCGCAGCGTGAGGCGAGGAAGCGGCTGGAAGTGAAGTACTCTCCATTTCCGACGAACTAAGGGACCCGCTCGACGAAGCGACGAACTCGCCCTTGGGCGGGCTGCATGATTATTCGGCATTAGAGAACACTATGCAATGAAAAAACCATGGGTATCCAGACACTTACGATCTCGCCAGGGGCTTGGCCCTTGTGGGCCACTCCTCCTCGTCGTTGTCGACGTTGGTGGAGAAGTCCGGAGGAAGGGTCCTTCCCTTCTTAGACCCTCCGGCCTCCCCAGTTGGGGCGGCCTTCCTTTTCCTCTCCTCCCCCGCTGGGGGAGAGGCTTCTTTTTCCTCCTCCTCATTCTCAGGAGAAGATTCTGCTTCAGAATCTGACAGCACCTGGCGTCGGGAGCTCCTTCGTGTTCCCGTGGCCTCCTTCTTGGCCTTCTTCTCCGGCACCACATGGGGTACCGAAGCCAGCAGCCCCGTCAATCGGGCGTCCGCTGGTTCTTCCGGCAAAGGAGCCGGACAATTAATCTGTCCGGACGTCTTCAGCCAGTCCTGTCAAAGATTAGGGAGTTTAAGATCTCACATAGAGTCAATCTATGAAAAAAGAGTCCCGTAAAGGGTAAAATAACTTACCTCGCTAGCTTGACGCTGCGAGCTGTATCCGCGATCTTCAGTAGCGGATGAGGGAGCCTCGGCGCCCTTGAATAGCACCTTCCAGGCATCTTTGTACGAAGTGTCGAAGAGCCTTTTTAGAGTCGAGTGCTGTGCCGGATCGAACTCCCACAATTTGAAGGCCCGTTGTTGGCCTGGGAGAATCCGGCGGATGAGCATCACCTGGATTACGTTGACAAGCCTGAGATTCTTGTCCACCAGGTTTTGGACGCATGTCCGGATAGCTCGTCCGAATTCCCCCACGTCAGGCCCATCTCTTTCCATGATGAGAGCCGTGTGGGGAAGCCAGATCTGAACTCGGGGGCCGCCGCCCATTTGGGGTCGCGCGGCTCGGTGATATAGAACCACCCTGATTGCCACCCCTTTATTGTCTCTATGAAGGAGCCCTCGAGCCATAGGACTTTGGCCATCTTGCCAACCATGGCGCCTCCGCACTCCGCTTGACGGCCGCCCACTACCTTCGGCCTGACATTGAAGATCTTCAGCCATAAGACGAAGTGGGGCTGGATGCAGAGGAAAGCCTCGCACACGACGATGAACGCCGAGATGTTGAGGATGAAATTCGGGGCCAGATCGTGGAAGTCCAGGCCGTAGTAGAACATGAGCCCCCGGACAAATGGGTGAAGTGGAAAACCTAGTCCGCGGAGGAAGTGGGGGAGAAACTCTACCCTCTCATGGGGCCTGGGGGTTGGAATGAGCTGCCCCTCGTCGGGTAGCCGACATGCGATGTTGCCGGACAAGTATCCGGCCTCCCGCAGTCTTGTGATGTGCCCCTCCGTGACGGAGGAGGCCATCCACCTGCCTCCCACTCCGGACATAGTTGGAGAAGGTCGAGGTAGGGTGTGCGGACTTGGGCGCTGGAGCTCGAGTGCACGGAAATGGATGAGCAAAGGAGGAAGAAGGCGTAGGTGAAAACGGTGGATCCTTATCCCCTTATATGGACGGACGAAGCTATGCGTCCCCCGCCAGCCTGGTAAAACTCGCTTATCTCCCAAGCGCGGTAATCAAGGGCGCGGATGGGTTACCCACGTCCGTATTGATGAGGATCCCGGAATAAGGGGGCACAATCTATGCTTTGATAAGACGTGCCAGGGAAACCGCCTTGCTAAACGCGCTGAGGTGGAACGGTAAAAAACGATTCATATAAAGGCCTGGCCATGGTGTGATGTCACGCCGCGGAATACGTCAGCAGATCTGTGCAAATATTATTCTGTCTACGGTGGTATGTGGAACTTGTTTTGCAGAGCCGGACACTATCCTGGTGTTCAAAACCTTCTATGAATAATTCAGAGGAAGAACCCGCCTTGCAATGCCGAAGACAATATGCGCGCCGGACTCGTCGTCATTGAAGCCTGGTTCAGGGGCTACTGAGGGAGTCCTGGACTAGGGGGTGTCCGGATAGCCGAACTATCATCTTTGGTCGGACTCCAAGACTATGAAGATACAAGATTGAAGACTTCGTCCCGTGTCCGGATGGGACTTTCCTTGGCGTAGAAGGCAAGCTTGGCGATACGGATATGTAGATCTCCTACCATTGTAACCGACTATGTGTAACCCTAACCTATCCGGTGTCTATATAAACCGGAGGGTTTTAGTCCGTAGGACGAACAACAATCATACCATAGGCTAGCTTCTAGGGTTTAGCCTCCTTGATCTCGTGGTAGATCTACTCTTGTACTACCCATATCATCAATATTAATCAAGCAGGAGTAGGGTATTACCTCCATCGAGAGGGCCCGAACCTGGGTAAAAACATCGTGTCCCTTGTCTCTTGTTACCATCCGCCTAGACGCACAGTTCGGGACCCCCTACCCGAGATCCGCCGGTTTTGACACCGACAATCCCCAAGCTTAATTCATGCTCGTCCTCGGGTAGGTAAATGATAAAAACAGAATTTTTGATGTAGAATGCTACCTGGCATAATTCTCAATGTAATTTTATTTATTGTGGCATGAATGTTCAGATCCAAATGATTCAAAATAAAAGTTCATATTGACATAAGAAATAGTAATACTTCAAGCATACTAATCAACGCAATCATGTCTTCTCAAAATAACATGGCTAAAGAAAGTTCATCCCTACAAAATCATATAGTTAGGCTATGCTTCATTTTTGTCACACAAAAATGCTCCCAAATTCTACACCCCCAATGACAAGCCAAGCAATTGTTTCGTACTTAAATAATCTCAAAAAATTTTAACTTTCACGCAATACATGAGCGTGAGCCATGGATATAGCACTATGGATGGAATAGAATATGATGATGGGGATTGTGTGGAGAAGACAAAAAAGGAGGAAGTCTCACATTGACGAGGATAATCAACGGGCTATGGAGATGCCCATCAATTGATGTCAACATGAGGAGTAGGGATTGCCATGCAACGGATGCACTAGAGCTATAAATGTATGAAAGCTCAACAAAAGAAAACTAAGTGGGTGTGCATCCAACTTGCTTGCTCACGAAGACCTAGGACATTTTGAGGAAGCCCATCGTAGGAATATACAAGCCAAGTTCTATAATGAAAAATTCCCACTAGTATATGAAAGTGACAACATATGAGACTCTCTATATGAAGAACATGGTGCTTCTTTGAAGCACAAGTGTGGAAAAAGAGATAGTAACATTGCCCCCTTTTTTTTATTTCCCCTTTTTTTCTTTTTTGGGCCTTTCTTTTTTTCTTTTGGCCTTTCTTCTTTTTTTCCTTTTTTTCTTTGGCCTTTATTTTTTCTTTTCTTTTTGGGGACAATGCTCTAATAATGATGATCATCACACTTTTAATTGATTTACAACTCATGAATTACAACTCGAAACTAGAACAAGATATGACTCTATATGAATGCCTCTGACGGTGTACCGGGATGGTGCAATGAATCAAGAGTGACATGTATGAAAAAATTATGCATGGTGGCTTTGCCACAAATACGATGTCAACTACATGATCATGCAATGGCAATATGACAAAAGTAATGCGTGTCATGAGGATAAACGGAACGGTGGAAAGTTGCATGGCAATATATCTCGGAATGGCTATGAAAATGCCATAATAGGTAGGTATGGTGGCTGTTTTGAGGAAGATATAAGGAGATTTATGTGTGATAGAGCGTATCATATCACGGGGTTTGGATGCACCGGCGAAGTTTGCACCAACTCTCAAGGTGAGAAAGGGCAATGCACGGTACTGAAGAGGCTAGCAATGGTGGAAAGGTGAAAGTGCGTATAATCCATGGACTCAACATTAGTCAAAAGAACTCATATACTTATTGCAAAAATTTAGAAGTCATCAAAAACCAAGCACTACGCGCATGCTCCTAGAGGGATAGATTGGTAGGAAAAGACCATCGCTCATCCCCGACCGCCACTCATAAGGATGCACAATCTAAGAACACCTCATGTTTCAAATTTGTTACACAACTTTAACCATACGTGCATGCTACGGGACTTTCTAACTTCAACACAAGAATTCTTTAAATTCATAATCACCCAACTAGCATGACTTTAATATCACTACCTCCATATCTCAAAACAATTATCAAGTATCAAATTGATCATAGCATCCAATTCACTTCCTATGATAGTCTTTATTATACCCAACTTGGATGCCTACCATTCTAGGACAAATTTTATAAACATAACAAATACCATGCTGTTCTAAGAGAATGTCAAAATAATATAAGTGAAGCATGAGAGACTAGCAATTTCTACAAAATTAAGCCACTGCCGTTCTCTAAAAGATATAAGTGAAGCACTAGAGCAAAAACTATCTAGCTCAAAAGATATAAGTGAAACACATAGAGTATTCTAATAAATTCCAATAAAGTGGGCTTCTCCCAAAAGGTGTGTACAACAAGGTTAATTGTGGTAAACTAAAAAGCAAATACTAATATCATACACGACGCTCCAAGCAAAACACATATCATGTGGCGAATAAAAATATAGCTCCAAGTAAAGTTACCGATAAACGAAGACGAAAGAGGGGATGCCTTCCGGGGGCATCCCCAAGCTTAGGCTTTTGGCTATTCTTGAATATCATGGGGTGCCATGGGCATCCCCAAGCTTAGGCTTTTGCCACTCCTTATTCCATAGTCCATCAAATCTTTACCCAAAACTTGAAAACTTCACAACACAAAACTCAACAGGAAATCTCATAAGCTTCGTTAGTGAAAGAAAACAAAACCACCACATAAGGTACTGTAATGAACTCATTCTTTATTTATGTTGGTGTTAAACCTACTGTATTTCAAGTTCTCTATGGTTCATACCACTTAATACTAGCCATAGATGCATTAAAATAAGCAAACAACACATGAAAAACAGAATTTGTCAAAAACAGAACAGTCTGTAGTAATCTGTAACTAACGCAAACTTCTGGAACTCTAAAAATCCTACCAAAATAAGAAGTCCTGGAAATTTTGTCTATCGATCTACAGAAAAAATAATCAACACAAAATCACGTTTCTGTGATTTAACAAAACTATTTTCGTGCGCGTAAAGTTTCTGTTTTTCAGCAGAATCAAATTAACTATCACCGTAGGTTATCCTATAGGTTCTACTTGGCAAAAACACTAATTAAGACATAAAAACACATCCGAACAGAAGGTAGATGCAAAAGTTATACCTAAACAGGAACAAAGACAAAAACCACAAATAAAATTGGGTTGCCTCCCAACTAGCGCTATCGTTTAACGCCC
This sequence comes from Aegilops longissima, assembly GCA_021605205.1. Taxonomy (NCBI): domain Eukaryota; kingdom Viridiplantae; phylum Streptophyta; class Magnoliopsida; order Poales; family Poaceae; genus Aegilops; species Aegilops longissima. The sequence continues at coordinate 809,618,638 of CM038677.1, forward strand.
CTAGCTAGGCATAAAAGTGAAGATAGATCTAAGTAGTGCCATCTTTAATCTTCAGTTTTTTAGCGGAGTCATGTTCGAATCCGGGAGGTTCTTTACGTTTCCCTTCAAACTCGGAAATTTTTAAATCTAAGGAATCCAACCGCTTATTGCAAAGAGTAATCAACATATTCATGCGGTGAAGATTTCCGCTAACACTTTTAAGAGGATCAAGAGACTTTTGTAATATTTTTGTTACTTCGCAAATCTTTCCAAACACTCGTGTTTCTTATTGGGTAGGATGTGGTCCCCCTTTTTGAGGTAGTGTTCCCATTATTCCCTCTATAATTTCATGCGCAATACTAGGATCAATTTCAATAAAATTTCCGTTGGCAATGCAATCCAAGAGTTGTCTATGTGACATATTTAGCCCAACATAAAAATTGCGAAGTAAAATTCTAAAATTCACCTCTAGGGTGCAATTGCGATAAGATTCCATCATCCTATACCAAGAATCTTTTAAGTTTTCTCCTTGCCTTTGCTTGAAGTGAAGAACTTCAAACTCAGGAGACATAGGAGCGGATAAGGAACTAGACATAACAACGAGCAAACAAAAGACAAGCGAAAGAGAGAGGAGATTGGGAAAGAGAGGGCAAATAAAACGGCAAGGGTGAAGTGGGGGAGAGGAAAACGAGAGGCAAATGGAAAATAATGTAAATGCGAGGCAGATGAGTTTGTGATGGGAACTTGGTATGTCTTGACTTGAGCGAAGACCTCCCCGGCAACAGCGCTAGAAATCCTTCTTGCTACGTCTTGAGCTTGCGTTGGTTTTTTTTTTTGAAGAGGAAAGGGTGATGCAGCAATAGTAGCGTAAGTATTTCCCTCAGTTTTTGAGAACCAAGGTACCAATCCAATAGGAGGCTCCTCAGAAGTCCCACACACCTACACAGACAAACAAAGAACTCGCAACCAATGCAATAAAGGGGTTGTCAATCCCTTCACGGTCACTTGCGAAAGTGAGATCTGATAGAGATAGTATGATAAGATAAATATATTTTTGGTATTTTATAATATAGCTTGGAAAAGTAAAGATGCAAATAAAAGTAGACTGAAAGCTTATATGATAAAAGACAGACCCGGGGGCCATAGGTTTCACTAGTGGCTTCTCTCAATATAGCATAAGTATTACGGTGGGTGGACAAATTACTGTCGAGCAATTGATAGAAAAGCGAATAATTATGAGATTATCTAGGCATGATCATGTATATAGGCATCACGTCCGTGACAAGTAGACCGACTCCTGCCTGCATCTACTACTATTACTCCACACATCGACTGCTATCCAGCATGCATCTAGAGTATTAAGTTCATAAGAACAGAGTAACGCATTAAGAAAGATGACATGATGTAGCGGGATAAACTCATGCAATATGATCTAAAGCCCATGTTTTTATCCTCGATGGCAACAATACAATATGTTCCTTTCTACCCTTATTGTCACTGGGTAATGACACCGCAAGATTGAATCCAAAGCTAAGCACTTCTCGCATTGCAAGAAAGATCAATCTAGTAAGCCAAACCAAACTGATAATTCGAAGAGACTTGCAAAGATAACTCAATCATACATAAAAGAATTCAGAGGAGATTCAAATATTTCTCATAGATAAACTTGATCATAAACCAACAATTCATCGGATCTCGACAAACACACCGCAAAAAGAGTTACATCGAATAGATCTCCAAGAAGATCGGGGAGAACAAGGTATTGAGATCCAAAAAGAGAGAAGAAGCCATCTAACTAATAACTATGGACCCGAAGGTGTGTGGTAAACTACTCACAACTCATCAGAGGGGCTATGGTGTTTATGTAGAAGCCCTCCGTGGTCGATTCCCCCTCCGGCGAAGCGCCGACGAAGGCTCCAAGATGGGATCTCGCGCATACAGAAGATTACGAAGGTGGAAATTGTTTTCATTGGCTCCCTGGATGTTTTCGGGGTACGTGGGTATATATAGGAGGATGAAGTAGGTCGGTGGCCGCCCGAGGGGCCCACGAGATAGGGGGCGCGCCCTCCACCCTCGTGGCCGCCTCGGCTGCTTCTTGGCTTGCACTCCAAGTCCTCTGGATCACGTTCGTTCCAAAAATCACGCTCCCGAAGGTTCCATTCCGTTTCGACTCTGTTTGATATTCCTTTTCTTCGAAATACTGAAATATGCAAAAAAACAGCAATACGGGCTGGGCCTTCGGCTAGTAGGTTAGTCCCAAAAATGATATAAATGTGTAAAATAAAGCCCATAAACATCCAAAACAGGTAATATAATAGCATGGAACAATCAAAAATTATAGATACATTGGAGACGTATCACCGCCCACGGTGGATCTATGCACCTCACCATCTTCTCTTTGGTACGCCCCCGTCCTATGATGGCTTGCGTATTTTCGGGTGCCTTTGCTATCCTAGCATTGCCGACACCGCTCCCCACGAACTTGCACCCGTTCTATCGCTTGCATATTCATCGGCTAGCCCTCTAACTCCAAGGAATATCGGTGCTACGATCCCGTCTCCCACCATGTGTTCACTTCCCGGCACGTTTACTTTGATGAGCATGTGTTTCCATTTCAGCAGGTACCCCCGGTTGTTCCTCCCGCCACCGACGATGCGGGTTCCTCGACGCCTCTCCCAGGGCGCTCGCGTGCCTCTGTTGGCCCGCCCCCTAGCTTTGAGGCGCGCCCCTCGCATGCGGCGCCCCCTCCTCACGTGGCCCCGCCGGCCCCTTGGCACCCGCGGACTAGGCACTCTCATCACCGGTGCCTGTGACCAGTTCGTTCACCCGCGCCCGTACGGGCGTCTTTCGCCTGAGCTCACGCTACGCCTCGGATGACTACGTCCACGTGGCGTCCACCTCTACGCCATCACAATTGTCGTCATCCATTCGAGCCGCTCTTCGTGACCCGCTCTGGATGGCTGTGATGCAAGAGGAGTTTGATGCCCTGCTGCACAACTGGACGTGGCAGCTTGTTCCCCGTCCCTGGCACGCCAACATGATTACCAGGAAGTGGGTCTTCAAACATAAGCTCCATCCTGATGGTACCCATGATCGATATAAAGCGTGCTGGGTTGTTTGTGGCTTCCGACAGCGTGCTGGCATCGACTTCACCGACACCTTCGCTCCGGTCGTCAAGCCCGACACGATACACACGGTTCTCCACCTTGCGGTCTCCCGTGCTTGGCCGGTGCACCAGATGGACGTCTCCAACGCCTTCCTTCATGGTCACCTCGAGGAGCAGGTCTTCTGCCAAAAGCCCACTCGGTTTGTTGATCCGGCACTTCCCGACCACGTGTGCCTGCTTTCGCGGTCCTTGTACGGACTCAAGAAGGCTTCACGCGCTTGGTACCAGCGCATCTCGGCGTTTCTACACCAGCTTGGGTTCCGCTCCACCCGGACGCATTGCTCTTCGTCTATCACCATGGCTCCGACATGGCCTACTTGCTGCTCCATGTCGACGACATCATCCTGACGGCATGTACAACTGGTCTGCTCAGTCAGCTCACGGCTCGTCTTCGCACTGAGTTTGCCATCAAGGACTTGGGTCCTTTGCACTACTTCCTCGGTGTTGAGGTGGTGCGTCATCCGGATGGCTTCTTTCTGTTGTAAATATGCCCTAGAGGCAATAATAAATTAGCTATTATTATATTTCCTTGTTACGATAATCGTTTATTATCCATGCTATAATTGTATTGATAGGAAACTTAGATACATGTGTGGGTACATAGACAACACCATGTCCCTAGTAAGCCTCTATTGACTAGCTCGTTGATCAACAGATGGTTACGGTTTCCTAACCATGGACATTGGATGTCATTGATAACGGGATCACATCATTAGGAGAATGATGTGATGGACAAGACCCAATCCTAAGCCTAGCACAAAGATCGTAGTTCGTATGCTAAAGCTTTTCTAATGTCAAGTATCTTTTCCTTAGACCATGAGATTGTGCAACTCCCGGATACCGTAGGAATGCTTTGGGTGTACCAAACGTCACAACGAATCGGGTGACTATAAAGGTGCACTACGGTATCTCCGAAAGTGTCTGCTGGGTTGGCACGAATCGAGATGGATTTGTCACTCCGTGTAACGGAGAGGTATCTCTGGGCCCACTCGGTAGGACATCATCATAATGTGCACAATGTGACCAAGGGGTTGATCACGGGATGATGTGTTACGGAACGAGTAAAGAGACTTGCCGGTAACGAGATTGAACAAGGTATCGGATACCGACGATCGAATCTCGGGCAAGTACAATACCGCTAGACAAAGGGAATTGAATACGGGATTGATTGAGTCCTTGACATCGTGGTTCATCCGATGAGATCATCGTGGAACATGTGGGAGCCAACATGGGTATCCAGATCCCGCTGTTGGTTATTGACCGGAGAACGTCTCGGTCATGTCTACATGTCTCCCGAACCCGTAGGGTCTACACACTTAAGGTTCGATGACGCTAGGGTTATAAAGGAAGTTTGTATGTGGTTACCGAATGTTGTTCGAGTCCCGATGAGATCCCGGACGTCACGAGGAGTTCCGGAATGGTCCGGAGGTAAAGATTTATATATGGAAAGTTGTTGTTGGGTTCCGAAAAAGTTCGGGTTTTTCGGTATTGTACCGAAGCTTCGGAAGGTTCCGGAGGATTCGGAGGGGTCCGGAGGTCAAATTGTTCCACCACGTCCAATACAGTAGCATGGGCTGTAGGGGCGCCCAGCCTTAATGGGCCAGGGGCACGAGCCCCCAAGGCCCATGCGCATGGGAGGGGGAAACCCTAAGGGGGGCCTCCACTTGACTTGGGAGGCACTCCTCCCCTCTTAGCCGCCCCAAGTCCCATCTAGGGCTGGCCGCACCCCTGGGGTGGAAACCCTAAAGGGGCACAGCCCCCTTCCCCTATATATACTTGAGTTTTGGGCTGCCCAACACACATGAGAACTTCTCCTCTTGGTGCAGCCCCGCTCCTCCTCCTCCTCTCCCTTGGTGCTTGGCGAAGCCTGCTGGATTGCCACGCCTCCATCACCACCATGCCGTTGTGTTGCTGCTGGATGGAGTCTTCTCAACCTCTCCTCTCTCCTTGCTGGATCAAGGCGTGGGAGACGCCACCGGCTGTACGTGTGTTGAACGCGGAGGTGCCGTCCGCTCGCACTAGGATCTCCGGTGATTTGGATCACGACGAGTACGACTCCTTCAACCCCGTTCTCATGAACGCTTCGCTTAGCGATCTACAAGGGTATGTAGATGCACTCTCCTTCCCTCGTTGCTAGTTTCTCCATAGATAGATCTTGGTGACATGTAGGAAAATTTTGAATTTCTGCTACGCTCCCCTACAAAGGGCATCATGAGCTAGGTCTATTGCGTAGATTCTTTGCACGAGTAGAACACAAAGTAGTTGTGGGCGTTGATGATGTTCAATATGCTTACCGTTACTAGTCCAATCTTGTTTCGACGGTATTGTGGGATGAAGCGGCCCGGACCGACCTTACACGCATTTCGTGAGACAGGTTCCACCGACCGACATGCACTTGGTGCATAAGGTGGCTAGCGGTGCCGCTCTCCCACTTTAGTCGGAACGGATTCGATGAAAAGGATCCTTATGAAGGGTAAATAGCAATTGGCATATCACGTTGTGGTTTTCGTAGGTAAGAAACGTTCTTGCTAGAAACCCATAGCAGCCACGTAAAACATGCAAACAACAATTAGAGGACGTCTAACTTGTTTTTGCAGTGAATGATATGTGATGTATGAGATTGATCATGTTCTTGTAATAGGATTCACGACTTGCATGTCGATGAGTATGACAACCGGCAGGAGCCATAGGAGTTGTCTTTATTTATTGTATGACCTGCGTGTCATTAAACAACGCCATGTAATTACTTTACTTTATTGCTAACCGGTAGCCATAGTAGTAGAAGTAATAGTTGGCGAGACAACTTCATGAAGACACGATGATGGAGATCATGATGATGGAGATCATGGTGTCATGCCAGTGACGATGATGATCATGGAGCCCCGAAGATGGAGATCAATGGAGCTATATGATATTGGCCATATCATGTCACTACTATATAATTGCATGTGATGTTTATTATGTTTATGCATCTTGTTTACTTAGAACGACGGTAGTAAATAAGATGATCCCTTACAACAATTTCAAGAAGTGTTCTCCCCTAACTGTGCACCATTGCCAAAAGTTCGTCGCTTCTAAGCACCACGTGATGATCGGGTGTGATGGATTCTTACGTTCACATACAACGGGTGTTGAAGCCTAGCATGTACAGATTGGCCTCGAACACACGCAATACACTTAGGGTTAACTTGACGAGCCTAGCATGTACGCACATGGCCTCGGAACACGAGAGACCGAAAGGTCGAGCATGAGTCGATGGTAGATACGATCAACATGAAGATGTTCACCGATGATGACTAGTCCGTCTCACGTGATGATCGGACACGGCCTAGTTGACTCGGATCATGCAATCACTTAGATGACCAGAGGGATGTCTATCTGAGTGGGAGTTCATAAGATGAACTTAATTATCTTGAACATAGTCAAAAGACCTTTTGCAAATTATGTCGTAAGCTCGCGCTTTAGTTCCACTGTTTAGATATGTTCCTAGAGAAAATATAGTTGAAAGTTGACAGTAGCAATTATGCGGTCAGTAGAAAGCTTATGTCCTTAATGCACCGCTCGGTGTGCTGGACCTCGAACGTGGTCTGTGGATGTTGCGAACATCTGGCACACACGTTTTGATGACTACGTGATAGTTCGGTAATGTTAAACGGCTTAGAATTGAGGCACCAAAGACGTTTTTGAAACGTCGCGGAACATATGAGATGTTCTGAGAGCTGAAATTGGGATTTCAGGCTCGTGCCCACGTCAAGAGGTATGAGACCTCCGACGAGTTTTCTAGCCTACAAACTAAGGGAGAAGATCTCAATCGTTGAGCTCGTACTCAGATTGTCTGGGTACAACAATCACTTGAATCAAGTGGGAGTTAATCTTCCAGATGAGATAGTGATGTTTCTCCAATGTCATTGCCACCAAGCTGCTAGAGCTTCGTGATGAACTATAACATATCAGGGATAGATATGATGATCTTTGAGGTATTCACGATGTTTGACACCGCGAAAGTAGAAATCAAGAAGGAGCATCAATTGTTGATGGTTGGTGAAACCACTAGTTTCAAGAAGGGCAAGGGCAAGAAGGGATACTTCATGAAACGGCAAATCAGCTGCTACTCTAGTGAAGAAACCCAAGGATGAACCCACACCCGAGACTAAGTGCTTCTGTAATAAGGGGAACAGCCACTGGAGCAGAATTACCCTAGATACATGGTAGATAAGAAGGCTGGCAAGGTCGATAGAAGTATATTGGATATACGTTATGTTAATGTGTACTTTACTAGTACTCCTAGTAGCACCAGGGTATTAGATACCGGTTCAGTTGCTAAGTGTTAGTAACTCGAAATAAAAGCTACGGAATAAACGGAGACTAGCTAAAGGTGAGCTGACGATATGTGTTGGAAGTGTTTCCAAGTTTGATATGATCAAACATCGCACGCTCCCTCTGCCATCAAGATTAGTATTAAACCTGAATAATTGTCATTTGGTGTTTGCTTTGAGCATAGACATGATTGGATTATGTCTATCGCAATACGGTTATTCATTTAAGGAGAATAATGGTTACTCTATTTATTTGAATAATACCTTCAATGGTCTTGCACCTAAAGGAATGGTTTATTGAATCTCGATCATAGTAATACACATTTTCATGCCAAAAGGATATAAGATAGTAATGATAGTACCACTTACTTGTGGCACCGCCATGTAAGTCATATTGGTGTAAAACGCATGAAGAAGCTCCATGTTGATGGATCTTTGGACTCACTCGTTTTTGAAAAGTTTGAGACATGCGAACCATGTCTATTGGTGTATACGCGTGATGAAACTCCATTCAGATGGATAGTTTGGACTCACTTGATTTTGAATCACTTGAGATATGCAAATCATACCACATGGGCGAGATGACTGAAAAGCCTCGGTTTCAGTAAGATGGAACAAGATAGCAACTTGTTGAAGTAACACATTTTCATGTGTGCAGTCCAATGAGTGCTGAGGCATGCGGTGAATATCGTTATGTTCTTACTTCACAAATGATTCGAGTAGATGTTAAGTATATTTACTTGATGAAACTCAAGTCTGAATTATTGAATGGTTCAAGTAATTTCAGAGTGAAGTTGAAGATCTTCGTGACAAGAGGATAAAATGTCTGTGATGTGATCATAGAGATGAATATCTGAGTTGCGAGTTTGGTACACAATTGAGACATTGTGGAAATTGTTTCACAACTAATACCGCCTGGAACACCATAGTGTGATGGTGTGTCCGAACATCATAGTTGCATCCTATTAGATATGGTGCGTACCATGATGTCTCTTATCGAATTACCACTATCGTTCATGGGTTAGGCATTAGAGACAACCGCACTCACTTTAATAGGGTACCACGTAATTCCGTTGAGACGATACCGTTTGGAGAAACCTAAGTTGTCGTTTCTTAAAAGTTTGGGGCTGCGACGCTTATGTGGAAAAGTTTCAGGATGATAAGCTCGAACCCAAAGCGGACAAAATGCATCTTCATAGGACACCCAAAACAGTTGGGTATACCTCCTAATTCAGATCCGGAAGCAATAGGGATTGTTTCTTGAATCGGGTCCTTTCTCGAGGAAAAGTTCGTCTCGAAAAGTTGAGTGGGAGGATGGTGGAGACTTGATGAGGTTATTGAACCATCACTTCAACTAGTGTGTAGCAGGGCACAGGAATTTGTTCCCGTGGCACCTACACCAATTGAAGTAGAAGCTTATGATAGTGATCATGAAGTTTCAGATCAAGTCACTGACGTACCTCGTAGGGTGACAAGGATGCGTACTACTTCAGAGTGGTACGCAATCCTGTCTTGAAGGTCATGTTGCTAGACAACAATGAACCTACGAGCTATGGAGAAGCAATGGTGGGCCCAAATTCCGACAAATAGTTAGAAGCCATGAAATCCGAGATAGGATCCATGTATCAGAACAAAGCATGGACTTTGGTGGACTTGCCCGATGATCGGCAAGACATTGAGATGAATGGATCTTTAAGAAGAAGACGGACATGGACGGTAACATCACCGTCTATGAAGCTCGACTTGTGGCGAAGAGTTTTTCACAAGTTCAAGGAGTTGACTACGATGAGATTTTCTCATCCGTAGCGATGCTTAAGTCCGTCGGAATCATGTTAGCATAAGCTGCATTTATGAAATCTAGCAGATGGATGTCAAAATGAGTTTCCTTACCAGTTTTCGTAAGGAAAGGTTGTATGTAATACAATCAGAAAGTTTTGTCGATCCTAAGGATGCTAAAAGGTATGCTAGCTCCAGCGATCCTTCTAAGGACTGGAGTAAGCATCTCAGAGTTGGAATATGCACTTTGATAGGATGATCAAAGATTTTGGGTTTATACAAAGTTTATGAGAAACTTGTATTTCCAAAGAAGTGAGTGGGAGCACTATAGAATTTCTGATGAGTATATGTTGTTGACATATTGATGATCAGATATGATGTAGAATTTCTGGAAAGCATATAGGGTTATTTGAAAGATGATTTTCAATAGAAAACCTGGATTAGGCTACTTGAACAATAAGCATCAAGATCTATAAGATAGATCAAAATGTTTAATAATACTTTCAAATGAGCATGTACCTTGACATGATCTTGAAGGTGTTCAAGATGGATCAGTCAAAGAAGGAGTTCTTAGCTGAATTGTAAGGTATGAAGTTAAGACTTAAAGCTCGACCACGGCAGAACAGAGAGAAAGGACGAAGGTCGTCCCCTATGCCTTAGACATAGGCTCTATAGTATGCTATGCTGTGTACCGCACCGGATGTGTGCCTTGCCATGAGTCAGTCAAGGGGTACAAGAATGATCCAGGAATGGATCATTGGACAACGCTCAAAATTGTCCTTGGAGTGAATAAGGACATGTTTCTCGATTACGGAAGTGATAAAGAGTTCGGCGTAAAGGGTTACGTCGATGCAAGCTTTAACACCTATCCGAATGACTCTGAGTAGCAAACCGGATACGTATAGTGGAACAACCATTTGGAATAGCTCCAAGTGGGGCGTGGAAGCAGCATTTATAATATGACCTAGAAATTTGCAAAGCACACACGGATCTGAAAGGTTCAGACCCGTTGACTAAAACCCGTTGACTAAAACCTCTCTCACAAGCAAAACATGATCAAACCTCGTAACTCATTGAGTCTAAATCACATGATGATGTGAACTAGTTTACGACACTAGTAAACTCTTTGGGTGTTGGTCACATGGCGATGTGACCTATCGATGTTAATCACATGACGATGTGAAATAGATTATTGACTCTAGTGCAAGTGGGAGACTGTTGGAAATATGCCCTAGAGGCAATAATAAATTAGTTATTATTATATTTCCTTGTTCATGATAATCGCTTATTATCCATGCTATAATTGTATTGATAGGAAACTCAGATACATGTGTGGGTACATAGACAACACCATGTCCCTAGTAAGCCTCTATTGACTAGCTCGTTGATCAATAGATGGTTACGGTTTCCTAACCATGGACATTGGATGTCATTGATAACGGGATCACATCATTAGGAGAATGATGTGATGGACAAGACCCAATCCTAAGCCTAGCACAAAGATCGTAGTTCGTATGCTAAAGCTTTTCTAATGTCAAGTATCTTTTCCTTAGACCATGAGATTGTGCAACTCCCGGATACCGTAGGAATGCTTTGGGTGTACCAAACGTCACAACGTAACTGGGTGACTATAAAGGTGCACTACAGGTATCTCCGAAAGTGTCATTGGGTTGGCACGAATCGAGACTGGGATTTGTCACTCCGTGTAAACGGAGAGGTATCTCTGGGCCCACTCGGTAGGACATCATCATAATGTGCACAATGTGACCAAGGGGTTGATCACGGGATGATGTGTTACGGAACGAGTAAAGAGACTTGCCGGAAACGAGATTGAACAAGGTATCGGGATACCGACGATCGAATCTCGGGCAAGTACAATACCGCTAGACAAAGGGAATTGAATACGGGATTGATTGAGTCCTTGACATCGTGGTTCATCCGATGAGATCATCGTGGAACATGTGGGAGCCAACATGGGTATCCAGATCCCGCTGTTGGTTATTGACCGGAGAACGTCTCGGTCATGTCTACATGTCTCCCGAACCCGTAGGGTCTACACACTTAAGGTTCGATGACGCTAGGGTTATAAAGGAAGTTTGTATGTGGTTACCGAATGTTGTTCGGAGTCCCGGATGAGATCCCGGACGTCACGAGGAGTTCCGGAATGGTCCGGAGGTAAAGATTTATATATGGAAAGTTGTTGTTGGGTTCCGAAAAAGTTCGGGTTTTTCGGTATTGTACCGGAAGCTTCACCGAAGGTTCCGGAGGATTCCACCAGGGGTCCGGAGGTCCGGAAATTGTTCCACCACGTCCAATACAGTAGCATGGGCTGTGGGGGCGCCAGCCTTAATGGGCCAGGGCACCAGCCCCCAAGGCCCATGCGCATGGGAGGGGGCAAACCCTAAGGGGGGGCCTCCACTTGACTTGGGAGGCACTCCTCCCCCCTTGTGGCCGCCCCAAGTCCCATCTAGGGCTGGCCGCACCCTTGGGGTGGGAACCCTAAAGGGGCGCAGCCCCCTTCCCCTATATATACTTGAGTTTTGGGCTGCCCAACACACATGAGAACTTCTCCTCTTGGTGCAGCCCCGCCTCCTCCTCCTCCTCTCCCTTGGTGCTTGGCGGCCTGCTGGGATTGCCACGCCCTCCATCACCACCATGCCGTTGTGTTGCTGCTGGATGGAGTCTTCTCAACCTCTCCTCTCTCCTTGCTGGATCAAGGCGTGGGAGACGTCACCGGGCTGTACGTGTGTTGAACGCGAAGGTGCCGTCCGTTCGGCACTAGGATCTCCGGTGATTTGGATCACGACGAGTACGACTCCTTCAACCCCGTTCTCATGAACGCTTCCGCTTAGCGATCTACAAGGGTATGTAGATGCACTCTCCTTCCCCTCGTTGCTAGTTTCTCCATAGATAGATCTTGGTGACACGTAGGAAAATTTTGAATTTCTGCTACGTTCCCCTACACTTTCTTCATCAGCGAAAGTACGCTCATGAGCTCCTGAAGCGCGCTGGCATGATTAACTGCAAGCCCGCCGCCACGCCTGTTGATACGAAGGCCAAGCTTTCTGCCACGGATGGTTACCCTGCTTCGGATGCTGCTTTCTACCGATCTATCGTTGGTGCTCTCTAGTACCTCACTCTGACTCGACCAGAGATCCAGTATGCCGTGCAGCAGGTGTGTCTTCATACGCATGCTCCTCGGGACGTTCACTGGGCCGTTGTCAAGCGGATTCTCCGCTATGTCTGTGGCACTATGGATGTTGGTGTCACGCTTCACGCCTCCGCCGACACTGCCCTCACCGCCTACTCCAATGCAGACTGGGTGGGCTGCCCTGACACTCGTCGCTCCACCTCAGGCTATTGTGTCTACCTTGGACCCTCACTCATCTCGTGGTCGCCTAAGCGGCAGCCTACGGTCTCTCGTTCCAGTGCTGAGCTGAGTATCATGCGGTGGCCAACACCGCCGAGTGTTCGTTGCTTCGCCAGCTGCTTCAGGAGCTCTCCTGCCCTATTGACCGTGCCATGGTGGTCTATTGCGACAACGTCTCGACGGTCTACCTCTCTGCTAATCCGGTGCATCATCGACGGACCAAGCATATTGAGTTGGATATTCATTTTGTTCAGGAACAGGTGGCCCTTGGCCATATTCGTGTTTTACACGTCCCTACTTCCCAACAATTTGCAGATATCATGACCAAGGGCTTGCCTATGACGTCATTTGAGGAGTTTCGGTCGAGTCTTTGCATCAGCAGCGGTGCCTCTTCGACTGCGGGGGGTGTTGAGTACATGTGTTGTGCATATTTGTGTATTGGCTCACCTCCTAGTTCCTTGTATAGTTGAGGTCGTGGTCCACCTCTTGTACATCATATATACGTGCGTTTGCACCTGAGAAATACAACACGTAATTCCCACATCATATAGCGTGGTTGGGTGAATACAGCGCTCAAGTCAATCGCCAGGAGAAGCCATTTGTTCTGCCATTGTCTACTGAATTGGTTGCAGATGCTTTATAGTGGCCCAGCAAGTCTACTTGCTAGTAATGCATCAAAAAGTTTCCTATGTGTACTGAAAACAGGAGTGAGCTCAATTCTGCAAAAGCCCTTTTCTTCTGTAAGGGAGGAAACTCTAGTCCCCCTTATCCAATTTCAGAGCCCAGTCCGAGCTCCTATCTTATCTGAAACAAAAGCAAGAAAGCGGCAGCGCATGGTGAACACCAAAAGTATTTTGCTCTAGAATTTTCCCTAGCTTAGGGTTTTCTACCTAACGATATCTTCCTATGATTACCTTGGTTATCCGAGAAACTTTTTCTCAAAGTAAAGAGCTAGGACAAGCTTTCAATATGGCTAAGGGAGATATTTGGAACACAGTTTAATTAAGCACTATATGAGGAATAAGTGTAACAGCGTCTCAGTTCCTGTATTTGATTGGCTTCTCTGATTTCATTTCATAAGTGTCCAACACAAGTTTTCCTTCTCTTTCATTTCTACTTACAGAGATAAAACACATGAGTTACACTGAATTTGAATTGCGACTGGTTTAAAAGATAAACTTCTTTGCTGATTTCATAACAGCACAAAACATAATTCATTTATGAAAAACATTTCAATTATATGTCTGGCTTAAGTTTTTCTTTTATAATTTCAGAAATTCATAGGCAGACTGTTTTGGGCAAGTTTCACAAAGTTTGCCAGAACTGGCCTTAGCACTATATGATCAGCAGGTCAAAAATAAGTGCTCCTTCAAATACACGAATAAGTGACATTGACCATTCATATACATAACTTCAAATAAGAATCTACTAAATGATCAACCATGCGTCAGCGTTACACCATCACCAAAAAAGTCAGGATCAACCGGTTTTAAACATTATTACAGCACTAATCAGCATCTACTTGTGCACACTTACACCAAGGCTAAAATAACAAATAGGATATCATTCTCTCCCGCCTTCCATCTAAGAAAAAGATAACTCAGGCTACTCCAACACCGACAAAGGAGCTGACTTTGAAAACTGGGCGCCGCTCATCATTCTTCATAGTCGTCTACACTTAATATGGTTGACCACACAACTCGCACCGAGACCAACGCTCCATTGCTAAATCGATACATTTGCTCCTCTTCACCATGCTTGGACGCCACGAACGGAAGCGCGTCTTAGCCCTCCTCCATGAAGTCTATCCGCAGCGTGTCCCCTAGATTCACGGCTGCAACGAATTTTTGAACGTGCTTCCCGCTGGATGGTATAAAACCAACTGTGTCACGGCAGTGTTCATCAATGAAGGAGTAGGAGCCTTGGGAAAGGACAGTGTTGCCACGCATGCGCACAAGAAAGCCATCTGCAGGCACCTCCACAAAATCCAGGTCTATAGTAGCCTCCATGCCTCTAGGAACAACACATGTTTCCACTGTAATCTTGCCGTTGATATCATCCACATGGTGCAGTCTCCACGGGTCAAACTGTTCACATGCTTTCAGGCAACAGGAGACAATACTCAAGTCTTCATCAACAACCTTGGCCTTCGCCTTTATATCAATTTCGATCAAGCAGCATGTTGCGAGTATTCCTCTTGCAGGATTCCTCAGGCATAAATAGCCACCTTTCTAAAATGTAGGGAAGAGACTTAATGTTGAATATTCTCCATAAATAATATCAATGATGTATAGGAAAGAAGGAAGGATTACATACTGGGTCAATTGCTTGTGCATTCTCTCTAGAGCAATGGAAAATGTAGTTGCGCGAGAAATCCAGGTGATCCCTTACTGCGATCACGCCATAGACCTCGATATTATTTGATTGTACCATATTGTCACGCATAAACTTGACGAAACAGTAAGATTTCGTATACACCTCAACCATAACATCAAGGAACTGTAGCATAGGGACAGGGTTGTGTGGGCATCTGTCATCACCACCAAATTCACACGAAGCGTATCTCATCGGACCCGGCCGAGCTGAATAAATCAAGTAGTTTGGGTCATACTACCACTTGTATCATCATCATCAGAATGGAAAAGAAAGAAGAACACTAGTATTGACTGGTAAAAATATTTGGTTGTGAAACATAAAATTAGCTTACGTGGTGAGGGTCGGTGCAGGAGGTGTAGCTGGTGGTATCGAGTCCACAGAAAAGCCTTTGATTTCTGTATATCCCTGGACAATGTTTGTTCGGAGATATGGTGGTTCGGCCGCCGGGTGTCTGTTGGAATTTGCTAGTGGGCTTTTGGCCCAAAGCCCAACTAAAATTCTGAAATTCTTTTGGTCCATTCATGCACACACGTGAGTGGAGTGAGTGAGGCTAAAGTTTAGTCCCACCTCATAAGTTGAGAGAGAGTTGCACCTCTTTATAAGGTGAGCTCTCCTACCACTTGTATGAGTATGAGAAGAGGAGACCTACACGCGCGCTCCTCCTCCTCGCCACGCCACGCCTCGCCTCGCCACGACGCGCCGCGGGTTGCGGGATTGAGTCGAGGACAGAGCTATGCACGTTGTCTATATTTTTGCTGCTCGGGAAAAATTAATGAGTCATTAATTAACTTCTCCATCCCTCATTTCAGCGTGCACCGGGAGAAGGGACAGCAGGCCTCCGGAACCCCGCCTCTCGTGATCCTGTACGGGAGAGGGGCGATCAGGTTTTGGGAGCGCTTTTCATGCGACTGCTGGCAGCGACGACTTCGCTAACGACGACTTCTTCCCGACCTCGGCAACCTCATCCTCGATTTATGGGCGATAACGTCAACGCCGGGCGGTGCTGCTCCCGCTGCACCGTATATGATTCTATCCTTCCTGTTCGAGATCGTGGTAGAATTCATGTTTCTAGTATGTGCCCTAGATGTGATCTGTTCATCTGCTATGCTAGTTCGCATGATTAGTTTAATCTCTGCTATTGTTGTCATGATCTATTTTCTATTTATTCAGATTAAATCTCGTAGTAATTTGCTCATATTTCCAACAATCCAAAAACCTGATTATAGGCAATTTACTCCGAGTGGTTTTGCTGCGCATCTGAAGCCGCCTGCCTTTAAGGGGGCGCAATATAAGAGGTGGCGCACGAGAGCAGTCTACTGGTTTCAGACCATGGGCTGCTATGACGCCATTAAGGGCAAGCCCGAGGGCGATCTTAATCCAGCACAGCTGGAAGCTTTTGAGAAGATCGATACTCTCTTTAAAGGCGCTCTTCTGGGTGTTCTTGATGATTCCATTGTGAATTCGTATATGTCGTTTGACAACGGCAAGGACATGTGGGATGCGCTCGAGGCCAAGTTTGGTGCCTCGGACGCCGGTAGCGAGTTGTACGTCATGGAGCAATTCTATGACTACAAGATGACTGATGAGCGCTCTGTTGTACAGCAGGCTCATGAGATACAGTCGCTCGCAAAAGAACTTGAGCACTTCAAGTGTGTGTTGCCGGAGGCATTATTGCCAAGCTTCCACCTTCGTGGAACAATTTTGCTACTTCCCTGAAACACAAGAGACAGGAGTTTTCCGTTTCGGATCTCATTGGTACTCTTGATGTTGAAGAGAAGGCGAGAGCAAAAGACACACGTGCTCGAGTTGCTGAGGGAGCTTCTAGTGCCCACATGGTACAGAAGAAGAACTTCCAGCCCAACAAGTTCAAAAACAACAAGAACAAAACTCAGGGCAAAGGCAAGTTTGATACAAAGAACAAACCATCATATTCTACCAACATCAAGAAGAATTCTCATAAGAAGGGGAAGGGACTTTGCCATGTCTGCGGTGATCCTAATCACTGGGCTCCGAAGTGTCCTAACCGCTTTGAGGAGCGCGAACATGAGAAGAGCGGCAAGTCCGCTAATGTTGTCATCGGTGATACTGATATGAAGGAATCAGGGTACGGTATTTTTCCTACCATCCTTTCAGTATTTCAATCCCCTGATTGGTTAATTGACACCGGTGCCAATGTACATGTTTGCACTGACGCCTCCGTGTTTTCTTCTTACCAGGCCACAGGGACTTCTCCCGTGCTGATGGGGAACGGGTCACATGCCATCGTTCGAGGTGTTGGTACGGTCGATCTGAAGTTTACTTCGGGGAAGACCGTGCGTGCGTCTGAAGAACGTTCATCATGTGCCGTCCATCAATAAAAATCTGTTAGCGGTTCCCGTTTATGTCGAGATGGTTTTAAGTTGGTTTTTGAGTCGAATAAAGTTGTAATTTCCAAGTGTGGACAATTTGTTGGAAAAGGCTATGAGTGCGGAGGCTTGTTTCACCTATCTTTGTCAGATATTTGCACTAAAGTTATTAATAATGTTTGCCACAATAATGAGTCCGATATTTGGCATTCACGACTTTGTCACATTAACTTTGGTTGCATGACGCGGCTAGCCAATCTGAATTTAATTCCGAAAATCTCTGCTGTCAAAGGCTCTAAGTGCCAAATATGTGTGCAAGCTAAGCAACCTCGCAAGTCCCATAAGACTGCAGAGGCAAGAGACTTGGCACCACTAGAGCTTATACATTCTGATCTTTGTGAGATGAATGGCGTGTTGACAAAAGGTGGAAAGAGATATTTCATGACGTTGATTGATGACTCCACTAGATATTGTTACGTG
Organism: Aegilops longissima; assembly: GCA_021605205.1. NCBI lineage: Eukaryota > Viridiplantae > Streptophyta > Magnoliopsida > Poales > Poaceae > Aegilops > Aegilops longissima. The sequence continues at coordinate 809,636,446 of CM038677.1, forward strand.
TATCTTCTGAAATCAAAAGATGAGGCTTTAACTTTCTTCAAGAACTATAAAGCTGAGGCAGAGAACCAACTTGATCGGAAAATTAAACGTCTTAGGTCCGATCGTGGTGGAGAGTATTTTTCCAATGAATTTGATCTGTTTTGTGCGGAACATGGTATAATCCATGAGAGGACGCCTCCCTACTCACCTCAGTCTAATGGGGTGGCCGAAAGAAAGAACCGAACTCTAACTAATTTGGTTAACGCCATGTTGGACACATCGGGTCTTTCCAAGGAATGGTGGGGGGAGGCGCTAATGACCGCGTGTCATGTCCTAAACCGAGTTCCCACAAAGCATAAGACCATGACTCCATTTGAGGAATGGGAAGGAAAAGGTTGAAACTCTCTTACCTACGTTCTTGGGGTTGTTTGGCGAAAGTCAATATACCAATTCCCAAGAAGCGCAAGCTTGGACCAAAAACCATGGATTGTGTTCTTCTGGGCTATGCTTTTCATAGCATTGGCTATAGATTTTTTATAATAAAATCTGAGGTATCCGACATGCATGTTGGTACGATTATGGAGTCTAATGATGCAACTTTCTTTGAGGACATATTTCCTATGAAGGATATGTCAAGTTCATCAAATCAGGAGATACCTATTCCATCTAGTGAGGAATTCACTGTAATTCCTGAACCCACCATTGCGATGGAACACGTTGAGAATCCAGTTGAGGGTGACAATGAAACTCCTATAAGGAGTAAGAGACAGAGGACTGCAAAGTCCTTTGGTGATGATTTCATTGTGTACCTTGTGGATGACACACCCAGGACTATTTCAGAAGCCTATGCATCTCCGATGCTGACTCTCGGAAGGAAGCTGTTCGTAGCGAGATGGATTCCATCTTAGCTAACGGAACCTGGGAGATCACTGACCGTCCTTATGGGCAAACCTGTAGGATGTAAGTGGGTGTTCAAGAAGAAGCTTAGACCTGATGGTACGATTGAAAAGTACAAGGCATGGCTTGTGGCTAAGGGTTATACCCAGAAAGAAGGTGAAGACTTCTTTGATACTTACTCACCCGTGGCTAGACTGACCACAATTCGGGTGCTACTATCACTGGCTGCCTCACATGGTCTTCTCGTTCATCAAATGGACGTTAAGATGGCTTTCCTCAATGGAGAGTTGAAGGAGGAAATTTACATGGATCAGCCGGATGGCTTTGTAGTACCTGGTCAAGAAGGAAAGGTGTGCAAGTTATTAAAGTCTTTATATGGCCTTAAACAAGCTCCTAAGGAGTGGCATGAGAAGTTCGAAAGAAACATTAATTGCTGCTGGCTTTGTAGTAAATGATGGTGACAAGTGTGTGTACTATCGCCATGGTGGGGGCGAAGGAGTTATTCTTTGTCTGTATGTCGACGACATATTGATCTTTGGAACCAAACTTGATTTAATCAAGGAGGTTAAGGATTTCTTATCTCGCTGTTTTGAGATGAAGGATCTAGGAGTAGCTGATGTTATCTTAAACATCAAGCTGTTGAGAGATGAGAATGGTGGGATCACACTGCTTCAGTCTCACTATGTGGAAAAGGTCTTGAGTCGTTTTGGGTATAGCGACTGCACGCCTTCTCGAACTCCATATGATGCTAGTGTGTTGCTTCAAAAGAATCGACAGATTGCTACAGATCAACTGAGGTATTCTCAGATTATTGGCTCGCTTATGTATTTGGCGAGTGCCACGAGGCCTGACATCTCCTTTGCTGTGAGCAAGCTGAGTCGGTTTGTGTCAAAACCGGGAGATGATCATTGGCGTGTGCTTGAGAGAGTTATGCGCTACTTGAAGGGCACTGCGAGCTATGGGATTCACTACACCGGGTATCCAAGGGTACTGGAGGGTTATAGTGACTCGAAATGGATATCTGATGCTGATGAGATTAAGGCCACAAGTGGTTATGTTTTTACACTTGGTGGTGGCGCTGTTTCCTGGAAGTCTTGCAAGCAGACCATCTTAACGAGGTCAACTATGGAAGCAGAACTCACAGCATTAGACACTGCCACTGTTGAAGCAGAGTGGCTTCGTGAGCTATTGATGTACTTACCTATGGTTGAAAAACCAATACCCCCTATCCTGATGAACTGTGATAATCAAACTTTGATCGTCAAGATAAACAGTTCTAAGGACAATATGAAGTCCTCAAGGCATGTGGAGAGGAGATTAAAATCTGTCAGGAAACTGAGGAACTCCGGAGTTATTACATTGGATTATATCCAAACGTCGAAAAACTTGGCAGATCCCTTCACAAAGGGTCTATCACGTAATGTGATAGATAATGCATCGATGGAGATGGGTCTAAGACCCACCGCATGAGTTGTCCATAGTGGTAACCCACTCTATGTGATCGGAGATCCCGTGAAGTAGAAGTGAGAGACAAGCTGTTGGTCACCGGGAGGAGAGTATCCTATATTAACTATCCCACTCCGTGAAGATGCAATACTCTCCTGATCTGCATGGCAGGTTGATACTTATCTTAATGTGTTCCAAGTGGCTTATTCGGGTAAGCAGAGATGTTGTCCTGCAGAACATCTTCTGAGAAACACACCTATATGAATTTGACTGTTAACATTGCAGTCTGTGAGAATTGGGTGTTCTCTAATAAATTCATGAAAGGCCCGGGAGTATGACGTATACGCTCCACCCGCGGGGAAGCCTTGCGGCAGCCCAGTATCGGTCAAGAGTTTGTGTGAAACTAGTCTCGCAGAAAACTTGTAGTTCAAGGCATAGTCCACTATTCAAGTTGTGATCTAGTGTAGCATAAACCTCTAAGTGGAAGTTCAATTTCACAGTCTCCACTAAGCACCGGTATATAAACAATGTTTTGAAAATAAATGGTGAAATGTGCCAATGAGACTTTGTGGGGGATTGTTGGAATTTGCTAGTGGGCTTTTGGCCCAAAGCCCAACTAAAATTCTGAAATTCTCTTGGCCCATTCATGCACACATGTGAGTGCAGTGAGTGAGGCTAAAGTTTAGTCCCACCTCATAAGTTGAGAGAGAGTTGCACCTTTTTATAAGGTGAGCTCTCCTACCACTTGTATGAGCATGAGAAGAGGAAACCTACACGTGCGCTCCTCCTCCTCCTCGCTTCGCCTCGCCGCCACGCCTCGTCACGGCGCTACCGCTGGTTGCGGGATTGAGCCGAGCCGAGACGAGCTATGCACGTTGTCTATATTTTGCTGCTCGGGAAAAATTAATGAGTCATTAATTAATAATTAATAGACGCGTTAATTACTGAACCGCTTCCGATTCTTTTGCATCGTGGCGACTTCGGACGTGGGTTTACTCCCACGACCTACCCGCCCGCACTATATAGTCAGCAGATGTCTACCCTAGCCGCCGCCGCCGATGGTTTCTCACCAGCGCTCCAGATCATTGCGCCGCCAAGCAAGTCTTCTTCATCCCTCCTTTCTGCGTGCACCGGAGAAGGGACAGCAGGCCTCCGAACCCCGCCTCGTGATCCTGTGACGGGAGAGGCGATCAGGTTTTTGGGGAGCGACTCGCGATCGCTGGCAGCGACGACTTCGCTGACGACGACTTCTTCCCGACCTCGGCAACCTCATCCTCGATTTACATGGGCGATAACGTTAACGCCGGCGGTGCTACCCCCGCTGCACCGTATGTGATTCTATCCTTCCTGTTCGAGATCGTGGTAGAATTCATGTTTCTAGTATGTGCCCTAGATGTGATCTGTTCATCTGCTATGCTAGTTCGCATGATTAGTTTAATCTCTGCTATTGCTGTCATGATCTATTTCCTATTTATTCAGATTAAATCTCATAGTAATTTGCTCATATTTCCAACAGTGTCAACGGTCTGCGCCGTCGTCGTCTTTCCGTCCTCATCGTCATCTGCGCATTCGTCGGCGTAATGCCGCCCTTGCAGCACCGCCTCCCAGTCCTCTCGCTCCGCCTCCTGGTGATGTCTGTCCGCGAAATCCAGTACCTCAGCGACGGCAATGGCATCTGTGAAGACGCTGCAGGGCCCGCCGGCGCCGGCGATGAGTTGATGCATGCGGCGTTCCTCTTGGGTGGGCTCTGGTACCTCCCGGCACGAGATGTCGACGATCCGGCGCCGCGTGTCCTGGGTCAGGCTGGCCCACGCCTCGTCCGTGAACATGTGGTCTAACTCGGGCGGCCGATGCAGCTCATCCATTGACGGTGACGGCGCCGGCATTCGAGGTTGGGGATTGGGGATTCGGTCGACCCCTCTCTCACGCTCGCGAGGGCTCTACTGATATCGAGCTGGGCTCACCAAGCCAGATGCGAGCGTGAGTAAAGTTGGGCCGGAATCAGCCGCTGTTTGGACCGTTTCTTATTGGGTTAAAGTTCTTAACTAATTTATATTGGGCTGAAAATAGAAAACATTAAGAACGAATAGAAAAAAACCCGAAAGAAAACCGATAAAGAAAAAACACAGAAAAATAGGAAATGCCCGGAGCCAGGGGGATGTGCTCCTGTTTGCAAAATGCACAGTAATAGACGCCGGAGCGCCAAATAGGAAATGCCCCAAAACCGGGCTTATGGTTAACCAATCCCCACCATAAGTAAAATCGCTCGCATACAACTTATTGGGCTGGCCCACCGTACGAACTATGTAGACAAGAGTTGCTACGATCTTATAATGAGCGAGATTTAGCATTTGCGGCGATAAAGCAACATAGAGTAGCAGATCGCTCGCTGGGTGCTTGTGTACTCTCCATGCTTGGGTTAGGACTAGGACGAAAGCTCGTCCTTGTGGCCTTGTCGTATTGGGGATGGTCGAGCAACTTGTTTTTGGGAGGATACATGGCTTGGGGACACGTCTCTAGCTTTTCAGTATCTTTCTCTTTATAATATTATTCAGTGCAAAGAAGATTACATTGCACTGCTTTAGGGACCAAATCCGTTGAATATCCGGTTTAGAAAAACTTTGATAAATGATAAGTAGTATGTACCAAGATTGATGCGGAACACCCTTACCAATGTACCGGACACATCTTACATCTTACATTCTTAAGAAGTTGATCCTCCCCTAGTACCAATTCTCTCCGCATGCACCTTTTTTCAAAATAGATTTTGAAAAAGGCACAGATTTGAAAAAAAGTTCATTGATTTGGAAAAAGTTCATAGAATTTGAAAAAAAAACTTCAGATTAAAGAAAAGTTCATCAATTTTGAAAAAATCAAAACTGAAAAAATTTCATGTATTTTCCAAAAAAATGGTCCATGAATTTGAAATTTTCATCGAATTTGAATAAAAAATTATCAAAATTGCAGAAAAAGTTCATTGATTTTAAGAAAAAGTCCAAAAAATTTGAGAACTAGGAAGAAGGAAAAATAAAAAAGGGGAAAAATAAGATAGAAGAAAAGATGAAAAAAATATGTAAGTGATCACTTCAGGTTAGGTGGCGGGGTGGTTATTGCAGCGTTCCCGATGCATGAGGTTGCTTGTTCAATTCAATCCATGAGCACACTTTTTCCGAGTTAAAAAACAGAAAATAAATAAATAAAAGGTAGATCGGTCGACCCGACGCGAAGTGGGGATGTGCTCCCGTTTGCAGAGGGCCAAATAGGAAATGCCCCAAAACTGGGCGGATGGTTAACCAATCCCTACCATAAGTAAAACCGCTCGCACACAGCTTATTGGGCTGGCCCGCCGTACGAACTATGCAGACAAGAGTTGCTACGATCTCATAATAAGCGAGATTTAGCATTTCCGGCAATAAAGCAACATATAGTAGCAGATTGCTCGCTGGCGGGCCCGAGGCCTACTAATGAGCGCTTGTAGACTCTCCATGCTTGTCTTAGGACTAGGACAAAAGCTCGTCCCTTGCGGCCTCGTCATATTGAGGATGGTCGAGCAACTTGGTTTTGGGACGATACATGGCTTGGGGACACGCCTCTAGTTTTTCAGTACCCTTCTTTTTATAATATTATTGAGTGTAAAGAAGATTACACTTCACTATTTTGAGGGTCAAATTTGTTGAATATCTAGTTCCAAAAAAACTTCAATAAATGATAAGTGGTTCGTGTGGGTACATTATTTAGTAGTACGAAGGTTGATGTTTAACACCCTTACTAATGTATCGGACATATCTTACATCTTACATTCTTAAGAAGTTGACCCCACGAAGGGGTATATCTTTGTGAAACCTCTAGTTTTCACTAAAGGTTTCTCTCTCGAACACATATCATACGACTGGGAAAATTTACCGTTGGGCAATTGATAGAAAAGCGCATAGTTATGACATATTCACGGAAATGATCATGTATATAGGCATCACGTCCGAGACAAGTAAACCGACTCCTGCCTGCATCTACTACTATTACTCCTCCAATCGACCGTTATCCAGCATGCATCTATGGTATTAAGTTCATGACAAACGGAGCAACACCTTAAGCAAGATGACATGATGTCGCAAAGTAACACCTTAAGCAAGATGACATGATGGCATTGGGTGCTCTAGCTCACCTCCTATGCACATGAGGTGTTCGATGAAATGCCCGAGCTACACTAGTTAAGCTTTCTCCTCTCGAAGCTCGACCTCCGAGCTCCATTTTTCCCGAGATTTGTCTAGGTTTATATGCGCGGTCCGTCACGCCCCGTCCCCGTCTTCACCGCCGTCGATCGCCCGCGCCGATCTCGTCGCCGGGACCACCGTGGTGATCCTCTTGTTCTTATCTTCTTTCTGGAAAAATTCTTACTTTACATAGATACTTGTCTAATTTTCTTACTTTTGACACACATAATTATATATAATGCACACAGATGAGCCGGTAATGGATGTACGGTGATACACACACCTCCGAGTACATTAAGGGCGTGCATAATTTTCTCGAAGTGGCAGAGGCAAACAAGCAGAATGGTTTTATGTGCTTTCCAGGCCCTAGCTGTGGGAATACGAGGTCTTAATCTGACTTGAAAACTCTTCACACCCACCTGCTTTATAAGTCATGCCACACTATAATGTTTGGACCAAGCACGGAGAAACAGGGGTTATGATGGAAGACGGCGAAGAAGAAGAGGACGATGAGACCTATGTGCCCCCTGAATACGGTGGTGCTGCAACGGTGGAAGCTGCTGAAGATCAAGAGGAACCAGACGATGTGCCCGATGATGATCTCCTCCGGGTCATTCTTGATGCAAGAGAAAAGTGCAAAAGTGAAAAGGAGAAGCTGAAGTTCGATCGCATGTTAGAGGATCACAAAAATGGGTTGTACCCCAATTGCGAAGATGGCAACACAAAGCTCGGTACCGTCTTCGGAATTGCTGCAATGAAGGCGAGAATGCTGTGCTCGATAAAGGATTTGAGAAGCTACTGAAAATATTAAAGAAGAAGCTTCCAAAGGATAACGAATTGCCCGATAGTACGTGACGCGGCAAAGAAGGTCGTATGCCCTCTAGGATTAATTGGAGGTGGAGAAGATACATGCATGCCTAATGATCTGCATCCTCTACATGGTAGCGTACATAAGGATTTGAACGCATGCTCGGTATGCGGTGCATTGCGGTATAAGATCAGACGAAATGACCCTGGTGATGTTGAGGGCGAGCCCCGTAGGAAGAGGGTTCCTGCGAAGGTGATGTGGTATATTCCTATAATACCACGGTTGAAACGACTGTTCAGAAACAAAGAGCATGCCAAATTGATGTGATGGCACAGTGAGGACCGTAAGAAAGACGGGAAGTTGAGAGCACCCGCTGACGGGTCGTAGTGGAGAAAGATCGAGAGAAAGTACTAGGCTCAGTTTGCACGTGACCCAAGGAACGTACAGTTTGCATTAAGCGCGGATGGCATTAATCCTTTCGGGGAGCATAGCAGCAATCACAGCACCTGGCCCGTGATTCTATGTATGTATAACCTTCCTCCTTGGATGTGCATGAAGCGGAAGTTCATTATGATGCCAATTCTCATCCAAGGCCCTAAGCAACCCGGCAACGACATTGACGTGTACCTAAGGCCATTAGTCGAAGAACTTTTATAGCTGTGGAATGGCAACGGTGTATATGCGTGGGATAAGCACAAACAAGAGGAATTCAACCTTCATGCATTGCTGTTTGTAACCATCAACGATTGGCCCGCTCTTAGTAACCTTTCAGGACAGACAAACAAGGGATACCACGCATGCACGCACTGTTTAGCTGACACCGAAAGTATATACCTGGACAGATGCAGGAAGAATGTGTACCTAGGCCATCGTCGATTGCTCCCGACCAACCATCAATGTCGAAAGAAAGGCAAGCATTTCAAAGGAGAGGCAGATCACCGGAAGAAGCCCGCCATGTGTACCGGTGATCACGTACTTGCTATGGTCTTTGATTTACACGTAATCTTTGGAAAGGGTCCCGGCGGACTAGCTGTTCCGAATGACGCTGAGGGATGCGCACCAATGTGGAAGAAGAAATCTATATTTTGGGACCTACCCTACAGGAAAGAGCTAGAAGTACGCTCTTCAATCGACGTGATGCACGTGACGAAGAACCTTTGCGTGAACCTGTTAGGCTTCTTGGGCGTCTATGGGAAGACAAAAGATACATCTGAGGCATGGGAGGACCTGCAACGTTTGCACGAAAAAGACCGCATGCCTCCAAAGCAGTATGAAGGTCCTGCCAGCTACGCTCTTACCAAAGAAGAGAAGGAAATCTTTTTTGAATGCCTGCTCAGTATGAAGGTCCCGACTGGCTTCTCGTCAAATATAAAGGGAATAATAAATATTCCAGAGAAAAAGTTCTAGAACCTAAAGTCTCATGACTGCCACGTGATTATGACGCAACTGCTTCCGGTTGCATTGAGGGAGCTTCTACCGGAAAACGTCCGATTAGCCATTGTGAAGTTATGTGCGTTCCTCAATGCAATCTCTCAGAAGGTGATCGGTCCAGAAATCATACCAAGGCTAAGGAGTGATGTGGTGCAATGTCTTGTCAGTTTCGAGCTGGTGTTCCCACCATCCTTCTTCAATATCATGACGCACGTCCTAGTTCATCTAGTCGACGAGATTGTTATTCAGCGCCCCGTATTTCTACACAATATGTTCCCCTTTGAGAGATTCATGGGAGTCCTAAAGAAATATGTCCGTAACCGTGCTAGGCCAGAAGGAAGCATCTCCATGGGCCATCAAACAGAGGATGTCATTGGGTTTTGTGTTGACTTCATTCCTGGCCTTAAGAAGATAGGTCTCCCTAAATCGCGGTATGACGGGAGACTGACTGGAAAAGGCACGCTAGGAGTGGACTCAATAATATGCAGGTACGGGCATTCTTGGTCTCAAGCACACTACACAGTTCTACAGAACTCTACCTTGGTGACCCCGTATGTCAATGAACACAAGAACAGTCTGCGCTCCAAACACCCGGAGCAGTGTGACGACTGGATTACATGTGAACACATCAGGACTTTCAGCAGTTGGTTGGAAACACGTCTCAGAGGTGACAACACTGTTTGTGATGAGCTGTACTCGTTGTCCAGGGGACCATTTTCGACTGTATTGACTTACAAAGGATACGACATAAACGGGAATACATTTTACACGATCGCCCAAGATCAAAAGAGCACCAACCAAAACAGCGGTGTCCGCTTTGATGCAGCAACCGACAGGGGAAATGACACATATTATGTTTACATAGTGGACATACGGGAACTTGACTACGTACATGATTTTAAGGTCCCTTTGTTTAAGTGCAAATTGGTCAATCTGTCAGGAGGCGGGGTACAGGTAGACCCACAGTACGAAATGACAACAGTGGATCTGAACAATCTTGGGTACACGACGAACCGTCCGTCCTAGCCAATGATGTGGCACATGTTATCTATGTGAAGGACATGTCTACCAAACCAAGAAAAAGAAAAGATAAGGAAGCAAATACATTATACGATGAGCCAAAGCGCCACATAGTTCTTTCAGGAAAAAGGGACATCGTGGGAGTGGAAGGCAAGACAGACATGTCTGAAGATTACGAAAAGTTTCATGAAATTCCTCCATTCAAAATCAAGGTTAACCCAAGCATCCTGATAAACGATGAAGATTATCCATGGTTACGGCGCAATAAGCAAAGCACACAAGCGAAAAAAAGTAAAGACTTTCTCTCCACAACTATTATGATGATACCATGCCAACTTTCAACCTTTTCGTAGTTCATTTGAAATGCCTGTTGTAACAGACGAGTTTTCGTATGAAATCCTGATACTTCAAAACAGATTGTCCGTTGAAGTGCATCCAGTTTTTTCTGTAACCCTGTCAACTTTCTTGCACATGCTATGTGGGTAAAACGATGATACCATGCCAACTTTCAACCTTTTCAGAGTTCATTTGTATTGCTTTCCAATTTCAGGGTCTTATAGTTCAAAATAATCAGTAAATACATGGAAAATAATAATTATCATAAAATAAAATAAATAAGTAATTAGAAACAAAATAAAATAAACTTTAATAAAATATATAAGTAGAAACAAAATAAATTAAAATAAAATAAACTTTAATAACATAAATAAAATTTATGAAACTAAAATTATCAACGTATTTTTTGTTCAAAACGTTATAAGCAACCTCTAGTATTATTGAAACTAAAATTAGATAAAATTGATGCAACTAAAATTATCAAAGTATTTTCTGTTCAAAATCATTAAAAGCAAAAAGAATTTTCATAAAGAAATTTTTTTGTAGAAACTTTAGTAGCAAAAAGAATTATCATAAAATAAAATAAATAAGTAATTAGAATCAAATAAAATAGAATAAATAGGTATTTTGTTGTAAGTAGAAACAGAACAAAACAAAATAAATAAAGCAAAAAAGAAAACAAAAAACTAGGAAAAAATAAAAATTTGCCACCTACTGGGCCACCACGGCCTTGATACGACTAGAAACCCATACATGGGCCAGGATTCAGGCCCGCAGCAGAGCCAGCAGGCCCATCAGGCATAGCAGTAACACGTAGGCCCGTAAGCCTGCAATGGAGAGGAGGTTGAGAGAGGTGCGGCAGTGGGGCTTATAAACCACTGTGCGCCCCTCTCAACTAGCGAGGTAGGACTAAACTCCCACCACCATGGCGCTGTGCAAGGGCATTTAGTCCCGGTTGGTGCCACCAACCTGGACTAAAGGGTGTATTAAAACCGGTTCTTGGTAACAACCGGGACAAATGCCCCCTCTTTAGTCCTGGTTGGTGCCACCAACCGGGACCAAAGGCCTCTGCTTCCTGCCCTTTGGGCTGCTGAAAACAGACCTTTGGTCCCGGTTGGTGGCATCAACCGGGACTAAAGGGGGGCATTGGTCCCTGTTGGTGCCACGAACTGGGACCAATGCTCTGTCTATATATACATCACTTAGGAAAATTTCCCCCAACCCCCATTCTCCTCTCGACGCTGAGGCCCTGCCCCGACGCCGATCGACGCCGACGCCACTGGCTCTTGCTGCGCCGCCCTTCCCCGAGCCTGCACCCTCCCCAGTGAGCTCTGCCCCCAGTGAGCTCTGCCCTCTTCCCTGCCCTCGCCGCCGCCCTACCTGCGCCGCTGCCCTCCCCTGCCTGCTGCCTGCCCGCCATCATCATCCCCTGCCTGCCTGCCGCCGCCCCCCAATGAGCTCCGCTCCCCTTCCCCTAACGCCGCCCGCATGCCTGTCGCCCTGCGCACCGTCGCCGCCCGCCTGCTGCTGCCACCGCTGCCGCCCCTGCTCTGCGAGTTGCCGTCGCCACCGCCCCTGCCCCTCACGCGTTGCCGCCGCCGCCCCTGCCCCTGCTTCATAGAATTTTTAGGTTCATAGAATTTTTTATTTAATTTTTTCATATATATAGATGGATGGATTTATGTATTTATATATATGGATGGATGGATGGATTGATGTGTATAGATTTTTTATGTACATATGCAAAGAAAAGGTCTATTTTTGGTGATATGTATGTTCATATGCTCATTTAAGAAAATGTCCATATGTTACATTTAAGAAAAAAAGTAAATGTATGTATGTTCATATGCAAAGAATTATTTTTGAATGAAATGAGATGAGATGAGATGTGTTTTGTGGAGACGAGATGAGATATTTGTGAAATTTTTTGTTCATAGAATTTACTAAGTTAAAACTCATACATATTAAAATTGTGTATGATCAAAGTCTTTTATGTATATGTTCATATTTAGAAGAAAAGAAGAGGAAAAGAAGAATAAAATGAAGAGGAAAAGAAGGAAAAAAGAGGAGAAGAAGAAGAAATAGAGGAGAAGAAAAAAAATTCTAATTTTTTTTCTTAATCTATTCTTCTTCTTCTTCTTCTTTTTTCTTCTTTTTTTTCTTTCTTTCTTCTTTTCCTTCTTCTTCCTCTTCTTATTTTTAGTAAGTACTACTTTATTTTAATTATAGTAAGTGCTTAATTAGTAGTTGAACTAGTTGATTTAATAAAAACAACTTTATTTTACTATATATAGAAATAGCTTATTTTTAGTAATACACTACAGGTGTCCTAACTTGTCCGTCACGGTCAGTTTGGTGCCTAAACTTGAAAAATACACAAAAGTGGTGTCGTAACTTGGTTGGGCATTCAAATACGGTGCCTCTGGACGTATGCCGCCGTATCGAGTGCCCGCGTGGCATTCCAGTCTGTCAATGGGCCACATGTCAGTGGTTGCCTACGCGGTTGTGAGATATGCATGTTGTTTTTATAGGAATGCCCCTGGATTTTAATTAATTCTCGTAAAAAAATACCCCTTGATTTTAGTTAATACTAGCAAAAAATACCAGGAAACCAGCGTACAGGGAATTCAAACATGGGACATCCTTGTTGCCTGACAATCGAGCGGACCAGGCGGCCACGGTCTGGTTTGCGCTTAATTATCAGCAAGTAGTTTATATAGATGATTGCACGTATCGCTCTGCATATGCTTTTACTGGAGTAGTTTTTATTTATTTATTCCACGTTACTATCTTGTCTTTCGAGTGATGTTTATGTTTAGTTTTCATGATACATAAATTTTTCCATGTGAAAAAATAAAATAATTATCAATATATATTTTTGTTTATTTGTATCTCTATTCTATTTCCAATATAGTGTACTTTCAAGAGATAAACATGAACTTTTTCTAAAATTGATGTGGAATTAAAGAGTTGAACGATATTAAAAACATGGTGAGCATCTTTTAAAAGACACGTTCACGTTCATTTTCATTTTCATATTATTTTAGAAAATGTTCACCGTGCTTTTGAAAATGTTGAATGCGTATTAAAATATTGTGTAATATTATTCTTAAATTTCTACAAACACGTTCATGTTAGTACATATTTGGAATTTATTATTGTCACACAATAATATTTAATACACGTTGAACAGTTTTAAAATGCAATATTGTCAATTTTTCAATAATTGTGTATTTTAGAAATAGAATGAAGATACACAATAATTGTTCGCCCTTGTGGTCCTCAATGAAGATGCATATATTTACACAATAATTTTTAATATACATTCAATTTTTTATGTCCACATAAATTTTAGAAAAAATAATGTTTATCTCTTCAATGTACACAATAATGAAAATAGAGTAAAGATATAAAATAAACAATAATTGCGTATTTATAATTATTTTATTTTTCATATGGGAAAATTTATGTATCATGAAAATTAAACAGAAACTTCACTCGAAAAATATGTGCAAAGCGATACGCGGAATCGTCCATATAAGTTGCTAGCTAGCAGTTAAATGTAAACCAAAGTGTGACCTCATGGTCCACTTGTTTGTTAGGCAACTAGGATGTTTGTGGTTTGAATTCCCTTCATGCCAGCTTGTGTTTATATTTTTGTGAGAGTTAATTAAAGCACAAACGCTTTCCGTAAAAAAACAGCTTGTGTCTGGCATGAGTAACGATGTTTTTCAATAATTAACTAAAGTCCAGGGGCATTTCTGTAAAAAAACTACAAGCACAGCTCAGAACGCGCCCGCGGCCACTGACATGTCGCCTAGCGACACACTGACATGCCACACGGGCACTTAATACGGCGGCATACGTCGAGATGCACTGTATTTGAACGCCTAGACAAGTTATGGCACCACTTTTGTGTATTTTTTAAGTTTAGGCACCAAACTAACCGCGCCGGGCAAGTTAGGGCACCTGTAGTGTATTTAACTCTTTATTTTATTTATAGTAAGTGCTTAGTAGTTGAACTAGTTGATTTAATAAACTACTTTATTTTATTATATGTAGAAGTAGTTTATTTTTAGTAAGTACTACTTTATTTTATTTATAGTAATTAAGTGCTTAGTAGTAGTTGAACTAGTTGATTTAAGAAAACTACTTTACTTTACTATATATAGAAGTAGTTTATTTTTAGCAAGAAAATAAATAGAACTAGTTTATTTTTTTAGTTCAAGCAATTATTCCCGCATCGCCGTCGACGATGACTATCCCGCATCCTCGTCGTCGACTCGGCGGAGGAGGCCGGCTTGATCAGAGGGGCCATGTCCGGGACTGGCCTCCGCCGGGCTGGTATTGGGAGGTGCTATATTCCGGGGGGCGTAGGTTGGTGAGGAGCCAGCCCGTCGTTGACCCGATCCTTGTTTGGTGGCGATCGCGTGGTCCTGTGACGGTGCAGAGGCTTCCGAACACCGCGGAGGTGGTACGTCACCGTGTCAGCGAGGAGGACGAGCACGTCCATCGCTACATGGTTGAGTTGGAGGGCAGGTTCGATAATACCTGGCAGCTTCTTCAGGGATCTCACTGGAGCTATGATCCTGTGATGGTTCCTTCTCTTTGGGTGTCCACCGCCCGCGCCGATACCCGTTGGGCGCTACGGTTCTAGCTGTACTAGCGATGCTATATGTATGATAGTATTCGAGGTGTATTAGTGATAATATTCGACGATGTACAGACGCAAGAGATGATGTAGTTTTGCTTAATGCATCCTAATTTGAATACAAATTTATTTTGTGATTTGATTTTGCTTGTTGAATGCTCAAATTGGAAAAAAACTACTCCTACTTTGAATGCTAAAATTGGAGAGCATTATGCAAGGCGTATGCATATGATTAGTTGATAGCTAATAGGGTTTTTGTTGTCGCAGAAATCTAGGAGCCCCCTTCCATCATCCCCGCCGTCGTCCCCGTCACCGACCCCCTCCGACCTTGAGGTGAGACCAGCCAAATACTTTTTTAGAAAGATAATTAAACGATATTGCGGGTTGACTTTAAGTCTGTCGAGTCTCCACCATATATGAGAGGACGAAGAATCTCGACTGTTGTCGTGGGGGTCGCTTCTCCTTCGTTCCCGTGTGCTAGACATTTTGGTGTAGTGCACTCGGGGACGAACGGAGGAGCGACCATCACCAAAGGTTGAATGTACACACCACGTGAGTGAGAGTTTTCAAGAAAAGACTTGACAAACCGATAGTCAACCCGTGATGAATAATAATGATCTAATTTAGTTTTTGTAGTACATATATTTAATTTTACAAGTTTAATCTTTGAATTATGAACGTAGGAAATGTCGTCATCGGACGACAAAAGTCTCCCGGGGTAGTGCGGCCGGTGCCACGACGATCGAGGTCTGTGCGACAGGCCTCACCTGGACGATGATCGGCGCTTCAGCATTAAGCTCGAGGAGACCTTCGATGTTGAAACGGTACGGAACGACGACAAGTGTTTTTTTCGTAATTAAGCATGACTTCAACAATTTCAACGTGTAATTTTTATCTTTTACAATTCGAGTATAGCTTATCCCATGTCATGCAAGACGCTATGTCTTGGAGAGGATGGATTTTGAAGACCATGAAAATTTTGAAACGAAGAAAATTCACCTAATGACCCATCATGATGTGGATTTTGAAGTAATCTGTATAATGCTGAGAGCGTAACCCTTTTTGGTTGCAAAAATTAGGAAGCATTTTGCAAGATGCATGGTTTTGATGAGGGTATGCTTTTACCATGGATCTTGGTGATCCTGACATCGACCAAGACAATATGGACATTTGGGTCCTTGTTGATACGCCTCTAGTTCTACCGCTATGTGAGTTTCTCAAACATAGTTAATTATTAACTAATTTATATTGTTCATTTCAAAATAGTTGACAGCTTATTTCCATTGACAGTTTATTTTGATTGTTCAAAGAATATGCGGAAGATGGTAGACAGAACCTACTACACCGATGGCTCTGAGTTAACTTATAAGGAGAAAAATCATCTGATCTGATTTTGTAAAGATCTTGAGAATTACAATATCTGTTGTAAAACTTCTCAACATTATGGTCAATACGTGCCACTAGTGCACGTGTTGAACTACGGTAACTACTATGATACCCTGGTAAGATTTTCTACTATTACGACATTCGTGCATCTTTTGCGTACTTCTAACACTAGTACATCATTGCTAACTATGAAGTTATTACTATGTTTTTCAACATAGAATCCCGACGGATTGTGTGCCTCATTTGATGTATGAGTGTGGTAGCCTTCATGTTTTGAACATACAACCAGGTCATCCTACGAATCTCAACTGTCCATACCAGATTTCTAAAAGAACTGAAGACATGCTAATTAGAGAATGGAAAAAATGTATGGACAGTCGTAAGGAGGTTCTTGGAAGCAAAAGGAAGCGCCGCGCAAGAATTGAAGACAGGATGATCTCCATTCTCCATAATGGAGAGTCAGGGTCTATATTGTTTTATGCTATTTTACCTTAAATAGGGTATGTAGGTCCTGCCTAATACTAATGATCATGTGCTAAGAACAATTAAGTAGGATTGGTTCGATGGCTATCAGAATGATGATCATATGACTTGTTATTAATAACGAGTAGAAGTTGTATGATGATGATTAGTAGGACTTGTTATTATGATGATGCATGATGCGAGCATGAAGAGTTATTATATATCTATGGGTGAAATGAACATGGATTCCATTGAAGTGAAGCCAATATGCATGTGGTGCATGTCGAAAGTAGTACAATCCAAACTTGATCAAGTTTGGATTAGTATTACTTTCGACATGCACCACATGTTGCCTCACTTCAATCTACGTCATGTTTAGACATAGCAGTAGCAGTAGCACGGAGATCAGAGAGGACACATATCTCTATTAGCTACCTATAACAACCTAAATTAACCTCCAAAACCCCTAAACCACCTCCTTTCAAAAAAAAACCAGCCCCTGAAATGTTGACGCGTGGAAGCTTATTGGTCCCGGTTGGTGCTACCAACCGGGACCAAAGGCCCTCATGCCTGGGCTCGCCGGAGCGGCCACGTTGAGGCCCATCTGTCCCGGTTCGTATAAGAACCGGGACTAAAGGCCTAGGCCATTAGTAACGACACTTTAGTCCCGGTAACTGGGACAAATGGCTCTTTTTCTACTAGTGCTCTTTCATTGAAGATAAATCAATCTAGTTGGTCAAACCAAACAGATAGATCAGATAGAAATACAAAGCTATAACAATCGTGCATAATAAAGTTCAGAAAAGACTCAATTACTTTCAATGAATAATCTGATAATTAACCCATGATTCATCGGATCTCAACAAACACACCACAAAAGAAGATTACATTGGATAGAACTCCAAGAAGATCGAGGACCACATGGTATTGAAGATTAGAGAGAAATAAGAAGCTATCTATCTACTAGCTATGGACATGTATGTGTGTAGTAAACTACTCACACATCATCGAAAGGTAGCAAGGGTGATGTAGAAGCTCTACGTGACCGATTCCCCTTCCGCCATACTACCGAAAAAGGCCTCCAGATGGGATCACAGAAGAACAAAAGTTTGTGGCGGAGGAAAAAGTGTTTCGGGTGGCTCCCTGTTGGTTTGACAATATTTGGGTATTTATAGAGGTGAAATTAGGTCATGGGGTGCTACGGTGGCCCACGAGCTCAGGGGGTGCGCCCTGTGAGCTCGTGGCTCACCGATAGCTCTTCTGGCCTCCTTCCAAACCTTTTAGGGTCTCTTCTGGTCCATAAAAAATCACTATAAAGTTTCATCACGTTTGAACTTCATTTGGTATTGATTTTTTAAAAATCCAAAATCAAGCAAGAAACAAGAACTGATACTGGGCACTTGGTTAATAGCTTAGTCTCAAAGAATCATATAAATGCATATAAAGCATCCAAGATTGTTAATACAATAGCATGAAATAAAAAAAATTATAAATACATTGGAGACGTATTAGTCGCACGTCCGCCTTCCCGCCTCCAGCCGCTTGCCGTCTACCTGCCACCGCCGAACCCCATAGTCGCCTCCTCCGACCCATGACCGTTGACGCGGCTCCAATTTGTAAAATTTTCTTGTCTATTGTGATGGAAAGAAGTTCTTACTACATGCAATGCCGGAGGAGCCTGTCGGGAATCGGAAGCGGGCTGACGGAAGGCCATTGAAGATGGTGAACGGCGACGCCCAATGACAATGTGCCAGTCTCCAAATGTTTTCTCCTGAGCTGTTGGCGCACAGCACATGGGATCATCGGGTGTCTTCTTTATTTTGAAGAATCCAAGCCAATCCCCACAACCAGGACGCATTGGAGAGGCCACCTGAACGGTGCATGAGTGCATGACAGGCCTACAGGGTTGGATACCAGCAGCGACGACAGTGACATCTGCAGAGCAGCGTTCTCTATAGCCAGGGCAGCCGTTGATGGTGGATCCACCTGACATGGTCCCGACAAGGATGTAGGCGTCGATGCCGGGGACGGTGGCAGCTGGCCGGTGGCAAGAGGAGCAGGGTTGTGGCCTCCGGGGTCAGTGGTGTCAATGTCCTGTGCTTGCGAAGGCGCCCGTCGCGATGGGGATGAGCGTTGGCCATCTGCCCACTAATGGATGGGTCAGGCGTGCGTAGAGCAAGGGCATCCGCCGCTAGAGCGGCGGTGGTGGGCGGTGTCGCGGGCGATGCAGTCGACGTTTGAAGCGGTGCGAGTGGAGCGCCTGGGATGAGCTGCAGACCACATCGGGAGGCCGCTGCCAGAGCATTGGGAGCTCCCTGCATAGGGACGGGCATCACCACATCACCCGGACCAGAGGAGTCGCCGGGCAAGGCAACCGACAGCAGCATGGAGGTCGTCTTTGATGCGTGGCCGACGAATAGGGGCGGCACGGGCGCCGAGGCGACGCCCAGCAAGGCCGCAGCGGCCGCCGGTGCTCAGCACGACTGGAATGGCAGATACGGACGTTGACACAGAACCGACGCGCAGCACGGCCAGAGTGGCAGCTGCAGCCGCCGCCGACGGGACACAGGCCGGTGGAGCAGAGATGGAGCCATCATGTCGGGTCGGGGCAGACGGAGTTCACGGAGTGGGAGGCGGAGGAGCACGAGGGAGCTTCGCGGGAGAAGCACACGGCAGAAAAAGGGCTCGACGAGGATCCCTGATCTGGTCCGCGGCCAGCGCGTCTGCGAGAGTCATCCTGGTACACATCTATTTTTGCCTCGCTAAGCTTCCTTCATATAATGATTTACTCCCTCCGTCCTATAATATAAGAATGTTTTTCAAGCTAACATAGTTTGAAAAATGTTCTTATATTATGGGACAGAGGAAGTAGTAACTAAATCTTTCATGCATTGGTGAGTTTCCCTCAGTTAAGTGTTTTAGCTAGGTTCATGTGCTTAATATTGTTACTTATTTCTTTCAACACAGTTTTTTTGAACACAATACGGATGCAAGCGCTCATATATACGATTATTGTTTTATATTGAGGTCATCAAACTCATCGTTTTCCTCTTATTTATCTTGTTACATCAGATTTTTTTGCCATGATGACAGCAGCCATAGAAACAGATCAACTAGCTACTGTAGGGGACCACACGTAACAAAGCAGGCAAGCCTGAGCGGCTGGGCACGCTGTGCACCGATAAACAAGATGCCGCAGGCGGCCGACAAGCGCACTACAATCAGTCGGCTGAATCGTACCCTTTCCCAAAAGTATCACCAAACAGGGGGCCTATATCACCGGCAGTAGCCCGTTCACTTCGATTTTGTGAAACAAAGCTAATTAAGCAGCAACAGCGATGAGGCCATCTACCGCTGCTCACATTCTCACGGCCGCCGTCCTCTTGCTCGGCGGCGTGGGCGCGACCCCGGAGACGACGTGCAGCGCGGCGGCGGGCGCCGACAGGCGCGTGGACTACCACTTCTGCGTGTACAGGCTGAGCCAGCACCACGACAGCCCGGACGCCGACACGTGGGGCCTGGCCAAGGTGGCCGCCGACGTAGGCGTCCTCCTCGCCGGCAACGGCGTCTACGACATTAAACACATGCTCGCCAAGAAAGCGGCTGGGGGCAAGGTGCGTGCGCCGCTGGAGCGGTGCGAGGCGCTCTACGGCAGGATGGGGTCCGCGTTCGCAGAGGCCTACGACGGGATCGACAGGCGCGACTACGCGGCGGGGAAAGACAAGGCGCGCGAGGCCGCGCCTCTCATGCGCCGGTGCGGCGAGGCCTTTGCCCGGGCCGGCGTCGTCCCGTCGCCGCTGGCGAGGCAGAGCGCGGACGCGGTGCAGATGGCCATCGTCTGCACAGCCATCACCGGCCTCATCAAGTGAACGAGCGAGCGGTGTTGCCTGTAATGCTGCTTGCTCGATCGGCCGACAGTCGTGTCATGCATGCACATGCACCTACACCTACGCTTGCATGTGCGTCAGGCTGATACAGTAGTTGATAGTGCAACGTTCTTCAGTGATGACATGTAGCGATCATTCACTCCAGAAGAGAATAAAATGCGTTTCTATCTCTTTCATCTAATTTATAGAGTCCCTTGTTTCATGAAATCTCAAACGAAAGACATGTGGTTTCTGATAAAGGAAATCGGATAGAGAGCGCTTTCGTTTTTCTTAAAAAATAAAATAGAATCTCAATTGCACTAAAATTCGGGCGCCAGCTGCCACGTACTAGCAGGTGTTATGGAGAGAGAAGGGGAAGCCGGGTGTGTGTAGAGTGTTGGCTGGTCATAATGGAAATATCATATATACCTTCACAATGCAAAATATCATAGATTGGTGTCATACTTATACTCACTCCGTTCGAAAATATTTGTTGGAGAACTAGATAAAAATAAATGCATTTAGAACAAAAATACGATTAGATATACCTATTTGTCCGACAAGTATTTTCAGACGGAGCGGGTACATACTATTACATCATTTAAATTAATTAGGCGAGAGAGGGGACCCAGGACAACAGTGGAGCTCACTGGCAAGATCCAGCCATGACGGCTCGGCTCAAAAAGAGAGAAGGAGGCATGCACCGATGAGCGAGGCGTTGGCCTGCGCCGGTGCATGAATCCTGGTCGCGACGTCAGCCCGCGTCGGTGGCCTCGTCGAGGCGCGCGTAGGCGGGGCATCGTGCGCACGCTATAGCAGTCCTGGAGCCAGAGCCTCAGCTTGTGCAGTCGCTAATATATGGGCCAGGGCGGGCAACATTGGTCGACGAACATCGTCGTCCTCTGTTCGTTCGAGGCGTACGTCAGACTCATATTTCTGCCAAGTTTAGGTTGGGGCGGACAATGAACAGACACCAGACGGACAATTGGTCCAAATAGGTCTCTCGTTTGGGCCATGTTTTTTGTTTGGATGACCCAAATGGATGACATGGGTCTCTCCGTTGGAGTTGGCCTGAGGAGGATGGTTTGACACTTGTGTTTCATATGAAGGTGGGATATTGTTTCAGTGGAAGGCGATATTATCTTCGATAGGACGAATCTTAAGATCTGACAGGTCTGTCTCTCGAAGTTGCTCATAGAAATAGGATGTGTGTGTGCATGTGTTCATAAGGTTAGAGTATGCATATAAGAGTCTGTGTCTATCTGCACTCTGGCGAGGACAACCACATGTAAAATGCAAGGAAGTCACATTACTGTGGCATGGCACGTCCGGATGCAGAAAATATCACCATGCACGACTAATCACAGGAAAAGTGCCGTAGAATAACTAAACCTAATGACCTGCCTAGTGGACATTTCACTAGCTAGGGTACCCATCCATCAATCAGGGAAGAAAGAATGGTAGGATAGACATTACGGCAAGCAAAGTAAAGCCCTTTTCTGGCGAGCGTCAATATTCGCGAGGGAAAGCTACGGCCAGAATATCCCAAGATGCTTTTTCTTATTGTATGTATCTAAAGATCTCTTCTTTTTAATATTACTGTAGAATGATACCTATAGCCCATTGGCAGCGTGATGTGGTGTGATGTGATGGAGTTTGTTCTTATCGGATTGATGATTAACCAGTCCTAGAGATTTACATTGACATGGCGATCGTGCATTCTCTTTCGTTAGTTCCATACTGATGGAAAATATCGGTTTACCAGGTGGATATATGTGTTTGAAATTAATCAAACTCTTTGATTACCAGCAGGATATGGAAAGTAACCACTCATTTCTAATACAGGAATTCTGCTATTTAAAAAAACAGGACATGAGCAAAAACTCAGACTATAGTCCTATTTGACGAAAAACGTTTGATTGGCTGCTAAAGTGTGCACAACCATATGTATGGTAACTGTTTGGGAACGGCGCGCCGGCCGAACTGCTCGGCCGGTCGCGACGCGTCACGCGCCCTCCAGCTCACCCACGTGTACATGCGGGTCCACCCCACCGCTTCCCCTCATCCTCTTATCCCCTTTCTGGTCGAGCCCAACCATTCGTACCCAACTCCTTTCCTCAATCCATCTAATCCCAATCTTCAGCCTCCGCAACCACTGCTTTACCGGCCATGGCCAGCCACGCGCACATCAATCTTTGCCGGCGAGCTGTCCTGCTGCGGTGCTCGCGCAGCTCCTACTTCCCCCCATGGATGTTGTTCTACCTTCCTCATGGACGCGAGAGGGCCGGCGGCCATGGGACAGTTTCAGAAACTGGTGGTGCTTCGAGGCACAGATGAAATAGCCATGGCGCTGCAGCAATCCATCGGTGCTGCAAACTAGCGGCTGCCGGTGATGGAGACGACACGCTCCGGTGCTACAACCGGCTAGCTTTTTTGCTGGAACCAAGCTGGCGAAAAGTTGCAGCCAACTTTGCCGGTGATGGAGACGACGCGCTCCTAGTGCTACAACCGGCTGGCTTTTTTGCTAGAATCACACCGGTGAAAAGCTACAACCAGCTTGCCAGCGATGGAGACGACGCGCTCCGGTCCTACAACCGGCTGCTTTTTTGCTGGAACCGGCCGGCAAAAATGCTGCATCCACATCGACCAGCGTTTGCAATCGGATGACCAGTCCATTTGTTCTTGGTGCCGAATTTTTGTTTTGCTACAACCGGCAAGTTTTTTTGCCGGATTAGTGAGATGTTTTGTTGCGATCGTCGCCGACCACATGTTTTTTCTGCTGGAACTGGCAACATTTTTTGCTGGAACTGTGTTTGTTCTTTGCTACCACGTAATTTTTTTGTTTTGCTGGAATCTATATCTATCAATACTACTGTTAAACAATCGAACATTTTCTTTTCTATAACCATCCCGTTTTGTGTATCCAGACTAATTTCTGCCGCCAGATGATCCCACTTAATGAGATCTGACGGACTAAATAGATCTGATTAGAGGCAACGATTGCATGTAGCAATTATCTTTGACTGACCATACTCCACCGGACGAGAATTCCCACGCCACGCCCAGTCCGAAAAAAGAAAAGCCTCGCACGATCTGGATAATGATGGTCCCATCGATTTGCACACGACGCCCCAGCCCTGCGGCGTCCTCGCACGACGCCCAACCTGCATCCCCGCCGTCCTGCTGCCCTAGGTCCGCGGTCCGGTGGCCATGCTGCCCACGACGCCGACGATTTTTACTGGGAGGCCGCGGACGAGCGAGGCGTCGAGGTGGAGTTCCAGCCCATCGAGGCAGCCCGCCGTCGCGTCTGCAATTGCCACATTGGATGCCACGTTGGTCATAGTCCCATCCACACCCAAGCAATATTTGAAGAAAAGTCCCCTTTTATATATTAAACTAACTGAAACTAAAAGCACTATATCTGACAGTAGCCTAATTGAACTGAAAACACCTAACTGAAACCAAAAAGAGAGCTCGACACTTCACGACACGAACAGAGCAGAGCATACCACGGCGACGTCCTATGGACAGCTGCCCGCTTGCCTCCGCGTCATGCCCCCTCGATGGCCTTGCGTCCTCTGCTGCCGCAACCTATGCAGCATATGGCCGACGGCAACATGTGCTCCTCTGCTGCCGCAGCCAGTCGCCGATGCAGCATACGGCCGACGGCGAAGACGCTGCAAATAAAAATTAACAACAAGACATTCTATGTTTTAGCATGATCTATTTTTTAAATCGCAGAATACAAAAAACTTTCCAACAACAACATTCCCACGAGCACAGAATTCAGGCATAAGTCATAGGAAAATTCATAGGTAAATTATGACATAATTCATAGCTAAATTCAGGAGCTGGAGGAAGTGGTTCGGGCAAGATTCAGACCAAACGAAGAATTAAGGTTCAGGCTAAATCTAGAGCTAGCCAAAAGACATGTTTAGATCAGAAACAAACCAACACAGTGCAGGATTTAGAGCATTGCAAATAAAAAGTTCATTCACCATGTGTTGGCATCACAATAGTATTACTCCTCCTGAGTGCTTCAACAAAATGTCCTTGTATCATCCAGCCAACAGAATATGCCACTTTGTTCAAACACCGCTATAAAGAAATTAGAATTTTCCCCTGCAAGTAGAAGTGCACAATTGTTACTTGTCACTAAAAACGCTAACTATTGTTAGTGAAATGCATATTATTTATTGTACAATATTTTACAACAGCACTTCCAAATCTGCATCTACATATATCAAGTATTGTTCCTAACAAACTATATTACAGTAAATTCCGCCACTCCATTCTGAACCTATATCAAACTATAGTACAACATTTTCTGAACCTATATCAAACTGCAATACAGTATTTTCTGAACCTATATCAAACTACAGTACACATTGATGATAACAGGATAATGCACAGGGGAGCGCACAACGACATCACACATTGATCATAGGCCCAAAGAGGCATATTTACGTGGATGAGGTTCATGAGCACATCAGACGATAGACTACTGAGCATGAATAGGTAGACGTCAACATAATAACCATGGCACCGAAGCTTTATGACCCTCTACACACGGACATCGCCTTCACCGAAACTGAAACATAAGGGGCAAAAGCATTTTGAAGGTTGTTGCAGGTCAGCTGATCGACTTTCCCATTTCTACTGCAGGCACCAAGTCCAGGATATACGCTTGGAAGGTGTGCACCTACAGCACACATGTAATGGGTAGAGGTCAGTGTACAAAAATATGAGAATTGGAATTAAGAAATGGAATGATGGGAAGGGAATCCAAGTATGTTTTAACCTGACTAAAAGACAGTCTCTCCAAGTAGCCTGACAGTTTGGATGAACAATGACATGGTTCTGATAACAGTCACCGTCGCTCTGAAGCAACCAAGTGATTTGGCAATAAGTTCCTGTGAGCCGGAGCTCAAGCAGAGGAATCGCTAGTACATCCATACTGATAAAAGACCATCCATTTACAATACTTGTTTCCAAAAGGCTAAGGTCACCAAAATACATCATTCTTCATGAAATGATGCAAGCAATGAAAATGATATGGTGCAATGTGAAATGATAACAAAGGCCCAAGAAGAGATCAATTAGAAAACATGAAAGGAAGGCATACAGACAAGGTAAATACCTAGTAAAGGGTCCTACTTCTTCCGACTGTTCTTGCCCACAGTCATCGGGCAACAGTAAGCACAGATGGTTCAAACCTGGAAAGAAAGGACATGACAAGCAGGAATAGCATTAGCCATGGAAAGAGACACCGTGAGGCAAAGGAACAGTAAGAACCTCTTTGCATTGGTTGTTACATCAGTAAGTGCCAACCCGTCTTTCTCAATGATGATCTGACTGAGGAATTTTGCGTTTGGAAGCGATCACCTCGTTGGTTGAACCCAGCATCTCATCAGCCTGTAGGAGCAAATATAAGCAGGAATTAGTACTTTGAAGCATGCAACATAAAAGGGAAAATAAAATATGTGTTGAAGGATTAAGGAAAGTAAAACAAATATTATGTGTTGAAGGATTAAGGAAAATAATGCTAAACATTACCAATAAATGAATCTATCTTTGATAAGAAACAAGGACCGCATCCCTAAAACTGTTTAATAGCAGAGCATACCTTGAAAACAAAATGCTTGTACATCAATGCAGAGTAGACACCAACACATCCGAATAGAAACAGCAATGCCATGGACAGAGCAGAAACACAGAGATTAGGGTTATGGAGAATAGCAGATCATTAATAGCAGAAAAATTGCAAAACAATAAATTTTCTAAGAGTTATCTTATACATAGGACAACAAAAACACGGAGGCATCATTTGAAAGAAAAGAAAACCATGGATATACAAATGGAGAAGCTTACCACTATGTCTTATTATCTTGCAATAAATGATCTTCTTGGTACTTGAAGCATGGGCCACTTTGTTAGCCCTCAAACATATTAGAAGATCAGTCTTCCATTCAAAATCAAAACCTCAACCTTCGCTAGCTTAACCGGACACACCAAACTGCAGAGCGGAAAAATTTAGTGAACGAAATGACAGAGGCTAGGAAGGCACATTAAGGAGGTAGTTAATAAGAGGGAGAGTTGGTTGTTTTCAAGAAACGGAGAGATCATTTATTACAACACAGTACGGCGCTTTTTCTTCCCAAGGGAAGTTTAGCTTGTCTGAAAACTTAAGTCGAAGCACCCGAAGAGGACCATCCTACCCATCAATTAAAAAAATAGTGACTTCAATATTCTGGCCAATTTTGATGTATCATGCTTTTTGAAACTACAGTAAATGTACCCTGTTCTAGCTGTTGTTGGTTAAGATCTGAGATATACAGTGAAAAGGAGAGCATTAGTCCTAACAAATGCATCTTAGACTCTTAGTGAAGCTCCAAATGAGAATCTCTCATAATTATTTTGAGATGCCTTATTCAGTTAACCAAACAAAGCATGTTCATCTTCATAAAAAGGCAGGAGAGGCATCATACCACTATCCGTGAATTGGGCTGGGGCTCTTTGGTGCTAGCTCTTCCATTTTCAATTAAGTTGCTTGTTCTTCTCTGGGTATCCTGCCATAAACCGTGGATGGCTTTTTTTAAAAATAATTATACATACGGATTAAGCATACAATAGCGGCAGCAGCAGCATACAAGCCTACAAATAATCAAACCTAGAACAACAACAGCGTTTAAGGAAACACCTTACTCTTGCTGTGGAGGAAGGAATAGCACATCAAGCAGTGTAGGGAAGCAATTGGTTGGGAGGAATAACAATAAACCTTAGAAGCCCACTCGGTGTGCTCCCTCTCCGGCCGACCCGCAAGACAGCCCCAACGCCACGCCACCGTCCCAACCGTGAAACAGCCAGAGAAGCAAGGAAGATGGTAAGAAACAAGCGAAATAAAAGGTAGTGGGCTCCAATACAAACATTAACCAGCCTAAAGATGTTGTTATTAGAAACATGACACCGTGGTTTCTGCTGGTTTATCAACAAATTAAAACAAGCCATTGAACCGACAACTTGCTTACTCTTAACCAGATGAAATCAAGGACCAACAACAAACAATAAAAGTCAAGAACAACTTATATGCAATAAAGGTATGAGAGAGAAGAAATATTCACATAAGACGGCTATAAACACTGGAGCAAAAATAAGCAACACCTTTAAATACAAATAAAAAGGGTTCAGGGTTCAATGCATAGTAGGCTCAGATTTGCCTTTCCTCGATCATATAATCTACCCCCGCCATCTCTTGTCACCAGATTAATCTGTTTATACAGTGGAGCTGTCCTGGTTATCACTCAACGAGAATGACCATCCAAGGACAGAACAATAAGTATCACATGATCAAAAAGGATTCTAGAGACAAGAGGGAGGACCCAACTTGATACCCACAGGTGCCTTGATTGCTCAAAGGCACACTTATTTCAGCCACACCGAATCATCATCGCCCTAGCAAGGATGGCTTCCGACCGGTGGGGCACGTGCGAATAAAAAGGTTTCAGGGTTCAATGCATATGGGCTCAGATTTGCCTTTCCTCATCATATAATCTACCCCCATCATCTCTTATCACCAGATCAATCAGTTTATACAGTGGAGCTGCCCTGGTTATCACTCAATAAGAATGACCATCCAAGGACAGAACAATAAGTATCACAGGATCAAAAAGGATTCTAGAGACAAGAGGGAGGACCCAACTTGATACCCACGGCTAATCATCATCACCCTAGCAAGAATGGCTTCCGACCGATGTGGCACGTGATTCAAACGCGGTGGGGCAGGCTATTTACGCGCGGTGGCACGGTCGAGGTGAAACTGTTCAATTACAACAATAACTTTTTTTATTCGACGGACGAGGTCATTCCAGGGCTCGATCCGACGGCTCAGATCGCATCAAGCAGCCAGATCCAACGGCCAGGAATGCCAAGCGGCTGAGGAGGCTGGAGGATGACCGGCATCCTAGAGCAACTGCTTAAACCATTGAGTACAAAAGTCATTCATGCCAACCACAAAAAGGAAATAATCTGCAATGCAAGGCTAATATGATTTATCTATTGCCAATCACTGTATCCATTTAAATTATGATCTGAACATATATACTTTCCAGTCACATTGCATCATCTTTTTAACTGAACTAAACCTCCAAAGTTATGTCAATGATTAAATATCGCATTAATGTAAAATATGGTAATGGGGTGGTTTATTTGGGTCAAAAAAGGCAAACAACACAACATAGAGTATCCAATTAAGCATAGCAATTAACAATCAGGGATACTAATGAGGGAACTCTGAAAATGGATAGATCACCTCAAATAATGATTATCTCAAAGATACCTAGGCTAGGCAAGTGAAACCGACAATAAGGGTAAATAGAGCAGCCGTTCCTGGCAAAGGCTGAAATGCTTAAAACCCACTAAACACCAATGCTGACTATTGGATATTTTGCCAAACGCACCATCTATTCTTATCTTAATTCATCGATGATGGCACAACAGGTGTATTGCTCAATCTATCTATCCAACTAATTGAAAGTACATGTAGTCCCCATGTGTGGTTTTGGTAATTAATTAATGACAATCCTTATGGACTAATGTTTGCATTGAGATATACATTTGAAGATTAGTCACATTGGAAAATGATTGAAGAATAATAGAAGAAAACTCCTTTGAAGCAACAATTACATCGAGATGATCAAAATGGAGTTCATTGGAGTATCTTAAGGGTTTCCATGCTTAGAGCTATGGTTTGAGCCATAATGGATCAAGATCTTAAAGAGGATGATTTGAATGATGAATTCTAGGAGTGGCTCAAAGATATGATCATAATGGACTCATGTGTTGAGTCATGATTGAGCAAGCTATTCAAGTGAAGAATTCAATATATCCTTCATGACGTCAAGATTAAACATGGAGTAGAGATATAGGTTGACCAAGTTGAAGCTCAAAGATCGAACTCTAAATGGTCAACACACGAGCGCAAATGATGCACCACATAGGATCTTGTGGTATGATAAGAAATTATAAATTGCACTATGTGTACTAACCCATACTATGTGTTGTCTATGTTTTTGAGGGTTAGGTGATTCTCATGGGCTCGCATCGAGAAAGAGATTTCAAGTGTCTATGAGAGGATGACATCAAGTGTTGGTGATCATGGTTGACAAGGGCAAGTTCAGGATAACCATCCCAAAGGATTACATGCTTGAAGCTTGTGGATGATCACATGATGGACAAGTGAAGATGAATACAAAGCAAAGCTTCCCCACATTGTGTATGAGGGAGAGACTTGAAGACTTCACCAATGTCTTGCCTTCATCTTGAGCCAAGAAGAAACATCAACATCAAGCTCAAGTGAACGGCTCGTGTCAAAGGTATTAGTTCCTTTGACGTTAGTGTTGTGGAGTGATGACCACCAAAGAAACATATACACTCAAGAATGGATTCTTGATAGCTATGTAGTGTAGCTATTTTATGATTCTTGAGTTATAGGGATCCCACACTATTAAGAGGGGATCAAAGGGGTTTGTGATGGATTTGCTCAAGTCAACATCTTCTATACCCAATTCCACTCATATCCTATATACCAAAGAAAAGCCAAAGCCAAATAGTTTCCCAAAATATATGATCTAACCTTTGCATAATTTGAACCCTCCATTTGGTTTATTTTGGGTGGTTCTCTATCTGAGGACTTGGAGCTTTTCCATAGCTTCAAAACGAGCCCAAGATCATCAAAATCGGAGTCCGGATGTGAAAGTTATGCATGTTTTAGTTTTGGGGTTCCTGCTGTTATTTTGGCCGGACGTCCGGTAACGTCCGGAAATCCGTCGCCAATCCAGAATCAAGCGGACGGAAATCCGGTAAGTTCCGGACGTCCGGTCTCCGGCATCCGGAAAATGTCGGACGTCCGTCAAACCTGTTTCAAAATATCCTGATACATTAAATGCGATGGCGTGCTACAGCCGTCGGACGTCCGGTATTCCACCGGACGTCCGGTGCTGTTTGCCACCGGACGTCCGACACTTTCTGAGCAGTATTCCCCCAACGGCCAGATTTGTGCCCATACTATAAATATCCTTCACCACTTCGTGGAGGGTTGAGCAACACAACTATCTTGACCCACACTTGAAGAAAAGCTCCTCTCCTTCTCCTACCTCAAATCTTAGATCCGGAGAGATCTGTGAGAGTTCTTGTGAGAGATTCCAATCAAGTGATAGATCCACTTCCTCTCCTTCTCTTGACCAAAGGAATTCGTGATTTGAGCAAGTCTTGAGCATTTCCCCCTTGATCTTGTTACTCTTGGAGGTTGGAGACTCCTAGGCGGTAGGAGTGCTCCGGTGAGGAATCAACTTGTGATTTGTCCCCCGGAAAGTTTGTGAAGGTTTGGAGGCCACCTCAACGTCTTCCACTAGCGGTTGGGAATCTCCTTCGTGGTGATATCTCAAGGAGAATAGGGTGAGCCTTCGTGGCGTTGCTGTGCCTTCGTGGTAACATCCACCTCTCTAACGGTGACTAGCTTCCCTCCAAGGAAGTGAACATCGGGATACATCATCGTCTCCGTGACTTCGGTTATCCCTAACCCTAACTCCTTACTTGTGGTTTACCTTGGTAACTTGAACGCGCATTCACTATTCTTGTTGTCCTCATTATATTGTGTTGGTTACCATATCATAGAGATTATTTAGGCCAACACTTTATAGTCCGCAATTCATACTTCCTACTATTGTTCTATCTTGTGTTTAGTGTGAATTGCTAGCTTGCAACATATCTTGTGTAAGCTTGTAATGCTTACTTGAGTTTGCTTGTATCAGTCAATTCCATATATTGTGATACAATTTGTGTAAGCTTGTATTGCCTACTTGTGGGTGTGTGTATTATTCATTTCCATATCTCGTGATATACATTGAGTAAGTTTGTGTAACTTACTTGTGCTTACTCATATCCTCGTTGTTCCCATCTTGTTTATGCTAAGTTGTTGGTGCACTTAGTGAGCCTAGTATATTTAGGATTTGTGCCTGAAAAGTATCCGCTTAGTTTATTTCCGCATTAGGATATAGCCAAATCCGTAAAAGATTTTAAAATGCCTATTCACCCCCCCCCCTCTAGGCGACATCGTGGTCCTTTCAATTGGTATCAGAGCTAGGTCTCTCCTTATTAGGCTTAACCGCCTAGAGAGTAACGATGCCGACTAGTGAACTAGTGCATGATGACACATTTTGTTTTAATGGCACAAATTACATTATGTGGAGACTACGCATGCTTTGTCACTTTCGGGCCATGGGTCCAAATGCTTTGCGGATTGTGGTTGTAGGGAATTCAAATCTAAAGGATGGACAATCTCCGTCACTTGGTGATATGCATCTTGATAGTGAAGCTTTAAGTATCATTCACCAAGCTATAACCTTCGAGGTGTTCAAGTCAATTTCGTCTTGTTCGTTGGCTCATGATGCTTGGACCAAAATTGAATATATATATGGTGGGTCCAATCTTCATGAAGATAATATTCTTTATGGGGAGTTAATGGAGGAGTTCTCCACATTTTTAAATCATGAAGAGCTCTATTGCTTCCACCTCCGATTACTTGCATACCTCAACATCTTTCACTTCACCAACATGTGGCATACCACAAGAGGAAATCAATAAAGATGAGGCATGCTTGATTGATGAAGAATCCTCCTCTCCAAAAGAATCATCATCAACCCCTTGTGTTCACATGTGCCTCATGGAAAGATGTAATGACGAGGTATCATCTTCTCTTAGTGATAATGATGATAGTTGTAATGAGGAAGATGATGAAGTCTTGACTCAAAATCTCTATGAGATTGGGAAAACTCTTCGTAGAGCTAAAAATAACACTTATAAAAGGTTCCAAGATGTTCTTGCTTGCTTTGAAAAACGTAATGATTTATTTCTCAACGAGGAAGCTAAAAGTGAACAGCTTGAACATGAACTTGCTAAGGCTCATGAAACGCTTAGTGACTTGAGGTCTTCAAAAGAAGAGATTAACGTTACTCATTGTAAGCTTAAATAGGATTTTGAGCTCCTTCTCCTTGAATGCAATAGTGTCAAGGGAGAGCTCATAAAACTCTCTAAGTCTCATGAGGAGCTTCAATCAACTCATGAGAAGTCACTAAGTTCTACTTGCTCCTCTCATATTGATAATGATGTTTGTGCTACTAACTCGATTTCATGTGAAGCATCAATTTTGAAGGAGAATGTTGAGCTATGTGCTCAACTTGCTTTGCTAACAAGAAATTATGGGAAATTGGGAGAAAGTCATAAAAAGCTCTCAGGCACTCATGATGATCTTCTAATCTCTCATGATGAGTTAAAGTTAGCTCATGAGGCTATGGTCACCAAGGTAAAATCATGTGAGTCTCATGTGGATATTAGCACATCTTCTACTCGAAATGCCTTATTGTCATGTGCTAGTCCTTGCAATTCCTCTCTACATGATATTGGTACATCTTGTAATGAATTGCTCACCATGCCTTGTTGCTCTAACAATGAAGCTTCTACTTCCTCTAGTTCTTTTGTTAATACTAACCTTGTAGAGGAAAATAAAGAGCTCAAGGCCCAAGTCACTAGTTTGAAGAAAGACTTGGAAAAATGTTGTGATAATATATTGAGTGTGCAAAAGGACCCTCAAGACAAAATAGGACTTGATTTCATCTCCAACAAGAAGAAGTCCAGGAACAAGATCAAGTCAAGAATTCGGCCAACATTACTTGCTTCAAGTGCAAGAATGTTGGACACCATGTGAGATCATGTCCATTGAAGAAGAAGGCTTCAAATGTGAAGCATCAAGGGAAGTGGCCTCAAGTTCAATATCAAGATAATGAAAGGCCTCTTCCCATGCCTAACCAAGATAATGCTCTGCAAGTTGAAAAGGTAAAGAAGAAGAGAAAGGGGAGCACATGTTGCTATATTTGCCATAAGAAGGGACACATAGCTTCATCTTGTCCCAACGGTAACATATTTAAGCCTCCTATAGTCAATAATCATTATTCGCTAAGGAAGGATATTGTTGGCAATGTGTTTGCCAAGTTTGTGGGTTCCCAAAGAAGTTTGAAAGTGGACAAGAACATTTGGGTTGCCAAGCCTATTGTTACTAACTTCTTAGGACCCAACTTGGTTGGGGACCATCAAGCTCAAACTTGATCAATAGGTGTGTGGAGGGCATTGTAGACTTGGCTACTTCATGAAGAAAAACTATTTTCACCATATGTTATGGTTAATGCCAAGTCTAGTGGATTATCATCATATCTATCAATCCAATGCTCCTCTTTGCGGTAACTTGTACTTGCATTGTTTACATTGAAAGTTACTATGTCCCTTGCATGTTTAGGTTTTGTACCTAGCATGTGCTTTTATAGTTGTGCTTCCTAGTATGCTTGATTTGTGTTATCTAGCATGTGTAGGTCGCAATGCACTTCATATATTTGTGTGTGTGGTTTCAAGCCTTTATTGCTTCATTAGTTGAATCTTACTTGGCTCTTTTGAGATATTAATGGATCATCACATTATGGGGGAGTGCTATGTTTTACGCTTTTCACAAACCTTAAATGTGTATGTATGTGGGATACCACCTAGTATTGTTAGTGCAATATTATCTAGTTACTATGTGGTATGTAAAGCTCATTTGAAACTCAAATTCTCATCCATTAATTATCCTTAGTTGGGTTTCATTTGCTTCTTGTGGATAATACATGGATCATCATATTGTGGGGGAGTTATATGCTTTGTGCATATCACAATCCTTGTTAATATGAACAATTGAGGGATGCCACTTAGAATTTATATTTGAGATTATCTTATATCTCCGTGGCATGCAATGTCTTGTTTACGTATGGCATTCTTGTGCGGTTTTGCTCATGGTTATCTTTAAAATCATATTTGGAAAATCATTTGATTAAAGCTATTCCAATTATTGCTTTGCATAATGATCTATCTAGTTGGAATGTTAATATTATTCTATCCAAGCATTGTGTTTATTTCTAAACTCTCATGTTATGCTTGTGTTAGTATAGATGATCATGTACTTATTTGGTTTCTACACGAATGATAACCCGAAATACCATTTTGTTTGAATTCATCTTATTGCTCTATATGAGAGTTTGTTATCTCATTGTTTATAGTGTCCTATATCTATTTGAGTGAGATATTCCTATGAGTATGTGTGAAATGCATATCTTATATGCTCATTGTTTTTTTTGTTCATATGTTGAACTTTGGGTGCTATCATATGTTGATTTGTCACTTTGATTCTTTTGGTCAATATTGGAAGTATTAACGGTTATGTGGTCATTTGTCCAATCTGTATCTCCCTGGATTTTGGTAGGCTTGTGCATGCATATTTACTATTTGTAAATTCACATGCCTTGTTTGCCTTATTTGATCCAATATATATATGGCAAATCCATCAAATTCTTAATAGCTATGATGTGCATGAAATTCAAATTCATATCAATAGGCACATATTTAAGTGGTTTTACCCTATGTGTTGTAGTTATGCTAACTACTTTGGACCCAATAAGTTTGGGGACCATATTGTACTTAAAATGTTTTAGGTACATTTGAGAAGCATTGGGTGCTTGGCTTATTCATGAAGGTGGTGGCACTATGAGGAAATTAGAGCCAAGCTTGGACATTTTATTGATCTACAACTTCATACCAATGCTATCTCGGTAACAAGTATTTACTTCATGCATATATATAGAAATGAGGTCAACCTTGTGTAGGTTGCATCATGGCATGAATTTCTTGACTCGTTCCTGTGATACTTGTTTCCTTTCTCAAAGCATCCCAACAATGATCTCTTGTTTCTAGTTGTGATGTCTTTGATGGTTGTGTGTTTGGAGTTCATTAATATACAATAAGATTATATTAAGCCATGTGCCATGCTTTCAAGCAAACATCTCATTGGTATATTTTATGACTCCCGTTTGGATATCTTATTCCTTCCTTTTGTAACTATTTTATGTGTACATCCTTCTTTGTGGATATCATCTACCTAGTATCTTATACACGTGAGAGAAGTTACATCTCTAGTTGATATCCCTATTCTTTCATGTCCACCATTTCATTCACTCTTTATATCTTTTTGGTGGCTCCATGGAAGCATTTGTTGAATGAGTGCATGTCTTACCTCTTTGCATCTTAGTGCACTCATGTTTGGTGAAGATTTGTGTCCTCATGCCTGTCTTGACAAGCCTATTATTTCCTATCTTCATCATGGGTTGTCACAAGCTTTGATTTTTAGGTTGCTATTAGTGAGCTTGTGAACCCATTTGCTTGATATGTGTGTGACCTTCTTAACTTCGTGTGTGTGGGAAGGACATGTCTTGCACCTTGTATCTCATTTACTCAAGGCTATGTTGATGCTTAATTCTCATCCTTATACTAGTCTTCTCAAGTGTTTTTACGTGACCTTTTACACATCATTTTGGTTGTGCCTATTCTTAGGTTGCCTCATGTACATGTTGCTCAACCATATGTTTGTTGCAAATGCTAGGCTTCTTTTCTTATCTATGTTTGCTTGCAATTGTTGTGTGTTCCTATTGATTTTGGGGGAGTGATGATCCTATTTTGTGCACTCGTATCCAAATAAAAAAATCTAAATTGTGCACAAATCATGGGGATCTTCTCTATTTTTCTTAGAACACTCCTTTACCCAAATCGTAATATTCTTTTATCCTTTTGGCTCGTCGGATCTTTTGATTGCTTGCTTCACTTTGTGTTATGAAAATGAGATCAATTTGTGCCATGAGCTTTGTGCCATGTACCTTGCTATTATGACTAGGCTCAAGTTGTATAATAGTTGATTCACTTGTGGATATCATGTTCTTATCAATTGCAACCTTTCTTTTTGTTTATATGAGTTTCTTTATGGATACATATCATGATTATTATTGGCCACTTAGAAATTTTTATACATGAAAACGTTCATATCTTTGTATCTGATTGCATTCTATAGATTCCGAGCTCCTTTAATTGTTCATCATTGAATATGTGCATTTGTTTTCACTCACATGTTGGGATATGCACACATCAAGGACGAACTCGTACTATATTGGTCTGCTAGATGTTTTGTCTTCCATTTTGGCATTTGG
Source organism: Aegilops longissima (assembly GCA_021605205.1). NCBI lineage: Eukaryota > Viridiplantae > Streptophyta > Magnoliopsida > Poales > Poaceae > Aegilops > Aegilops longissima. The sequence goes on from CM038677.1 coordinate 809,673,048, forward strand.
TGCCAATGGGGGAGAAGTTTAGAGGGTCTAAGATAAATATCTTTTGTAATTCTTGTTGTCACTCATGCATATCTACCCTTGTTATATATTCTTATTGCATGAATGAGCATTGTATATAGAGAAATCTCCTCCTAGTTTATGTCAACCGATATATGCAATGACATTCAAAGTTCATTCACACATGCATATATTGTGGGGGAGTTTGCTCTATATACTATGGGTGTACTATCATCAAATGCTTGTGTAGTGTCTTGATGATAGTACAACCATCCCAAGTATACAATTTATTCATTATATAAACCCTCTTGTTGAAATTGTCATCAATTACCAAAATGGGGGAGATTGAAAGTACATGTAGTCCCCATGTGTGGTTTTGGTAATTAATTGATGACAATCCTTATGGACTAATGTTTGCATTGAGATATACATTTGAAGATTAGTCACATTGGAAAATGATTGAAGAATAATGGAAGAAAACTCCTTTGAAGCAACACTTACATCGAGATGATCAAAATGGAGTTCATTGGAGTATCTTAAGGGTTTCCATGCTTAGAGCTATGGTTTGAGCCATAATGGATCAAGATCTTAAAGAGGATGATTTGAATGATGAATTCTAGGAGTGGCTCAAAGATATGATCATAATGGACTCATGTGTTGAGTCATGATTGAGCAAGCTATTCAAGTGAAGAATTCAATATATCCTTCATGACGTCAAGATTAAACATGGAGTAGAGATATAGGTTGACCAAGTTGAAGCTCAAAGATCGAACTCTAAATGGTCAACACACGAGCGCAAATGATGCACCACATAGGATCTTGTGGTATGATAAGAAATTATAAATTGCACTCTGTGTACTAACCCATACTATGTGTTGTCTATGTTTTTGAGGGTTAGGTGATTCTCATGGGCTCGCATCGAGAAAGAGATTTCAAGTGTCTATGAGAGGATGACATCAAGTGTTGGTGATCATGGTTGACAAGGGCAAGTTCAAGATAACCATCCCAAAGGATTACATGCTTGAAGCTTGTGGATGATCACACGATGGACAAGTGAAGATGAATACAAAGCAAAGCTTCCCCACATTGTGTATGAGGGAGAGACTTGAAGACTTCACCAATGTATTGCCTTCATCTTGAGCCAAGAAGAAACATCAACATCAAGCTCAAGTGAAAGGCTCGTGTCAAAGGTATTAGTTCCTTTGACGTTAGTGTTGTGGAGTGATGACCACCAAAGAAACATATACACTCAAGAATGGATTCTTGATAGCTATGTAGTGTAGCTATTTTTATGATTCTTGAGTTATAGGGATCCCGCACTATTAAGAGGGGATCAAAGTGGTTTGTGATGGATTTGCTCAAGTCAACATCTTCTATACCCAATTCCACTCATATCCTATATACCAAAGAAAAGCCAGAGCCAAATAGTTTCCCAAAATATATGATCTAACCTTTGCATAATTTGAACCCTCCATTTTGGTTTATTTTGGGTGGTTCTCTATCTGAGGACTTGGAGCTTTTCCATAGCTTCAAAACGAGCCCAAAATCATCAAAATCGGAGTCCGGATGTGAAAGTTATGCATGTTTTAGTTTTGGGGTTCCTGCTGTTATTTTGGCCGGATGTCCGGTAACGTCCGGAAATCCGGTGCGCCAATCCAGAATCAAACGGACGGAAATCCGGTAAGTTCCGGACCGGAAAATGTCGGACGTCCTCAAACCTGTTTCGCAAATATCCTGATACATTCGTCTGATGGCGTGCTACAGCCGTCGGACGTCCGGTGTTCCACCGGACGTCCGGTGCCTGTTTTGCCACCGGACGTCCGACACTTTCCTGAGCAGTATTCCCCCCAGCGGCCAGATTTGTGCCCATACTATAAATATCCCTTCACCACTTCGTGGAGGGGTTGAGCAACACAACTATCTTGACCCACACTTGAAGAAAAGCTCCCTCTCCCTTCTCCTACCTCAAATCTTAGATCCCGGAGAGATCTGTGAGAGTTCTTGTGAGAGATTCCAATCAAGTGATAGATCCACTCCCTCTCCTTCTCTTGACCAAAGGAATTCGTGATTTGAGCAAGTCTTGAGCATTTCCCCCTTGATCTTGTTATTCTTGGAGGTTGGAGACTCCTAGGCGGTAGGAGTGCTCCGGTGAGGAATCAACTTGTGATTTGTCCCCCGGAAAGTTTGTGAAGGTTTGGAGGCCACCTCAAGGTCTTCCACTAGTGGTTGGGAATCTCCTTCGTGGTGATATCTCAAGGAGAATAGGGTGAGCCTTCGTGGCATTGCTGTGCCTTCGTGGTAACATCCACCTCTCTAACGGTGACTAGCTTCCCTCCAAGGAAGTGAACATCGGGATACATCATCGTCTCCGTGACTTCGGTTATCCCTAACCCTAACTCCTTACTTGTGGTTTACCTTGGTAACTTGAACGCGCATTCACTATTCTTGTTGTCCTCATTATATTGTGTTGGTTACCATATCATAGAGATTATTTAGGCCAACACTTTATAGTCCGCAATTCATACTTCCTACCATTGTTCTATCTTGTGTTTAGTGTGAATTGCTAGCTTGCAACATATCTTGTGTAAGCTTGTAATGCTTACTTGAGTTTGCTTATATCATTCAATTCCATATATTGTGATACAATTTGTGTAAGCTTGTATTTCCTACTTGTGGGTGTGTGTATTATTCATTTCCATATCTCGTGATATACATTGAGTAAGTTTGTGTAACTTACTTGTGCTTACTCATATCCTCGTTGTTCTCATCTTGTTTATGCTAAGTTGTTGGTGCACTTAGTGAGCCTAGTATATTTAGGATTTGTGCTTGAAAAGTATCCGCTTAGTTTATTTCCGCATTAGGATATAGCCAAATCCGTAAAAGATTTTAAAACGCATATTCACCCCCCCCCCTCTAGGCGACATCGTGGTCCTTTCACTAATGTATAGCCTTCAACCATCTATGTCGATGCATCTCACCTCTAACTGAACTGTTACCACCCAAAACATAAATACACTGCATATTTACCAAGAAAAGTAATCCTTGATTTCTCTTTGCATAGCAATAATGAAATTAAACAAAGGAGAACATAATGCTTACATAGACATGAAAAGCAACAAAATTAGATATTTTGTCAGAAGCATAGCACACACATGATAAAGTAAAAGCCCAGAAAAAGAAACAAATTGTGAGAGGAATGGAATATGGAGAGAAACAACCTTGGAATCAAAGTGAGAGGGGGATCACATGTACGTGCTGCTTCCAAGGATTGCCTCATTCTTCAGGCCATTGCAGATATGAAAATAAAAGAGAGAGAGAGGTGAGACATCGAGAGAGAGAGAGAGAGAGAGAGAGAGAGAGAGAGAGAGAGAGAGAGAGAGAGAGAGGATGCTCCACGATAAACCGTGGCGAGCCAGCGTGCTACACAGAGCAAATGGATGGAATCGAGGCCTTGGCACAAGGCGCTTGTAGGACTGGATGTAGAGGAAGAGGAGCACGTCGTGGAGGTCAGCCTCCCACGCGCCGTCCGCTCTTGGGTCGTCGTCATCGCCGGGAGCACGGCGGCGAGCGCCTGAAGCCAGCGCTGCCTTGTCGGCGGGGATCTGCAGCGGCTCATGAGCACCGCGGCACCCACGCGCCAGGCGCCACGAGCCGAGCAGGAGGGCTCGGGAGCCGCCGCCATGCCGGGGACCAGCTTCGCGGACGGGAGGGCGGGCGCCCACTCGCCGCCGCCTTGCCCTGCTGCTGCTCCTCCCCGCTGCCGCCGCCGTCGTGCTCCTCGTCCTCCCTCCGCTTTTGCTCATCGTTGTTGGGGAGAGGGGGGGCTTTGCTGTGGTGGATCTGGCCGCCGACGGCGCGGGGAGGCGGGTGGCGGCGGCGGGGGCGATGTGGGCGGGAGGAGAGGAGGCGTGCGGGAGGGGAGGCGAGGGGAGGGGAGGGGAACGAGAGAGAGGGAGAGGAGGCGCGCGGGAGGGGGAGGGGAGCCGGCTAGGGTTGCCTCCACGGGAGTCGGCCCTTTTATACCCCGGGCGAGTGAAATGATGAAAATGCCCCCGGCGGGGCAGGCTATTTACGCGCGGTGGCACGGTCGAGGTGGAACTGTTCATTGCAACAGTAACTATTTTTTATCCGACGGACGAGGTCATTCCAGGGCTCGATCCGACGGCTCAGATCGCATCAAGCAACCAGATCCAACGGCCAGGAATGCCAAGCGGCTGAGGAGGCTGGAGGTTCACTGGATCTCTTATTTCTCGATTGCACCCTCTTTTGTATTATTGACAAAGACGGTGCCACTTTGCTACAGTTTCTATCATCAGCCAAAAAAGCACCCTGTTTTGGTGAATGGCAGCCATGTTTGTAACCCATTTGCAAGGTCTGGCACATGGAATTAAAGAATAATGCATCAACAGATGTTAATTAATTTACGATCATATCTCAGTGTGTATGATGTAGCGTGTTCTGTTTTCTGTGTACAAATTATGTTGTGTGCAGTTCTCAAGCTCTTAATATTTCTGACGCCCAATTAGAATGGGTCTTCTTATCATTAACTACACAAATGTATAATCTTTCCAAAGAAACCAGTTCTGTTTCATACAACCAATGGCCTAATTATTTTATCTCCATTTTCCTTCTAATTAATCTGTTCACTTACCTTCCATTTAATATTTGTATGATGTTTCCATTGGCATTGATTATTTGTATAGGAGATGATGTGGGGCCATAGGTCTTGGTATTTTTTTCCTTCTATAATTGCATCGGTGCATGCGATTCTTCCATGGAGTGTTAACCTGTTCTTGGAATGAAGGGTAAAAGAAGCAGCAAATCTGATGTTTTGCGTTCTCTAGCTTTTCTGTATAACCTTTTACGCTTCAACAAGTCCATCTAAAAAGAAAAACTTCATACAGAGAGACGGAGAAAGAAGCCAGGAAGGAAAAGTCACCACAGTAATCATAAACAAATATCATATGTGAGGTTCGCTTAGATTTTTTCCTAACCAATATTTGTTACATATTTCTGCCGTATGCATTTTATTTTGACATTTATAGAACCAGTGTAGTTTGCTAACCAATATACTGTTGCACCTAGCACATTAAAATATGTATAAATGGCTAAGAAGTTGAAGCTGCAGAATGTTCTTTGTTAAACTGGAATTGATTTTTTCACACTAGCAAACTTCAATGGTTTGAAAACTGGCAGTGCATAACATTTCTATACAGTTATTTCCGTACCAAATATGCATATCGTTTCGATTAAAACCATTTTGATTGCTCAATCCCGTAAAGAGTAATTGATATTGCGATTTATGTTGCTTTGAGACATCGATAAGCAAATGTTGAGTATCCAGAAAGGCGGGTATGCATATCCCCCTGCCCCCCGTTATGCTATATGTATGAAGGACGTTGTTTGTTGTCTTTATGAGTTGAGAAAATTAGATATGTGTTTTCAATTATGTAAGATGTATTTTTGTGTTCCTAAAAGGCATTACATAATGAGTGTGGTCTACCATTTTTCCCACTCAATGCACACATGAAGCCTAAAGTCTCGCGATCAAAGTTGTTCATGCCTGATCAGTCTATTTTTGGTAATCACAACATGTATCAGATTGTTTAACATTGGTTTCAAATTGGGATAACTGAGTTGTCATCGTGATGCAACGGAGGGTTAAGACAAGTGACGATGAGGCACTAGTAGAAAAAGGGCCTATTGTCCCGGTTCATAAGGGCCTTTAGTCCCGGTTCTGGAACCGGGACTAAAGGGTCGTTACTAAAGCCTCCCCCTTTAGTCCCGGTTCTTACACGAACCGGGATTAAAGGCCGTCCACGTGGCCGCTGCCTGGAGGTCCACCTATAGTCCCGGTTGGTAACACCAACCGGTACTAAAGGAAATTTTATGATTTTTTTTGAAAATTTTCTTTTTTATTTTTTTTATTTTCAAATTTCTGAATTATTTTAACCTCTAATCTCTAATCACCCTCATCACTACTCAATTTAACCTCTAATCTCTAATCACCCATTACAAATCATCTAACTAACCGAACGGTCACCCATCTCGCTACTCCAGCCTGAGCACGCTTAACTTCCGGTTTCTATTCTCCCTCGTTTCCAAGTCTGCACTTGTTGTTTTCCTGACAATAGTAAGATGTTAATCCTATTAACCCTCAAGAATTTAGCTTGAGCATGAAGTCACACATTTCACTGTTTGAGTTTGAAATTATTGTTCTAAAAAACAATAATTATTTAGTAACACTAATATTTCTTGAATAAGTAGTTTGACCATAGTTTGACCACAGTTTGACCAGATTTGACCAAAATTCAAAAATACTGAAATAATTATTTAGTAACACTAATATTTCTTGAATAAGTAGTTTGACCATTGTTTGACCACAGTTTGACCAGATTTGACCAAAATTCAAAAAAACTAAAATAATTATTTAGTAACACTAATATTCTTGAATAATTATTTAGTAACACTAATACTTCTTGAATAAGTAGTTTGACCAGATTTAACAAAAAATAAAAAAATAAAAAAACTGAAATTTGAGCATAACTTTTTTTCCTTTTAGAATTTGAGGATTCTAAAAATTTGCAAACAGGCCATAGGCCGTCAAAATCGGATGCGGATTTTCGTGCTGAACATTTTGATATATTATACGTATTTTTTCTGACATAGTATGCAAAAGTTATACCCGTTTTACATTTTCCCTACACTTTTTGCAAAACATGTCCAAATTTAAGTTTTTAAAATTTCCTAACTAGTAGATGTAGTAACATAACTACATCTCGAAGGATTTAATTTTGAAGTTTTATCATTTTCTTTTGTTTTTACAAAACTGAAAAGCGATCGACGCTTACCGGGGGGGGTGGTACAGTTTGAAAATGGGACCTTTAGTGCCGGTTCGTGCCACGAACCGGTACTAATGGGCATCGCACCCATTAGTACCGGTTCGTGGCACCAACCAGAACTAAAGGTCCCATTTGAACCGGGACTAATGCCTTTGCCGCCCTGTTTTCTACTAGTGAGGAAAGGCGGCTGCTTGATATAGATGCTAAAGCTGTTGTGGCGGTTGTAGAAGCTTGGGATTTGGATGGTAGAATTATGTTATGTTTATAAGGCCAGGTTAATAAAATAGAGAATGCACTTGGAGAGATGGCTTGTGTTGATTCTCACCAAATAACTTACCATTTCGTTCTGTAGTATGGACTGAACTGGGAGAAGGAAGCAATTAATAATTTAATTGAGAAGGCATATGTGAAGCTGAAGTATATGAGCTAATGTTTAGGTACATTATTTCTTCAACCATTCAAAAGTCAAAGTGTATATCACTGTTGTAAATCAAGTGGAATATATGTGTTGCCATATCTATTCTGTTCCGAGTTCAAGATTTGAATATATAATTTTGGCTCGGTAGTTTGTGTTTCTGTCGTGCAATTGGATCATCGCAAAATATGATATGAAGTCTTAATGTGGTGCTTTAAATGACAACTTCTATGCAAAGATTTTGGTTTCTGTATATGACAAATGGATGAACATGTGACTGTTATCCATAGCCCGTCCAGTTTTCAAACAACTGTGGACAGCTCTAGAATACATTGTTGACTAATTATTTTAGGATGCCCAAATGGACATAACATATGATTATTTCCTAATTGTACATTGTTTTCAGATTAATTTTTGTTATTGTTTTCATTTACGTGTAGACTGAAATTTAACTCTAAGCTCCATATACTCCCCAATAATGCGAAGTAAGGTCCAATTACATAATATGTTACAGATTTCTATGTGACATTTTAATGTATTATTTTTTATTTTTCATGATTCCAGTAGTGTTCTTTAGTATTCATGATTTCTTTGCACCATTACTTCAAACTAAGCTTTTGCATGTCTAAATCCCTAGGGTTGTTCTAGCGCCAGTTGAGTTGGTAGCTTCCATAAAAGGCCTCATCACGAAGAATCTTAACAAATACTTCACATTTCCGACTACTTTTCTAATAATGAAACTGACACTTCGGATTGATTTTTATCATGAGTATTGCTGGAGTTCTTAGAGTATTAATTGATTTTTCATGACCAAAAAATTGCATGAGCACATGCTTTCTCCATCATTATTTGTGACTCAATTGCCATGACCAAACACATGTTGTAGACAGATGGCCATCGTAATATACTTGCACTATGATAAATTCTAGCATTTCGTCAAACTCGTTTAAATTATATATTGATTTGTAATATTATTTATTAATATTATAATACCTTTTCTCTGGATGTGAGCTCTCAAATCTGCTTGTAATATTAGTTAAAACGTGCGTTGCACGTGCACACTTACTAGCGAACACCAAATTATTGCAAATTTGCTACCACCGGCGTTTTGATTTGCTGGAGCCGGCTCCAGTTTTTGCTACCACGGGAATTTTTGGGTTGCTGGAACAACACACAATTTTCCATTGTTTGCTACCACTTGCGTTTCAGTTTGCTGGAACCAATTGTATTCTTTTTCTACCATTGTTGCTTGCTGCGAGCCATGGCGTCGTCGCCATTGATTCTGCAGGGGACAGGGGGGTTGGCAGCACCGGTGAGGGGCGTGCGGGTGGCTACTATTGACGGCGAGGGGACGGATGCGCACTGCGCGATTCGTTGAGGAGGGGGAGGGGGGAGGGGGGGGGGGGGAGGGGTTTGCAGCCGCCATGGCTCCCTGTGTTTTCTTTTCTCAGCTCAAAAAGGCGACCAGCGATGGTGGCGACCGAGGACAGCGGCGAGCGTTGGCGGCGAGGCAAGCTGGTGGGGGTGGGCGGAGGCAACAAGGTGGGCGGCGAGGCGACGACTGTCTGGGAGGCGAGCGGAGCTGCGTGGTGACCAGAGAAAGACGACAAAAAGAAGGCACCCATGCGGAAGGGGATAAAGCAGTTTGTGGATAAGAATCTGACGGCCTATATAAACGGAATCGGATGACTGGGCGCGACCGGCCGAAATTTGGGTCGGCGCGCGCCGGCGCGTATCACTGCCCCATATGTAATGGGTAGTTAAGGCAAATTAGATGGAACTGCTTTTGTTATGGTGATTGGAGAGTTATGACTTGTACTTGCTCGTAACTCCCTTTTTGATTATTTTCTACTGTTGATTTTAACCTAGTAATTAAAAATTAAGTTTAATCAACGAGGGTATTATGGTCATGTGTGATTGTTGTTTTAGTACTCCTAACTCTGTCAATAATCCCCCGCATCTGCCTAACCCATCTGGCGAGAGTGAGGCGCCGGCGCGAGGAGCTTGGCAACAACGCCGGCGTGAGGACCTGGAAGCGACGACGCCAACGCGAGGTCTAGGACGCGAAGCCCAGGCTGGGCTTGGTCGTAGTCGCCACTCCCCCAGGTCCTGGAGGGGACGACGGCGCGAGGTCCTGGAGGCTCCGGCTTCCGGCTGCGTTTGGTCGTAGTGGTGGACCAGGCGTGCAAGGTATCTCTTCCCCCGCCCTCATCTCTTCCTTCCGCCTCTCCCTCCTTGCACCTTCTGCCGGCGGCGGAGCAGCTGCTGATTGCAGCACCATGAAATGAAGATTTAGTTAGCAGTTAGGGTTGGACAAACACTGACCTCTGAATTGCCTAATTGTTGATAACAAAATTTTATTAACATAGTATCATTTTGTCCATCAGAATGAGACATGGCATAGCCCTAGCAAATAGTCACTACAGAGAAGAGTCCATGCCAACAGTGCTATAAAAGAGTCGATGCTTATGCTACTCTGTAAAATTATACTCCCTCCTTCCTAAAATATAAGGTGCCAATTGACTTTTCTGGTGTTCCCGCGGCGCGTCGTTAGTCCGACTCTAGCAGACCCTGCTTTTCAGACCGGACCCGAGCGGCGCGCGGAAGCGCGGGGCCCGGAGGTGGACCAACCGCGGCATGTCGCCGCCGGCGAGCTTCCGGTGGAGCGAGACGGAGGAGGACGACTGCCGGCGCGCGTCCTTCTCCTCCGCGAGTTTTTAGTATGTAGTATAACTATGCTTGTAGTTTGTTGATCATGTGATGAACTATGTAGTATGTGATGAACTATGTTTGTGCAGTTTCTCCGGCGAAAATGTTTTTTCAAATTATGCAGGTTTAGATACGGGGTCTGTTCGGGCGCGCTAGTTTTCGAACCGCAAACGCGATCTTCGTGGAACCGCAAACGCGTTTTGCGGGTCAAATTTATGCAGGGTCTGCTAGAGTTGCTCTTATAACCCTTCTACTCAATTCTCTCAATGTGCCATCTTGTTCATTTTGCATATGAATATATACAGTTGTGCAAAAACTTACTAGCTTCTTACAGTTTCATTCTTAAGTCTAAAACATCGTTGCATTCATATATTCAGATACTATGGTAACTGCAGTTCTTTGCAGGATACTGGTAACTGCATTGTGTTATGTCTAATTCAGGCATGAGAATAAACATTGCAACTGCAAGCATTCTCATCATCCAAACTTCTAAATTTCAGCAACATACTTGACCATCCAGGTCGTCATAAAGCGTTTATTGAGATGCCTGTTATACTGCCACTAACCCACTACACAACCTACAGCTTTCTCTAGACAAGAGGCTACCGCTGAATCATTGTCATCGACGAAGGCCATCCAGGGGGGATGGCGCCTCCTCTGAGACGCTTCGTCACTACCGCAGAGCGTCATGGCTTTGCCGACAAGACGACCGTCGGGTACCCATTGTCGCGGCTACTTGTAGGACTTCCAGGGAATCTTCCAGTCCATGGTTGGCTGGTTGCCATCGTAGGAGCCCTCCGGGGTTGGGATTTGATTCGCGAGCCTATGCGAGGGATTTGGTAAGGACGATCTGGGGAAGGACGCACGACTCGAGGCCTTGGGTTGGGATCTTGGATCACAAGCTTTAGGGGGGTAAATATTTACAAAGAAGGCAGGTAAATGTAAATATTTGCTTGATTGCACGTGAGCCATTGGATTTAAATCGTGGGGCTGAAAACGAAGGGATACGGGGATAGACGACACACCTCGGATTCACAGGATATGTTGCATATATGTGAAGTGCGCCATTGTAGAAGAGAGGCAAATATGCCGGCTCACCACCTAGCTAAACTAGGCTTATCTCTCCCCAATGGAGGAGTGCTTGTATCGGGTGATGATGTACCAGCTCCTGTAGCTGACGCTGTAATGGGCGATTTTGCCCAAGTGGTTGCATAATAAAGCTTAATGCTTGCTAAAAGAAAACACTAGTAGGTAGGTATAAATATAGATCACTACTTCTAATCACTACTCCTTTTTTTAGGGAAATTCTAATCACTACTCCTAACGAAAGAGTGCGTTGTCGTTTGGTATCCTTAGCCCCCTCATCGGACGATACCAAACCATCGATCGGAACTCCCTCGCCCCACCGCCATTCCTATACCAGTGCAGGCATGAACACATGGTCATAATAGATGCATGCATATGAATGATGAATGGGTGCTGGCTTTAGCGTTGCCTGCGTTGATCAAACATTGGCCTTGGACAAGATAAGCAGGCTCAACGTCGACGGCGGCGGCAAGATCAACAGGCTCGAGATAATCGCGCTGCTCCGCTCGCTTGGCCTCCTCCCCGCACGTGGATGAGATCGGCACCGTGATGGTAACTGCGCCATCGAGTTCGATGAGCTCGCCTTCTCCTTCGCAGCTTCTCCTCTGACCTTGTCGCTCCTCTGTCTCCGTCAACCACTCAGCAGGTCGCCGAGGCCTTCCGCGCATTTGATCGAGACAACAACGGATACATCTCAATTGCCCAGCTTGTGCGCTCCATGGTGCCATTACGAGTGGCTCGAGAGAATGGTGTATGCTCACAAGGTGCGTGATCCTTCTATCAAATTTTGACTATATGTGCATGGCCTCATTGGTTCTAATTTAGTTGTGCTGGATATATTTGGGTTTCTATAGGCCAAGTTGTTTCACCCGGATAAGAATCCCAGAAACCTTAACGTGGTGTGGAAGTTTCAGGTACATCATTCTCTTCTGCCGTCGTGTGCCTCACCCCTGTACTTTTTGATTTAAGAGTGCCCAGTGACAAAATGTGTTATATTTGTAGAGTCCATGCTCTAGGAGAGGGAAAAGCATCCACGCAATGGTTTTCAGTTATGTGAAAACCAAACTGTTTACAAATGATCAAGTAAAGAAAGAAACCTTTCATGGTTGTACCTATTTCATTCATGGGATTTAGAGGGTTACTAGCTCGCTATGATTAAACACCTTTTTTTTTGCTTTTGAACTAAGTTTGGTAAGGCGTATGAAGTCTTAATTATCCTGTAAAAAGGATTCTTATGATAGGCGTGGGAAGCAACTTCTCAACTTTTATATAGATATTTAAGTGCCAATACCATATTTTGTTATGACACAGGAAACTCAAGTTTTGAGGCCAGAGATTTTCCTTGGATGTTGCATGTGTATTACTTTAGCTAATCGTCCGACCGTCAGACTTTTTGTTGAAGTTCACTGAATTTCTTGTAATGACATTTTAGGGATACTACGATTGACCCAACTGTTACCTTTGATATGCTTTTTGGGGTTGACTCATGAAGATGGCCAACATTTGTAGCTTCTGTGTAAATGATTCAGAAAGGCGACAAGCAAGGGAAATGATTATAGGGAATAAAGGTACGCTGCTCCCATAATACCCGGTTATTGTCAGCAAACTTGCTTGTGCGCCATGAACAACGACCGGTGGATGAACATGCAGGTCAACGACGGCAATTCAGGCACCGACGGGGGTGGCCTAGTAGATATATAAAGATAAAGATAAAGATAGGCACAATCACTCCACGGCTGATTTCCTGTGGGGCGCTTGTGCCTGCCTGGACGTGGCATATGCCCATGGAAAACCAATGCATCCATTGAACGTTGAATAACTATTAAATTGAATGATTAGCTTCATGCATGCAACTTAACTTATTGAGTACTTGTTTAATCTTGCAGTCACGACTTCAACGTGAGTTTAGTAGTCATGTACTCTATAAAAAAGGACATTTTTTCGACCTGATGATATTGGATATTAGGTAGGATTTTTCATGGCTTGATGCAACCATGGGCACTACCAATATATATAAAGGGTGTTGGAGGACTACAACAAAACCGACATTGAATATGGTTTCTTTGTTAAACATGGCTTTGTTATTAACAAATAAATGATCCATCATCATCACAAGGTCACCATGTTTGGCCACCGTTTCTGCGTGCGGCAGCAAAATAAGAGGATGTAGGACATTTCTAGAAGTTCTTGACGGCAGCCGTGTCCACTGCCAATATATAAAATAGGTGCTGAAGGACTACAACAAAACTAACATTGACTGTGATTTTCTTGTGAACACGCCTCTATTATTAACAATAAATGATCCATCGCCATCACAAGGTTCACAAGGTCACCGTGTTTGGCCATCGTTTCTTCGTGCGCCTGCAAAATCAGAGGATGTGGGACATCTATTTTCTACATGATGATATATTGGACATTAGGTAGGACTTTTGATGGGTTGATGCACAAATTCTTGATGACAGCCGTGGCCACTACCAATATAGAAAACAAGTGCCGGAGGACTACAACAAAACCAACATCAACTGCGGTGACTGTAATTAACAATAAACGATCCATCGTCATCACAAGGTCACCATGTCTGGCTACCATTTCTACGTGCGCCTGCAAAATCAGAGCCTATAAGTCATTTTTAGAACTTCTTTTCGGCAGCCGTGGCCACTACCAATATATAAAACTAGTGCTGGAGGACTACAACAAAACAAACATTGAATGTGGTTTTCTTGTTAAAAACGGCTTTATTATTAACAACAAACGATCCATCGCCATCACAAGGTCACCATGCTTGGCCACCGTTTCTGTGTGTGCCTGCAACATTAGAGGCTGTATGGCATTTTTTTTCTACATGATGATATTGGACATTAATTAGGTAGGAATTTTGATGGGCTGATACACAAGTTCTTGACGGCAGCCGTGGCCACTACAAACATTTAAAACATGTGCTGGAGGACTACAACAAAACCAATATCGACTATGATTTTCTTATTAAACACATATCTCTTATTAACAATAAACGATCCATCGCCATCACAAGGTCACCATCTTTGGCCATAGTTTCTTCGTGCACCTGCAAAATTAGATGCTATTGGGCATTTTTAGAATTTCTTGTCGGCAGCCGTGGACACTGTCAATATAGAAAACTTGTGCTGGAGGACTACAACAAAACCAACATTGATTGTGTTTTTCTTATTAAACACAACTATGTTATTAAAAATAAACGATCCATCGCCATCACAAGGTCATCATGTTTGGCCACCGTTTCTGTGTGCGCCTGCAAAATCAGATGCTATATGATTTTTTTGCTACATGATGATATTGGACATTAGGTAGGACTTTTGGTGGGTTGATGCACAAGTTCTTGATGGCAGCAGTGGCCACCACCAATATATAAAACAGGTGCTGGGGTACTACAACAAAACAAACATCGACTGTGGTTTTCATGTTAAAGAGGGCTCCGTTATTAAAAATAAACGATCCATCGCCATCACATGGTCACCATTTTTTGCCACCGTTTCATGTGCACCTGCAAAATCAGAGGTTATAGGACATTTTTTCGACGTGATGATATATTAGACATTGTGGATTTCGATGGGTTGATTTAGAAATTCTTGATGGCAGCGGTTGCCACTACCAATCAAAGAGGTGCCGGAGGACAATAAAAATTCATCATCGCCAATGGTTTCCTTGTGAAACACGTCGCTATTATTAATGGTAAATGATCCATCGTCATCACAAGGTCACCATGTTTGGCCATCGTTTCTATGCGTGCCTACATAATCAGATGTTGTCGGACATTTATTCTATAACATGATATTAGAAATTAGGACTTTTGATGGGTTGATGCATAAATTCTTGACGGCAGGCGTGGCCACTACCAATAAAAGAGGTGCTAGAAGAATGCAACAAAATCAACATTATCAGTGGTTTCCTTGTTAAACACGACTCTGTTATTAACAATAAACGATCCATCACCATCACAAGGTCGCCATGTTTGGCCACTGTTTCTGTGTGTGCCTGCAAAATCAGATGCTATAGTACTTTTTTTTTCTACAAGATGATATTAGACATTAGGACTTTTCATGGGTTGATGTAGAAATTCTTGACGGAATCCGTGGCTACTACCAATAAAACTGGTGCTTGAGGACAACAACAAAAAATCAACATTGCTAGTGGTTTCATCGTTAAACACGGCTCTGTTATTAACAATAAATGATCCATTGCCATCACATGTTCACCATTTTTGGCTATTGTTTTAGTGTGCGCCTGCAAAATCAGATGTTGTGGGACATTTTTTCTACTTGATGACATTGAATATTGGGACTTTTGATGGGTTGATTTAGAAATTCTTGAAGGCAGCCGTGGCCACTACCAATGAAATTGGTGCAGGAGGACTACAAAAAAATCAACATTGCCAGTGGTTTCCTATAATGGCAGCAACATCCTGCTATATGGACGAGTTGGCCTGCCTAGGTGAGGGAGCATATAGAAGGGGCCTACCGCTATTGTTTTTCTGATGTTCCAAATAAATTTCAAGCGTAGCCAAACTTCATAATGAAGTTAAGGTTCAAAATAGAGCAAGCCCATCAATAGGTCCCTAAACACAAGTTACACACACTTGATTTTTTAAATCATTTTTAGTTGATTCGATATGTTTCAATGTTTTTTACTTACTTTGCCCCAACTACTATAAATCCTTTAAGATTAAACCATGCGTTTACTTATCATGCCTCAACTTTTACATGATTTTAATTTGGATTTGATTTGGTATTTATTAAAGCTAATATGTTCCTTGTATTTTTGAAATTTTGGAAATCATCTTAATATACGTCTGTTGGCGGTGATGCGCTTCCCCATCCCTGGCAATGGGTACCCATTACACACATACCATGTGGGTAAAAACCCTATTAAGGTAATCGTATGGGACAAAAAGTTACCCATGGGTATGGCAATAGGAAAATCTAAACCCATCGGGTAGAGAGGGTACGGGTATTGGATTGTATAACCCATACAACATACCCATGTACCCATATAAAATCTTTATGAACTCAAAATTATCTCTACAATCTACACTCTGTCGTGAATTTTTGAACTCAAAATGTATGATTGTGTTGCTGTCTATGACTATGTGATGTTGTTTATGAGAAAGTGATTTTGTTTATTAAATATGTTGTTGTTTCTGATGTGTTGTTGATTATAAGTATTTGTTGTCATTACAATCTATTGTTGTAAATAATGATTATATGTTGTTGCTTATTGATAACCCACAAGTATAGGGGGTTGTGACAGTCTTCGAGGGTAGTATTTCACCCAAGTTTATTGATTCGACACAAGGGAGCCAAACAACATTTATGTGTCTTAGCAGTTGAGTTGTCAATTCAACCACACCTGGGAAACTATATTTCTACAGCAAAGTATTTAGTAGGACAGTAGCAATAGTAATAGAAATAGTAACACTTGCAATTTGATAGTAATTGTAACACCAACAGTGAAGAAAGTAACTTAGAAAAGGCCACTATGATAAAAGCGTAGGCATTGGATTAGCGATGGATAATTGCGTTGGATGATATTTATCATGTAACAGATACAACCTAGAGCAACAAACAATAGCTCCAATTCATCAATATAATGTAGGCATGTATTCCGTATATAGTTGTATGTGATTATAATAAGAACTTGCGTTATATCTTTTGTCCTAAGTTCCTGTGCCAGCGGGGTCCATAAGGAAATCTAATGGATATTAATGCCTCCTTTTAATAGAGAACCAAAACAAAGTATTAGCACTTAGTGAATATATGAACTTCTCAAACTATGGTAACCATCATAAATAATTTCAATTATTGTCACCTTGAGGTATTCGGATCATAAACGTAATAGGTGCATACAACTTGCAAGATAGGATCCGAAACACCCATATATTTGTGAAAACATAATAGATTCGGATCTGAAGTCATGGCACTCGAGCCCTAGTGACAAGTATTGAACATAGTAGAGTCATAGCAATATCAATCTCTAAGCATAGTGGATACTAGGCATCAAGCCCTAAAAATTAACTCGACTACATGATGATACATCTTTGTCGTGTCTATAATTTTTGATTGTTTCATGCCAATATTCTAGAACTTTCATATACTTTGGCCAACATTTTATATTATTTTTGGACTAACATATTGATCCAGTGCCGAGTGTCAGTTCTTGTTTTTTGCATATTTTTTGTTTCGCGGAGAACCGATATCAAACGAAGTCCAAATGCGATAAAAATTTACGGAGAATTATTTTGGAATATATGTGCTTTTTGGGTGTTGGAATCAGCGCAAACGGGGGCCCAGGGCCTCCACTGGGCACGCCCATACCCCCGGGTCGTGCCGTGGTGCCCAGTGGGCACCTGGTAGGTCAGTTGGGGTCCTTCTTCGGCCACAAGAAAGCGTTTATCCAAAAAAATCATGTTAAAATTTCAGCCCGATCGGAGTTACGGATCCGGGGATATATAAGAAATGGTTTTCGGGCAGAAAACAGAACATGAAACAGAGAGAGATCCAATCTCGGTGGGGCTCTCAACCCTCCACCTCCATGGAGGCCATGGAGCAGAGGGGAAAACCTACTCCCATCTAGGGAGGAGGCCAAGGAAGAAGAAGAAGGAGGGGGCTCTCCCCCCTCTCTCCCGGTGGCGCCGAAACGCCACCGGGGCAATCATCATGATGGCGATCTACACCAACAACTTCGCCGCCGTCATCACCAACTCTCTCTCCCTCTATTGAGCAGTGGTAACACCTCTTCTCCCCACTGTAATCTCTACTTAAACATGGCACTCAATGCTATATATTATTATCCAATGATGTGTGGCTATCCTATGATGTTTGAGTAGATTCGTTTTATCCTATTGGTTGATTGATGATTGTGATTGGTTTGAGTTGTATGTTTTGTTTTGGTGCCGTCCTATGGTGCCCTCCGTGTCGCGCAAGCGTGTGAGTTTACTGCTATAGGGTGTTGCAATACATTCCTGATTCTCTTATAGTGGGTGGCGTCAGTGACGGAAACACGTACCCGGGTAAGGGGGTTGTTGTGTATGGGAGTAAAGATGACTTGTTACTTAATGCTATGGTTCGGTTTTACCTTAATGATCTTTAGTATTTTTGGATACTTGCTAGAGTTCCAATTATAAGTGCATATGATCCAAGTAAGGAAAGTATGTTAGCTCATGCCTCTCCCTCATATAAAAATGCAATAATGATTACTGTTCTAGCTATCGATTGCCTGGGGACAAATCCTTCTCTTGTGTCACAAAAACTATTTCTACTAAACAAGTAACTTTTTTTATCTTGCAAACTACTCGTGGTTTTATTCGCGCTAAGTACTTCTAGTTTTGTTCTAGCAAACTTATGCCATTACACCCACAAAGTAGTTTTATTCTTGTTCTAGGTAAAGCGAACATTAAGCATGCGTAGAGTTGTATCAGTGGTCGATATAACTTGAAGGGAATATAAATTCAATCTTTAGCTCCTCATTGGGTTCGACACTCTTGTCGAAAAAGGCTACAAAAGATCCCCTATACTTGTGGGTTATCAAGATCTTTTTCGTGTACGTTGTCGGGGAGCAATGTATGGGGTGAATATTCTCATGTGTGCTTATTTTCCTTATCACTAAGTAGATTTTATTTTCTACCTCCAAGTAAATTTTATTTTCTGTTCTAAGTTGTTTTATATCTTTAGTTATGGATATGGAACATGAAATACCAAAAAAAGTAGTTGTACTTGCTACTCCTGGAGATGGGGAACCTCCTAAAACCCTCGATGCTCGTTATGTGGAAAATATTAAACACTACTTTGATATTCCTGAGAAAACCCCATCCAATTTGATAATGGGAGACATGTTGGATCAATGGGAATACTTTAGAGATTATCACTTGACTCAAAAAGGGAAACTCTTATGGGATCAAATTGATTGTTTGCAATGGTATGCTTGGAATTTATGGTTGAGATATGATATTACTTGTTACTCTAAAATGAAGGCTCCACAACTTCTCTTTCATGTGAATTTAATGATAATGAAATTGGCTTCTTATACTAAAGGTATATATGATTATTACTATGTGGAACAAATAGAATAATTTGTCGCTTTTAAGGGTGCATGTGAAACTGAATCTTTATTTGGAGAGCATGAAAATTGTGTTGATGTTGTTTACATACCTGAAAATTTATCTATACTTAAATATTGTTATGAGAAATATAAATATAATTCTGATATTGATGCATTTGTTGAAGAAGTCTCCGCTGTCCAAGAAGAGACTAATATTTTGCAGGAATCAATGGAAGAAGAAATTGATGACACTGTGATCTCCTTAGATGAAAAAGACGAGGAGGAGAGTGAAGAACAAAGGAATAAAGAGTGAATTATCTACCCATGCTCACTTCCAATAAGAGTAACTCTTCAACTCATATATTGTGTAATATTTCTTCGTGCTTACCGAATGATGAATGCTATTATCCCGTTGATTCGTTTGAAATATCCCTTTTTTGATGAACTTGATGCTTGCTATGCTTGTGGCCATGATGCCAATTGAATGATTCTTATGGAGATAAAGTTTCTCTAGTTCCTTATGATAAAAATGAAATTGTTGCTATTGCACCCACACATGATAGTCCTATTATCTTTGTGAATTCTCCCAACTACTCTATATCGGAGAAGTTTGCACTTATTAAGGATTATATTGATGGGTTGTGTTTTACTATTACACATGATGATTTTTATGAATATAATATGCACGTGCTTGCTACCTCTACTTGCAATTATTATGAGAGGGGAACTACATCTCCGCCTCTCTATATTTTCAATACGATAAAATTGCAAGAAACTTTTTATACTATGCATTGGCCTTTACTTTGTGTGCATAAATTGTTCTTTTGTGACATGACGATGCATAAGAATAGAGTTTAGACTCTGTTGTTAAATGATATATGTTGCTTTATGCTCACTACTAAATTAATAATCATTGTTTTAATTAAAATCAACTTTGATATACCTTGGGATCCGAGTGGATCAACTACTTGAGCACTTTATGCCTAGCTTAATAGCTTTAAAGAAATTGCTGCCAGGGAGACAACCCAGAAGTTTTAGAGAGTCATTAATTTCTGCAAGTGCTTTTGAAAAGTTTAAAAACAAAAAATATTGAGGGGAACCTAATTTGTATCCTAAAAGAGAAGCGATTGGAAAGTCGTGCATTAGAGAAGTGAGGGTCGACCTTGAACCATTGCATTCATGCTCATGGAAATAATGTAGAATTTTTTCATGGAAGTTTTTCACAAAAATAATTATCTCCTTGTAAAAATCCATTGTATTATAAAACTAATGTGCTAAGCTTTACCTTTAGGTTTATTAGATTGCTTGTTTGGTGTGTGCGGTGCAAAAACAGAAACTTTGGTTGTAGTGTGTGATTTTTCATTTTTTACTAGAATGTCAAAAATTTATGAATTTTTTACACAATATTACTATACAAATTGTTTATTTTATCCTATTTTCAAGATTTGTTTTGAGTACGGAAAGTATATATACCATGCATATTTACAAACTGTCCTATTTTCACAGATTGTTGTTGTAGTTTTTTTATTTGCGTATGTTTGAAATCTTGTTGAGCCCCGTTGACTTGGGAGACATAGAATTCTAATAGCATACAGCGTGTAATGTTTGATTATAATTATACAAAAATCTTACAACAGGACATGATGGGATTTGATGTTATATGTTCTAACCCCTCCAATAAAAAGTTTGGTTAGGTTTTGTGTGGATGAAGTGTTCCAAGATCGAGGAGGTATTGATATGAGAAGAATAACTAGAGTCAAGATCTTACGCTTGGGGTTATCCAAGGCACCCCACGTAAATATTCAAGGATACTGAAGCGACTAAGCTTGGGACGGAAGGCATCCCATCTTTCTACAACAATTATAAGTATGTCTCGGTTTTTGTTTTGTTCACGTGATATACGTAAATTCTTGGAGCGTCGTGTGCGTTTTATTTTTCTTTTAATAATGCACCATGCTGGTATGAGATAGTCCTTGGTTGATTTATAGAATGCTCTTTGCACTTCACATATATCTTTTGAGTACGGCTTTATAGAATGATTCATGTGTTTTACTTATATCAATTGAAGTTTGGATGCTTGTTTCTCTACATAGAAAATCGTTATTTGTAGAATGCTCTTTTGCTACATTTATATTTGTTAGGGCGCGGCCAAGTATTTTGTAGAAAGAATTAAACTCTCATGCTTCATTTATATCTATTTAGAGAGTCAACAGAAATTGATCATTCACATGGTTAGTCATAAAATACTACATAAAACTTGTAGATCACTCAATATGATATGTTTGATTCATGGCAATAGTTATGCAATATAGAGATGGTAATATGTGGGAGATACTATTGAATGATTATGGTTTAGTAAGAATATTGGTGTTAAGGTTTGTGATTTCTGAAGCATGCACATATAATTTTTTGTTATGCAATGAAATTGGACACAATTTAACCTTGATTGTCTTCCTTTGCGTGAAATTCGAGGACGCGCGATGGTTAACTCCTACCACCTCCCCCCTAGGAGCATGCATAGTAATATATTGCTTCGAGGGCTGATAAACTTTTACAATAAGTATGTGAGTTCTTTATGACTAATATGAGTCCATGGATTATACGCACTCTTGCCCACTACAAGAAATATGTCAACTAGTGACCTTCTGTCAGTGACCCTGAAAGAATTGGTCATAGTTCTATGACCATTTCAGACCAATTGGTCAAAAGCTGTTCGGGGGGCTCCAAACCCTAAACTATAACGACCATTTTGGTCAGAAAGGTCGTAATTTCCTTACACGAAATGGTCATAAAGCAGATAGCACTGGTCCGCTGCCTTATTTCTAGTTGTTAACGACCAATATAGATGGTCATAGCCTTGTAAATTGTGGTGGGTTGCTATGACTAGGCACCATCTCATCAGTTTTGCCTATGTGTCATGTCCATGTGTCAATTTTTGCCCTAGGTTGTGAAGCAACCTATATTTCTGTCATTCCCAAAGTTCCCAAAAAAATCTCATAAATTCTTTGGGTCATATATTCGGCAAATATGTAAAAAACCTTCCTTGCCTAGTTCAAAAATAATTCAAACATATTCATTTTCCTATTCTGTTCAGAAAAACACTTTGTGAAGGAAGTACCACTTTGGCATCTCCAAATGGTATCCATTTTCTACAGTGCTTTCCTATGGCCAAATAACCATCCTCCACCAAGCCAGCTCAATCCATTCATTATTTTGAGCCTAGCTTCAACATTCATAGTTATGTCCAGTGTGGTACTTTGCAAAGCAAGTACCACATAGGCTCCTCCTTTTGAGCTGAAAATTTGTCAATACGGTCTTCTTAGTAACTGATCATCCTCGGCCAAAACTCACGCCCATTAGCCATGTGCATTTCCCGTACCGCTAATCAAACACTTGGCTGCTTATTCATGTTTGAGCATCGATCGGTCTCCTCGTGTGAATCTTATGTTGTGATTTTCTTCCTAGCACCTACCTAGGGAGTGCCCAACTCACTAGACATGCCTAGGCCGCCCAGAACACATGGCTACGCCGGGGTCACGCGGTGACCACGCGGCGAGCATGCGAGTTTACGCGCTCTAGAGTTGGGGCCCTCGGCCAACGTCCAAACCTCGACGTATCGCCACCAAACCATGTATTTATGATTAAATAGGTACTTATGTAACTAGAAATGATTTTTGAAAAAAATAAATAGCAAACTATGAGACAGCTGCAGTTAAAATTTGACCCGCTTCCTGCTGAATCGGCGGGAATTTGTCTTTTTCACCAGAGGTGGATCAAAACTTTTGACACCCAACCATTCTGTCAATTGTGCATTAAATATGGCCTAGTATTTTAGAAATTTGATTTGGTCAAATTTTGCAACAAATATATGGTAGGTCCTTCATAAAATAACTCATTTCAGGCACTCGGAAAATGAAAAATGAATTTTCCGTGCAAAGAAAATGAAAACTCCCTGAGGCAACATTGTTTTGAATTCCAAGATGCACCCTTGTGCACAATATGAGATCATTTGAACAAACTATGCCATGAATGTGACCATAAGATTGATCATTTGGCTTGAAAGCTATGAATCTTCACGCATGATAGCTCATTCCTGAGAACACTTTTTAAAAATAATTTCCGTATTACAAGTTTATTACTTTCCCTGGAAACTTGGTCACATATAATGACACAATGCGAAGGTTTTCCAATTTTTTTGATTTTTTTTGAATTTTTTATGCCCGTTTCAAAATGCGGTCAAAACGGCGGGCTTAACCGTTCCTAGCTAGTGGTTGAATCTTTGAAAACTTCTGATGTTTCTCTGATTAAATAGATACTTATGTACCTAGAAATGATTTTTAGAAAAAATAAAGAGCAAACTATGAGGCAGCTGCAGTTCAAATTTGACCCGCTTCCTACTAAATCGGCGGGAATTTGTCTTTTTCACCAGAGGTGCATCAAAACTTTTGACACACAACCATTTTGTTAATTGTGCATTAAATTGGCCTAGTATTTTATAAAATTGATTTGGTCCAATTTTGCAACAAATATCTGGTAGGTCCTTCAGAAAAAAACTCATTTCGGGCACTCGGAAAATGGAAAATGAATTTTCCGTGCAAATAAAATGAAAACTCCCTTAGGCAACATTGTTTGGAATTCCAAGATGCACCCTTGTACACAATATGAGATCATTTGAACAAACTATGCCATGAATGTGGCCATAAGATTGATTATTTGGCTTGAAAGCCATGAATCTTCATACTTGATAGCTCGTTTCTGAGAACACTTTTTGAAATAATTGTCGTATTACAAGTTTATAATTTTTGCTGGTAACTTGGCCACATATAATGACACAATACGAAGGTTTCCAATTTTTTGTTTTTTTTTTGAATTTTTATACCTGTTTCAAAATGCGGTCAAAATGGCGGGAATAACTGTTCCTAGCTAGTGGTTGAATCTTGGAAGTTTTTTGGTGTTTCTCTGATTAAATAGATACTTATGTACCTAGAAATGATTTTTGGAAAAAAATAAAGAGCAAACTACGAGGTAGCTACAATTCAAATTTGACCCGCTTCCAGTTGAATCGGCGGAAATTTGTCTCTTTCACGAAAGGTGGATCAAAACTTTTTACACCCAAACATTTGGTCAATTGTGCATTAAATAAGTCCTAGTATTTTAGAAAATTGATTTGGTACCATTTTGCAACAAATATATTATAGGTACTTCACAAAAAAACTCATTTTGGGCACTCGAAAAATGGAAAATGAATTTTTCGTCCAGAGAAAATAAAAACTCCCTTAGGCAACATTGTTTGGACTTCCAAGATGCACCATTGTGCACAATATGAGACCATTTGAACAAATATTTGACAGGACTTTCACAAAAAAAACTCATTTTGAGTACTGAAAAATGGAATGAAATTTTTTATCTTGAATCGATCACGACCAATTTATATGGTCATAAGGTCATCAATGTATTTGATGTGTTCTGATTGGACCATGGGCATATCACGCGGATCACACATCAACCACCATCGGATGCTTCCGGATCCAATGGCCCAAACCCACCCGAGCCGAAACCCTAGGTCTGTCCTCATGGACATTTTCCACCCACCCCCCGCCTCCATTCTTTCTCTCATTCCTCCCTCCCCCGCTGCCATTCTTTCGCTCCAGGTCGGCCACCCACCCCAATCACTCTCCCCGATCTAGATCGACGACGACGGCCCCCCGTCGCCGCCCATCCCGCCGCCGCCTCTCTCTCCCACCCACCCCGATCCATCCCCTCCCTTTGTCTCTCACATCACCTCCGCACCCATCCCCTCCCCCGGTGGGATTCGTCGCTCCCCCTTCCCCCTCTTCCGTGCACTCTCTGAAGCCGTCGCCGTCCCTGCACTCCACTGCCTCCATCACACCCCCCTGCACTTCGCTCGGCAGATCAGCGTGAACATGGGGACGCAGGAGGTGTACGAGGAGAAGCTCCGCAGAAACACGCACCTCCACCGCGACCCCACCATCAACCCCGGCCTCGGCTCCGCCTGCTGTCCCCGCTTCCTCTCCCTCCTCAACCCCACCACCAGCTCTGTACGTACTCCTCAACCCCCCCCCCCCTTCCATCCTGCCCCGGTTCCTCCTCCTCCATCTTCCCCATGGTTCGTTCTGAACGGATGTTTATGCTTTTCTCCTGGACGGCCGCGCAGGAAGGGCGCGACTTGGCCATCACCTCCGTCCTACACGACGCCACCGCCGTGGTAATGCGATTCGCCCCCGCCCCCCTCCCGTTTGTTTTTGCTGCTTAATTTCTACGGGCGCCTGCCCGAGATCCGTGATTGGGGAGATTTGTCGCTAACTTGTGTGTTTGCTTCCTGCCTGTCCTGTTGCTGCAGATGGTTACGACACTGGCACGATGCTCAGTGCGGTGCATGGGTTTAATACAGGTTCGTTGTGCTTGATTTTGGTAGGTTGTAGGTTGTCTACAATTGTTTGGTTGCCAGCCAGGTCCTCTGGATGAGGAACTAAATTGTTTTTGTTTATGGATCAGGGATCCCTTTTGTCCAGAAGCATGTGAAGGGGCCCAAGTGGCTGCACTTACTTGTTGGGGTAAGCTTTACTAGTGTTTATGAGTAAAACTGTCGTGTCTATTTCTCTAAACGTTCTGCAAATAATTTTAAAAACTTACAGTTTATGCAGTTTCATTGTGGTTGATTGACACCCCTGTGAAGATAAAATTCAGGACCAACTATTAGCTTTTTGTGAAGCAAAAACAGTTGGTAAAAAAATCGTAGAAACCCCCAATAATTCGATTTATAGTTGACAGAAGAAGTATGATTTGGTGTTGGTGTGTGTGAACTTCTGACATTTTGATCTTTGAATGGTAGTTGGACATTTTGCTAGTCTGACATTTCGATATCTGAATGCGAGTTTGACATTTTGATATCTAAATCCCTTTCTCCTCCCCTCATCTTTTCTTCTTCTGCTCTCTGTCTGACCCCCTTCTCGTCTCTCTTTCGAACCAGGACGTCACCATGGGAGAAGAAGGCGTGATGTGTTGTGCTGCTGCTTGGTTGGGACGCCATGGGCCTCCCTCCACTGCTTCTTCTCTTCCCCTAACTCCATCAAGGTGATGGATTGGTACAGCGACCTACTCCCCTGCTTCCTATGTTAATTTGGTGTGCAATGTGGATGTGATGTATTTTAGGCATGATTAAATACGTATTTTGGTTCAACTCTGACTGAAACAACTTGTTGGTTCAGTTTCTTGTATGAAGAACAAATATGACAAACAACTTTTCTTTTCCATTTTGTTCAAGATTCATTTCTAATTATAAACGAAACTGAAATTGCAAATAGTCTAGAATGAATGAAGCAGAGAGTCCTTCCGTCTTTGGCAGCTAGCACAATTCCTTATACAATTCCTTCTCAAGGTGCTGGTGTTTGTGGAAGTGATTGACCTCTTTTTCTTCACTCTGTGTATCAAGGTGCAGCTGCTGAGCATTGATAGGTGTTGTTCGGTGTACCTCGACATGATTTCCAGGACATGAAATGTGAGCTATCCAAGATGCTCCTTTGTTCCTGGACATGATTTATCCTCCGATTTGATCAACATTATCTTGCTATGTCTCTTGTCCGTCATGTGCAGCGGCAACAAGATTTGCAGAGTACAAGGGTGGGCTCATCGAGGTGTGTAGTGATAGGCTTGCTCGCCCCCAGCGTCTTTTGTTGAACGGACATGCCGCCTCTTCGGCGTCGGCTACATGAGAGCCATGGTGAGCTCTCTTATCCCCGCATCCGTTTGCTTGCTCTGAGCTTGTGCTTGTGAGAAACTACATGTTACCTCGCTTGAACTCCCTAGCTACACCACACCTTGTTGAATACACTAGTCATGCTCTTGCATACATGTTTTGTTGGATGAAAAAATGTACAATGATCTGCTCCTTGGGATATTAATTCTTATGATATATCTTGTAAGTTACTTTATTGTAAAAGTTAAACCCACTACATGTGTTGAGCAGAAATTGTTTTAGTTTGTCATACATAATTGCCTATGCTTGTTGGTAGCTATTAAGTGTATAATTCATCATGGAAGCATAGGAATGTGATGGACATCATCAGATTACATTTATGTTCTGAACTTAAATATTTAAACTCAGTGTTTAGATTCTGTATCTGTAATCATAAGCTTCACTTGTAGTCTGGTCGTTCTTAGACATATTATTGTTTGAGTTAAGTCCACCGAACAATACTTAAAATTTCAGGAATCAATGATGCTGACCTCCTTGCAGAGAGCTGTGCCAGGTACCAAATGGTGACCTACTCGCGTAGTTGTGATAGGTACCGATGACCTTCTCAAACTCACCGGTAACAAGTCTGGTTTCACATTTGCTGGGCACTGTGCTTTTGGTGTATGATATGGCTAGGAGAAAACACACAGTTTCCTGCATTGTATGATAATGTCAATTTGTTCTGTAAGATCTGAGTTTATTGTACTATAAATGGTGATAATATTGCGTGTAGTATGTTCACGACCTTTTACATTGTATGGATAATTGGATAGACTGAGCTACCGTCTTCCCATGTATACCCCGCAGTCAAACTCATATGATGATGTAGTCGTAGAACAACATCATGTTTGAATATGCCAAATGTTTGGGCCTAATGATGTTCTGTATTAGGGCGACTGGTTTATTACTTTCTTTCTAAGTTTGTGTGTAATGTTGGATTAATGATTGAAGTGCATTAGCAGTTTATCTTCTTCTTCACAAGTCTGTTTGCAATGGATGTACATATGTTGCAATGGATGTACATAACTGTCATTTTTACCTCTTGCGTATTTAACATACATCACAATAGCAGTAGGTATTGAAATATATGTGAAGGTAGAAGCTATCGCTGCTGCCTTGTGGGTCGTAATTCTTTCTCTCCAGACGCATATACTGCCTGATGTATCGCTCATGCTCATATTATGTACCGAGATAGTCCTAATATACGTAGGGTTGTAGATTGATTTCCCCTGAAAAGCTATGCTTCTTTCCTTGGATGATAAGCATGTTCGGCAGCTATGTGGAATCCTTAAGATGAATGGTCTTTAGTTTCTTTTGGTGCATCTGCGTGCACATAACAGTCTGTTAGTTTATCTTTATATAATGAAGAAAATATGTTGTTGTCGTTTGTTTATTATTATTTATCATCTGTAGATTGATTTTTAGGCCATCAGTACTTTTATGTATAATTTCTAGTCTCTTGAATGAATAATTTTTCTTCAGGTGTCATGCGTCTTGTGTTACTACACACATATGTCATGAAGGACATGGTTCCAGAACTATGGTAACCCGTAGTTTGCTCTACTGGTGATAGTAGGATGATGGAAACATCACTACTGAATGTAGTTCTTGTTTCTTCAACTAATAATCATGTACTAGAGTTTCTCTTCTTCTTGCTACTGTTTGGTTTTTGATGTCACTAGCTTGTATTGAAACATGCAGACTTTACCCCTTGCTAGATCCTTCGGTGGAGGTGACCCATGTGATGGTGATTCGCTCCAGTAGTTCCGATACGGCAGTGGTGGTGCTACACTACTACTGCTCCTATGATGGCTACGCATTGGTAGGCTTGGCTGCCTCCCTTGGCTGTCGCTGTAATGGTGAAGCACAGCCTAGGCTACAACCACTTTCGATGAGCTCCTCGGGTCCCCTTCTACCCCTCCTACTTGCTCCATGATTCTTTGCTTTGCCTCTGTGAGGTGTAATTGTTTAATTTTTGTCATAGTCGAGCATTGGATGATATATTGTATCTGTCATGAGGTACATGGTTCATGGATATGCCAACCTGCAGCTTGTTGTACTAGTGATAGTAGGATAATGCAAGTTTTGACAATCCATACATATTCCAGCATGTTAGTGTCTCTCCGTGTAAGTACGAATTTTGGTGATGCCTTCATCTATGATGATGCTCTGCCTTTCGCATTCATTGATTGTCTGATTGTTCTAGGAGTCCTCGTATTTATTTGAAAATCTGTGCACATGTACATCATTCTAGAGAAGCATGCCCATACCAGCACATGTATTTGAAAATCTATTCAAATCTCCTCACTTTATATGTTGCTATCAACACTAAGTTCAGAGTGTAGCATGCGGTTAAGAGATACTGCAACTCCAAAGTAGACAACTAAAACATATTAGTAAAATCAGTATGCATCCCTAGTGATGCTTTATATTGTTTTTTTAGTCCATGAGTGATGTGTTGGAGCATCACTAACTTGTATGGTTTTTTTCAAGGTTTATACAAGTGCCATCTTTGTCTGGCAACATCCGCCTCCTGTGTCATGTCATGTATCTATTTCACTTTAGATGTTTTAAGTGAATGATGTATTACTTGCGAGTGTTGATGCACTGATGCAAACAGTGCTTGTGTACCTGTGACTAATCTATTTTCCCTCTCATTTATAGGAGTTCCTCGGCCAAAGAAATCCAAAGAAGCTCGAAGCCCCAGTCAGCGGCTCACTTTATATGTTATTGAACTTGTAATCCAGAATTTGCTTGGAATTTTGATGTAATGCTGATCTTGCTAGGAATTGGGTGTATATTTACTTGGTGTACCTGTTATTTAATGTTGGGTGTACTTGTTATTCAAATGCTGGGAATTTGAATTTGTGATAAATATATTTAGTTGGATGTGAACATAATACTGAAAGAGTTCTTGGCCCAAACACTACTGGACCTTAAAAAGGCCACAACCCAAACATAGTTGTGGCCTGTTTTAGCAACGCCAGTATATTAATTATAGAAAATAAATAAAATGGACTGTAAAAGGGCCGAAAGGGCGAGGCCTGAATAGGAATTGGACTGAAAAAAGGCTGAGGCCCAAACAAGAATTGAACATACAAAAGGGTGGGGCCTAGAAAAAAATGTTGCAATGTTGGGCTAGGCCCATGAAATCGACCAAAAATTGACGGAAAAAATAATAATAAATGGGCTGAATTAATGGGCTCGGCCCATATAGACACCTATTCGGACCAAGTTGAATCTTATCAGTGACCTTTTGAATTGGTCGCAATTTTGCCACGTC
The DNA here is from genome assembly GCA_021605205.1 of Aegilops longissima. Taxonomy (NCBI): domain Eukaryota; kingdom Viridiplantae; phylum Streptophyta; class Magnoliopsida; order Poales; family Poaceae; genus Aegilops; species Aegilops longissima. The sequence goes on from CM038677.1 coordinate 809,703,206, forward strand.
AGATTGCCACGTCGGATCCGGTGTGGCCTGGGTAGACAGCCAGTGACCAAAACAAAAGGTCATGGGTTCAACGACCTTCTGTTTTGGTCGTAAACGTCTACGACCTTCTCACAGAGAAGGTCATTAATTTCAGTTTAGGACTGCCAGCTTTTGACCTTCTGTTTTTGGTCACAAAAAGGTCGCAAATGAAAAACAATGACCTTTCAGTGACCAATAGTCAAGGTCACAAGTTGAAATATTTCTTGTAGTGGCCATTCCCCCATTGCTAGCCTCTCTAGTACCGCATAACTTTCACGGTGCATAAACCCTCCTTATATATAACCTCCTGAAAATAGTCACCATACCTACCTATTAGGTCTTGTACAATGTTAGGTGCTTAGGGAGGTGCTAGAAAAAATAAATCAGGTTTTGTTTAAGCGCTGGTGCCTATTTCTACAGGAGAGACGCTTAATTAAGCGTCCACCCTGTATAAATAAGCACCAGTGCTTAAGAAAAAGCCTGGTTTATTTCTTCAAGCACCTCTCCTATGCACCTTCCATTGTATAAGGCCTTATGGCATTTTCATAGCCATTCCGAGATATATTGACATGCAACTTCCATCATCATCATATACATGACTTGATCATTCATTGTCATATTATTTTGCATGCTTGTAAGATAACTAACATGATATTTCATGGCTTGTCTCTTTTTTGATATCTTTGCTACGCTAGATCATTGCACATCCTGGTACACTGCCAGAGGCATTCATATAGACTCATCATGTATTAGTTTTATCCAGTTGTAAGTAAATAAAAGTGTGATCATCATCATTATTAGAGCATTGCCCTAGTGAGGAAAAGAATGGTGGAGACTAATGAGTACTCAAATTAAGGTGGGGATGAAGTCCATGAGACTGTTCTCTAAAAGAGAGGCCAAAAGGAGCCCAACAGAAAAAAGGGAAAAAAAGAAAAAAGAAGAAAAAAAGAGTGGGGGCAATGTTACTATCCTTCTCCACAGTTGTGCTTCAAAGTAGCACAATGTTTGTCATATAAAGAGTCTCCTATATTGTCACTTTCATATAACTAGTGGGAATTTTTAATTATAGACTTGGCTTGTATATTTCGATGATGGGCTTCCTCAAATGCTCGAGATCTTCATGACCAAACAAGTTGAATGCACACCAACTTAGTTTTTCAGTTTGAACTTTCATACACTTATAGCTCTTGGTGCATCCGTTGAATGACAATCCCTACTCCTCGCATTAATATGGATTGATGGGAATCTCCATAGCTCATTGATCCACCTAGTCGATGTGAGACTTTCTCATTTTTGTCTTCTCCAAAAAACCTCTGACACCGCATTTTATACCTCCCATAGTGTTATATTCATGCGTCGCACTCATGTATTATGTGAGCGTTGAAAGAGCTGAAGCGCCTTAAAAAGTATGAACCAATTGCTTGGCTGACACCGGGGTAGTACATGATTTATACTTTGTATTAAGAAGATTGAGCATACCAAGGCTATATGATTTTGTAGGGATATTGTCCTTTAGCATTGTTATTTTTAAAGACATGATTGTTTGTTGGTATTCCTGAGTATTGCTGTTTTTATGTAAAATTGATAGACTATTGTCTTGAATCACTCGTGTATTAATATTCATGCCATCTGGAGATTATGCTAGTTAGCATTCCACAACAAAAATCATGATCACACTAAGACAAAAGCTCTCTAAAATTTGCCATCTTATTTTCTAATCTTCGATGTAACATCCCAAAATTCTAAATTTTGGAATGTTATATTAAATAAATAACTATGCTTGTTGTCTGATTTTTGGTTTGATTGATTGAGTGAAATTTGAAACTTTTGAGTGAGAATGAAATGACTTTCCCAAAACCTTCTCCTTTGCCTTTTGGATCTCAATGAATTCAAGTTCATTCCAACACCAAACCCTAGACTGAAGATGACATGACTTCTTCCATTTTGAAATGAACTAGCGGTGTGACCCGCGCATTTGCGCGGCTATATTTTCTATGTGTTTTAAATCTAAATTAGCATTGAGATGTTGCAATAAGATGTTATATAGACTTGAAAAATTACATAAATATATTGAGAATGCACAATATACATAAAAACTCATTAGTCAAAAAAATTGTAGCCAATATTTATATAATGTGGAAATATTAGTGATCTCATTTAAATTTGTTTCATCACGTGTCATGAGTTGTTAGCAACAGACTTCGTATCCAAGAACATAAAACATATCATGTGGTAAGCTCATGTTATTCCGAGCTATATAATGTGTTGTCTGTCTTTAATCCATTTTACAAAAAAACAACTCAACAAAAATGTAATATCTAACAGGACTGTCTAGTATATAATTTTGTGTGTACTCATTGAAAAAATTTATAATACATATGTATGTATTTGATATAGATAGGCTGTGATGATGAAAAGTTCACAAATCTTGGCCGGTTTTATCTATTTTTATCCTGGCACATATCCTCTTGCATGCTTATTTTATTTTCCTCAAATTGTATTAGCTGCTTTCATCACTTATATTGGAGACATAATTCCAGTATAAGAAATAAGTATAGTGTTTCTAGAATGTATGTCTTTCAAAAGACGATTGACTGCCACGTACATCTAAAATTGGTAATCAAACTCACTTCCGTGGAGTAGAACAGTACACACTGAAGTACTGAATTTGCTAGCAGCGATCTCAAGCCCCTATGCCACAGAACTCTCTCTTTTGTGTCTCTTTGTTTGGACATACTTTGGCTGCCGCGCATGCTACTGAATATCTTACCTGTCGGAGATGCTACAATGGATCCTGCCTGTGTCAAGAACGCACTACCAAGTCGCGTAGCCGCGAGGCTGCCGGCTGCCATGCTCGCGGCAACATCGCCGCCTCGCCAGTGTGCAGCCCCATGGCATGCGGAAGCCCTTCTGTAATAATTATTTTTGTTAGATATACTCTGGACTATTTTAAGTGATTGTGCAACGGTCAGTCTGATTCAATGTTGACCTGATGATGTAAGCATTTAAAATATTAAATGGCACAGTTATTTAAAAGAAGTACATGTCATATGAGTTTGTCAATCAAAAAGGTATTGAATTGGAAACCTACCACAGTTTGCTCATGATTGGGGAGTTCCTCCTTTTGTGCAGTCTTTCTTGTGTTGAGTTCCTCGTGTATGTGCTACAATGTTTATGTATTAGTAGCTCAAATGATCATCATCTTGTTTGAAACAGAATGAATTTTATTTACAATACATGGCACACCAGGGATTAATTGTACAACTCCACCAAATATTTCCTTTTATATGCACGGACTGTTTTCAATAATAATGAATAGGCAAATAATCTTTTATTGGTCTAAAATGAGATTATACTTGATATATAAATCCAGTCGGAGTAGAGGTAGCTATGCCAGTGTCGTGCTGCAAAATAAAATGACAAAAATGATTATTGTAATAATGAAGGACCCTAAAGGTTTCAGGTTATGCATGTGCTGTCCAACTCTAAATTTTATTTACATAGGCGCATCATTTGTCTAAATCATTAAGCACATCGATCAGGAATCCAACAATCTGCACCCATTAAATTTAGATCATGAAGACTTTTAGATCGATGTGGCCAGTTTTTGCAGCACGAACGTGGGTTAGCCTCCCATAATTAGAGATCTCAACTTTTTATGCATAAACACCTTAGACATCTTTTCCTTCTAGCCCATCAGGAGAACAAATAGTTTTTGGAAGTGAGCATATATATATATGCGCAAGATTTAGTACCAAAAAGACAACATGCGATATCTTGCTTGTTATTGTTTTATTTGCCAATTGTTTTCCCTCATGTCAATGATTGAAAGATTTAGCGGAAAGTAGGCTAATTATATGGTCGACCATATATATAAAAAATTACAATTTGGGCAGCCCATAGAAAATAAAATATGCTAGAAAATATCGTATAAAAGCAAAACAGAAGGAAATTCATTTGTAGACCTTTTTTTATATGAAATCATAGCCGTTACAGGTCCAGAATTGTATCCAAACAGAACACAATCATTGATTTGTAATCAAACAAATTATAAAAAAATGCCAACACTTTGGTCATCTATCTATGTAAGAAATATTTGGTTATTTCACATAGAAGTGATCTCACACATATGCATCATGCATATGCTATCTACAGAATTAACATAAATGCGAATACCCCGCAAAAAAATCATGTCTCATAAACACATGCATAAATGACATATATGTAGTCAAGGTGGTATATATGTTAGCTGCTACCCGTGAAGAATCAGTTAGCATGAGAGAGATCAATCAGCACACCTGTTCACATGAAGATACATGCATACGTTTTTGTTTGTCTTGTGATCCCGCGAAGCTCCTTGAGTCGATTTCTCTGCGCCGCCACAACAGGGAGTCAGCGACCACTCTACCACCCATTCCACTCTTGTCTCATGGCATGCGCCTCTGCCGCTGCCATCGGCTGTCGCCTCTTCCGCCGCCGTCGCCGCCGGTCTATAGGCTAGCTTCAACGGTCATAAACATCGATCCAGCCAGCAGCTATTCATACTCCTCCTCATGCTGGCTAAGTGCACAATCACATAGTACGTCTTTGATAGTTGTTACGCTGTTCTGAATTGCAAACTACCACTTGCATGCCAGCCGTCGGGCGACGGCTCGTACGCTGTTCTTAATAGTAGATTACCACTTGCATGGCAGCCATTGGTCGTCAACTCTGCCGCCTCCGTCCTCGTCGCTGTCGCAACGCGGACTAACAGGAAGCAGCCTCCATGTCGGTGCACCGCGGATTCTGCGAGCATGATGAGGTCATGGGCCTGGCTTGTTGGTTTCAAGAGAGAACCCTAGATACGCATGCATGGTGAATCAGAGAATATTTATATTTGGCTTGTCCAACTCATAATAGATTTTCTATGCACATACGCTAGAGTAAGTTATTTTAGGAGCGTACGCTAGAGCAAGTTGGAGTCTGTTTTATCTACTCCTTCCTTCCCAGTTAGCTTTCCTTTCCGTGTAAATCTTCTTTTTAACATCCTTTCCTTGTGAATCTGATTTGTTTCCATTACTTCTCCTATCCATCACGTTTGGCTTCGGTGGGGACATATTTTTATACGTGACGCGTTGACTTGTTTCTACCTAACAATATTTGTATGTAACGTTTACATCTTTAAATCTCAACCCTTAATATGTAAAATTAGCGGTCAAGATAATTTAATCTGTGTGGACGAACGTAATGGCTTGTTTGACTCTTGTTTTAAGTATATAATAGATAGGGTTTTGGAAAAGATTTGAATTTCATTAGGGAATATTTCAAATTCAAAACTTTATGCAACTCAATGATTTTCATGAGGGAAGATAAAATGACTTCTTCAATTATATGAAATATGAGTTGGAAGTTAAAAAGAACCAAATTGAAAATCATTGGAAAGTATTTTGAAAACCCCTTTCAAATTTGTAATTATTTGGACTTTATTCAAATTATTTTCCTCCTAAAAATAAATAAATGGAAATGGGGGTAAAATGATTCCCTTCAATGAAAAATTAGGAGAAAATAAATTTGAAGTCATTTTGGTATTTTTAAAAATGATTTTATTGGATTTTATTAGGGCAGAAGCACCCTTTGTTTTATTTGAATTTTTGTGTATTTTAATTGAACTTGAAAAATAGTTCATGTTGTAGGAAATCTTTTTCTGATCATTTTGATATATATATGTCCTATATAAAATATTTATATTTTAAAAGTTATACTCTGTTTTGTTTTATTTAAAAAATAAAATAAACCCCCCAGCGCCAGCCAGGCCCCCTGGCCCAGCCAGCGCCGACAAACCCCGCGCCAGGCGCAGCCCAGCGGCCCACCAGGGCCAGCCGAGCCGGCCCAGCTCCCTCTCACCCCACCCCGCGCCCGAAAACCTCCCGCGTCGGTCGACCGACCGAACGCGCTCCCCCCCTCACTCGCTGACGGGTGGACCCCACCGTCTTCCTCACAAGACGCCACCAGCGCCGCCCACTCAGGAAAGCCCCGATCCCGGGATCCCTCCCGATCTTCCCCGATCCGCCCCCTCGCCCAAGTTGCCCCCCTATTTATACCCCCCCTCACCCCGTTCCGCCCCTCCCGACCCGAACCCTCTCCTCTCCCTCTCCCGCAATCCTCGTCGGAGCTCCCGAGCCACCGCCCATTGCCACCGCCCGACCGCCCGGCCACCTCGAGCTCGCCCGAGTCCACCACTGGACCCTTGCTCCGCAAGACTCGCGGAGGCCTCCGTCGCCGCCCGACCCCGGAGACCCCAGACTGTCGCCGCCCGAGCCGCCGTCGCCGTCGACCCATGATAAGTCGCGGACCCCACCCGCCGTCTGATCTACTCCCTACGGTTGAGATTAGATCTCCCAAGGGGTCGTTAATAGAAAAAACTGTTCGGTCCGGTTAGTTCCGGTTTATTTGTTTTAGTTAGGTTTTATTTAAAACCGGCCGATTCGTTATAAACCACTAGGGCCCGTTTAGTTATATTACGCGCAGTGCGTTAGTTAGGCCCATTAGGCCTTTTTCTTTTATTTTTGTTTTTCTGTTTTAATAGAATAGTTTCTGTTTTGAAAAATTCATATCTTTTATTCTGTTTATTATTTTTAGATGATTCTTTTTTTGTTGGTTTGCAAATTTTATGTAGTTTCTGTAGAATATATATTTAGCTATGTTAAAATTAATTAAAATTGCTTTAATTTAGTTTTAGACAGAATAGTAAATCTGCTATAACTTGAGTTAGAAAAATTATTTTTGGATGATTCTTTTGTCCCAACTTTATTTTGACATTGCCAAACCATAGAAATTAATTTGGGTATTTTAGGATTAATAAATAATTAGTTTTAAGAAGAATCTTGTTAATCCTAATTAATTAGCTAGCTACTGTTTTCCTATTAATTTAATTAGTAAATAAATTTATTTTTAACATGTGATTGATTATTCTAGGATAGTTTCTGTCACTCTATAGGATGAACTTTTATTTATAATAAATAAAAGTTTTATTTTATTTTTCTTAATAGAAATTTGATTATGCCTAATAGGAGTTTCATAATAGATTTTTAATTAATTCTTTTTGCTCCTAGTTGCTTAGTGGATTCTTTTCTGTTAAGTTAACCTAAAACCTTGATTAGGTTATGTTAGAAATTTTTTTTATATAAAACTATTTTTGTTGTTGTTTGAAGTAGGAAAACTTTGGATTGGTTTTTCTTTAAATTTTTCCCTTGAGTTTTGATTTGGTTGTTTTGATGTGTCATGTTGCTATTGCTATGTTACTATTGTGTTAAGTGATGTTATGCTATATGCTTATTGTGTTTATTGTTTGCCTCGGTAGAATTTCCGGAGTGCGAAGTTTGCTACTACGAATCCCTAGTTTTCGAAGATCGTCAACAAGGCAAGTTCACTTTGACCATGCTTTCCTGCCTATGTTTTATTGCATTTAGTGACATCTTTGCAACCACCCCTCAGTAGTGTTATTGAATCCTTGTAGTTGAGTAGTATGCATGAGGTAGGAACCCATCCCCCTGTTACCAAGCCCGGGACGATATTTTATTTAATGCTACGCTATAGTAGACGGGGTTTGGTATGAGTACTCGGGAGTGGTGTGAGAATGGAGGATTCTACGTCAATGACGACAACTCCATGATGGAATCTGCAAGGACTGCATCTTCAAGGCCTCAAGACTTCAAGACTCGAGACAAGAATTCAATACACACTACTGGGTGAAGGATTTGTTGACGGCACCTGGAGAAACCAGTGGTTGGCGGGATGCATGGAGAAGCGCCATGACATCTTGCGAAAGCTTCACCCAGACTCAAAGATACGGAAGAATACTTCACGCCGGAAGCTTACCCGTGCAACCGCAAGTCATTATGGGCTCGCTTGGTTGACCTTAGTTGTGACTCTGGCTGGGACGGTACTAGCAGATGTAGAACTACGGTAGGATGGGTTGAGTACGGACAAGGGTCGAGGAACTCTTTGGAAGACCATGTTTGGGTCATCTTGTTCTCAAACACTCGAAGTGCGAGAACGTAAAGAGAGGGATCGAATCTTGCGGGTAAAGTGTACAAACCTCTGCAGAGGGTTTAAACCTAATCGATTAGCCGTGTCCCCGGTTACGGACAATTTGAGCATCTGGACCTGGATCTATCTCGGAACTCTCAACACCGGACTGATAACTTAATTGGGGCAACATATGATGATTTGGGCTATGAGACATCGGTTGGCGGAACCATGTCATGATAGAAAACTCCATAGTACAGACTTCATTTATTCCTTTGATGTAGGGAAAATAAAACCAGCTTTTACGCAAACAAAACTCAGATACAGAGCCACAAAGCCATACTGCATATAGTATAGTTTATCATCTGTTTTCTCTTATTGTGATCTTGCCGGTACATTCAATGTACTGACCTACACGGCTGCAACGTATCATGTTGCAGATATTTCCTCGACGAGTAAGAGTTACGATACAGGGTTACGGTCTACACTCAACCTGCCGATGGCGTTGATGGGACTCCACACCCGTTTGATTGTTTCCGCTGAGTATTATGAGGTATATATCATTTTACGTTATTTATACATGTGATTGCACTTTGATATATACATTGATGTACTGTGTGCCAAAGATACTTGATCCGAGGATGGCATGACAACACGTAGGCTTGACCGTCGAGGTCGGTCGCTCTGTAAATGGTATCGAGCACATGTTGATCAGGGACGTGACCCTAGAAACCGGAAAAGCCCCTAGGACAGGATATCTCAAAACTTTATTTACAAAAGACTCTTACTTCTCATCTTTTCTGATTTTATCAAATAGACCCTCTCACCTCAAATAGTTAGAATATACCCTTATCCTTTGATCACCCGGAGGATCAATCAAGACGCTCCAAGAAGGATTTGATATCGGAGAACTGATGGCCCTTCAGAGTAAAGAGGATTTCACCATGTATTAGAAGCTAGAACAGTTGAAGACTCCGAAGACTTGAAAGGATCTGAAGAATTATTAGACCTTTAGAAGACCAAACCCCTGTTAGATACGATGATTTGTGAGCTGTCATTTGTTTGATGTTTTTCTGACAGCCACAAAGTAAAACTCGTTTCTTGAAAAACTGTTGTATTGTGTGTGTATCCCTCCCCACCTCTCTCATATCTCATCCCAAAACTTTTGAACCCCATAGATGATGAATGAAGTTGGACTGATATTCTCTGGACCGAAGACTCAGCCGGAGGCAGAGCTATGGATGCAGAACATGGAAAAACACTTCGGGAGCAATTTGGTTTCAAGGAAGTATGAGGTCCAATACGCTCTTCAGTACTTTACAGAAAGTGCTGCAACCTGGTGGAACATGCATCAAGCCATACAAGGATTTAATGGAGCAAGAACTTGGGAGGAATTCAAGAAGACCCTGTTGAGATCACGTCTCATCCGGAAGCACTATGATAACCCGAGACCTTGTGCCTGCAAGATTTGCGGAGAAATAGGACACACCCAGGAGGAACACAAGGATGGATGCCCTCATTGTGAGGAAGAACACCCAGCTGAGGAATGCCCAACTAGTCAGGTGACTTGTTTCTTGTGTGAAGGAACCACCCATTACCCGGGGCAGTGTCACATTTACTCCACGGTGCCACAAACTATTCAGGAGCAGAAAGAAAGAATGAAAGAAGCTCTCTGAGAAGTTATGAAAGAACCAGTGATGAATGAAAGTGTTGAAGACCTTGATGGAGAAGGCCTCAACAGATTTTTCTCCAATGCCTGCTATTCATGTGGAGAAGAAGGACATTTTTCACAGTATTGCCCCAAGGGAAGAAAAGAGTATGTGGGATACTTCCCGACAGCAGAAGTGAAGTTTGACCCTCGGGAGATAGAAACTCTGAGCATTACAGCGAAATCCAGGAAGAGAAGACAATCCGAGAACAACGCAACTTTTGCAGAGAAGGACCTAAGTCATATCACTTGTTACAGATGCAAGGATTTAGGTCATTACGCTAGTAAATCTCCAGAAAACAAGCCAAGAATCCAAGGAGTCCGCATAGTCACAAAGAAGCCCCGAGACATGTCGGAAGTCATTTGTTTTCGCTGCAAGGGGGCAGGACATTATGCTATTAAATGTCCCGACAAGATGAAAGCTGGAGTTGAGTAGTTGGAATTTTGATATGGATACTAAGAGTAGTAGAAAGCAATTTCATTTTCATGAGCTCAATGAGTTGAGTTATGTAATGGATTACTCTGAGATTGTAATAGTTCGTGACTCAATAAAGTTGTAATGTCACGTGCTGAAAAGCTTTAAGGAGTTGTCATATTTTATCTTGGAAATTAATATTCTTGATGAACATGGAAGAAGGTGAGTTGTGATACATAAACAGGAAATTGGAAATTGAGTTTTGAAGTTCTGTTTGGATGATATGAATGTGTGCCCCAGGAGATAAGTACCTTATTCTGAGCATCAATTCTGTTTCACAACTGCAGATGACGACCCTTTATGAATCCTTCCTTAAAGGTCCGGAAACAATCATGACCCTGACAAGTGATCATGATTACCCGAAGATCCTGAAGGACATGATGAAGCATATTCACCTTGAAGGAGATGCAGTCTACAAAGGCTACCCCTTCATGCAAAAGGGAGTGGAACTTTGGTATGTGGAGGTACACCTCCACCATTTGAAAGGAGTTTGCCCAAAGATGATGGGGCAGTACTTTTTCATTTCACGTGTGCCACAAGCAACTTTCTTCGATGCTGTTCGTGAAGCAGCCATGGAAGCCATCGCCGATCGAGAAATACTTGAAGCAAGACTCATTATACTCAGGAATACCTAAGCGAAGTGCATGCAGAGATGATGAAGGTGAAGCTCAAGACCACCATGATGAAGAAGAAGATTGAAGATTTCAAGGCTCATGTCGCACACTTCCAGTGGGACTGAAGAGTCCTCAAGGAGGAAAGATGAATAAAGTTGGAAGTAATGTCTGACCATACCGAACCATGTGGGTGGCAGCATTTGTAATAAACTTCTTGGAATTTGGATTTACAAAAATGGTTACGGATGTAATAAAAGATTGATATGAAGATAATGAGTTTTATGGATAAACTTGTGCATTTCTTTTGGTCATAGTACTCTGTAAAGCCACAAGATCAATGAAGAAAGAAATGTGTTATTCATGACGGTCCATAGAAGGAAGCTGGACAAAATAAGTTGGAGTTTTGTTTTGATATGATGGTATGAAGAAACAGAGTACTACTGGATTTAAAGGAGGTGTAACAAGAGAGTTACTCCAAGGATGAGTTAAAGCTGCACTAGTGTTGAAGTGGGCCCATAACCCACAGGCCCAGGATTTTGAAAGGAAACTGATATAACCTTGATAAAGGAATAAATTGGAGGAAACAGCAGTCCAATCAGCATACGTTTCGTAGGAGATTACGCAAAAACCTAAGAGTGGTGAAGTAACGATAGATGTTTTGTTTGGCTTGCAGAAACCATGGATTTACTCGAACCCAATTCGAGGACAAGAGAAATTCTGCAATGCTTGTGAGTATGCCCAAGTGTTAGAATACGTGATTCACTTTGTTTACGTATGTGGTAATGATTCAAGCACGGGATGGATTGGCCCCATACCAAGACTTCTATCATGAACTATCATATGTTGATGGAAAATCGAGAGACTTGAAAACCTTTGAAGAGTGTCGACGCTATAAGCCCTAAAACCATAGAATGGTAGGACGATGGAACCCTTTACAGCAAACTGCTGCCAATCGTAGGTTATACGGTGAGGTTCAACCCAGACCCGTTTTCTGCAGGAGAAACCATAAATTTTAGACCACCATGAGTATTTCGAAAGTTGTCTAGAATGGACACGAGCCTATCAGCTAAGAAGATCCAGTCCCGGACAAATTTCAACCTTGACGAACCGACCCAAGATTCTGAGGAAAACTCTATGCTTCTGACAGAGGAGCTATTGTAAGATATGTGAAGAGACATACATTGTCAACACTCCAGAGGAAGTATCTGAGTTTATTGGAACTATAACCTTGCTTTTAAGTGTGGTAGCACCCCTGCCCTTTCTGACCAGAACTCTTGCTAGAAGACCCCAACCCTAACCTTTTCTTGCTAGCCTCCTCGAATCTCGAGGACGAGATTCATTTTAAGTGTGGTAGGTTTGTAACATCCCAAAATTCTAAATTTTGGAATGTTATATTAAATAAATAACTATGCTTGTTGTCTGATTTTTGGTTTGATGGATTGAGTGAAATTTGAAACTTTTGAGTGAGAATGAAATGACTTTCCCAAAACCTTCTCCTTTGCCTTTTGGATCTCAATGAATTCAAGTTCATTCCAACACCAAACCCTAGAGTGAAGATGACATGACTTCTTCCATTTTGAAATGAATAGGGTTTTGGAAAAGATTTGAATTTCATTAGGGAATATTTCAAATTCAAAACTTTATGCAACTCAATGATTTTCATGAGGGAAGATAAAATGACTTCTTCAATTATATGAAATATGAGTTGGAAGTTAAAAGAACCAAATTGAAAGTCATTGGAAAGTATTTTGAAAACCCTTTCAAATTTGGAATTATTTGGACTTTATTCAAATTATTTTCCTCCTAAAAATAAATAAATGGAAATGGGGTAAAATGATTCCTTCAATGAAAAATTAGGAGAAAATAAATTTGAAGTCATTTTGGTATTTTTAAAAATGATTTTATTGGATTTTATTAGGCAGAAACACCCTTTGTTTTATTTGAATTTTGTGTATTTTAATTGAACTTGAAAAATAGTTCATGTTGTAGGAAATCTTTTTCGATCATTTTGATATATATATATCCTATATAAAATATTTATATTTTAAAAGTTATACTCTGTTTTGTTTTATTTTAAAAAAATAAAATTTTAAAAAAAACCCCAGCGCCAGCCAGCCCCTGCCCAGCCAGCGTCGACAAACCCAGCGCCAAAGCGCAGCCAACCCCACCGAGCCAGTAGAGCTGCCCAGCTCCCTCTCACCCCACACCGCGCTGAAAACCTCCCGTCGGTCGGCCGACCGACCAACGCTCCCCCCTCACTACGACGGTGGACCCCACCGTCTTCCTCACAAGACGCCACCACAGCGCCGCCGCTCACGAAAGCCCCGATCCCCGGATCCTCCCGATCTTCCCGATCCGCCTCTCGCCCAAGTTGCCCCCCTATTTATACCCCCTCACCCGTTCCGCCTCCCGACCCGAACCCTCTCCCTCTCCCAAATCCCTCGCCGAGCTCCCGAGCCGCCGCCACCTCATTGCCACCGCCCGACCGCCCGGCCACCTCGAGCTCGCCTGAGAGTCCACCACTGGACCCCTTGTTCCGCCAAGACTCACGGAGGCCTCCGCCGCCCCGACCCCGGAGACCCCAAGACTGTCGTCGCCGCCCGAGCCGCCGTCGCCGTCGACCCCGCGGTAAGTCGCCGGACCCCACCCCGCCGTCCGATCTACTCCCTACGGTCGAGATTAGATCTCCCCCGAAGGGGTACGTTAATTAGAAAAACCGGTTCGGTCCGGTTAGTTCCGGTTTATTTGTTTTAGTTAGGTTTTATTTAAAACCGGCCGATTCGTTATAAACCACTAGGGCCCGTTTAGTTATATTACGCGCAGTGCGTTAGTTAGGCCCATTAGGCCTTTTTCTTTTATTTTTGTTTTTCTGTTTTAACAGAATAGTTTCTGTTTTGAAAAATTCATATCTTTTATTCTGTTTATTATTTTTAGATGATTCTTTTTTTGTTGGTTTGCAAATTTTATGTAGTTTCTGCAGAATATATATTTAGCTATTTAAAATTAATTAAAATTGCTTTAATTTAGTTTTAGACAGAATAGTAAATCTGCTATAACTTGAGTTAGAAAAATTATTTTGGATGATTCTTTTGTCCCAACTTTATTTTGACATTGCCAAACCATAGAAATTATTTTGGGTATTTTAGGATTAATAAATAATTAGTTTTAAGCAGAATCTTTTAATCCTAATTAATTAGCTAGCTACTGTTTTCCTATTAATTTAATTAGTAAATAAATTTATTTTTAACATGTGATTGATTATTCTAGGATAGTTTCTGTCACTCTATAGGATGAACTTTTATTTATAATAAATAAAAGTTTTATTTTATTTTCTTAATAGAAATTTGATTAGGCCTAATAGGAGTTTCATAATAGATTTTTAATTAATTCTTTTTGCTCCTAGTTGCTTAGTGGATTCTTTTCTGTTAAGTTAACCTAAAACCTTGATTAGGTTATGTTAGAAAAATTTTGTTATATAAAACTATTTTTGTTGTTGTTTGAAGTAGGAAAACTTTGAATTGGTTTTTCTTTAAATTTTTCCCTTGAGTTTTGATTTGGTTGTTTTGATGTGTCATGTTGCTATTGCTATGTTACTATTGTGTTAAGTGATGTTATGCTATATGCTTATTGTGTTTATTGTTTGCCTCGGTAGAATTTTCGGAGTGCGAAGTTTGCTACTACTGAATCCCTAGTTTTCAAGATCGTCAACAAGGCAAGTTCACTTTGACCATGCTTTCCTGCCTATGTTTTATTGCATTTAGTGACATCTTTGCAACCACCCTCAAGAGTGTTATTGAATCCTTGTAGTTGAGTAGTATGCATGAGGTAGGAACCCATCCCCTGTTACCAAGCCCGGACGATATTTTATTTAATGCTACGCTATAGTAGACGGGTTTGGTATGAGTACTCGGAGTGGTGTGAGAATGGAGGATTCTACGTCAAGGGCGACAACTCCATGATGGAATCTGCAAGGACTGCATCTTCAAGGCCTCAAGACTTCAAGACTCGAGACAAGAATTCAATACACACTCTGGGTGAAGGATTTGTTGACGGGCACCTGGAGAAACCAGTGGTTGGCGGGATGCATGGAGAAGCGCCATGACATCTTGCGGAAAGCTTCACCGACTCAAAGAGACGGAAGAATACTTCACGCTGGAAGCTTACCCGTGCAACCGCAAGTCATTATGGGCTCGCTTGGTTGACCTTAGTTGTGACTCTGGCTGGGGCGGTACTAGCAGATGTAGAACTACGGAGGATGGGTTGAGTACCGGACGGTGGTCGAGGAACTCTTTGGAAGACCATGTTTGGTCATCTTGTTCTCAAACACTCAAAGTGCGAGAACGTAAAGAGAGGATCGAATCTTGCGGGTAAAGTGTACAAACCTCTGCAAAGGGTTTAAACCTAATCGATTAGCCGTGTCCCGATTACGGACAATTTGAGCATCCGGACTGGATCTATCTCGGAACTCTCAACACCGGACTGATAACTTAATTGGGGCAACATATGATGATTTGGGCTATGAGACATCGGTTGGCGGAACCATGTCATGATAGAAAACTCCATAGTACAGACTTCATTTATTCCTTTGATGTAGGGAAAATAAAACCAGCTTTTACGCAAACAAAACTCGATACTGAGCCACAAAGCCATACTGCATATAGTATAGTTTATCATCTGTTTTCTCTTATTGTGATCTTGCCGGTACATTCAATGTACTGACCTACACGGCTGCAACGTATCATGTTGCAGATATTTCCTCGACGAGTAAGAGTTACGATACAGGGTTACGGTCTACACTCAACCTGCCGATGGCGTTGATGGGACTCCACACCCGTTTGATTGTTTCCGCTGAGTATTACGAGGTATATATCATTTTACGTTATTTATACATGTGATTGCACTTTGATATATACATTGATGTACTGTGTGTGCCAGCATACCGATCCAGGGATGGCACAGCAACACAGAGGCTTGACCGTCTGAGGTCGGGTCGCTACATTCGAGCTGAAGAAAAATGCTCATGTTGCCACATACATTCGTTGAAGTCACCGATCATGACCAAGGTACGCCAACATTCGGTTTAATCCTCCTTAGCAAACTCCACATAAAGTGTCTATCTTGACTTCTAGGCTCCCCATACACAAAAGTTCGCCGCCACTTCGGACCATGGGGATCATCACGGAGAGTGACATCGATGCATCTCACAAGATATGAGAGCCTTTTTATTTCAATGCTTTAATCCCAAAACAAAGCTATACCAGCTCCTTTGTGTTTACTATCATGCACAATACAATGTTTAAATCCAAGCCGCCATCTAAGGATCTTAACACTTTCCTCGCACTGTCGTGTTACCGATAAAAACACTATCCGCTAATGGTATTCATGCAGAAGGCATAAAAGCAAGTTCTATTACTGTCTAGGACTGTCCTATACTGTCTAGGACCACTAGTAGAAAAACACCTATTAGTCCCGGTTCGTAAGGGCCTTTAGTCCCGGTTCATGAACCGGGACTAATGGGTCGTTACTAATACCTCCCACCTTTAGTCCCGGTTCTAACACGAACCGGGACAGATGGTCCTCCACGTGGCCGGTGCGCCAAGCCCAGGCAGGGGGGGCCTTTGGTCCCGGTTGGTGGCACCAACCGGGACCAAAAGGCATCCACGCGTCAGCATTCCAGTGGCTGGGGTTTTGTTTTTTAAAGGGGGGTTGGGGTTTTGGGGTTAATTTAGGTGTTTCATATATTGTGTTAGCTAGCTAATTAATAGAGAGAAGTGTCCTCTCTTATGTCCGTGCTTGGTCGACGCTATGTACTATATACATATAGCCCTCGACACGCTAGCTAGTAAGAAAATGAAGGGAACCATCGAGTACAGAAGTTCGTCATGCATACCGAGAGAAATGATCGATCGACCTCTCCTTCTCCTAGAGATTGGTCGAACAACAAGTTTTTGTATCATGTACGTCCGACGCTACTGGCTACATACATGTACAATATATAAGATCTCTCAATTACAGTCCCCTAGCATTTGAAATCAACTTCCACATGGTATTCTCCGGCTTTATTGATGACGTGGTCAAGAAAGAATCCCGCCAAATCCTCTTGAATTGCTTTAATGCGATCTGGTTCTAGGAGTGCATTCCGCATCTGCCACGTCTAATTTCAAGAAGGGGGTTAATTAATACATATATATGAATGAAACTCAACAGCAATGATGGTGTAATAAAATGAAATTGTGAATATTATTAATTGCTTACGCACTTCATATTATCTTGGAGAGTAGCCCCGCTTGTTTTTCAAAGTCGCGTTGTAGATGAACTCGCACACGTAGTATCCACAGGAATTATTCCCTTGTTCCTGCCACAAGCACTTTACGAGAAATAGAGGTGTCAATCAAACTGATAATGAAGCATTATAAATGGCATTGATGAAAGTATAGCTATAGAATCAACGGGAGATGCGCACAACTAGCTAGCCAGTAGTACTTAATTTCGGTATGTATATCGCAGCTCCTTGGCAGTCCGGAGCTTTTGCGGTGAACTGTTTCCAAACCCTGCAAGACAAAGAAAATAATTATTATTACTTGAGATATCAGGAAATGAACAAAAAGTTGCCGATATGGTGCGATAATGATCGGTTAATTGAACTTACTTGCTGAGCATTTCAGTCATGTCCGCATAGGTGCTGGGATCTTTCCGTCTCGAGTCTAAGACAGTTACTAGTCCACGCTCAAGCTTAATCTCCAGAAGAATATAGTGGAACCTGCGCACGCATGCATAACTCATGAATTACATTACTATAACCTCGCTCGAGTAATAAGGGAAACCGAATATGCAAACGATCAGTAACACTCACTTGCCGTTATAAGGAAAGAGTATGGTATCTTTGTTTTGATTTTTCATCAACGATTGTAGCAAGTTGTCCTCGGCCTCTTTGACGTGCTTTTCAACCAGAAATACATCTATGATATTTGTGTTAATGAACCCAATATCATAGATTTCATTTTTTTTGCACTCGATGATCTTCAATCTGCATAATATATTGAGGATAATTAATTATAAATACATGCAACCAAAGAGCCGAGCTATATTTAGAGACTTAATGACAGAAATAGTACTTACATGCAGTAGCAAAAGACCGTTAATTTATCGAGGGCCTTTTGATTGAAGAACTCGAAGAACTCCTCAAATGGAACACACAACAGATCAGTTCCAACGAGGTTGTGCTCCTCTTTAATGTTCAGATACAAACAATTCGTCCCCCAGACTCTCTGCAGGTTTTCATGTACCAAGCATGGAATCTTCGCATCATCGTTGTTAGAGATTTTTCATCTTTGACGAGAGGCTTCCCGTACTCGTATCTGTGTTCTTCCACCTTCATGTATTCAGGAAGTGCATCGTCAGGAAGGTAATCTTGTAGATTGCCATAACCGGCCACCATCCCCGGAACATTAGCGATGATGTTGCCGCTAGACACATTGAGCGGGGGGCATGATTGGTTTGCTTGTTCGCCGAGCTGGTCAATTTTTTTCTTAGCTGCTCGTTCTTTTGCTCTTTGATGTCCGACAAGATTTCCCGACCGCTCCGCTTGGAGATATGTCTGCTCAAGAATGCGCTCATAGTTGGTTCTCGGCGGAGACTTTGCGGTTTCCTCGGGGCAGCAGTGCGCTTCGCTTTCACCGGATCTACCTTCTCCTCCGGAGGTGGACATCTCTTTGCTTTCAACCCTGCAAACCAGTCATCCACTTCGGTCTGCGCGATCTTCGTGTTTTCCTCCTCGGTCCTCTCGTACGGTAACTTCTCTGGAGTCTTCAGAGAAGGACCGTATCTGTATTTCCTCCCGCCTTTGGCTGTACTGCTAGACGCGGGCAGAGAAGACGGAGCGGATGTCTTCTTTTTTGCTTGCTTACGAGGCGGAGGAGAAGGACTACGATGCGCCGGAGCAGCCGGAGCGGCGGAAGGTCTCTTCCACCCTTGGTGACGAGGCGGAGAAGGAGGAGGCTGGCTGCTCGGGCGCGCCGGCGCAGGCGGATAAGGAGGCGGAGTGCCGCCACGCGCCGGAGAAGGAGGTGGACTGCTGCCACGCGTGCCCTGATCGTCACTCGCCGGAGGAGGAGGCGGGGTTCCCTGACTCACTGGAGGAGGAGGAGGAGGAGGCGGAGGCGTCCAGTTCGGAAGGTTGATGAGCTCCTTCCGCCATAGGCATGGAGTCTTCAGAGCAGAACCCAGCCTAGTCTCCCCTTCAGCGGTAGGGTGGTCAAGCAGGAGGTGCTCAAATCCCTCCGTTATTTCATCCACCATCACCTTAGCATATCCTTCTGGAATCGGCTGGCAGTGATAAGTTGTGCCGGGTCCACTGGCATAAACTTGGCCAACAGCCGCCTTGACCTTCAAAGTCATCCATCGCGCCATAATGTGGCAACTTTGAGACTCCGTGATACCATCCACGGGATAGCCGGCAGGAGCCGTCAAAACATGCTCCGGCTGAAGCAGCTCGGTGGAAGCCACACTGCTTCTCCGCTGAGATGGCGGGGTAGCTTGGGGGGAAGCTTCGGCAGGTCGTTTGCTGCGATCTGCTGCTTCTCGTTCCTCTTCTCATTCCTCTAGCCCCATTACCCTTTCGTGCAGCGCCTGCAGTTGGTCCTGCTCCAGTTTCTTCCTCCCCTCGTGGGTTTTGTAACCCCCTGCGTCCGGAAAACAAACCTTCCACGAAAGGGAGCTGGCGTGCCTCGTGTCCGTCCGGGGTGCTCGGGATTCCCAAGGGCCATTGTGAGCTCGTCCTTCTCCTGTTTGGAAGGAACGTCCCTCGCTGCGCTGCATCGATATAGTGTCAAGCTTCTGACTGGTATTTGCGAGTTGCTCGTCCGTCCCACTGGCACTTCCTATTACGGGGTCCAAGGTTCCGCCAGCCCAAGAACCAAGTCCGCAACGGTCAGCGATACATTGTCTCTGGTTCCATCCCTTTTTCAAGCAGATCATGCTCAGCCTTGGACCACTTAGGTCGGGCTTTGAGGTAGCCACCTGACCCCGTGCGATGGTGAAGCTTCTTCTTCGCAGCATTTTGCTTGTTTGTCGCCGACATCTTCTTACTCTTTTCCGATGTCTTGTGGGCCACAAATGCAGGCCAGTGATCTTTGATCATCTCATATTTGCCGATGAATTCTGGTGTCTTATCTTTCTCGACAAATTGGTTCAGCTCTTTCCTCCACCTCCTCATTAGGGTTGCCATCTTCTTAAGAGCACAAGACTTGATTAATTGCTCTTTAACTGGCTTCTCCGGATCCTCCTCTGGCGGTAGGGTGAAATTTGCCTTCAGCTCAGTCCAAAGATCTTCTTTCTGCATATCATTGACATAAGACACCTCAGGGTCTTCCTCCTTAGGCTTATACCATTGATGGATGCTGATCGGGATCTTGTCCCTAACAAGAACCCCGCACTGAGCAGAAAATGCCTTCCTTGTCCGCATGGGTTCAATCGGTTCGCCGTCGGGCGCGATTTCTATGATCTCAAACTTTTCATCCGAGCTCAACTTTTTCTTCGGGCCTCGTCTCCTTACCGAAGTTGTGCTCGATCCGGAGGGCTAGAAATTATAAGGAAGAAAGACGAGAGTAATTAATATGTGTACATATACCAAAACAATGGATGCATCAATTAACTAGTCAGCATGGGCTTAACTAATATATATATACCTGGCCGGACTTGGTTCGGTCACCGGAGCAGTCAGCATGGTCTCCTTCTGCTTGTACCTCCATTGTGTCACCGGAGCCATCATGAACATAGTCCTCTTCTTGTACCGGCATTAATGGGTCGAAGCCATCATGAACATAGCCCTGTTCTTCACCCAGTCCAGTGTCGTTGAGAAATGACGCAACTTCATCACTTCCTTGTGCAATTATGTGCCCCAACATCGCTTCTGTTTCTTCGTCTCGGGAGTGCTCCATAGTTTCTGCAAATATTTACAACATGTCAATTATTATTCAAACATGGTACAGATGGATATATATATATATATATATATATATATATATATATATATATATATATATTGGTGGCAAACATAGAACTAGCTAGCTAATCACAATAAGGAATCATGTTAGTGGCCTCGACGTTGCTTCTCTAGGGTTTGGGGTCGCCTCGACACAACGCTTCAAGGGTTAATTTGGGTAGCCTCGAGAGAGTTAATTTGTCGGGTAGGGGCGCGGCGGGAGGGGGTAGGAGACCAACATCGTTTTCTCTCTAGGGTTTGGGGCCGCCTCGACAAAACGCTTCAAGGGTTAATTTGGGTGGCCTCGAGAGAGTTAATTTGTCGGGTAGGGGCGCAAGGGAGGGGGTAGGAGACCAACATCGTTTTCTCTCTAGGGTTTGGGGCCGCCTCGACAAAACGCTTCAAGGGTTAATTTGGGTGGCCTCGAGAGAGTTAATTTGTCGGGTAGGGGCGCGGCGGGAGGGGGTGAGACCAACATAATTTTCTCTCTAGGGTTTGGGGTCGCCTCGACACAACGCTTCAAGGGTTAATTTGGGTGGCCTCGAGAGAGTTAATTTGTCGGGTAGGGGCGCCGGGGGGGGTAGGAGACCAACATCGTTTTCTCTCTAGGGTTTGGGGCCGCCTCGACAAAACGCTTCAAGGGTTAATTTGGGTGGCCTCGAGAGAGTTAATTTGTCGGGTAGGGGCGCGGCGGGAGGGGGTAGGAGACCAACATCGTTTTCTCTCTAGGGTTTGGGGCCGCCTCGACAAAACGCTTCAAGGGTTAATTTGGGTGGCCTCGAGAGAGTTAATTTGTCGGGTAGGGGCGCGGCGGGAGGGGGTGAGACCAACATAATTTTCTCTCTAGGGTTTGGGGTCGCCTCGACACAACGCTTCAAGGGTTAATTTGGGTGGCCTCGAGAGTTAATTTGTCGGGTAGGGGCGCCAAGGGAGGGGTAGGAGACCAACATCGTTTTCTATCTAGGGTTTGGGTGTCCTCGAGAGTTTTGGTCGAGCGAGAGGGCCGAGGGGGATGCTGCCGTTGTATAAGTTATCACGGTCGAGGGGGTATATATCGACCGCCCTCATGTCGAAGTTATCTCGAGGGGTTATATCGACAACGACGCGACATACATATACATGGGAAAATAATGTTATTGGGGAGGGGTATCGGTACCCCCTCGTGTTGAAGTTTCTTCTTTCTCCTCTATTCCTTTCTTCTTCTTCTACTCTTCTTTTCTTCTTCTCGTGAGAAAGGAAAATAAGGAAAAGGAAGAAAAGAGGAAGAAGGAAGAAGAAAAAGAAGAAGAAAAGAGGAGAAGAAGAAAGGAATAGAAGAAGAAAATAGAAATTTTCTATTTTCTTCTTCTCTATTCCTTTCTTCTTCTCCTCTTCCTTTCTTCTTCTCCTTCTTTTCTTCTTATTTCCTCTTCTTATTTATTTCTCCTCTTCTTCCTCTCCTCTTCTTCTCCTTTCTTCCTCTTCTTATTTTCCTTTTCCTCTCATTCTTTTAGTATTGCTTGTTTAAAAAAATGTTCAAATAGAAAATTTGAAAAAATAAAGGTTTTGCCTAATGCATTGTTCATATGAATATACAAACATTTGCATATTTCTACAATAATTAATGTCACCAAAAAATCTATGAACATAAAAAAACCTAACTTTTCTAAAATCTATCTTTTGCATATATGAAAACATTAATACACATATGAACAAAAATACATATATGAAGAAAACATGCTCTGAACAATTTTTTATACATTTTGAACATCTACATACACATAGCCACATACATACATATACATTATATATATATGAACAAAAAATTAAACTAATAAAATGAAAAAAAAACAGAGCGGTCTGGCATTGTGGCTCTGAGCGAAGGGGCAGCTAGATGACGATGGCGGCAGTGGGCGGCGAGGCGCCCGCGCCGCTGGGGCGGGCGACGGGCAGGGGCTCGGGGCGGACGGGCACGGGCTCGGGAGGCAGCTGACAGGTTGAGGCGATGGCCTTGGCGGCGGCGGCAACGGCGAGGTGGAGCAGCTGGCGGCGTCGAGGAGGGTCGGCGTCGTCGAGAGGGCAATGGCGATGAGATTATGAAATTTTGCAAAGTGTTTGCTTATATAGCAAAGCCATTGGTCCCGGTTCGTGAAACCAACCGGGACTAATGCACCTTTAGTCCCGTTGGTGCCACCAACCCGGACCAAAACCTCTTTTTCGGCAGCCCAAAGGGCGGAAGCGGCGGCCTTTGGTACGGTTGGTGCCACGAACCGTACCAATGCCCCTTTAATCCCGGTTGGTGCCACCAACCGGGACCAAACCCTCTGCTGCTGCCAGCGTCGGGGCCAAAGTTTAGTCCCACCTCGCTAGTTGAGAGGCGCGCGATGGTTTATAAGCCCCACCGCCGCACCCTCTCGACTCCTCTCCACCGCAGCTTCGGGCCTACTTGCTATTGTTGTGCGGATGGGCCTTACAGGCCCTCTGCGGGCCTGAATCCTGGCCCATAGTAGGGTTTCATGTCGTATTCAGGCCGTGGGGCCCGAGAGGAGAGCATTTTTTTGTTTTCTTTACTTATTGTTGCTATTTTTATTTTTTCCAGTTTTTTGTTTTGTTTTCTGCATTATTTATTTTCTTTTGTTTTTTCTTTATTTTCTAATTCTTTTTGCTTTTAGTTTTAGGAAAATTATAAACTTTCTATTAGTGCCATTACTTTTCAAATTTGAAAACACTTTTTTGTTTTTTGTTTTCTTTCTTGCTTTATTTATTTTATTTTGTTTCTACTTACAACAAAATACTTATTGTTGTTTTTTTGTTTTGATTTCTGCATTGTTTATTTTCTTTTGTTTTTTGCTTTATTTTTCAATTCTTTTTGCTTTTAGTTTTAGGAAAATTATAAACTTTCTGTTAGTGCCATTAGTTTTCAAATTTGAAAACACTTTTTTTTTTTTTTGTTTTCTTTCTTGCTTTATTTATTTTATTTTGTTTCTACTTACAACAAAAACTTGTTGTTGCTATTTTAATTATTACGAGGGCGAACCATAAGACATTAAAGCATTTCAAATGAACTCTGAAAAAGTTGAAAGTTGGCATGGTATCATACTGCGTCGCCACAAAGTTGGCATGGTATCATCATAATAGTTGCGGAGAAAGTCTTCACTTTTTCTTCGCTAGTGTCATTTCCTTATTGCGCCGTAACCATGGATAATCTTCATCGTTTATCAGGATGCTGGGGTCAGCCTTGACTTTGAAGGGTGGAATTTCATGAAACTTTTCATAATCTTCGACATGTCATCTTTGTCCTCCACTCCCACGATGTCCCTTTTCCCTGAAAGAACTATGTGGCGCTTTGGCTCATCGTATGATGTATTCGCTTCCTTATCTTTTCTCTTTCTCGGTCTGGTAGTCATGTCCTTCACATAGATAACCTGTGCCACATCATTAGCTAGGACGAACGGTTCGTCAGTGTACCCAAGATTTTTCAGATCCACTGTTGTCATTCCGTACTGTGGGTCTACCTGTACCCCGCCTCCTGACAGATTGACCCATTTGCACTTAAACAAAGGGACCTTAAAATCATGTTCGTAGTCAAGTTCCCATATGTCCACTATGTAACCATAATATGTGTCCTTTCCCCTCTCGGTTGTTGCATCAAAGCGGATACCGCTGTTTTGGTTGGTGCTCTTTTGATCTTGGTCAATCATGTAAAATGTATTCCCATTTATCTCGTATCCTTTCCAAATCAATACAGTCAAAGAGGTCCCCTGGACAACAAGTACAGCTCATCACAAACAGTGTTGTCACCTCTGATACGTGCTTCCAACCAACTGATGAAAGTCCTGATCTGTTCACATGTAATCCGATCGTCGCCTTTGCTCCCGGTGTTTGGAGCGCAGATCTGTTCTTGTGTTCATCGACATACGGGGTCACCAATGTAGAGTTTTGTAGAACTGTGTAGTGTGCTTGAGACCAAGAATATCCGTCCCTGCATATTAATGAGTCCCTTCCAAGCGTGCCTTTTCCGGTCAGTCTCCCCTCATACCGCGATTTAGGGAGACCTATCTTCTAAAGGCCAGGAATGAAGTCAACACAAAACCCGATGACATCCTCTGTTTGATGGCCCATGGAGATGCTTCCTTCTGGCCTAGTGCGGTTACGGACATATTTCTTTAGGACTCCCATGAACCTCTCAAAGGGGTACATATTGTGTAGAAATACGGGGCCCAGAATGACAATCTCGTCAACTAGATGAACTAGGACGTGCATCATGATATTGAAGAAGGATGGTGGGAACACCAGCTCGAAACTGACAAGACATTGCACCACACCACTCCTTAGCCTTGGTATGATTTCTGGATCGATCACCTTCTGAGAGATTGCATTGAGGAATGCACATAGCTTCACAATGGATAATCAGACGTTTTCCGGTAGAAGCCCCCTCAATGCAACCAGAAGTAGTTGCGTCATAATCACATGGCAGTCATGAGACTTTAGGTTCTGGAACTTTTTCTCTGGCATATTTATTATTCCCTTTATATTCGACGAGAAGCCAGTCGGGACCTTCATACTGAGCAGGCATTCAAAGAAGATTTCTTTCTCTTCTTTCGTAAGAGTGTAGCTGGCAGGACCTTCATACTGCTTCGGAGGCATGCCCTATTTTTCGTGCAAGCGTTGCAGGTCCTCCTGTGCCTCAGGTGTATCTTTTGTCTTCCCATACACACCCAAGAAGCCTAGCAGGTTCACGCAAAGTTTCTTCGTCACGTGCATCACGTCGATCGAAGAGCGGACCTCTAGGTCTTTCGAGTAGTGTAGGTCCCAAAATATAGATTTCTTCTTCCACATGGGTGCGTGATTCTCAGCGTCATTCGGAACAGCTAGTCCGCCGGGACCCTTTCCAAAGATTACGTGTAAATCATTGACCATAGCAAGTACGTGATCACCGATGCGCATGGCGGGCTTCTTCCGGTGATCTGCCTGCGCTTTGAAATGCTTGCCTTTCTTCTGACAAGGATGGTTGGTCGGAAGAAATCGACGATGGCCCAGGTACACATTCTTCCTGCAGCTTGCCAGGTATATACTATCGGTGTCAAGTAAACAGTGCGTGCATGCGTGGTATCCCTTGTTTGTCTGTCCTGAAAGGTTACTGAGAGCGGGCCAATCGTTGATGGTCACGAACAACAACGCCTTTAGGTTAAATTCCTCCTGTTTGTGCTCATCCCACGTACGTACACCGTTTCCATTCCACAGCTGTAAAAGTTCTTCAACTAATGGCCTTAGGTACACATCAATGTCGTTGCCGGGTTGCTTAGGGCCTTGGATGAGAACTGGCATCATAATGAACTTCCGCTTCATGCACATCCAAGGAGGAAGGTTATACATACATAGAGTCACGGGCCAGGTGCTGTGATTGCTGCTCTGCTCCCCGAAAGGATTAATGCCATCCGCGCTTAAAGCAAACCATACGTTCCTTGTCTCACATGCAAACTCATCCCAGTACTTTCTCTCGATTTTTCTCCATCATGACCCGTCGTGGGTGCTCTCAACTTCCGTCTTTCTTACGGTCCTCACTGTGCCATCGCATCAACTTGGCATGCTCTCCGTTTACGAACAGATGTTTCAACCGTGGTATTATAGGAGCATACCACATCACCTTCGCAGGAACCCTCTTCCTGGGGGGCTCGCCATCAACATCACCAGGGTCATCTCGTTTGATCTTATACCGTAGTTCACCGCATACCGGGCAAGCGTTAAGATCCTTGTACGCACCGCGGTAGAGGATGCAGTCATTAGGGCATGCATGTATCTTCTGCACCTCCAATCCTAGAGGGCATACGACCTTCTTTGCTGCGTATGTACTGTCGGGCAATTCATTATCCTTTGGAAGCTTCTTCTTCAATATTTTCAGTAGCTTCTCAAATCCTTTGTCAGGCACATCATTCTCTGCCTTCCACTGCAGCAATTCCAGTACGGTACCGAGCTTCGTGTTGCCATAATCGCAATTGGGGTACAACCCTTTTTTGTGGTCCTCTAACATGCGATCGAACATCAGCTTCTCCTTTTGACTTTCGCATTGTGTCCTTGCATCGACAATGACCCTGCGGAGATCATCATCATCGGGCACATCGTCTGGTTCCTCTTGATCTTCAGTAGCTTCGCCCGTTGCAGCATCATCGTGCACATCGTCTGGTTCCTCTTGATGTTCAGTAGCATCACCATATTCAGGGGGCACATAGTTGTCATCGTACTCTTCTTCTTCGCCGTCTTCCATCATAACCCCTATTTCTCCGTGCCTCGTCCAAACATTATAGTGTGGCATGAAACCCTTGTAAAGCAGGTGGGTGTGGAGGATTTTCCGGTCAGAGTAAGACTTCGTATTCCCACATATAGGGCATGGACAACACGTAAAAACATTCTGCTTGTTTGCCTCAGCCACTTCGAGAAAATCATGCACGCCCTTAATGTACTCGGAGGTGTGTCTTGAACTGTACATCCATTCCCGGTTCATCTGCGTGCATTATATATAATTAAGTGTGTCAAAAATCATTACAGAACATCATGAATAGATAATTAAGTGACCAAATTAATAGAAGTTCGTCATCACATTAAAACCAAAGTACATACATAGTTCTCATCTAACAACATAAAGCTCTGCAGAGCATCTAAATTAATTAAACCATACACTGAAACTATGTAAAACATTTCAATGCGAAAACAAATGCGATCATAATCACAATCGATGTAACAACTGATCCAACGGCATAATGATACCAAGCCTCGGTATGAATGGCATATTTTCTAATCTTTCTAATCTTCAAGCGCATTGCATCCATCTTGATCTTGTGGTCATCGACGACATCCGCAACATGCAACTCCAATATCATCTTCTTCTCCTCAATTTTTCTAATTTTTTCCTTCAACAAATTGTTTTCTTCTTCAACTAAATTTAACCTCTCGACAATAGGGTCGGTTGGAATTTCCGGTTCAACAACCTCCTAGATAAATAAAAATCTATGTCACGTTGGTCGGCATAATTGTCATAAACAATAAATGAACCAATAGTTATGAAAAGATAATATATACCACATCCGAATCATAGACAGGACGAGGGCCGACGGGGGCGGATACCAAAACCATTGCACTATATAAGATGCAATAATCAAAGTAAGAAAATTATACAAGTATCTATATAAACATACAAGTAAGAATTTTTTTTTCCTTTCAGAAAGAAGATAAGAACAAGAAGCTCACCACGGTGGTGTCGGCGACGAGATCGGCGCGGGCGATCGACGGTGGTGAAGACGGGGACGGGAAGTGTGGACCGCTAAACCTAGACAAATATTAAGGAAAATGGAGCTTGGAGGTCGAGCTTGGAGAGGAGAAAGCTTAAGTAGTGTGGCTCGGGCATTCCATCGAACACCTCGTGTGCATAGGAGGTGAGCTAGAGCACCACAAAGCTCTCCCCTCACCGGCCACGAAAAACAGAGCACTGGGAGTGCTCTGCTCGCGGGCGAGGGGTATATATAGGCAACTAATTGGTCCCGGTTGGTGACTTGAACCGGGACTAAAGGGCAGCCTTTGGTCGGTTCGTCCCACCACCCGGGACCAATGGTGGTGGGCAGAGCGAGGCCCATTGGTCCCGTTCGTCCCACCAACCGGACCAAAAGGTCCGCACGAACCGGGACCAATGGCCCACGTGGCCGGCCGGCCCCCGGGGCTCACGAACCGGGTCCAATGCCCCCATTGGTCCCGGTTCTGGATTGAACCGGGACTAATAGGCTGGCCGGGCTTGGACCATTGCCCTGTTTTCTACTAGTGGACTGTCTAGGACTGTTTGGAACGGAGGGAGTAGGTTGGAAGGCTATTCTACTCTCGCCATTAATGCAATGCTCTCTGGACGGTGGAACGCTGATAGATTGAAATACAATGGGTCAGTTTGGTTGGTGTCCTAGGCTTTGTGCCTGGAAAAAGACCCTGCCTGGTTTGAGCCTAGTATTTTAAAGTTTTCTGCCTAGTCAGGCTGATCTGGGCATGCGTTGTTTGCTTGGTGGCCTCGCCTGGGAAAGCATTACTAGCATTAGTAAAGGTACAAAGTACAGCAGGCATAGAAAACAGCAGCTGTTAGCTGCCAGGCAGCCATCCAGGCGAGTCGTTTCGAACGCCTAGTCTAGGCTAAGCCGGCTGCCTGGGACAAAGTACATGCTAATCAGGCTGTCACATCACCAGGCCAGGCTATCCCTTGATTTTTCAGGACGTCAACCAAACAGGTTCCAGGCAATCTTCAGGCAGGCTCCAGGCCAGGCATATTTTCTTGTGGACATGGATCAGTTTGGTTCATGTCCACGTTCAATCA
Organism: Aegilops longissima; assembly: GCA_021605205.1. Lineage (NCBI taxonomy): Eukaryota > Viridiplantae > Streptophyta > Magnoliopsida > Poales > Poaceae > Aegilops > Aegilops longissima. Next base: position 809,732,336 of record CM038677.1, read on the forward strand.
TGCCTGGCCTGGAGACTGCCTGAGATATGCCTGGATAGGGTTTAGTTCATGCCTGAAAAATTGAGTGCTAGCCTGGCCTGTTGACGGGACTGCTTGATTAGCCTGGAATATAAACCAGGCATCCTACTTAGCCTGGACCAGGCGTTGGAGGAGGGACGCCTGGGTGCGCCTGGTGTCGTGCCTGGCAATATTATACTATTTCTTTTGTGTACATGGGATGGGGATGGGATCTTTTATGTATTAATCATACTGCAAAGTAGCTGCACTGCTAGGATTCAAGCCAAACGCATTCGCACGAGGCTAGCCTGGCCAGGCGAATTTTCTCAACAATTCAGGCTGGATCCAGGCACGAGTCCACTTCAGGCATAGTGTCCATGCCTTGAACCAAACTGCCCCACAATCCAAACTGGCCCTGGAGTGCGCGGTGGATTGTGATACAAATTGAACTAGCCAAAGCACCGTGGAAAAACACTGTCGTTGTACTGCTTTTTTTTCGTAGCACCTGTTCCGTAGCACCAAATCTGAACCGCAGATGTTAAATCTAATGGCTGAGAATTGCAAAAGTCTTCTCTGACTTTGCTCTTGCAAGTCAAAGAATCTGTGTCGTGGTCCTCCATGTGCACAAAGCTTTTTTTACCGGAGCCGGTAGCTACCGGTTAGGAATCCATCGTTCATTGACTACGCCAAGATTCGTGTGACTGCCACGCATTAATTTTCAGTTTCTGCTATACATCATCTATACCTGGACAAATTCACCTTTTTATTTCATCATTGTTAATTTAAATCATTTATATCTTTTAAATAAAAAATTCAATTTTGAAACTTTTTATATATTTGAACTCCTGGCGTAGAGATCTTTAAAACAAGGTCAATATTGAATATATTTTGTCTACTTTGAGTTTTGTTATTTGAATCATTTTTTCATTTCAATTATATATTCATCAGTGAAATCTGTTTTTTGAAGTTAGTGAAATATGTCTGTTAAATTGGGTAAAATCGTTCATTCAAATTATTGAAGTCAACCGCTTTGTAATGAGTTAAATATAACTTTTGAAACGAGTGAAATAAATATATTTTTTGAATGAGTGGAATCTGATTTTTGAAATGAGTGATACATTTTTGTTAAAATGAGTGAAATGCGTTTTTTGAATGAGCGGAATCTTGTTTTTTGAAATGAGTGAAACATGTCTCTAAAATGAGTGAAATCCCTTAGTTTTCGAAAGAACTATAATCTATTTCTTGAAAAAGTAGAGTGAAATTACATTTTGAAATAATTGTGAAACTGATGTGTTTTGAAATTGAAATAACAAAGAAATGCATCTGTTAAATAATTTTTTCCAACATGTGAAATAGATTTCTCTTCAAATTATGTGTGATACATGACATAAAGAACATGTGTGATATATGAAATAATTCAAGTGTTCTAAAATAAATGTGATCTATGAAATTAACTTTGTCAAATATATGAAAGTATTATTTTTAAATGTGTGAAACTACTTTTTGTGAAGTCGATGTGTTTTGAAATTTAAATAACAAAGAAATGCATCTGTGAAATAATTGAAATCAATTTTAAATTTGTGAAATAGATTGTTTCAAAGGGAGAAGCGGATTTTTTCAACATGTGAAATATATTTCTCTTCAAATTATGTGTGATATCTTAAATAAATAACAATTGTGATATATGAAATAGTAAAAGTGTTCTAAAATAAATGTGATATGTGAAATTAATTTTTGTCAAATATGTGAAAATATTATTTTTAAAATGTGTGAAACTACTTTTTGTGAAGTCAATGTGTTTTGAAGTTGAAATAACAAAAAATGCATCTATGAAATAATTGAAATCAGTTTTGCAATTATTTAATAGATTGTTTCAAGAGAGAAGCAGGTTTTTAAGTGAAATAAGTGGTTTGAAACATCTTAATTTAAACATGTTTGAAAACTATCCTAAATTATACTTGTTCTATAGATCTTGGCATCATGAGTTCAAATATATAAAAAGTTTTAAAAAATAAAGTTTGCTTTTAAAGATATCAACCATCTAAAATATCGAAAGGAAATAAATATTGATGGTTTTTTATAGGTACATACAAGAGATGAGTTGCCTTGTCCCATACTATGCATAGAAAAAGCTGCATGCGCCAGGGTTATAGGGTTGTTTTGTCTGTGCATGGGGCCCAGGTTGAAGAAATACAAAGTTGGTAAAATGGGAAAGTAATGAAATATGTTGGATACTTAGCACGCACAAAGTTAGCTGGCTGCATTTGATTGGTGGGCATTCACCGGTAGCTCCCATCACCGGTAAATTTACTCAGGTTCCAACGTCGACTCGCCTTCCCTGGCACGATACCCAAGCGATATAATTGAAGCCGCTCTCATGGCACCCGCGGCAGTATCTCGCCACCAACCCCCGCACTTCCCTTTCGCCATCATCGACTCCATGGCGCTCGCAGCAGCAACCCTTGCCTCCTCTCTGCGCGTATCTATCTCCGTTTCGGCCGCTGGGATGAACAGCAGCGGCCTGTCCGTGTCGTTGGGGGCGCGCCGTGTGCCGGGGATTTCTGTGCAAATTCATTCCCAGCGGAGGAGGATTGTCGCAGCGGCGGCAGTGGCGAGAGGGGACGAAGGGGCCGGTAAGACCTTCGTGGAGGAGATGAGGTCTGCGGCGATGCGGATGCACACCAAGGACCAGACCAGCGAAGGGGAGAAGGAGCTCGAGGGACCGTCACTCAACGAGCTGGAGCCTAACCTTGAGGCCTACCTGCGCTTCCTCGTCGACAGCAAGCTCATCTTCCAGACGCTCGAGAACATCGTCGACCGCGCCGCCGTCCCATGGTGTGAGTCACTGCAAACCCGTCCTTCCATGTGTTTTGTGTAATTAGCTCTACCAGTCGATTTTTCTCGGCCTCTAGTTCGTGGCGGGTAGTGATTTCGTGCCACAGTTTATTTTGGTCACTATAATGCATTCATACTTCTTTGAGAATGGCTACATGCCGCCTGACTTTCATATTGGGGTCAATCGACGGTTTCAGACCATTGGATAAGATCCTATGGTGCCTAACCCTTCTTCTTCCTCAGCAGACCGCCGCACGGTCCGCCGCCTGAACCTCCGGCCCTGCTACGCGCGGCCGCCGGCTCACCGGCGACCGCCTCGCCCTCCCCTGAACCACCACACACTGTCGGTCTTCTGCCGCCCCGGCCATCCCTCTAGGCCCCACGCGTCGAGTTTTTTCTCCGGCGAATCCCCACCACGACCACCACTACAACTACCGTCCCCACCCTGAACCCTAAGGGAGATAACAGGGTGATGACTGTGGACCCCTTTCTTCTCCTCCCTCCCCTCCGGCCTTCCTCCGGTGAATTTTCTACGGACCCATTAGCTAATGTGTACTTCTTTCTGCTAAACTAAAATCGAATGTACAGATCAAGAGCCAGGATCCAGAGACAGGCAATTATTTTTGTCATTTCTGATAATGTTTGCGAAAAATATGTTATCCTAATATTAATCATGGTTCACTAATCATAATTAAGGTGTACAAAGATTTTAAGCTATGATTATTGCAGATGCTTTCGAGATAATACATGCCTATTTTTTGTAAAACCAGTCGTTACACAATGTTCAACAGAATGCTGTGTGACTATTTTTTTTTGCTATTATAAACCTGTGATGAGATGTACTCCCTCCGGCTCAGTTTACAAGTCCTTCGCGTATACGTAGGTTGCCAATTTTATCACCCTAATATAAACTATATAACATAAAAATTATATTTGTTGAAAATAGAACATCTGAAGTTTATATTGATTTATATTTTGTAATATTCTACTTGTATTAGGTTGGTCAAATTGACGACGTAGGGGTACGCGCACGCCCTGTAAACTAAGAAAGAGGGAGTACTTCAGTATTAAGACTAGTGGCATATCGTTTGCACTGGAGGTGATCTAGATGAAGTTAAGAATGGATCCGCACAAATTTAATAAAACGTAGGTAGATTCTCAGCTGTTGCGAAGAGGCATCTTCTATTCTTTGGTGATTCGACAACATTTTGTATCTAAAATGCTTCAGGAGGAACACTTCGCTTCAATTTTTCACACTTCCTAGTTTGAATAATTTCATCAACATTTCAAGTGACATGTTCATATATCAAGTCATTATCAACTAAAATTATTTGGAACTGGTGCATATTTATTCGTATTGCTTGTGATATGGATTTGGTGTATTTGTTTGCTTCACATATAACCGTACGTAGTGCTTTAGTGGTTTTTCCCCTACTTGGCAAATATGTTGGAAGCTATAGTTGCCATCTTACTCGTGCATGCGAAGTCTCTCCATCTAGAATGATAATTGAAGACATTTTTTCATTGATGGCTTTCAATACCTTTTTACAAATCTATCTTTGAAAACCAGCGCTCTGAATGGCGCTAGGCACTATGCTGGCGGCAGGGTGGCGCATAGTCGGGGCTAGATGGCTGGCTCCTTTTACATCACTGTTTGCAGTGCAACCTCCGTCTCTCTATTTGTGTTGACATACTTAGCAGCAACCCTTGATCAAGCCTCCCCCTCCCCCGAGTCGCCCCCGCGTGGCGGCCGGGAGGCCCCCATATCACATCGGCCCGGTTCCCCCTCTCCTCCTTCTCCTCCCTCGCCACTGCCCGAGGGCGCGGCTAGGCGAAGCCTTGCCGTCGCCGGTGGCGGCAGGGACTCGGGACACTCCCGCTCGTGAGGGGATGGCGTGGGCCGGCGCCCCTGGGCCGGAGCGTGACGTGCGGCCGGGCGTCACTGTGGGTGGTTGTGACGCCCTCAATTTAATCATACACTAATCATACACGCAAATATGTACGATCAAGATCAAGGACTCACGGGAAGATATCAGAACACAACTCTAGACACAAATAAAAAAAATACAAGCTTTATATTACAAGCCAAGGGCCTCGAGGGCTCGAATACATAAGCTCAAAAACACAAGAGTCAGCGGAAGCAACAATATCTGAGTACAGATATAAGTTAGACAAGTTTGCCTAAGAAGGCTAGCACAAAAGCAACATCGATCAAAAAGGCAAGGCCTCCTGCCTGGGAGCCTCCTAACTACTCCTGGTCGTCGTCGGCCTCCACGTAGTAGTAGGCATCAGCGGTGGCGTCTGGCTCCTGGGCTCCGACATCTGGTTGCATCAGCCGGAAAGAAGAAGAAAGGGGGGAAAAGGGAGAACAAAGCAACCGTGAGTACTCATCCAAAGTACTCGCAAGCAAGGATTTACACTACATATGCAACATTATCAAAGAAAGGCTGTATATGTGGACTGGGCTGCAGAAATGCCAGAATAGAGGGAAGGCCTAGTCCTATCGAAGACTAGCATCTTCTGGAAACCACTATCTTGCAGCAAACAGGAGGGAGTAGAGTAGCATAACGTAAAGTGGTAGTAGTGTTATCAACCTCGGCCGGAGATCCTTTCTCGACTCCCTACGAGAAAGAAATCCCAGAGCCATACTATCCAGTTATCATCACAATCCATTACTCATCATCATCCAATTCTCATCACAAGTATCCAGTTCTAGGTGTATCGATCGGGATACAACTCCAAGTGTCTGTTACCGTAGGACAGGCTATCGATAGATGTTTTCTTCCCTGCAGGGGTGCACCAACTTACCCACCACGCTCGCTTAAATCCGGCCGGACACACTTTCTGTGGTCATGCCCGCCTCGCCAAACAATACGCCGCAACCCGACCTAGGCTTAATAGAGAGGCCATCACACCGACTAAACCTATGCCCCAGGGTCATGGGCCATCTCCCGGAAACTCCTGCACGCTATGCGTCGCGGCGGTGAGCAGACCTAGCTACCTCCTTCAACAAGGCAGGTGCTTACGCAGTCCAACCCGACGCCAACCGCTCGATCGGCGTCTATTAAGATTCGGCTGATGTATACGACGCAGAACGCCCATACTATGCCCACGTGATGGTTAGTGCTATCGGGCGAGGCCCTCGGATCAAATATCCAAATCGTAGTGGATTAGGAACGCGGTAACAAGCGAGACTCACGAAAGATGTGACCCGTTGCCCGTCTCCTCGAGGACTTGCGGCAAGGGCTAAGAATGCCCGCCACGCCTCGTAATTATCTCGCGGGCACCCTCCGTGTCAACCCGACTCCACATCACTGCAATTAAGCTCGCGGGTACCCCTCGTGGTCGACCGTCTTTAGTGACATGGCTCGGTGTAAAGTCATAGTAATCATAGTAACGTGTGTCTAAACATCAAGGGAAAGCCGAGGAATCACCCCGTGAATTCCACTCGATGTAATCATCAAGGTGAACGTAAGAGGATTCACCCTCGAGGTCCACACTTGAGGGGTTGCACGACGAGTCGTATCAGAAGTGGTTAAAGAGGAAATCACCCTCGATGACCACGACCGAATAGCTACACTACAGGGTTAACATCGAAATCGATGAGGTCTCACCCTCGGTACTCGATAGTAACCCAGTATTGTCGAGCAACTAAGGGGAAAGTGATGTGCGGTGCCGGGGCCTGGTCTTCGATCCCATTGATCGGATCTTCTGATAATCCAGCGGGGCAGTCGGGACAAAGTGGGGGTCACTGATGGATCACTAACCAACCTATACTAAGCAGTTTAGGATAAGCAGTTAAGGTACAACAGTAGATACAAAAGCAGGCTATGCATCAGAATAGGAGCAATCAATAACAGTAGCAAAATCTAATGCAAGCATGAGAGAATGGAATGGGCGATATCGGGATGATCAAAGGGGGGGCTTGCCTGGTTGCTCTGGCAAGGAGGGGTCGTCGTCGACGTAGTCGAACACAGTGGCATCAGCGGCAGTCTCGGGGTCTACCGGAGAGAAGAGGGGGGAGAAACAGTAAATACATAGCAAGCAAGAGCATAACAGGACAACATGCGGAGCTAGATGCGTTCTAACGTGGTGCTACACGTTACCGGCGAAGGGGGATAACATCCGGGAATGTTTTCCCGAAGTTTGCATTTTTCAGACAGATGAAACGGAGGGGGAAAGTTGCATGTTCTCTATGATAGGGGCACTTGACAGATGAACGGTGAGTGTACTCGGATTCGTCTCGTCGTTCTGAGCAACTTTCATGTATAAAACTTTTTCATCCGATCTACGGTTTATCTTCTATGAATATTCAAAGTTTAAAGCTTTTTCTGGAATTATTATCATTACAGAAACGGAATCATGACGCCAGCTTTGCGTGGGATGACGTCAGCAGTCAACAGACTCGCTGACCAGGGTCAAACCTGACCTGTGGGTCCAGTGGGACCCACATGTCAGCCTCTGTTAGTTTCAACAGTAATTTAACTAAACTAAAAGACTAATTAGAGGGGTGGGCCCCAGGTGTCAGTGACTAAATAAATTACTAATTAATTAACAGATTTTTGTTAGCAGATTTATTTATTTTTAAAATGTTTTAAACAGGGGAGGCCCACACGTCAGTCTCACTGGCAGCCAGGTCAGCGAGCTGATCGGGTCAACCCGATCAACTAGGCCATCCGGCCCATCGTCGACAACCTGTATGGGGGCCATCGTGCACGCCGCCGTCGGCGCCGGAGAGAGCTCCGGCGACCAAAACGCGACGGAGGGCACCGGCGAGCCTCGGGATTTCGCCACGGTGGCCCAAAACGGGCGTGGCTACTCGCGTTCAAAGCTAGCGACGTCGCTCGTCGCACGGTGCTACGGGTTGGCCTCAGGGATGACCGGAACTGCGCCGGCGATGAGTGGGGCGGTGGTGGCTTTCTGGAGCGTGTCGGGAAATCCCTACGGGGCGGTTAAAACAAGCACTGTGATGCGCGTTCGAACGAGGGGAGCCGCACGCATCCAACGCTGGCGGTCCTACGTGCTGGGATGGCCTAGAGCCACGGCAGCGCCGACCGAAGCGGCGCCGGAATTCGGACGTCGATGGATTCGAGCATCTAGGGCACGGCAAGGGTGGCAGAGGGGCGCGTTGAGAAGCTAGGGGCTCCAGGAGCTCGGTGGTGGTGTTAGCGTGGCGCAAGGAGCATCAGGGCGACGACAATGAGCTCAACGGCGGAGCTCGGCTCGGCCATGGCGGGTCCAGCCGCTCTGGGTGCGTACGGTAGCAAAAGAGAGGGGGGGAGGAGTGTAGCTCACAATGAGCCTGCAGATGTGCAATCGTGGGTTCGGGGGAGGCTCGGCGGAGCGAATCGACGGCGGCGAGCTCGAGCGTCCCGAGGAGGAAGACGGGGTGGATCCGGCGCTGTGCCTTCCGGCTCCAACGGCGGGCACCAGTCGACGTGGAGGAGGACGGCGGACGCCTATGGCATGTCGGCGATGCGGGGCGATGACGGTGGCCGCGGGATCGACGCGGCGATGGTGACGCTCGGGAGGAGTGAGCGCGCGAGGGAGAGGGGAGGGTGGATCTGGGGGAGGAGAGGCTCAAGTGGGAGTGGGGAGTGGGGAGGGAGCCCGAGGCGTCGCCCTTATCCTCTCCCGGCGAGGCCGGCGAGGTGGTCGGGTGGCGCCGAGGCGCCTGGTCGGTCAAACAGTGGGAGGTGGGAGACGACAGCGGAGGGGTAGTGGGCCACATGGCCTGTTGGGCTTAGCCCGGAGGGTTAGGCCCAGGGGGGGTCAGGGGCCTTTTCTCTCTCTCCCCTTTTCCTTCTTTTGCTCTTTTCTTTTTACAGAAAAAATGTTATGCAATATTTGAGCTGCCAAAAGGAGTTCTGAAAAATGTTGGACTTGGCCAAATAAATGCATTACAGTATTTGGCACCTGCCACAAAAAGTTTGGGAGGAGTTTGAAATAATTTGGATTTTTTACAATTGGAAAAGCATTCAAAAATGCTGATTTGGAACTGTTTTAAATTCCCAGGGGAAATTAGCTATCTCAAATGTGTTGAATCACTCATGAAATTTAGTCAGTGGATATTTTCAACCCAGCGAACATTTTTGTTTTACTGTTTGGAGGAATAATTTATTTGACTTTATTTTAAAATTAAATTTGAATTGGTTTTGAATCAACGTGAGATTGGCAACAGTAATAGTGATGACATGGCGCCATTAACAGAGATTACTGTAGCACGACACTGGGGGTGTTACAAATCTCCTCCACTATAAGAAATCTCGTCCCGAGATTTAGGTGGGGAAGTAAAGAGCAACTTCAGAAGAACTGACACTTATAGGGTTAATTATCTGGAGAACAATTCAGGGAATGTGGCAGAAGTATCTCTCGAGTTGAAACTTAAGAAAACATCGAGAGCAAATATGAAGGTACAATAGGAAGTTTCAAGCGAATGGACAAACGATCGATACCAAAACAGAGTGTGAGAAGGGGGTTCAGAGCATCGGGAATAGATCATCTCTCGGAAGGTGGCTCGTGACATGATATGAAGCCAAATGCAAGAATATTTCAGAATCAAAGATATACAGGGGAGTCAGGTTTCGATCCTGTGGAACTGTGGGTTATGGGCCCACCATGTGGGTTAAAAAGTAGAAAGGGGACCGATAGCAAGGCATGCCAGATGGTAGTCTGTCATTTATGTTGCCAACAACGTTGGTACCAAGCGCAAGGGACGAAGAGAACTATTTTCCTGCTCGTTGAACGAGGCGGACAAATAGGCAAAGTTCTCGTCCATCGGTGGTTACCGGGATGTCAACTGCAATAATAACAAGGTCTTACTGACAAATTGCATACCTAGGTGTTTTCATAAGCCGGGAACTATTACTGCTTAGATCTCATAAACCACCAGAAAGGTTTAAACAAAACAATGGAAAGAAAAGGTGATCATTAGATTAATCAGAACATTGGAAAGGAAAATGTGTTTATACACAAGAATTCGGAGTATATCCTCCGCAAGGGAAAGCGGAGCAGGATATACATGATACGACAGCAAGTTCAAAAGCATTTAGATAAAGGGGGCGAGGGAAGAATCATGATATTACCCATACAACGGTGTCTGGATAATAGATCAAGAAACATTCGACAATGTGCTTCCAATGTTGTTGTTGATATTCGGAATACCACAGTCACGCTTTGATGCGGCAATGATATGGTGTCAAGTAAAGATTGGGTTCGAAGATCTCAAGAGATACCGAGAAACAATCCCAAGATATCTCAGAACGTAAGGAATAACCAAGCACAACCTGGTTTGTGTTGGCAGAAAGTCAAGATGTCATCGATGATATCACAAATCATCGAGGGGCGGGGATGGTATTTCTAGCCATGAATTCAATTGACATCTCTGAAGAAGCCAAAGTGTTGACGGCGATCATGACAGATTTTGTCGAGAGACTCTATGACGATGCCATCGAGCAGAAAAGGAAGGATGAAGTGAAAGGCTATGAGAACCACGGATTCGACACAAGCTCGAAGTCAAGCTTAGTGCTTGAGGTGAAATGATAAGATGAGGAAGATCGACGTAGGCTTAGCTCATCGTTGGAAGTTGTGCTCCGGGAAGAAGGACCAGGTAGCACAGTTAAAAAAAAATTTAGTACAATAATGATATAGCTAATCAGGCTAGGAATGATGTGATGGAGTATCATTCCAATGAGAATTCACAAGAGGTAGTGCAATGACACAATATCATCGAGATAACAGGGGGCAATACTCGAGGTAGATCAAAATAGAGGTTGGACAGATGAAATGATCTGCAGAAGACAAGTATTTTAACTTGTCCGGGAAATGGAATCAAGGAGAAAATATGGTCGGAAACACGATTGCAAAGAATCAATTTAAAGATGCAAGATGAGCTTATACCAAGGGAACATTTAATTATAAGAGAAGCTTCCATGATAAGATCTACATCGTGTCGATGGGCATGAACACAAAGTTCAAGGTCGACTCCCACTTCTTCAATGCATAACCTCTCATTTACTTCTCGCTTTTGACAAAGTTGTAGTGTATAAATTTTTATCCGGTGTAACACCAGTAGAGTATGACCCGTAGAAATTTCCGGGTTCACACAAATTAGGGAAAGCATTAGTTCAACCCGTCGGGACATCTTAGGAACATTTGCAAAAACTTTAGAGGTAATTAACTCAAGCTCGGAAGCAGAGCATGGTTGACAAAAGGAGAGGATACAATTACCGAAGGTATTATGTATCAGAGGAAGAGCGCACAAAATTTTGAATATGAAGGAAACTGCCGGATAATAATCCAACAAAGGATTCAGCGGTCCTTAATGGATCTGATGTGAGTATCAGTACTCAATCAGAAGAAGGAAGGAATGCAAAGGCATTGGATTATAGAAACATCTGAATAATTCGATGCTTGAGTACAAAGGAGTTATGATTTCAAGTCGAAGGATCAGAAGCAGAGGCTCTGATCAAAAGGTGAGTAAGTTGAATAGACTTAAATATGGCCCCGATCAAGTCTTGATTGGGCAAGAACCAGCTCATAACCGGAGCGATGTCGAAGCCGGAAAGAAAATTTCCAAGGATTAATTGATGATTGTTAGTATTTGCTCACACGTTGAATCCATAGGATTAGAATGACAACCACAAAGAATTTTAGAGAATATTGCTAGACATATGGAATTAATCCTAATGCAAGCAGGCAAGGAAAATCAAGAGCAATAGGCTGCAGAGGATTTTTCGGAAGATCACATAGTATTTCCAAGTATTTTGGAAATCATGTGAACAACTGGGGATGAACGGGTTCAGCGAATTATCCGTAGTGCAAAAAGAAACCGCAAGGCAGAAGGCACAAAGGATTCTCGAAACACCGGAGAGTACATCTTGTAATAATAGGAGCAACTGGGTATGAAGGTACAAGCGGCAAGGATGTCATTCACGGGGATTATCTGTGGTCAGGAACTGCAAGGCAGTGGGCACAGGGTCTCGAAAAACATTGAGGAGTATCTGCAGAAACTTCTGGCGAAGCAAGCGATCAGCGGTAATGTCGGGGCTCTCCGGGAGGAAGTGGGTACGAGAACCTAATGTCAGAGTTAGTAAAATGTTTAACCCGAATAGACGAGAGATCAGAATCCCAGAGTAAGGAAAAGGAATAAATGATCCTAATACCACCCAATGGCGACGTGGGCCCGTAAGCCACACAGCCAAGTTAGTAAAAGTTTTCATTGACTAGACTCAACTACGGCCAAGGAGTTGGGAAGGGGGCTACCTACAGGCAGTCGGCTCTGATACCAACTTGTGACGCCCTCGATTCAATCGTACATTAATCATACACGCAAATGTGTACGATCAAGATCAAGGACTCACGGGAAGATATCAGAACACAACTCTAGACACAAATAAAAAAAATACAAGGTTTATATTACAAGCCAGGGGCCTCGAGGGCTCGAATACATAAGATCGAAAACACAAGAGTCAGCGGAAGCAACAATATCTGAGTACAGACATAAGTTAGACAAGTTTGCCTTAAGAAGGCTAGCACAAAAGCAACATCAATCAAAAAGGCAAGGCCTCCTGCCTGGGAGCCTCCTAACTACTCCTGGTCGTCGTTAGCCTCCACGTAGTAGTAGGCATCAGCGGTGGCGTCTGGCTCCTGGGCTCCGACATCTGGTTGCATCAGCCGGAAAGAAGAAGAATGGGGGGAAAAGGGAGAACAAAGCAACCGTGAGTACTCATCCAAAGTACTCGCAAGCAAGGATCTACACTACATATGCAACATTATAAAAGGAAGGTTGTATATGTGGTGAACTCTGCGAAATGCGGAATAGAGGAAGGCCTAGTCCTATCGAAGACTAGCATCTTCTGGAAACCACCATCTTGCAGCAAACAGGAGGGAGTAGAGTAGCATAACGTAAAGTGGTAGTAGTGTTATCAACCTCGGCCGGAGATCCTTTCTCGACTCCCTCACGAAAGAAATCCCAGAGCCATACTATCCAGTTATCATCACAATCCATTACTCATCATCATCCAATTCTCATCACAAGTATCCAGTTCTAGTTGTATCGATCGGGATACAACTCCAAGTGTCCGTTACCGTAGGACAGGCTATCGATAGATGTTTTCTTCCCTGCAGGAGTGCACCAACTTATCCACCACGCTCGCTTAACTCCGCCGGACACACTTTCGTGGTCATGCCCGGCCTCGGCCAAACAATACGCCGCAACCCGACCTAGGCTTAATAGAGAGGCCAGCACGCCGGACTAAACCTATGCCCCCAGGGGTCATGGGCCATCTCCCCGGAAACTCCTGCACGTTGCGTACGCGGCCGGTGAGCAGACCTAGCTACCTCCTTCAACAAGGCAGGTGCTTATGCAGTCCAACCCGGCGCGCGCCGCTCAGTCGCCGACGTCTATTAAGCTTCGGCTGATGTATACGACGCAGAACGCCCATACTATGCCCACGTGATGGTTAGTGCTATCAGGCCAGAGGCCCCTCGGATCAAATATCCAAATCGTAGTGGATTAGGAACGCGCGGTAACAAGCAGAGACTCACGAAAGATGTGACCCCGTTGCCCCGTCTCGAGGACTTGCGGCAAGGGCTAAGAATGCCTGGCCACGCCTCGTAATTATCTCGCGGGCACCCTCCAGGTCAACCCGACTCCACATCACTCGCAATTAAGCTCGTGCGGGTACCCCTCAGGGTCGACCCGTCTTTAGTGACATGGCTCAGTGTAAAGTCATACTCCCTCCATCACAGTTTGTTGGGCGTATCTCCAAAACCAGGATTTTTCACAAACGGAAGGAAATAGGGCGCAGGTCATTAATTAGAGAATTAGTTGGGGTGTTTTGGCTGTTGATTAAACTCCTTCCGTTTCTCTTCCTGAAGCGCATGGAAGTGGGAACATGGATGGATTTCTGCAGCACATGCAAGTATGAACAGGCCGCAAGTGGGAATCAGTTTGTGGTTTGCTCCGCATGGCCGTGTGCATGCGATTAATTAGGCGCATCTCCTTCAATATTGCAGCTCCAGCGCCTCGTTATTTCCTGCCAATCACACCGTACCTTGGGCCCAGAGCAACGTGAGGTACGCCCAACAAACTGTGATGGAGGGAGTAGTAATCATAGTAACTGTGTGTCTAAACATAAAGGGGAAAGCCCGAGGAATCACCCCCGGTGAATTCCACTCGATGTAATCATCAAGGTGAACGTAAGAGGATTCACCCTCGAGGTCCACACTTGAGGGTTGCACGACAGTCGTCGATCGAAGTGGTTAAAGAGGAAATCACCCTCGATGACCACGACCGAATAACTACACTACAAGGTTAACATCAGAAGTACTGATGAGGTCTCACCCTCGGTACTCGATAGTAACCCAGTATTGTCGAGCAACTAAGGGGAAAGTGATGTGCGGTGCCGGGGCCTGGTCTTCGATCCCGTTGATCGGGTCTTCTGATAATCCAGCGGGGCAGTCGGGACAAAGTGGGGGTCACTGATGGATCACTAACCAACCTATACTAAGCAGTTTAGGATAAGCAGCTAAGGTACAACAGTAGATACAAAAGCAGGCTATGCATCAGAATAGGAGCAATCAATAACAGTAGCAAAATCTAATGCCAGCATCAGAGAATGGAATGGGCGATATCGGGATGATGAAAGGGGGGGGGGCTTGCCTGCTTGCTCTGGCAAGGACGGGTCGTCGTCGACGTAGTCGAACACAGCGGCATCAGCGGCAGTCTCGGGGTCTACCGGAGAGAAGAGGGGGGAGAAACAGTAAATACATAGCAAGCAAGAGCATAACAGGACAACAGGCGGAGCTAGATGCGTTCTAACGTGGTGCTACACGTTACCGGCGAAGGGGGATAACATCCGGGAATGTTTTCTAGAAGTTTGCATTTTTCGGACAGATGAAACGGAGGGGGAAAGTTGCATGTTCTCTATGATAGGGGCACGTGACAGATGAACGGAGAGTGTACTCGGATTCGTCTTATCGTTCTGAGCAACTTTCATGTATAAAACTTTTTCATCCGATCTACGGTTTATCTTCTACGAATATTCAAAGTTTAAAGCCTTTTCTGGAATTATTATTATTACAGAAATGGAATCATGACGTCAGCATTGCGTGGGATGACATCAGCAGTGAACAGACTCGCTGACCAGGGTCAAACCTGACCTGTGGGTCCAGTGGGACCCACATGTCAGCCTCTGTTAGTTCTAACAGCAATTTAACTAAACTAAAAGACTAATTAGAGGGGTGGGCCCCAGGTGTCAGTGACTAACTAAATTACTAATTAATTAACAGATTTTTGATAGCAGATTTATTTATTTTTAAAGCGTTTTAAACAGGGGAGGCCCACACGTCAGTCTCACTGGGCAGCCCAGTCAGCAGTTGACTGGGTCAACCCAGTCAACTAGGCCATCCGGGCCCACTGGTCAGCAACCCAGGGGCGGGGCCCACTGTGCCACGTCGGCGTCGGCGCCGGAGAGAGCTCCGGCGACCAAAACGCGACGGAGGGCGCCGGCGAGCCTCGGGATTTCGCCACGGTGGCCCAAAACAGGCGTGGCTACTCGCGTTCGAAAGCTAGCGACATCGCGCGTCGCACGGTGCGACGGGTTGGCCTCAGGGATGACCGGAACTGCGCCGGCGATGAGTGGGGCGGCGGTGGCTTTCTGGAGCATGTCGGGAAAAGCCTATGGGGCGGTTAAAACGAGCGCTGTGACGCGCGTTCGAACGAGGGGAGCCGCACGCATCCAACGCTGGCGGTCCTACGTGCTGGGATGGCGTAGAGCCACGGCAGCGCCGACCGAAGCGGCGCCGGAATTCGGACGTTGATGGATTCGAGCGTCCAGGGCACGGCAAGGGTGACGGAGGGGCGCGTTCAGAAGCTAGGGGCTCCAGGAGCTCGGTGGTGGTGTTAGCGTGGGGTGAGGAGCATCAGGGCAACCACAATGAGCTCAACGGCGGAGCTCGGCTCGGCCATGGCGGGTGCAGCCGCTCTGGGTGCGTACGGTAGCAAAAGAGAGGGGGGGAGGAGTGTAGCTCACAATGAGCCTGCAAATGTGCAATCGTGGGTTCGGGGGAGGCTCGGCGGAGCGAATCGACGGCGGCGAGCTCGAGCGTCCCGAGGAGGAAGACGGGGTGGATCGGCGCTGTGGTGCCTTCTGGCTCCAACGGCGGGCACCAGTCGACGTGGAGGAGGACGGCGGACGCCTATGGCATGTCGGCGATGCGGGCGGTGGCGGTGGTGGCATGGGATCGGCGCTGGCGACGGTGGCCTTCGGGAGGAGTGAGCGCGCGAGGGAGAGGGGAGGGTGGATCTGGGGGAGGAGAGGCTCAAGTGGGAGTGGGGAGTGGGAGGGAGCCCGAGGCGTCGCCCTTATCCTCTCCCGGCGAGGCCAACGAGGTGGTCGGGTGGCGCCGAGGCACCCGGTCGGTCGAACAGTGGGAGGTGGGAGACGACAGGGGAGGGGTAGTGGGCCACATGGCCTGTTGGGCTTAGCCCGGAGGGTTAGGCCCGGGGGGGGGGGGGTCAGGGGCCTTTTCTCTCTCTCCCCTTTTCCTTCTTTTGCTCTTTTCTTTTTACAGAAAAAAATGTTATGCAATATTTGAGCTGCCAAAAGGAGTTCTGAAAAATGTGGGACTTGGCCAAATAAATGCATTACAATATTTGGCACCCGCCACAAAAAGTTTGGGAGGAGTTTGAAATAATTTGGATTTTTTTACAATTGGAAAAGCATTTAAAAATGCTGATTTGGAACTATTTTAAATTCCCAGGGGAAATTAGCTATCTCAAATGATGTTGAATCACTCATGACATTTAGTCAGTGGATATTTTCAACCCAGCGAACAATTTTGTTTTACTGTTTGGAGGAATAATTTATTTGACTTTATTTTAAACATAAATTTGAATTGGTTTTGAATCAACGTGAGATTGGCAACAGTAACAGTGATGACATGGCGCCATTAACAGAGATTACTGTAGCACGACACTGGGGGTGTTACAGTGGTAGCGGTGCTCCAGCGATCCGGTACCTCCGCGGTAGGCGGCTTCAACGTTTGGGGCATTGCGGTCGCCAGGGACGGTGGCGGCGTGACTAGATTCGTGGCGGCAGGGCGGGATCTGGACCCAAGCGTGGGCTTGGTCTCTGGGTCGCGGTCGGCGTGGTGACAGGTGCGACACGTCGGCTGGGCGGATCTGCGGGATACCACCCTTGTCTGGTCTTTGACAGCGCGGGCAACTCCGGGGGAAACCCTATATCTCATTATGATCGAGCGATGGCGGTGCTTTTGCGCCATAGTCCCTCTTCAGGGCATAGTTTTGGAGTTTGCCCCGGTGGCGCAACTGCCGATGAAAATCGCGCTGACTACGGTCATGGCGGACGATGGCGACGTCTTTGATGTTGTTTCCTTGTCGAGGCATCGTCGTTACAGTTTGCATCATCCGGCTCTAGATGCTCCGGGGGAAATCCTACATCTGGGCCTCCCAGATCGAATGATGGTGGCGTTCTCAGTAACGCTTTCCCTCCTAGGGGCATCGTTTTGGAGCAAGTGATGGCTGGAGGTGACAAGACGAGGAGCGGTGTTACATGTACCACAAGGTCGACGGCGGATCACGGCGGCATGGTGCTGTGAATTTTTGGTGGTTGGCGTGTGTGGATGGACACGTGCAGGATGGTGGCATTGTCTGATGCCGTGGTGGCGTCGATGGCAGGCCTGGCAAGGTTGATGTGTCAGTAACTGCTCTGGAGATGGATCAATGGTTGAAGATGGATCAGTGGTTGACGGTGGCGGCGGCCTCTGAGAGTGCGCCAGACCGGTGTGTAACCTAGTCCTGGCATTGTGGTTTGGTTGCGGCATCCGGCTTTAGATGTTAGGCTTTGATGTGATGTCTGTCTGGTATTAAGCTCGGACATTTGGCACCCCTTCATCAAAGGGATAGAAGTAGCAATAGGTGTGTTGCCAAGATGATGGCTTCAGACATAATGATGTATTACTTTGTAAAATCTTTGTTAATAATTAATAAAATGGTTGCATGCATCGTCTAGATGTAGTGCCCGGGGGTATATCCTCATTTTTAATAAAATACTTAGCAGCAACCCTCATGTATCACGCACTACCGGATTTGGCACCTTTGCCGAGTATCAAAAAGACTCTGTAAAGCCAAAATACAAATGGGGAAAAACTTCGCCGTGTGTTACACTCGGCAAATAGGACACGGTAAAAATACTATCGGCAAAGTCTTTGCTGAGTGTCTTTCTTCATCTCTCGGCAAAAAAGCACCTTGATGGCCTGTGGCCGCTAATGGAGAGCCATCATGACATCATATTTGCTGAGTGTTTAAAGCCGATACACGGCAAACATTTTGCGGAGTATATTTTCAAAAACTTTGCCGAGTGTATTACAGAAAACACATGGCAAATATTCAAAAACTTTGCAATCTGTATTTTCAGAATACACAGCGGTTCTGGACCATTTATCGAGTATTTCAGAATACACTTGGCGAAATGATTTCCGGCATGGCCATTTGGTCGGAGAGATGCCCAGATGGTACTAGATTCTGCCACGTGGCACCTTGGCTTGCCGAGTGTAACACTCGGCAAAGGCCCCAGTTATTTTTTTTAGTTTTTAGCTGTTTTGTTTTAAATCCCTGCAATTCAGCACAATAAATATGTTCTCCCATTCTGAATAGAAGCAGAAACATATATAGGGCACAAATCCATCAAGTTCCAATGCACAAGTAGACATCGAGTTCAAAAGTTCCCAAACATGTACATATTCATCAAACAAGTTGAAGTCACTTGTCCATGAAACATGAAGATCACAAATCCATCAAACACAAGTACTACACAATGACGAAGGCGTCCATGATGCGATCCTACAAATATGAAAGCAAATGCATGAGTTACACAATTATAGATTTTGACAAGTTATAGAATTCTACAAGTGTGCTCACATGATTTCCATAAGTTCCAAATATGTATAAATTAAAAGGCTAAACATGATTTTTACAAGTTAAGACTAAACATAGGAGAATGGTCACATGATTTTTACCGTGTACTCACATGATTTTGACAAGTTCTAAATTTTGACAAGTGTAGTCATATGATTTGCACAATAGCAATATGGATAATTTTCATAAGTTCCAATTTTCCCCAAATTATTAAGATTGCTATATGGACCGACAAGCATGAGTAACACAAGACTAGGAGAACTCACCTGGAGTCACAGTGCCCTCCTGATGTTCGAAGTGTGGGGCTGAGACGAGGTTGAGAAGCCGTAGTAGGCGTCAGTGCGTCACCGGGCTTTCTTGCAGATTTTGAGACGAACAGGGGTTGAGTGGCACATTGTTGGATCCAACAGATGGGTGAACCTACAAGCATGGGAAATAATTATCATGAGATGGTAAGCACGAGACAATAAGATGAATGATTGAAAAGCTGCAAGAAACTTGTGAAGCCGAAACTAGAAGGAGCAAGAGGAGGGAAAGCCGTAGTTGAAACTGGAAAGTTTTACCTCAATGGATGTACTTTGCTTATTCTGCTTAGAACAATAAATTGCTTAATTACTGAAATCTCATAGTGGTTATGTGACAGATTATCTAACCTTTTTCTGCCAGAAATTACAGTTCCCTAGGATGGAGCTGGAACATTTCTTTCATCATTGTTAGCTAGCTAGATGCTGCTGATTGACATATTAGTTATCTGTGCCTATCAGATGCGGAGTTTCGGAATACTGGGTTAGAGAGATCAGAGGCACTGAGGAAAGATCTGAAATGGTTCAGCGAACAGGGTCACACAATTCCAGAACCATCTGCTGCTGACACTAAATATGCTTCCTATCTGGAAGAGTTGTCTGAGAAGGACCAGCAAGCATTTTTCTGTCACTTCTATAATATGTACTTTGGTCAATCTGCTGGAGGTCGACTGACCGGCAAAAAGGTACCACTTTTCAGCACAGAACATTATACCAAACTTTCATGTGATGTAAAATAGTGTTTGTGGAAATGGCTTCCCATATTTGTTGTTAACAATGTGTTGTTGGCACTGGTTCTTCTCAATCTTCTTATTTTGCTGATTGAAATTCCAAGATAGCAGTATGATATTACTGTATGAACTCCGTTGAGAGTCACTTTATGTACAGATCTGTTTCATATCTCGTTCTTCTGCTATGTAAATACTTCTATCATTCTATAGCTGGCCATTTCGTTGTGGAGCATGAATCCTTACATTTACTTATCAATGCAAATCAGAGCATCATGGCAGACTGTATTCTGTCAGTGTGGTGTGAGCGAGAGTTACCTGTTCCTCCATTGATGAATACTCCCTCCATCCCAAAATATAAGAATGTTTTTGACACTATGCTAGTGTCAAAAGTGTCAAAAATGTTCTTATATTTTGGGACGGAGGGAATATCATTTAACCTAGTAATCATGCCCTCTATTCATGTCAGATTGCTGACAAGATTCTGAACAAGAAAGAGCTGGAATACTACAAGTGGGAAGGTACCCTGTCCGAGCTGCTGCAGAATGTCCGCACAAAACTTAACCAAGTTGCTTCTGTAAGTCCAAAAGCTTTCTTTTCGTGCTCTTATTTTTTCTGCCCGTGTGTCTCTCAGTGTCTTAACCCCATCACATCTATGCTCAGAGCTGGACCCGGGAAGAGAAGAACCGCTGCCTGGAGGAGACTGTGACGTCATTTGCCTATTCAGTAGATCGTCTGCGCAAGATATTCACCTGAGCCCAAGATGTTCACTGAGCTGGAACTTAGGTTGTACTCCCTCCGTCCAAAAAAAACTTGTCTCAATCTTGTGTCTCAAATGGATATATCTAGCATTAACTTAGTGCTAGATATATCCATTTGAGAGACAAGCTTTTTTGAACGTAGGGAGTATGATTTTCTTGTCAGCTGTATCAGATCATCGGATCAGATCGTAGTACCACGATACTATGTGATTTTCACTTTTGGTATTGTCAATCTATATATTGAAAAATACAAGAAAGACTTGGGGGCTTACTGCACATGAGCTCGTGTTCTAGGCCTCCCAAGTTCAAGCCTCACCACTCTCTTAATAAAATACCACTGTGGTTCCTCCACCGTTAGTCTAGTTTTATATATTGAAAAATACTGCAAATGTATTTACGTTTTTTAATTATAAAATTGAAATTTGAGCATATTTTATCTCCTTCATACAGGCCGATCAATGTTACTTTCATATATTGAATATAAAAATACAAACCCATAAAACAAATGGCTTAGGCCAACATACTACAAAGCTAGCTAGTCCTTGTGAATTGTGGCTCGCGAGGGATCGTTCGGCAAACAAATGTGTAGCTGTCTCGTGGCCCCAGTTGTCAGGTATAGCCGGTTTGCCTTTTTTTCCATCCCTACCCCACACATCCCCATGAACAGTCTCTCCTAGAGCATCTCCAGCCGCGCCCCAGGACGGCCTCCCTAGGCGATTTATTTGCGCCGACGCCCAAAAAACAGCCCAGTCACGCCCTCGGGACGCCGAATTCCGCCGGCTCGGCCCGTTTTTGCGCCCAGCGCTCGCAGGCTGAACCCGGCGCACTGGGGGGCGCTCGCGGGCTTCGGCGCAAGGGAAAAGCGTTTCTGGGGCCACATTGACAGTCGAAAAGTCAAGCTACCCGTCCAGATTCGCCTCATGCCCACCCCCGCCGCCGCCACCCTGCCGATCCCGGCGCCGACCACCGCCCGCAGCAGCTAGGTAGACCATATCCGGCCGGGAAAAAGAAGGGGTTTCGCCGAGGCAACCTCTTCGCCGCTGCCCCGGGCACCTTTTCCGGCGCTCCAGCCGCGTAGGGCCTGTACGCCAGCGGGCTTGCGCCCACCGCGCCCACAAGGTGTTCGATGAATTGCCCGGCCCGGTGATGGACTCCGAAGATGAGGAGGCGCTCGTGGCGTTGCTGGATGAGGAAGCCGAAGTCGACATCAAGGAGCAGGGGCATCTCATGGTACACACCGCCCTCGCCGGCCTGCTCGCGAGCAGTGAGAAGCCGCGGCGAGGTGGCTCAGCGCTTGGGCGGGTGAAAGCAAAGAACCGGCATGGTCAGGAAGGCTACTGCATGCTCTACTCGGACTACTTCGCCGACGCTCCATTGCACGGTGAGAAAACATTTTGGCGCCGTTATCGGATGAGGCGAAAGCTTTTCCTCCGGATTGTGAATTCCATCCAGGAGTTCGACTGCTACTTCAAGTGCAAGAAGGATTGCGCCGACACACTTGGATTCACCTCGATCCAGAAGTGCACGGCAGCTATGAGGATGCTTGCATACGGAGCTCCCGGTGATTCACTCGACGATTATGGGCACATGGCCGAGTCCACCATTGAGTGTTTCTACAAGTTCTGCAGGGCAGTGGTGGCAGTGTTTGGACCGCAGTACTTGCGAACACCCAATGCGGAAGACACTTCTCGGATCCTAGCACATAATGAAGCAAGAGGATTTCCTGGGATGCTTGGAAGCATCGACTGCATGCATTGGAAATGGAAGAACTGTCCATTTGCTTGGCAGGGGTTGAACAAAGGCGCCAAAGGCGGTTGCACTGTGGTGCTTGAGGCAGTGGCCACACAGGACCTCTGGATTTGTCACTCTTTCTTTGGGATGCCAGGAACTCACAATGACATCAATGTCATGCAGTGCTCCCCAGTCTTTGCCAAGCTTGTTGAAGGTCATTCTCCTCCGGTGAACTTCGAGGTCAATGGACGGCAATACAACAAGGGGTACTATCTAGCTGATGGCATCTATCCGAGATGGTCGACATTTGTGAAGACCATCTAAAACCCTGTGCCAGGAGGCAAGAACGCCTGGTTTGTGAAGATTCAGGAGGCTTGCAGAAAGGAGGTCGAGCGGGCATTTGGTGTGCTCCAATCTCGATTTGCTGTTGTCCGGTACCCCACTCAGACCTGGTCGAAAGATCAAATGTGGGAGATCATGACTTGCTGTGTTATCTTGCACAACATGATCATTGAGAGCGAGCAGGAAGAGCCAGTGTTTGACATTGAACCATACCACAGGCAAGGTCCTCTTGCCCAAGTTGATCACCAGCTACCGTCAAACTGGACTGACTACCTCAATATGCGTCAGGAGATCCGAGGCCCACAGGTGCATCAAGAACTGCAACACGATCTGGTGGAGCACCGATGGAGGCTCAAGGGCGAGGCCGGGAATGACATGTGATGAAACTTGAGTTTTTATTTGTTAAACTGTTTGATTTATGTGAACTATTTGTAGTGAACTATTTGATTTATGTGATGAAACACGCTGAAACACGCCGAACTATGTGACGAACTAATTGATTTCTATTTGTATGCGAAAATTCACGCCGAAACCCGCCGATTCGCGTCGAATATGGGCCGATTCACGCAGTTATCGGGCCATTTTTGGACATAATTGGGCCGAAAGCTGGGCTGAATTCGGCGCTTGGGGGCGACCTGGGGGCGACGACTGGGTGCCGAACCGCCCCAGCCCGAAGTTTATCGCCGCGCACCCAGAACCACTCTTTTCGCAGCCACAGGGGCGAGCGGTGGAGATGCTCTTATTCCTCTAACAGTTTCTTCCTGTCGGCCTAGTCTCTGCCGGCTGCTCGCCAACTCTGGCCGCCACTGGCCATCTCCTCCACCGCTGCATCACCTTGTCACCACCCCCATCTAGATCCGATTCCAACAACATTCGGGGCTATCCTTTCCCAATGAACCAGTCGAGCAGACGCCCCCGCAAACCCTAGGATTGAACGCCGGCGCTGCCTCTGATTCTTCCCACAGGCCATGGCTCCTCCCGCCGCCATTAATTCCATGCGCGTTCTCCTCGCAACGCCTTCTCCGCAGCGTGCGTGTCCCTTGCGCCGCCCGCTGCGACTCTGGTCAGGGGGATTTTTGATTTGGGCGGGCGTGAGGTAGTCGGCGCTGCTACGTCTCCAAGGTATCTACTTTTCCAAACACTTTTGCCCTTGTTTTGGACTCTAACTTGCATGGTTTGAATGAAACTAACCCGGACTGACGCTGTTTTCAGCAGAACTGCCATGATGTTGTTTTATCTGTAGAAAACAAAAGTTCTCGGAATGTCCTGAAAATCCACGGAGATAAGTTTTGGAAAATATAAAAAATACTGGCGAAAGAATCAAGACCAGGGGGCCCACACCCTGTCCACGAGGATGGGGGCGCGCCCTCCCCCCTGGGCGCGCCCCCTGTCTCATGGGCCCCCTGACGCTCCACCGACCTCAACTCCAACTCCATATATTCCGTTTCGCGGAGAAAAAAATCAGAGAGAAAGTTTCATCGCGTTTTACGATACGGAGCCGCCACCAAGCCCAAATCTCTCTCGGGAGGGCTGCTATGGAGTCCGTTCGGGGCTCCGGAGAGGGGGATTCGTCGTCGCCGTCATCGTCAACCACATCCTCCATCACCAATTTCATGATGCTCACCGTCGTGCGTGAGTAATTCCATCATAGGCTTGCTGGACGGTGATGGGTTGGATTAGATTTACCATGTAATCAAGTTAGTTTTGTTAGGGTTTGATCCCTAGTATCCACTATGTTCTGAGATTGATGTTGCTATGACTTTGCTATGCTTAATGCTTGTCACTAGGGCCTGAGTGCCATGATTTCAATTTGAACCTATTATGTTTTAATGAATATATGTGTGTTCTTGATCCTATCTGGCAAGTCTATAGTCACCTATTATGTATTATGATCCGACAGCCCCGAAGTGACAATAATCGGGATACTTCTCGGTGATGACCATAGTTTGAGGAGTTCATGTATTCACTATGTGCTAATGCTTTGTCCTGGTTCTCTACTAAAAGGAGGCCTTAATATCCCTTAGTTTCCACTAGGACCCCGCTGCCACGGGAGGGTAGGACAAAAGATGTCATGCAATTTTATTTTCCATAAGCATGTATGACTATATTTGGAATAAATGCCTACATTACATTGATGAACTAGAGCTAGTTCTGTGTTACCCTATGTTATATCTATTACATGAGGAATCGCATCCAACATAATTATCCATCACTGATCCAATGCCTACGAGCTTTTCGCATCTGTTTGTTTGCTTATTTACTTTTCCGTTGCAACTGTTACAATTACTACAAAACTATTATCTTTACTTTTGCCACTGTTACCTTTATTATCATACCACTTTGCTACTAAATACTTTGCTGCAGATACTAAGTTATCCAGGTGTGGTTGAATTGACAACTCAACTCCTAATACTTAAGAATATTCTTTGGCTCCCCTTGTGTCGAATCAATAAATTTGGGTTGAATACTTTACCCTCGAAAGTTGTTGCGATCCCCTACACTTGTGGGTTATCAAGACTAATTTTTGGCGCCGTTGCCGGGGAGCATAGCTCTGTTCTTTGAATCACATGGGATTTATATCTGTTGGTCACTATGAGGAACTTGAAAGATGAAAGAACTAAGATTTTTCCCTCAACTACAAGGGGAGGTAAGGAACTGCCATCTAGCTCTGCACTAGATTCTCCTTCTATTTTGAGTAAGCTTGCGACACCTAAACCTGCTACTGCTATGAATTCTGATATGTTGCATGTTATTGATGATGCCACTTCTGCTATGCATGATACTTATGATGAAACTACTTCTGTTCGTGATACTACTTTGCCATTAGGTGAATTTCTTGATGAACAACTTGCTAGGGTTAGAGAGAATGAAATTATTGAAGATGCTATTATTGATGATAGTGATGATGAAAGTTCTCCCCCTAATTATGAATTACCTGTTGTTCCTGAGGGTTATGTTATGAATGAGGAAGCTGCTAGAGCTATCTTTGCTTGAAAAGATAGATATGATCTTAAAAAGTTATTAGCCAAATGGAAGCAGCAATCTCTTAATGCTAGAATGAAACCTGACCCCGCTTTTGCTACTTCACCTATCTAAGTTACTGATAAGGATTATGAATTCTCTGTTGATCCTGAAAAATAATTACTTTGGTTGAATCCGATCCTTTTTATGGCCTTGAATCTGAAACTGTTGTGGCACATCTTACCAAGTTAAATGATATAGCCACCCTGTTTACTAATGATGAGAAGCCTCGCTATTATTATATCCTTAAGATATTTCCGTTCTCATTAAAGGGTGATGCTAAGACTTGGTTTAATTCTCTTGCTCCTGGTTGTGTGCGTAGTCCCCAGGATATGATTTATTACTTCCCTGCTAAGTATTTCCCTGCTCATAAGAAACAAGCTGCCTTGCGGGAAATATATAATTTTGTGCAAATCAAAGAAGAGAGTCTCCCACAAGCTTGGGGGAGGCTTCTCTGATTACTTAATGCTTTGCCTGATCATCCTCTTAAGAAAAATGAAATACTTGATATCTTTTATAATGGACTAACCGATGCTTCCAAGGACTACTTGGATAGTTGTGCTGGTTGTGTTTTCATGGAAAGAACAGTCGATGAAGCTGAATTACTATTGAATAATATGTTGACTAATGAAAATAATTGGACTCTTCCTGAGCCAATTCCTGAACCAATTGAGCCAACTCCTGAGCCTATTCCTAAACCCACTCCGAAGAAGAGAGGTGTTCTATTTCTCAGTCCTGAAGATGTGCAAGAGGCAAAGAAATCAATGAAAGAAAAAGGTATAAAAGCTAAAGATGTTAAGAATTGACCACCTATTCAAGAAATACATGGTCTTAATATACCGCCTGTTGATGAACCACATTGTCTTGATAACCCGACACAGGTAGTAAAGGTAAACTCTCTCTATAGATATGATAAAGTTGAAATCCCCTCTACTAAATTTCATAGCACATGCTTAGATGAATTTGATGACTTTATGGATAGACAAGAAAGTTTTAATGCTTTTGTTGGTAGAGAATTAAAGAATAATGCTTTTGAGATAGGACGCTTGAGTGATTATATGGCTAGAGTTACAGGTGAACTTAAACTCATTAGCAAGTATGCTTCTATGGTTGCTACTCAAGCTGAGCAAGTACTTAAAGCTCAAAATGAATTGCTTGGTGAGTTGAATAATAAAATGACTACTGTTAGAGTGGTTACTAGAACTGGTAGAATGACTCAGGAACCTTTGTATCCTGAAGGCCACCCTAAGAGAACTGAGCAAGATTCTTAGAGAAATAATTTAGAGGAACCTAATTCTTCCAAAAAGAAGAAAAAGAAAAACGATAGGACTTTGCATGCTTCTAGTGAAACTGTCGTAGACACACCTGAGAATGCCAATGATATTTCTATTTCGAATGCTGAAACACAATCAGGTGATGAACATGAACCTAGTGATAATGTTAATGATAGTGTTCATGTTGATGCCCAACCTAGCAAAAACAATGATGTAGAGATTGAACCTGCTGTTGATCTTGATAACCCACAATCAAAGAATCAACGTTATGATAAGAGAGACTTTGTTGCTAGGAAGCACGATAGAGAAAGAGAACCATAGGTTCAGAAACCCATGCCCTTTCCTCCTAAACCATCCAAGACAAAGGATGATGAGGATTTTGAGCGCTTTGCTGAAATGATTAGACCTATCTTCTTACGTATGCGCTTGACTGATATGCTTAAAGTAAATCCTTATGCTAAATATATGTGACGACCGGTTTTCCGGGTAATAAATTCCAGAAAATGGCCGTTGTGCTCACCAGCCCCAGGATTACTGTTAGCTGATGAGGCACCAACTTGATACAGAAATTCCAAGCAAAATACAAAATATGTGGTACAAGACCATTCTGGTCTGTGAGTACAACAAAAGGTTTCTAGTGGTTGATGGCGGAAGCGGTTTGTGGATCATCAGCGTCTATGGGACTCCATTTCCCACAGGAACAGCTGACCAGGTTAACTCCTATCTTGGCGAGGCTGCTATCACCATTGCGTAGGTTTCCGGGCTGTCATCGCAACACTCCTCTCCACGCAAGAAATCTGGCCAAGACAATAGCTAGGGACAAGCCAGTGAGTACTTTGAATGTACTCGAAAACATTATGAACACAGGTATAATATAACAACCGATAATCATGCTTTGAAAATACAACGTCAGTCATAAAAATAAAACCCTTGATGCATGCATGCAGGTTATTAATAAGTAACAACGAATATGTAATGACAGAGTAGGAATAAAATGCACCATTCGGATGTCTGAAGCGACGTCTCGAATTGATGGTAAATAACAAGCATGCCTCAGTAGGGCGTCTGAGCGACACCACATAAAGGGCTTATAAAGTAAGTAAATAACAAGCATGCCATAGTCAGGCGTCTCAGCGACACGGCATAAAGGGCTTATAAAGTAAATGAATAACAAGCATGCCACAGTCGGGCGTCTCAGCGACACCACATAAAGGGCTTATAAAGTAAATGAATAACAAGCATGCCACAGTCGGGCATCTCAGCGACACCACATAAAGGGCTTATAAATAATCACAGTGAGTACCCAGGAGGTAGAACCATCCCAGGGATACTCAATAATTCAAATAATATAACGGGTTAGTCTATAACAAAATAATAATCATAATCATTACAAGTCTCAAGTCGCTATCCCAGTTCTAGTTTAACAGTTTCTCCTCCGAAGACCGACACTAAGACCAACACTTGACCCATCCCAGACTGTAATCCTTAACCACAGACACGGCTATTCGAATAGGTTTAAACTCTGCAGAGGGTGTACTCTTTACCCATGAGTAACGGATTCCTTTAGTCCATCGGGACTAATTCCGTCTACGGCCTTTTAATTGAAAACACACCTAACTTGCACACACCAGCTTAACTTACCGGTGTCTGGAATCACCCACGACACTTGTTGAGCAAAACTCTAAGTGGGGAGGGTACAACCTCGCATAGCATGGGATCAAATTTATATCGCGCGCTCTAAGGGGTGGCCTCCCCTCTCGGTCTCAACCGGAAACACCCATGCCCCCGGACCAGGTGGCCTGCCTACCAGCTACAACCGGTATCTTCCACCATGGCCTCTCTACATGCGGTGTGTGCTAGAAAGGGGTTGACGAGTTACTGAACCGTACCCTACTTGTTGTAGAGCCAAGTGGTAGTATGAAACAAGTATGGGGGTTACTGGAACAAGACTCGATCTATGGTCGACTCAGGAGGTTTAAGTATTCCCTGCATGATTAGCATAACGAATATATTTCATCCAACAGATAGAATCACCACTCATCATACCCCTCATGCCATGCCGGACACACTCGTCTCGACGAGGAACTAGGGACAAGCTCGGGTCTACCCAAGACAGAGACCTTCCCGTTTTCCTTCCGGTAGGCACGAAAGGCATACGAGGATGATCAATATCACAAGCATGTCCATTTCCAACAGCAAGGAAATTTCAACTAAGCATTTATGCAAACGATCACATCACCACATAAAATAACGAGTTCCACGTATTGAGGTGGTACCATAATCGTGTCAAACAATGCATGCAAAATATTATGCCAGGGTTCAGAATGCTTGCCTTTAATATGTGGAAAGGCAGGGTGCACTCCAAAACTTTTGAAAGTTTGCTTCTCTCTCTCCAAAGTCCTATTTTAAATAAATTTGAATTAACACACAAATTTAAAACAGCACAAAAAGTTGTCTTGAATTGTTTTCACATAAATCTTAAAATAAACTAGACAATATTTGAGAGAGGTAGGAAAAAGAATCAACTCATTTGGAGTTATCATTAAAAAGTTATAGGCAGTCAAAGTTGTGGTCAAATCTGGTTTTATATAAAACAAAAAGAAAATAGAAACGGTACACGTCGAAGGCGTGCCAGAATCTCGCGCCCACTTACTCCAGCGTGGGCGGCGCGTGAGTCAGCGACAGTGGGCCTGGGGACCCACCGGTCAGGTTGACTAGTCGACCTCCTCCTCTTCCTCTGCCCGAGCGGAGGCGGACTCAGCGATGCTCGCGCCGTGAACGGCGGCACCGTTCGGGAAACGGAGGTCACCCGCGGGCTCAGGGGATCGAGGCGGTCACTCCGGTAGTTCCTACGGTCTCTGGGATGGACGGAGCTGCCGGCGGCGAGCTTCGCAGCGGACGGTGGTCGTCGGGCAAAGTGATTTTTCTCCCGCGGCGAGTCCCGATCAAAATCGAGCAGGGGGATGGATTCACGAGAGGGAGAGGGGGTTCCTGGTGAAGAGAGTGGAGAGGGGGAGGCTCTGGTGGCGCCGGAATGGCCGGGGCAGTGGCGGCGGCTGCAGTTGCCGGAGGTGGGGAAGAAGACCTCCCCGGGTCGATTGGCTGCCACGGAAGAACTAGGGGAGCATGCTGAGGCTGCCTAGGGAATGGAACGTGCTCGGGGGCCTCTTTTTATAGCGCAACGAGGTCGGTTTGCGGCGGCCGTGGATAAGTTCGTCGGCGAACCGCCTCCCTGTAGCGGCAGGGCGCCGTGGTGACGACGAGAGCTAGAGGACGCGCGAGAGGATGAGGCTGAGCTGTTCTAGGGGCAGGTGCCGAGCGGGAGAGGCTTGGGCGGCACCGACCTGGCAGAGATGTGCTGCGGACGCCGGCGTGCCGCCAAGGGGCTCTATCGGCGGTGCTGCAGGGCACCAGGGCTGCTTGGCGTGATGCGGTGAGAGGGAGAGTGCGTGGCGCGGCTCTGCGGTGCGGGCAAAACCAGGGGCACGACGTGGTGACTCGGGCGCGACACGTGCAAAACGCGTGCTCTACTCGCGCCCAGAGCACGCACAGGACGTGCTCGACAGAATGCCAGGGCGTGCTAGAGGTCTCGGGTGAGGTTGGGGTTTAACAGACCTAGGTTAGGAGTAGCTAGAAGTCTATTGGACAAGGTGGTTAGGCAAGGGAAGCAAGTTCATAGTGCAAACTAAAACTCATGTCAAAACTGGTCATGCCCATAAAGTGTTCGATAGAATGCCACATGCACCTAGGCATTTCTTGGAGTGGTCAAATCTCCCAGGGTGGGGTCTCTTTAGATGAAAGAGAGGGTGGTGAGGTTAGTTTGCCACAAGGAGAAACTTGCTAGTGCAAGTTTTGCAAAACTTCAGTTCTGGACAGAAAGAACAGGGCATGATTGCATGTACTCCAATGAGTCCAAACTCCTGGACTTAAGGTTCTAGTAGGAAGGGCTACAAGTAGGAATAGGAATCATGGATAGAGGAGCAACTAAAATGGTGGTTGCTGTACAAATCCTCAAGTTGGATCAAAATGGAAAAGAGGTTGATCCACTCAATTTTTTCAAAGAACAAAGCTGGGTTTTTGCATAAAGTCGAATTGCATGCTACCACTGATCTCCCATAATTTTGGTGGAAGCTTTAAAGAAATATTTAAAAGGGTTGTAGTGTAAAACTGCCCACTGGACCAGATTTGAAAATATGATGTAGAGCTCAAAATATCCAAGGAATGAAATATCTTTTTGCATAAAATTGGTTTTTTGACATCACATGACATCTCCAAATTTTGGTGGAATTTTTTAATGATTTTATAAAAGGGTTGCAATGCAAAAAGGACCATAAAACCATGGGAAACCATTTTTCAAGAGAATAAAGATTATGGAGATTATTATATAATCAATTCCTCTGATGAAAAGGAAATATTTTTCTTGAGAGGATAAACAATTCCAATAACATATTTGAAAATTTTTCACTGAAGGAAATAACTCCATGATAAAAAGGAAGGAAAAGTTTCAAAAAAATCAAAAGGGAGCCTAGAAAATAAAAGTTTTAATTTCCAGGCAAAATTTTAATTGACAAAACAAGGTTAAATGTAGCGACCCGACCCGAATGGATCAAGTCTCTGTGCTTAAGTGTCATCCCTGGATCGGTATGCTGACACACACAGTACTCGAGGATTTATAACAGAGGTAAATCACATGTATAAATAACGTAAATACTATTACCTCAATCCAAATAGCGGAAGTAACAAGGTTGTGGATTCCTATCAACACCAACGGCAAAGTTGAGTGTAGAAATCGTAACCCTAATGTATCACTTACTCGTCGTAAGATCCTACAACATGAAACATTGCAGCCCGAAAACGGGTCAGCACATGGAATATGCTGGCAATGTAACACATAGAGAGTAATGAAAGAATAAGCTATACTACATGCATATATGGCTGGTGGAAAGCTCTATGGTTACAGTTTTTGCATAAAGCCAATTTTTCCCTACTGCAAAGGAATAAAATTTATTTAACTATCATGGTGTTTTTTAAACATTGAGAATGGTTGACAACATCCTCAATCCCAATTAAAAGTACTCATTAACAACCCAACAAAATTATTTTAAAGTAACATGATGAGATTCACATGATATCCAAATACTAGATACTCAAGATGTCCATAACCGGGGACACGGCTAACCATGATTACTTTATACACTCTGCAGAGGTTTGCGCACTTTTCCCCACAAGACTCGATCGCCTCCGTTGGATTTCTCGCACTACATGATGCTTGAGAAACGGATGACCGAGACATAGTCTTTTAGAAGCACTAGCACCTTACATGTGGGTAGACCGGTACACCTACTTTCCCCTACATCTGCTAGTCTACCCGTAAGAGTTCGCACAACTTAATCAACTATGCCAGAGCCCATAATGGCTTGTGGCTGCACATGGAAGTTTCTAGTTTGAATAATCTCATGATCCCTTTGAGCCTGGGTAGCGGTCCGAAGAAATACAGGCATGTCCTGATAGAAATCAGGTGCCTTAATCCACCCAGATGTGTGTTTAAGTTGCCACCTTAAATACCATTAATTTAACAATCTCACGTTTGTCATGGATACACTCACAAATCCACGTCTACTAGCATAGCATGGCATAATAAGCAAACGTAGAAGTAACTCCCAAGGGTTTGATAATAAAACAGGTAATAGGTACTACCTCAATCTACTTCCCAAAACCCACAATTTAATTAGATCCTAATCATGCAAGTGTTTGAGGATGGATCTAATGCATAAAAACTGGGTATGAGAAAAAGTATGATCAAAGTGTTACTTGCCTGCAATGTTGATGAAGATGATTCACACTCAAAACTCTTGATAGGTCTACTCGTCACACTCCGGTCAATCTATCGTAAGCAATCAATAGTAACCACACATAAGCCATCACTCAAAAGATCAGAAAGAACGGAGAAGACGATTCAAAAAACATCAAAACCATGCAAATAACTCTTGCAACATAAAATATTTTCTAACAGTACCAAAATTATGTGAATTTTGCCTTATCAGAAAGTTTAGGTCAAGAGCTTCGATTTGCAAAAGGAATCAACTCAAACGGAGTTTTAAAACTCAAGTTATGATCAAACGAAGTTCAAATACAAATATGTTTGAATTCAAATTTTAAAACTTTCAAAAACATGTTTGAGTTGGATTACTGGATGGAGGAGATCGTAACGAAGAAGTGGGCGTTGGTTTCGTTGGATTTGGATAAACGAGTAAAAAGTAGTGGACATTTGAAAAACAGGGACTAATCTGTAAAAGAAATTCTACTAATAGGTCCCTGGACAGAAATAACAGAAAAAGAAAAAGTCTAAATAACGAACGTTCGTTACCGAACGCTAACTAACGAAAACCGTTCGCTCCAGAGCCTAACTAGCGAACGTCCACTAAATAACTTAACTAAATAATAAAACCGATCAAATCTAGGGTTTTAAAAAAACCGAAGTTTAAAAGAAAAGAAAACGGATCGGTTTTCTTGGGTTATACCGGTTCGGGAGAGGGGAAACCGGCGGCGGCGGTGGCGGTGCTCTCCAATGAGCGGGCAAGCGAGACAGCGGCTCGGGCGGCAGGGAGCGACGGCGGCAGCCCTTGGCCTGCGGGCGGTGAGTCGGAGGTGGCGGTGGTAGTGGTGTTCTCCGGCGACGGAACGGAGCGGGGGCGGCGGCGGTGGATATCGCCGGGGCGGGAGCTCCGGCGAGGGCGGCGGCGACGGCTCGGGGAGGAGAGGAACGGGGCCCGGGCGGAGTATTTATGGGAGGGGAGGGGCGAGGTGGCGTGGAGAAGGGGGCAGAGGAGAGGCCGGGGCGGTCACGACGTCCATGGCGGCGCGGCGGCGGACTCGGGACGAGTCCCGGTCGGGGACGGGGGCGAGGTGGCGCGCTGGGCGGGCTGGGCCGTGGCCTGGCCGGTAGGCTGGGCCGGCCCAGTTCGGCGGAAGTCTTCTCTTTTTTTTCAAAAAAAGACTAAAAATAAAAATACCGATAAAATAAAAATACAACATAGGCATATAATATATCAAAATTTTCAGAAAAAAGATTTCCTACAAGATGAACTTTATTCTAGCTTCAAATAAAATACACCCAAATTCCAATAAAACAAAGAGTGCTTCTGCTCTAGAAAAATCCAATGAAAATCATTTTAAAAATACCAAAATGAATTCAAATTTATTTCTCTCCATTTTTCTGATGTAGGGAATCATTTTACCCTAATTTCCATATATTATATTTTGGAGAAAATAATTTGAATAAAATCCAAATAACTCCAAATTGAAAATAATTTCCAAAAGGACTTTAAAATTTGATCCTTTTAAACTCCCAACTCATATTTCATATAATTTGAAGAAGTCATTTTATCTTCTCTCATGAAAATCATTGAGTTGCATGAAGTTTAAGAATTGGAAATATTTCCGGATGAAATTCAAATCTTTTCAAAACCCTTTTTCATTTATTTATATGGAAGAAGTCATGTCATCTTCTCTCCAGGGTTTTGTGATGAAAAGAATTTGAATTCCCGAAGATCATAAAAGCAAAAATGATAGCTTGGGAAAGTCCTTATATTCCCTCTCATTTAACTTTCAAAAGGTTTCAAATTCACTCACTTTCAGTCAATCAATCAGACAATCAATCAAAACTATCTATTTAATATAACATTTACAAAACTACCACCCTTAAAATGAATCTCGTCCTCGAGATTCGGAGAGGCTAGCAAGAAATAGGTTAGGGTTTGGGGGTCTTATCCAAAAATCCATCGATCGTCTCCGGGTCTCGGGTGCTACCACCCTTAAAAACATGGTTACTGTTCCATCAAAACTCAGATACTCCATCCTTATTGTTGGCAGTGTCGATCTTCTCAGATCGTAAGGTTAATTCCTTCTCTGGGCTCTTCTGGTAGTGGCATAACCTTTTTCCTCAATTCTTTTGTCCTTTCCTCTTGGTAAGGTTATCCCGAAACTGGGTCTTCATAGCTGACGGGTCTGGCGCCAATACTAAACAACTATCGATATCTCATGGTGGTCAACAATTTATGGTTTCTCCTACAGAAAACGGGTCCGGGTTGAACCTCACCGTATAACCTATGGTTGGCAACAGCTGCCGTGTACAAGGGAAAATACTTATACCATTCTAAGGTTCAAACAAGGTTTTGATCATCGTCTCTCTACTATAGGTAAGTCACTCAGATTTACCATCCCATATAGCAAGGCGAATAATAAGAGTAAGTCGGTATGG
Organism: Aegilops longissima; assembly: GCA_021605205.1. NCBI lineage: Eukaryota > Viridiplantae > Streptophyta > Magnoliopsida > Poales > Poaceae > Aegilops > Aegilops longissima. The sequence continues at coordinate 809,767,530 of CM038677.1, forward strand.
TGATCAATCCATCCCGCACCCAAATCATTACCTTGTACATGGTTTAGTGAATCTCGCATTCTAATACTCAGTCATCCTCTCAAGCATTGCAGAATTTCTCTTGTCGACGAACCAAGTTCGGATATATCCATAGATTCTGCAAGCCAAACAAACATCTATCGTTCCTTAGCAACTCTCAGTTTTGCGTAAACTCCCATAGAATCATCTACCGATAAAATCGTAACCTCTTCCAGGGGTTTTCCTTCAGCAAGAGTGTGCTTGCTTCTTGGCAGGTCTTGGGGCCTATGGGTTATGGCCCATCTCTTCACTTGTAGTCCTTGAACTTATCCTCGGGCTTCTGATCATTATCCCAACATCCAACTTCCTGGCATACTTAAAATCCATCCAATTGTACTGTCTCTTTTCCTTATATTTGCACCGAACTAAGACGTGATTACTCAGACTCATCATGGAATTTCCATTGATCCATAATTCCAACATCATACCTCCTTTATGTCCAATAGTAATTTATCTCTTCATCCTCGTGGGATGTCCCACATAGCAAGATAAAAACTTATACTTATGAAATCCATACTCCACTTCGTGGAACATCATTATCCTTTCCAAGGTCAAGCGTCCTTACAGGGGAATATTGGCCATCTCTGCATGGCACTTCTTCAACTGGGAAACGTGAAACACATCATGAACTCCTGACAGTCCTTCGGGTGACTCCAACTTGTTGGCCACTTCTCCCATACGCTCCAAAACTCAGTATGGTCCTACAAATCTCGGGGCTAACTTTTCCTTAACTCCAAATTGTTTAACTCCTTGCAGAGGGGACACACGAAGACATGCTCTGTCTCCAATGTCATAGACTACCTACTTGCGTTTTTGAGTCTGCATAACTCTTCTGCCTGGACTGAGCTTCCTTCAGTCTATCACAAATCCACTTAACATTCTCGTTTGACTCCTTGATCACATTTGGTCCAAACAACTGACGGTCTCCAACTTCATCCCACATCAACGGTGTCTGGCTCCTTCTCCCATACAAAGCTTTAAAAGGGGCCATCTTCAAACTGGTTGGGTAATTGTTGTTGTATGTGAACTCCGCGTAAGGTAGATTACCATCACTACTAGCTCCAAAATTTAGCGCACACGCTCTCAACATGTCCTCCGGAATCTGATTGACTCTCTTGATTTATCCATCTGTATGCGGATGAAAGGCTGTACTGAACTCTAGCCTAGTACCCAAAGTCTGGTGCAGCTGATTCCAAAACTTTGAGGTAAACTATGTTCCTCTACGATGGTCCTCGGAACTCCATGCAGACATACAATCCTTGTGAAATATATCCTGGCCAACTTCGCACTTGTATAGGTGGTTTTCACTGGGATAAAGTGAGCCACTTTGGTCAAGCAAAACAACTACTACCCAGATAGAATCATATCCCGATCGGGTTCTGGGAAATCCGGTAATGAAATCCATGCCAAGCTTATCCCTCTTCCATTCGGGTATCGGCATAGGCTGTAGTAATCCTGCTGGCTTCTGATGCTCTGTCTTCACTCTCTGACATACATCACATACAGCTACATACTCGGCAATATCCTTCTTCATACCAGTCCACCAGAAACACTCCTTCAAATCCAAATACATCTTGGTGTTTCCAGGGCGAATCGAGTATGGTGAGTCATGAGCCTCCTGAAGTATTAACTTCCTGATCTTTGCATTATTAGGCACATATACACGGTCCTCGAACCATAAGGTGTCGTGCTCACCCTTATGAAAACCTTTGGCCTTTCCTTTGCTCATCCTTTTGAGCTTCACGAATCATTCCCAACAATGTAGACTGAACTTCCATTGCTGCAACAAAACCTTTTGGGAACAATCTCCAATCGAAGTTCCCTGAGATCCTCGGCTAACACCTTTGGTAATCCTCTTCTTATAAGGGTATTTGTCCTTATGTCCTATTTCTCCACAAAGCTTGTATGCACAAGGTTTCTTCATATCCTTTCCATAAGGCCTCAATTTCTGGGACACAAGCCGGGACTTTAGCAGAGTCAACTTAAATTCTTCCCAAGTGGTTACTCTTTGCCATCCTTTGATGGTTTGGTACATCCTCCACCAAGTAGCAGCGTCTCTTTCAAAGCACTGAAGGGCATGCTGGGTCATATCCTTTCCGGCTATAGGGTTATTCTCCATGTGATCCTCCATGTTCTGAATCCATAGGTCCGTCTCCAAATGACTCATCGATCCAGAAAATATAATCTCTTCTCCATTCATCTTCTAACGGGTCCATGGGTTTGGGGTGGGATAAGAGAGATCGAGAGGGATGCACACAATACAAACAAAAGTTTTGAAAAGACAAATTTTATTTGTGGCTGTCGGAAAAACATCAAACAAATGACAGCTCACCATCGTCGCATCTAACGCAGGTATATAACAGGGGTTTGGTCTTCTAAAGGTCAAAGTCACCAAACTCTTCAAGTCTTGTCCTTGCCTCCAATGGCTTCTTCAAATCATGCTTGTATTTCTCCAGTTCTTTTGCCAGATCATCCCTATTGACGCAAAGTCTCTCGTGGCATCCTTTAATATTTTGGGGGTTGCATTCCAAACTTCTGGGTTTCAACATCCTTGGCATGAACCATGATCCTACTGTCCTTCAGTTCCTGACGAGTCTTTGATGTATCAAGGTTTGGCTCCTCTAGCTTGGCTACTTTCAGCTTCTGGGTCCTGAGTTCTTTAAGAAACGCTTCCTTATCAAATACTGCTTCTTGTAGGTCCATTTAACTTCTTGATGTAACACTCCAGATCCTGGTGATACACCAACTAAGGTTAAAACTTCATCTTGCTGATAGGAGAGGAACGGGGCCCGGGCGGAGTATTTATGGGAGGGGAGGGGCGAGGTGGTGTGGAGAAGGGGGCAGAGGAGAGGCCGGGGTGGTCACGGCGTCCATGGCTGCGCGGCGGCGGACTCGGGACGAGTCCTGATCGGGGACGGGGGCGAGGTGGCGCGCTGGGCTGGCTGGGCCGTGGCCTGGCCGGTAGGCTGGGCCGGCCCAGTTCGGCGGAAGTCTTCTCTTTTTTTTAAACAGACACTGAAAATAAAAATACCAATAAAATAAAAATACAACATAGGCATATAATATATCAAAAAATTTAGAAAAAGATTTCCTACAAGATGAACTTTATTCTAGCTTCAAATAAAATACACACAAATTCCAATAAAACAAAGAGTGCTTTTGCTCTAGAAAAATCCAATGAAAATCATTTTAAAAATACCAAAATGAATTCAAATTTATTTCTCTCCATTTTTCTGATGCAGGAATCATTTTACCCTAATTTCCATATATTATATTTTTGGAGAAAATAATTTGAATAAAATCCAAATAACTCCAAATTGAAAATAATTTCCAAAAGGACTTTAAAATTTGATCCTTTTAAACTCCCAACTCATATTTCATATAATTTGAAGAAGTCATTTTATCTTCTCTCATGAAAATCATTGAGTTGCATGAAGTTTAAGAATTGGAAATATTTCCGAATGAAATTCAAATCTTTTCAAAACCCTTTTTCATTTATTTAAATGGAAGAAGTCATGTCATCTTCTCTACAGGGTTTTGTGATGAAAAGAATTTGAATTCCCGAAGATTATAAAAGCAAAAATGAAAGCTTGGGAAAGTCCTTTTATTCCCTCTCATTTAACTTTCAAAAGGTTTCAAATTCACTCACTTTCAGTCAATCAATCAGACAATCAATCAAAACTATCTATTTAATATAACATTCCAAAATTTAGAATTTTGGGATGTTACATTAAAATTTTGGGGTGTTACAATATATGAAGGATATCATTACAAATAAAAGAAAGATACCGGAAACTGAAATTTCCACCATGCTTGCTAAATACACTTTTAAGGGTGGAATACCAAAGAAACTTGGAGATCCAGGGGTACCAACTATACCATGCTCCATTAAAAGAAACTATGTTAAAATTGCTTTATGTGATCTTGGAGCTGGTGTTAGTGTTATGCCTCTCTCTTTATATCATAGACTTGAATTGAATAAGTTGACACCTACTGAAGTATCTTTGCAAATGGTTGATAAATCAACTGCTATACCTGTCGGTATTTGTGAGGATGTGCCTGTTGTGGTTGCAAATGTCACTATCTTAACGGACTTTGTTATTCTTGATAGTCCTGAGGATGATAGTATGTCGATTATCCTTGGTAGACCCTTTTTGAATACTGCAGGGGCTATTATTGATTGCAACAAAGGCAATGTCACTTTTCATGTTAATGGTAATGAGCATATGGTACACTTTCCGAGGAAACAACCTCAAGTTCATAGCATCAATTCTATTGGAAAAAGTCCAACTATCATTGTTGGAGGTTTTGAATTTCCTTTCCTATTCCTACTGTCAAGAAAAAGTATGATATTCTTATTATTGGGGATGTTCATATCCCCGTTGAGGTAACATAGCATTATTCGAAATTTCTCCAGTTCCATGTTATTCGGAATGAGTTTGTTAACAAGACTTGATTAACCTTGTTAGTGGATTCATTTTGATGATCATGAGATGGATGAAACTAGAAGGCACAACCTTCTGTACCCCTTTTTTGTTATTTAGAATAAATAAAGCAAAAATAGTATTATCCGTCTATTTTCTGAATTATCCTTGCAATAAAAAAAATATCCCGAAAATAAAAGTGCTCCAAATGCCCTGCAAATTTAGTATGATTTTTAATGGATTATTTGAAGATTTTAGGCACTGAAAACAATGCAGGAGGGGCAAGCACCTGGCCACGAGGGTGGAGGGCGTGCTCACACCCCCTGGGCGCGCCCCATGTCTCGTGGGCCCATGGTGGCCCTCCTCCACTTATTCCTGCACCCACACACTCCATCTTCTTCCCAAAAAAATCCTCATCCAGCTCAAGCACGAGTTCTAGCTCATTTTGCTGCGATTTTCGATCTCCTTGCTCAAAGCTCCATTCACAAAACTGCTTTGGGAGATTGCTGCTTGGTATGTGACTCCTCCATTGGTCCAATTAGCTTTTTGCTCTAGTGCTTGATTCATTGCAAATTTTTGCTGCATAGGTGACCATGTTCTTGAGCTTGCATGTTAAATTTATGAGGTCCCAAGTAATTCTAATGCAGGATATAGGCTCTAGGCACTTGTAGGAGTAGTTGCTACCAATCTTGTTTAGTTTTATTCACTTTTATTTTGAAGTTACTAAAATTCAGAATTTTTTCAGAAAAAGAAATATGTCTAGGAGAATGTATCAAGGTGGTTCCTCAAAAAATAAAGGACCCAGGCTTGCTATGCGTGAGCAAGACGATGAACTACCGAGGGACGCAGAAGTGCGAGCTTGTGAGTGGCCATCAGACGATTTTATGGTCAAGGCAGGCTTTAAGGAGGAATTTGATGCATATGTGCGCAATGCCGATCTTGAGGACTTCTTACAAGATAAGTGTCCTCGGTACTATCTATTGACTGATTCATTTGTGAGAAGGCTTAAATATAAATGTTCACGTAATTCTCAGAGTGTCCTGTTTGATATTTATGATAGATCTTATACCATGGACTTAGAAGATCTTACAACTGCTTTCAAACTTCCACAGTGGGGCCATGTTAATGATCCCCACAAATATGAATTTAGAGACATTCTTGCTAGTATTAATGAGGGAGAATCTAGGGATATAGCACAAGCTACCATAGGGAGCATTCATTTTCCTGCTATACATTATTTTGCTCTCTTTATTGGTAGATGCATTAGCGGTAAAGATGAAGCTTGTCATATGTGTGTCCCGGATCTTTGTGTCCTCAAGAGTGCTGTGTTAGGTTATAAAGATTATAACTTGGGGGCAATAGTTGCACGTAGGTTGCATAATAATGGTAGGCCTGGAGATTTATTTGGATGAATTTATGCAACCAGTGTGGCTAATTATCTTGGTATAGCCCCACGAGAGGGGGATATGGTGTTGCCTCCTGCTTATTTAGATTACGACGCTATGGTCAAACATCATTTTCTTAGGAGGAATGAACAATTCCTCCAGTATCGACTAATCTTTGACACACATAGCTCTGTCCATGTTACTCTTCCTGCTCCTTTCCTTTTTGATTACCAGGCAAAAGGAATATATGTTGTTACCAGGGAGGAAGCAGCTGAACACGAGGGTAGAGCGGAAGCGGCTCGCCAACATGCCGCAGCTCAGGAGGCATTTGCTGCTGCATCTTAGTACGACCCCAGTTACAACTACGGATATCAGTCAGGCTACCCTTGGCCTTAGACCAACTTATGCAAAAGCCTAAGCTTGGGGGAGTACGTATTTCTCACCGACTTTACATTCATGTTCACACATTATTCTAGTCGTCGGTGCTCATACTCTTTCATTGTATTATCCGTGCTAGTTTAAATTTCTTTTTCTAGTTTTCTTCTTGTGTGTTTGATAAACCTTAAGAAAAACCAAAAAATTAGTTAGTTTAATTTCCATGCTTGTAGTAGACTTAAAATGAAAACCCAAAAAGATTTCTCGTTCTTCTTCTTACTTGTTGGGAGCTTTCCTGTGTAAATAGTTTTATTTTCTTTTCCTTCCTTTGGGGGTCGAGAGTAGAAGACCATATTGAAATGCTTGCAGATATTACTTTGTCTTCTCTCTTGAGTTGAATGCTTGCAGATTCCATCTTAGTCCAATGCACGTGCACTATTATTATTATACACATCGTTCGGTCGTGCAAGTGAAAGGCAATAATGACGATATATGATGGACTGATTGAGATGAGAGAAGCTGGTATGAACTCGACCTGTCTTGTTTTTGTAAATATGATGAGTTCATCGTTCCTGATTCAGCTTATTATGAAGTAAACAAATTTGCAATGACATTTAGAGATTATAGTTGCTTGTGCCATGCTTGATTAGCTATGAGTTATAATGGTTTACCTTGCGTGCCAACATGCTATTAAAATGATTGTGATGTGGTATGATGGGATGGTATCCTCCTTTGAATGAATTGAGTGACTCGACCTGGCACATGTTCACGCATGTAGTTGAAACAAATCAACATAGCCCTCATGATATTTATGTTCATGGTAGATTATATCCTACTCATGCTTGTACTCGGTGTGAATTAATTTTAATGCATGTTCATGACTGTTGTCGCTCTCTCAGTTGGTCGCTTCCCAGTCTTTTGCTAGCCTTCACCTATACTAAGCGGGAATACTGCTTGTGCATCCAAACTCCTTAAACCCCAAAGTTATTCCATATGAGTCCACCATACCTTCCTATATGCGGTATCTACCTGTCGTTCCAAGTAAATTTGTATGTGCCAAACTCCAAACCTTCAAATGAAATTATGTTTTGTATGCTCGAGCAGCTCATGTTTCAACTAGGGCTACTTATATATTCCATGCTAGGTGGGTTATTCTCAAGAGGAGTGGCCTCCGCTCCTCATTCACGAGAAAGGCCCGTTAACCGGGATGCCCAGTCTCATGATCCAAAAGATCAAAGCAAATCAATATAATTAAACAAAACTCCCCCAGGGTTGTTGTTAGTTGGAGGCACTCGTTGTTTCGAGCAAGACATGGATTGATGCTTGTTGGTGGTGGGGGAGTATAAACTTTTACCATTCTGTTTGGGAAGTGCCTATAATGCATGTAGTATGGAAGATATCGCCATCTCATAGTTGTTGCGTTGACAGTGAAAGTATGCCGCTCAAAATGTTATTCATCTCTATTTTAAAATCGAGCTCTGGCACCTCTACAAATCCCTGCTTCCCTCTGTGAAGGGCCTATCTATTTACTTTTATGTTGAGTCATCACATTCTTATTAAAAAGCACCCGCTGGAGAGCACACTGTCATTTGCATTTATTATTACTGATTTATATTGGGTATGACTTGACTGGATCTCTTTTACCATGAATTACAATGTTCAGTCAGTCCTTGATCTTTAAAGGTGCTCTGCATTTATGTTTTGTGTCTCAGAAAGGGCTAGCGAGATACCATTTTGCTATATCATATTATGATTGTTTTGAGAAAGTGTTGTCATCCGAGTTTTATTATTATCGCTCGCTAGCTGATTATGCCATTGATATGAGTAATTGTGAGACCTGAGTGTTATTGTGAGTATGGTTAGTTCATAATACTTGTTGAAAACCTGAATGCTGGCTTTACATGTTTACAACAACAAGAGCAAATAGAGTTTGGAAAAGTTTTTCTTTATCACTTTCAGTTTATCAACTGAATTGCTTGAGGACAAGCAAATGTTTAAGCTTGGGGGAGTTGATACGTCTCCAACGTATCTACTTTTCCAAACACTTTTGCCCTTGTTTTGGACTCTAACTTGCATGATTTGAATGAAACTAACCCGGACTGACGCTGTTTTCAGTAGAACTGCCATGATGTTGTTTTATGTGTAGAAAACAAAAGTTCTCGGAATGTCCTGAAAATCCACGGAGATAAGTTTTGGAAAATATAAAAAATACTGGCGAAATAATCAAGACCAGGGGGCCCACAACCTGTCCACGAGGGTGGGGGGCGCGCCAGGGGGGGCGCGCCCCCCTATCTCGTGGGCCCCTTGACGCTCCACCGACCTCAACTCCAACTCCATATATTCCGTTTCGCGGAGAAAAAAATCGGAGAGAAAGTTTCATCGCGTTTTACGATACAGAGCTGCCGCCAAGTGATGACCCACAGGTGTAGGGGATCTATCATAGTCCTTTCGATAAGTAAGAGTGTCGAACCCAACAAGGAGCAGAAGGAAATGATAAGCGGTTTTCAGTAAGGTTTTCTCTGCAAGCACTGAAATAGTAGGTGATAGATAGTTTTGTGATAAGATAAATAGTAATGAGCAAAAAGTAAATAGAGTAAATAGAGTGCAACAAGGTGGCCCAATCCTTTATGTAGCAAAGGATAAGCATGGACAAATTCTAATAATGAGGAAGGAGCTCCCGAGGACACATTGGGAATTATCGTCAAGCTAGTTTCATCACGTTCGAAAGATTCGCGTTCGGTACTTTGATAATTTGATATGTGGGTGGACCGGCACTTAGGTACTGCCCTAACATGGACAAGCATCCAACTTATGATTAACCCCTATTGCAAGCATCCGCAAATACAAAAAGGAGTATTAAGGTAAACCTAACCACAACATTAAACATATGGGTCCATATCAACCCCTAAAGAAGCAACGCATAAACTAGGGTTTAAGCTTCTGTCACTCTAGCAACCCATCATCTACTTATTACTTCCCTATGCCTTCCTCTAGGCCCAAATAATGGTGAAGTGTCATGTAGTCGACGTTCACATAACACCACTAGAGGAGAGACAACATACATCTCATAAAAATATCGAACGAATACCAAATTCACATGACTACTAATAGCAAGACTTCATCCATGTCCTCAGGAACAAACGTAACTACTCACAAAGCATATTCATGTTCATAATCAGAGGTGTAATAATATGCATGAAGGATCTGAACATATGATCTTCCACCAAGTAAACCAATTAGTATCAACTACAAGGAGCAATCAACACTACTAGCAACCCACATGTACCAATTTGTTGTTTTGATACAAGATTGGATACAAGAGACGAACTAGGGTTTTGAGATGAGATGGTGCTGGTGAAGATGTTGATGGAGATTGACCCCCTCCCGATGAGAGGATCTTTGGTGATGATGTTGGTGATGATTTCCCCCTCCCGGAGGGAAGTGTCCTGGCATAACAGCTCCGCCAAAGCCCTAGATTGATTCCGCCAAGGTTCCGCCTCGTGGCGGCGGAGTTTCGTCCTGTAAGCTTGCCCACGAATTTTTCCAGGACAAAACCCTTCATATAGCAGAAGATGGCCGCCGGAAGCCCACCAGGGGGCCCAGGAGATAGGAGGGCGCACCCTAGGGGGGGGGAGCGCCCCCTGTCTCCTGGACAGGGTGTGGGCCCCCTGGCCTATTTCTTTTTCTCATAATTCCTTAATAAATCCAAAAAGTTGTTTCGTGGAGTCTCAGGTCTTTTGGAGTTGTGCAGAATATGTTTCCAACGTTTGCTCCTTTTCCAGCCAGAATTCCAGCTGCCGGCATTCCCCCTCTTCATGGTAAATCTTGTAAAATAAGAGAGAATAGCCATAAGTATTGAGATATAATGTGTAATAACAGCCCATAAAGCAATAAATATGGATATAAAAGCATGATGAAAAATGGACGTATCAACTCCCCCAAGCTTAGACCTTGCTTGTCCTCAAGCGGAAGTCGATATCGAAAAATATGTCCACATGTTTAGAGATAGAGGTGTTGATAAAAATAAAATACGGACATGAGGGCAGCATGATCATTCTAATAACAGCAACATATATGGATTTTGTCATATGATTTCCTATGTTCAAGTAATAAGCAATTCACAATGTCAAGTATGGTTCAAAAACATCATTGGGAACTAACAAACTATAATCTCAGTCATTGAAGCAATTTCAATTTATCGTAACATCAGAAAGATTCAATAATAGAGCTTCTCAACAAGCTCACATACTCAACCATCTCGTAGTCTCCCATAATTGTTAACACTCACGCAATACTTGTGGTTATAGAGTTTCAGCCGGACACTGAGAAAGATAGGGGCTTATTGTGTTGCCTCCCAACGTATTCACCTTTAGGTGATGTCAACAATAATAGCCTATATATATATATATATATATATATATATATATATATATATATATATATATATATATATATATATATATATATATATATATATATATATATATCATGATCTTTCAAACACGAGGAGCTTGCCAAAGGATAAAATGAAAAAGGGAAAGGTGAAGATCACCTTGACTCAAGCATAAAGTAAAAACATAAAGTAAAAGATAGGCCCTTCGCAGAGGGAAACAGAGGTTGTCATGCGCTTTTAGGGTTGGATACACAAAATCTTAATGCAAAAGAACGTCACTTTTTATTGTCCCTTGTATGTGGACCTTTATTATGCAATCCGTCACTTTTATTACTTCCACAACAAGTTCATACAAAGCTTATTTTCTCTGCACTAATAAGTCATGCATATTTACAGCGCAATTTTTATTGCTTGCACCGATGACAACTTACTTGAAGGATCTTACTCAATCCATAGGTAGATATGGTGGACTCTCATGGCAAAACTGGGTTTAAGGATAATTGGAAGCACAAGTAGTATCTCTACTTAGTGTAAGGAATTTGGCTAGCATGAGGGGGAAAGGCAAGCTCAACATGTTCGGAAGGTCAATGACAATATACTTTAACTGAGATGTCGGAAAACATAAACCATTACGTTGTCTTCCTTGTCCAACATCAATTATTTTAGCATGTCATACTTATTGACTTGTTGTTTGAGGTCCATATTTTCTTGGCTTGTTGTTTGAGGTCTATATTTTCTTTACGGAGCTTGCTTCTGACAGACAAGGCTCCTTTTTCCCAAGGATGTTGCATAGCTTCTGGAGAACAAGTGAAACTCTTTTTCATATTTTCATAAGAAAGAAATCTGGAATTGAAAGGAGTGACCGAAGTGGGGACAACTAGGCTAGGTAGTTCCCCCATAGTGAATTCCGCTTGGAGACGAGAGGTAACTTCTTGATCTTCCTCCATGGCATCTATCCTTTTCAAATCAGCCTCCATCTCATCCTCCGTTAATGGTCCGAAGTGATAGGCATCGAGATTTGCTTCTGGACCTGGCGTTGGGTGGGACACCCGGCTCTCCCCAACTGATTCCTAAGAAGACATCTTGCTTTATCCTGCAGCAGGAACAGCTCGAGACGAAAACAGAGGATATTTGCGTGATACGGTGGTCAAAACCTTCGGGAGTATATATAATGAATTTTTACCGACAAAAAACGTAACATACAAGAAAACGGTGTCCGGGAGGCACACGAGGTGCTCACGAGACAGGGGGCGCGCCCTCCTCTCTCGTGGGAGCCTCGTGTCCCTTTCGGACTACTTCTTTCTTCCTAAAATCCTTAAATTATCCAAAACTGATGAAAATTGCCATTAGAGTTGTTTTGGAGTCGGTTTACTTACTGTACCACGTACCTATGCTTTTTCAGAGTATGGAATGTTCTGGAAAGTGTCTCTTATGTATTCCTCAGGGGTTATGGTTTCAACAATATTAGTTTCAACATTGATAGGATTACCTGAAATATAATGTTTAATTCTTTGACCGTTTAACACCCTGCGATTTGTGCCTTCAAAGTTGTTGATTTTTATAGCACCAGAACGATAGACCTCCTCGATAACGTAGGGACCTTCCCATTTTGAGAGAAGTTTTCCTGCAAAAAATCTTATACGAGAGTTGAATAATAACACATAATCTCCTACGTTAAACTCACGCTTCTGTATCCTTTTATCATGTCAGCGTTTAACTTTTTCTTTGAAAAGCTTAGCATTCTCATATGCTTGGGTTCTCCATTCATCAAGTGAGCTAATATCAAATAACCTTTTCTCATTGGCAAGTTTGAAGTCATAATTAAGCTCTTTAATAGCCCAATATGCTTTATGTTCAAGTTCAAGAGGTAAATGACATGCTTTTCCATAAACCATCTTATATGGAGACATACCCATAGGATTTTTGTATGCAGTTCTATAGGCCCATAATGCATCATCAAATTTTTTGGACCAATTCTTTCTAGATCTATTCATAGTCTTTTGCAAAATTAATTTGAGCTCTCTATTGCTCAACTCTACTTGACCACTAGACTGCGGGTCACAAGGAGATGCGATTCTATGATTGACATCATACTTAGCAAGCATCTTACGGAAATCACCATGAATAAAGTGTGAACCACCATCAGTCATAAGATATCTAGGGAGTCCAAACCTCGGAAAAATAATTTCTTTAAGCATTTTAATATAAGTGTTATGATCAACACTACTAGTTGGAATAGCTTCTACCCACTTAGTAACGTAATCAACAACAACTAAAATATGTGTATAACCATTGGAGGCAGGAAAAGGTCCCATATAATCAAAGCCCCAAACATCAAACGGTTCAATAACAAGAGAATAATTCATAGGCATTTCTTGACGTCTACTGATGTTACCTATTCTTTGACATTCATCACAAGATACGACAAACTTACGAGCATCTTTGAAAAGAGTAGGCCAATAAAAACCAGATTGTAGTACCTTGTGTGCAGTTCTAGCTCCAGCATGGTGTCCTCCATAAGATTCAGAGTGACACTTGCATAGGATTTGTTCCTGTTCATGCTCAGGCACACAACGTCTAATAATACCATCTACTCCTTCTTTATAAAGATGTGGATCATCCCAGAAGTAATGTCTTAAATCATAAAGGAACCTTTTCTTTTGCTGGTATGTGAAACTATGCGGTATATATTTAGCAACAATGTAATTAGCACAGTCAGCATACCAAGGAGCAGTACGAGAAGCATTGACGACCAATAATTGTTCATCAGGAAAGCTATCATTAATAGGTAGTGGGTCATCAAGAACATTTTCTAGCCTAGACAAGTTGTCTGCAACGGGGTTCTCAGCTCCTTTTCTATCAACAATATGCAAGTCAAATTCTTGGAGCAAGAGAACCCATCTAATGAGTCTAGGCTTAGCATCTTTCTTTTCCATAAGATATTTAATAGCAGCATGATCAGTGTGAATACTAACTTTGGAATCAACAATATAAGTTCTAAACTTATCACATGCAAACACAACTGCTAAGAATTCTTTTTCAGTGGTAGCATAATTTCTCTGGGCAGTATCAAGAGTCTTTCTAGCATAATGGATAACATTCAATTTCTTATCGACTCTTTTCCCTAAAACAGCCCCTACGGCATAATCACTAGCATCGCACATAGTTTCAAAAGGTAAATTCCAATTAGGTGGATGAACAATAGGTGTAGTCATCAAAGCTTTCTTAAGTGTTTCAAATGCTTCTACACAATCATCATCAAAGACAAAAGGAATATCTTTTTGCAATAAATTAGTCAGAAGCCTAGAGATTTTAGAAAAGTCCTTAATGAACCGCCTATAAAAACCGGCATGACCAAGGAAACTTCTTATACCTTTTATGTCCTTGGGACATGGCATCTTTTCAATAGCATCAACTTTGGCTTTATCAACTTCAATACCTCTCCCGGAGATCTTGTGCCCCAAGACAATGCCTTCATTAACCATAAAGTGGCACTTTTCCCAATTGAGGACGGGACTAGTGTCTTCGCATCTCTGCAAAACTCGATCAAGGTTGCTCAAACAATCATCAAAAGAGGATCCATAGACGGAGAAGTCATCCATGAATACCTCACAAATCTTTTCACAGAAATCAGAAAATATAGCCAGCATGCATCTTTGAAAGGTAGCAGGTGCATTACATAAACCAAAAGGCATACGTCCATAAGCAAAAGTACCAAAAGGGCAAGGAAAAGTAGTTTTAGATTGATCCCCCGCTGATACAGGTATCTGAGAGAAGCCAGAATAACCATCTAGAAAGCAATAATGTGTGTGTTTGGATAGCCTTTCTAGCATTTTATCAATAAAAGGTAAAGGGTAATGATCTTTCTTAGTAGCTTTATTTAGCTTACGGAAATCAATTACCATCCTATAGCCTGTAATAATTCTTTTCGGGATCAATTCATCTTTATCATTAGGAACAACGGTAATATATCCCTTTTTAGGGACACAATGGACAGGGCTTACCCATTCACTATCAGCAACGGGATAAATAATACCTGCCTCAAGGAGTTTTAATATCTCCTTTCTTACCACTTCCTTCATTTTGGGATTTAATCGTCTTTGAGGATCTCTAACTGGTTTGGCATCTTTCTCCACTGAAATTTTGTGTTGACATAATGTGGGGCTAATGCCTTTAAGATCATCCAGGGTATATCCAATAGAAGCTCGGTGCTTCTTCAGAGTTTTCAATGATCTTTCTTCTTCTTTCTCTGAAAGGTTATCACTAATAATAATAGGATATATTTCTTTTTCATCAAGGTAAGCATACTTAAGATTATCAGGTAATGATTTGAGTTCAAACACGGGATCACCCTTGGGCGGAGGGGGATCCACGAGAATTTCAACGGGAACTTGTTTAAGGAACACTTCATCTATTTCTTCCCTTTTGTCGGGGAAGAACTGATCGTGTCCCACGAACACCTACGGGACCTGGGCCCCTTGTGGTTCGGAGGGGGGCGGAGATTGCGCAAAGAGCGGATCGAGGCGATGCACACGAGCGGATTTACCCAGCTTCGGAGCTCTCCGGAGAGATAATACTCCTACTGCTGCTTTGTGGATTATCTTGTGTTCTTGCTAGGGAGCAACAGGAGCTACAAAACCTAGCCTGAGTGTGGTCTCGTATGAGTAGAATGAACTAAGCCGGAGCTGAAAACGAACCGAACCCAACCCTTTCTACGTTGCACTTGGGCCTCCTTTTATAGGCACAAGGGGTCACCACATGTGTCAAGTAGACAAGGGTAAGATAGTAAAAACATAGGTTGGCACACCGCTTTGTACAGTGTACAGTAATCTATACCTAACTCTGACGGCAAGGGACAAGAGTCATCAATGCCCGTCATAGTCGCCCGAACAGTGTAACAGGGACCGTCAAGTGCGCCTCCGTTTGCCACGATGGTAGCCTGTCAGCGCCGCTTATCGCTGCTCCCGCTGGCTGCACAGCCCGTCGACACGCGTGCTTGGGAGAGCCCGTGGTGACACGCTGGCGGGTGAGCTGGAGCGAGATGAAGAGAGGTTGCCCGCCCAAAGAAGAGCCTTGCCGCGGCAGGAACCTTGTCGCGCTTGGGGGCTCGGCGCCCACCAAGCCTTCTCGGCAAGCTCCTCTTGTCGGGGCCTTGTTTCCTTCGCGCCCTGAGTGGCCTTCCCGGCAAGCTCCTCTTGCCGGGGTCTTGATTGCTTTGTTCTTGAATGGCTTACCGCAAGCTCCTCTTGCCGGGTCTTGTTTTCAAGGGCATGGAGGGTCTTGGCATATGCCCGGCAAGGCTTGCCACGGGGACGCTGCGACTGCCCGTGCACAGGTTCGGGGTACTAAGGTACCCCTACTTTAGTACACCGACACCTTTCCTTCATAAACATATCATTTTCATGGTCTAGCAAATATTGTTCTAAGGGATCGGTTGGAGGAACAGCAATGGAAGCAAGACCAATAATTTCATCCTTACTAGATGGTTCCTTTTCACGATGTTGTCTACTAAACTTAGCAAAATTAAACTCAGGGGACATACCATCTAAGCCAACAGCGACAATATTATTTTCGCAATCAATCTTAGCACTAGCAGTATTCAAGAAGGGTCTACCAAAAATAATGGGACAAAAATCATCTTGTGGGGAACCAAGAACAAGAAAATCAGCAGGGTATTTAATCTTCCCACACGAGACTTCAACATCTCTAACAATCCCAATAGGTTAATTGGTGTCCCTATTGGCAAGCTTAATAGTAACATCAATATCTTCCAATTCAACAGGTGCAATATCGTGCATAATTTCTTTATAAAGATCATAAGGTATCGCATTAGCACTAGCACCCATATCACATAAACCATGATAGCAATGACCTCCTATTTTAACAGAAATAATAGGCGTGCCTACAACATGTCTACGTGTCTTAGTATCGTGTCTAGCAATATTAGCAGTTTCACCCAAGAAAGAGATAACATGCCCATCTAAATCCTCATCCAAGAGATCTTTAATCATAGCAATACCAGGTTTAACATTAATTTTCTCAGGAGGTGTATAGGTCCTAGTATTACTCTTACGAACAACAGTCGAAGCTTTAACATGATCTTTTATCCTAACAGGAAAAGGAAGTTTTTCAATATAAGCAACAGGAAAAATAGGATCACTATATGTAATAGTCTTCTCTTCGACTGTAATTGGTGCAACTACTTTCACTTCAACAGCAGGATTATATTTAAACCACTTCTCTTTAGGGAGATCAACGTGAGTAGCAAAAGTTTCACAAAAAGTAGCTACTATCTCAGAGTCAAGTCCATACTTAGAGCTAAATCCACGGAAAGCATCGGTATCCATAAAATATTTAACACAATCAAACTTAGATGTCATACCTGACTGCTTACCATCGTCGGAACCCCAATCTTCAGAGTTGCGTTTTATTCTTTCCAATAAGTCCCGTTTGAAATCAATGGTCTTCAGCATATAGGAACCAGCACAGGAAGTATCGAGCAAGTTGCGATTATCAAGAGAAAGCCGAGCATAAAAATTTTGAATAATCATTTCCCGAGAGAGCTCATGATTGGGGCATGAATACAACATTGACTTAAGACTCCCCCAAGCTTGAGCGATGCTTTCTCCTTCGCGAGGCCAGAAATTATATATGTAATTACGATCACGATGAACAAGATGCATAGGATAGAACTTCTGGTGAAATTCCAACTTCAATCGCTTATAATTCCAAGATCTCGTATCATCACATAGCCTATACCATGTCATTGCATCTCCCTTCAAAGATAAAGGGAAGACCTTACTTTTGACAACATCATCGGGAATACCTGCAAGCTTAAATAATCCACAAACTTCATCCACAAAGATAAGGTGTAAGTCGGGATGCAATGTTCCGTCTCCTGCAAAAGGATTAGCTAGCAGTTTTTCTATCATACCCGAAGGAATCTCAAAGTGAATATTTTCATAAGGTTCAGTAGGTTGAGGAGAATCTCTTTGCTCTTCTGGTTGGGGTGAAGATACCCCAAACAAGCCACTCAAAGGATTAGTTTCCATAGTGACAAGTAACAGAAAATTTCAGCACACTATATAAATGTTTCCTTACCAAGTTCCACTCACCAAGAGCGCTACACTCCCCGGCAACGGCGCCAGAAAAGAGCCTTGATGACCCACAAGTGTAGGGGATCTATCGTAGTCCTTTCGATAAGTAAGAGTGTCGAACCCAACAAGGAGCAGAAGGAAATGATAAGCGGTTTTCAGTAAGGTTTTCTCTGCAAGCACTGAAATAGTAGGTGATAGATAGTTTTGTGATAAGATAAATAGAAACAAGCAAAAAGCAAATAGAGTAAATAAAGTGCAGCAAGGTGGCCCAATCCTTTATGTAGCAAAGGATAAGCCTGGACAAATTCTAATAATGATGAAGGAGCTCCCGAGGACACATTGGGAATTATCGTCAAGCTAGTTTCATCACGTTCATAAGATTCGCGTTCGGTACTTTGATAATTTGATATGTTGGTGGACCGGCACTTAGGTACTGCCCTAACATGGACAAGCATCCCACTTATGATTAACCACTATTGCAAGAATCCGCAACTACAAAAAGGAGTATTAAGGTAAACCTAACCACAACATTAAACATATGGGTCCATATCAACCACTAACGAAGAAACGCATAAACTAGGGTTTAAGCTTCTGTCACTCTAGCAACCCATCATCTACTTATTACTTCCCTATGCCTTCCTCTAGGCCCAAATAATGGTGAAGTGTCATGTAGTCGACGTTCACATAACACCACTAGAGGAGAGACAACATACATCTCATCAAAATATCGAACGAATACCAAATTCACATGACTACTAATAGCAAGACTTCACCCATGTCCTCAGGAACAAACTTAACTACTCACAAAGCATATTAATGTTCATAATCAGAGGTGTAATAATATGCATGAAGGATCTGAACATATGATCTTCCACCAAGTAAACCAATTAGTATCAACTACAAGGAGTAATCAACACTACTAGCAACCCACAGGTACCAATTTCGTGTTTTGATACAAGATTGGATACAAGAGATGAACTAGGGTTTTGAGATGAGATGTCGCTAGTGAGGATGTTGATGGAGATTGACCCCCTCCCGATGAGAGGATCGTTGGTGATGATTTCCCCCTCCCGGTGGGAAGTGTCCCCGGCAGAACAGCTCTGCCAGAGCCCTAGTTTGATTCCGCCAAGGTTCCGCCTCGTGGCGGTGGAGTTTCATCCCGTAAGCTTGCCCATGAATTTTTCCAGGACAAAACCCTTCATATAGGAGAAGATGGCTGCCGGAAGCCCACCAGGGGCCCCAGGAGATAGGAGGGCGCGCCCTAGGGGGGCGCCCCCTGTCTCATGGACAGGGTGTGGACCCCCTGGCCTATTTATTTTGCTCATAATTCCTTAATAAATCCAAACAGTTGTTTCATGGAGTCTCGGGTCTTTTGGAGTTGTGCAGAATAGGTTTCCAACGTTTGCTCCTTTTCCAGCCAGAATTCCAGCTACCGGCATCCCCCCTCTTCATGGTAAACCTTGTAAAATAAGAGAGAATAGCCATAAGTATTGAGATATAATGTGTAATAACAGCCCATAATGCAATAAATATGGATATAAAAGCATGATGCAAAATGGACGTATCACCAAGCCCTAATCTCTCTAGGGAGGGCTGATCTGGAGTCCGTACGGTGCTCTGGAGAGGGGGATTCGTCGCCGTCATCATCATCAACCATCCTCCATCACCAATTTCATGATGCTCACCGCCATGCGTGAGTAATTCCATTGTAGGCTTGCTGGACGGTGATGGGTTGGATGAGATTTACCATGTAATCAAGTTAGGTTTGTTATGGTTTGACCCTAGTATCCACTATGTTCTGAGATTGATGTTGCTATGACTTTGCTATGCTTAATGCTTGTCACTAGGGCCTGAGTGCCATGATTTCAGATTTGAACCTATTATGTTTTCATGAATATATGTGTGTTCTTGATCCTATCTTGCAAGTCTATAGTCAATTATTATGTGTTATGATCCGACAACCCCGAAGTGACAATAATCGGATACTTCTCGGTGATGACCATAATTTGAGGAGTTCATGTATTCACTATGTGCTAATGCTTTGTTCTAGTTCTCTATTAAAAGGAGGCCTTAATATCCCTTAGTTTCCACTAGGACCCCGCTGCCACGGGAGGGTAGGACAAAAGATGTCATGCAAGTTCTTTTCCAAAAGCACGTAAGACTATATTTGGAATACATGCCTACATTACATTGATGAACTGGAGCTAGTTCTGTGTTACCCTATGTTATAGCTATTACATGAGGAATCACATCCCACATAATTATCCATCACTGATCCAATGCCTACGAGCTTTTCACATCTTGTGTTTCGCTTATTTACTTTTCCGTTGCTACTGTTACAATTACTACAAAACTATTATTTTACGTTTGCCACTGTTACCTTTATTATCATACAACTTTGCTACTAAATACTTTGCTGCAGATACTAAGTTATCCAGGTGTGGTTGAATTGACAACTCAACTGCTAATACTTAATAATATTCTTTGGCTCCCCTTGTGTCGAATCAATAAATTTGGGTTGAATACTTTACCCTCGAAAGTTGTTGCGATCCCCTACACTTGTGGGTTATCAGGCGCCTGAGATTTTTGTGGTGCGGTGCATATGACTCTATCTTCCTACTGCAGGTGGAGGTGGCTGCCGCCATTGCTATACGGGCTGTTTGTCTCGATATTCTTCCTATTTCGGCTGTGTGTTCCTTTTCCTTTATTGTTTGAGATTGAGAGGGCCGGTGCTGTTGTGGTGGTGCTTACACGCCGTCATCATCCGATTGGGTGTTGTGATTTTTGGGTTGTGGCTGGTATGTTGGATTCTTCGATCTTTGTGTAGGGGTTAAGTGTTGCCAAGAGAAATATATGAATCCTTGTAGAAATATTTCCATCCTAACTTTTAACATGCAAAAAACTGAATGATTCTGAGTTCAGATAAATTTGGTATAGTATTTTAAACATTAACAAAGGAGGATCGCTTAACTAGGTAAATATTGTTTTGTTTCTACGATGCGCCTGCACTTTCTAGAGAGGAGGATCATTAAACTAGGGAAATACTTTTTATGATGTGCTTGCATTGCGAGTTTGTGGAGGAGGCTGTGCTAATCTTCTAATTCAGAGTTGCTTGGTTTGTTGGTTGCAGCTTTTGAATGGGCACGCCATCCAATCCTGTCTTTTGTCTATTAATACGTTTTACAATGCTGCGATCCAAAGGGGCTCTTAGAAAGCTAATGTGCTTGGCTGCCTTCATATGAAGCTTAAAGAACTGATGTGCCTCCTACATTATGAAGCCACTACCGGACTCGCCACCTATGCCGATGGCCACGGGCCATCGGCATAGGCCATTTCCCGTCGGCATACATCTATGCCTACGGCTACCATCGGCATAGCCACGTCGGCATAGATCACGTCAGCGTAGTCTTGCCAGACCGTCGGCATAGTCTAGCCGTCGGCATAGGTGCCTATGCCGACGGCTTTCCTCTGGCCGTCGGCAGTGAATTTCACCTGACGGCAAAGGACGGTGCCGTCAAAAGCGCTGACAAATCACGGGCCGCCGCGTGGCAGAGGTATGCCGACAGGCAAAGCCGTCAGCATACCTCTGCCACGTGGTTGCCTCTGGTGAGCCCTAGCAGCAAGGATATGCCTACGGAAAAGCCGTCGGCATAGATTTTCGCCTATGCCGACGGCTTTGCCGTAGGCATATCTCTGCCACATGGCAGGCCTTGGGAAGCCCTGCACATATCTATGCCGACGGCTTTGCCGTAGGCGTGGATCTGTGTTGTTTTTTTTATTTTTCCTGTTTTCTCTGTTTCAATTCATTTTCACAGCATTTCAAACCAGAAAAAAATAGAATTATGTAGAAATATGACAGTTCATCATCTAAACATACTCAAGTTCATCATCATCATTTAAACATACTCAAGTTCATCATCTAAAGATCATCACCGGCGAAAGTTCATGAACATAAGTAGTGCAAGAAATGGAACATCACCATCGTCATTTAAAGGTATGGGATCTTAAACATATCTCTGCCACATGCACAGGTATCATCATTGACATCAAGCAAGACCACCGCCGCCGAAACCACCACCGCCAAGACCACCTCCGCCAAGACCACCACCCCCAAGATCACCTCTGCCAAGACCACCTCCGCCAAAACCGCCACCGCCAAGACCAGGATCACTTTGCCAGATCGGAGTGACTGGGATCGACGTAGCAGGAGTCGAGCCACCGGTCCCCTACATGTTTGAGAGAAGATTCTAACGATAAATATGATATTATAGCACCAACGAGGAACAACCTATGCAAATTTTGGAAGCATGACATGTGAGCACGAAACATATAGTTGACTGCTTGAAACAATGAAAAGTCAGTAATAGTTACCTTCATGAACTGCTCCTTGTTCAAGGTAAGTCGTTGCCTCTGCGCTTGACTTTTGGCCATCTTTTGATGACGGCAGATGTGGTAGTATTGGCGAGACGGTAACCCAGCGCACCTCGTACTGCAACTGACGAGCTTTCTTCTTTGCAGCCGCAAGCAAGACCATGGCGGCTCTGGCCTTGTGCTCGTCAAGAACTCTATAGAGTTGCTGCAATCATGCATAAACCAGAAGCAAACAAGGCATGAGTTGAGTGATTCAATGATAAACTATGAACAAAACTGAAGACAAGTGATTCAGAAGAGAACTTACCCAAAATTTGGTGATCACAGCCTTAGAGGCCGTCCCGTACTCCGCGTGGCTGGAAGCCTCGTAGTGGGCCCAGCTCGTGGCCAAAACCCACAGTTGCGGGTCCCTGTCTGGCTGCGGGCAAAATAGGCCCGGCCAAAACTCCTTCAACAAGACAGTGATAAGTCTGTTCGGTTTACGACCCTTTCCGTGAAGGATCCAGTTCCTGCAAAAGAATCAAAGGATTGCCATGTGTACAATAAGAAAATGTTGTCATGTGTTGAAAATATGATTGAGAGGCACTTACTCTGCCCCGCAGGTTCAATGAGCCACTTGTGCGCCTCGATAGAAGGTGGTGTAGGTACTTTGGCAGTACCACGCAGCCACCCCTGTGGAGCACCCGGTGGCAAGTCACCCCACAACACGGGGTCAACCTCCCCTCCACCACCCTCCTCTCCCTCCTCCTCACCCTCCTCCTCGGCCTCCTCCTCCTCGCCCTCCTCCTCCTCACCCTCCTTCCCCTCACCATCAGGAATATACTCCTCCTCCTCAGACTCAGAAGGTGCGTCAGTATAGGAGGGCATCAAAGAAGACCCTCCTATTTCGGACACGACCCGGAGTTTTTTTGCCCTGGCTGCCTCTCCCCCCACCTCCTCCTCCTCTAGGGGCTCTCCCCCACCCCCTCCTCCTCTAGGGTCTCCTCCCCCGCCCCCTCCACCTCCCTGTGAGGTGTCATCCTCGCATAGTCGGGAGGGAACCTTGTGGGCTCATCCACTCCGAGTAAATCCTTTGAATTTACTGAGAAAACTGGCGCCGCTGGACTTGCCCATGATTGGCAAACCTACATTGAGAAGAGAATAAACAAGTAGTAAGTATATCAAATAAAAAAGCATACACGAAAGACATTAATAACAGAAGAGCACATTAAGCATACAGGAAAGAACATTAATAACAGAAGAGCACATTAAGCATACTGTTGTAATGATCATTAAAATAACTTACATTTTCTAGAACCCATATGAATCATCACTATTGTAATCTATTTGTTGACCGGTCTCATCATCACTATCACGCATATATTCTTCGTTGTCTGATGGAGGTGGACGCTCTTCCTCATTGTCAGCGTCTTCATTTAACTTTTCAAGAATTATTATGTCTCTTTCATTCACAACTGCCTCACCATCAATCCATGTGTCGTCGTCGTTTGGGTCCAGGTCAACATAACCCAAGTCATCATCCTCCTTGTTTCGGACCACGTCATCATGTTGCTCTTGAAAGAACACTCCCTCATATTTCATGGGGTTTATGTTGTAGTAATCATCATCATTCGGGTCCGGTAGCTTACCATGTGGCGACACCTTGAACACAACCTCCCAACCCTTTAGATACTCTTTCTGGCATGGGTAAGGCAGATAATATACTTGTGTGGCCTGGGTAGCGGCGATAAAGAGATCAGCTCCGGCATACACGGTTGATGGTTTAACTTCAACTAAACCAACAGAAGGCGTATGTCTCAGACCCTTTTTGGGGTCGAACCATCGGCATTTGAACACAGTGAGACTTAGGTGTTCGCGTCCATGTTTGAATGTAAGCTCGTATATTTTTCCTACCCTTCCGTAGTAATCTACTTTATTATCTCCTTCAGTGAAGACTCCGGTATTTATAGTTTTCGGATCAGGCCGACTGTTCTGCTGCTCCTCTGTATGGAAGCGATACCCATTCACATCATATTTTTCGCATGTCATGACGGCAAGGTCAAAACCCATGGAAACCCATCTCAATTTTTCATCCATTGATTCGTTCAGATCATTTCCCTACAAGTTTAATTGAAATTATAGGGTGCATGAGTTTAATTGGAGTTGCAGGGTGTAATAGGTAATAGGGAAGTGTGGAAATTTAATTTCTCCATGAACCACGCAACAAAATTTTTCCTTCCATCAGCACCCTTTCGGAGAAGAGCGAGTGCCTCCTCTTCAGTAGGAGGCAGCATTCCTGTCCACTCTTCATCAATGAATCGACTACAATAAGAAAAGCGGTATAAGAACTAGGCAAAGTGAACATAATGAATTGACTAAAAGAATGGTGCAAAGGTATTACCTCATCCACTCATCCTCAACTTCCTTGATGTTGTGCAAGATATAGAACAT
Source organism: Aegilops longissima (assembly GCA_021605205.1). Taxonomy (NCBI): domain Eukaryota; kingdom Viridiplantae; phylum Streptophyta; class Magnoliopsida; order Poales; family Poaceae; genus Aegilops; species Aegilops longissima. The sequence goes on from CM038677.1 coordinate 809,792,062, forward strand.
GACATCCTCCCACTCATCTCGTGGCATGATATAAGGTCTCGATCATCCAGCCCTGCCACCTTTCCCGATGAATAGAGGCAGCTTGGGTTTATACTTGGGTTCTTCTGTATTGTATCAAGACACATTATTGTGCAGCGTGGGAACATGGTCCGGATAGTAGGATGTCCTGAGGTCTGCCACCTCCACTAGGATAACTGCCTCAGCTATGGAAGCTTCAATCTTAGCTTTGTTTCCACATTTCTGTCTCAGATGCTTGTTCTGTCTCTCAGGGCCGTATTGCCAACGATTCTGCACAGGGACCCCAACAATACCTTGTTCGCGAGGTGCAAAATGAAATGTGTCATCGGAGTAAAGAAGCCTGGCGGGAAGATCTTCTCTAGCTTGCATATCAACTCCGGCGCCTTCTTATGCATTTCTTTTATCATCTCAGGACATACTTCTTTAGCCCAAAGCGTGCGGAAGAAATGGCTTAACTCCACAAGCACACGCTAGACATGCTCGAGAACATAGCCCCGAACCATCACCGACATAATCCGCTCAATCCATACATGATAGTCATGACTCTTGAGCCCGGTCACTCTGCCCGTTGAAAGATTGACCCCCTTACTTATATTCGACGCGTAACCATCAGTGAACTTCACGATGTGTTTCAGCCACTTGAATGCCTCCATCTTATGATCCTTTTTAAGTACGAAGTCAGCATCTAGCTTGAACCAAGATTTTCGACTGCCTGTGGGAGGATGCATGTGTAGACGTGGTCTATCACAAATATTCTGTTGGTCGACTCTAGTATTAACATTATCCTTTGTCTTATCAGGAGTGCTGAGGATCATGTGAAAAAGGGACTCTGCGACATTCTTTTCGGTGTGCATCACGTCAATGTTGTATGGAAGTTTGAGGTCCTTAAAATAGGGAAGATGCGTGAAGGGGGTAATGTGAGTTCAATTGTGCGTCTCACCATATCCTTCAAAACATTTTTCCCTTTACCTTTTCCTTTGCCCTCGCCCTCGTCTTCCCCTGTGGCTTTGGCTTTGCCTCTGCCTTTGCCTTTGCCTTTCCCGTCGCCGGTAGGCTTAGGAGCTTTCAGCTGAGCAAGCACATCCGCACCTGAAAACGTTGGAATCTCGTTTACTTCATGGACAACTTTGCCTTTTGTGAAGTTCTTCTTGTCTTCCCTATCAGGATGGTCTGGAGGGAGGAACTGTCGATGCAGGTCAAAGGCAACATACTTGCCACCCTTCTTTAGCCAAATCAAAATCAAGGCCTGCATGCACACTGGGCAAGGCATCTTCCCACTTGTACACCATCCACAGAACATGGCATAGTCGGGAAAGTCATGCGTGCAATACTGTAGCCAAACTTTCATCAAGAATTTTTTTTGCAGATGCCGGTCGTATGTCAACCTCGAGAAGTACCACGAATGGTGCAAATCATCCACCAATGGCTACATAAACACGCACAAATTCTTCCCCGGATATTCAGGCCCCGGAATTATAAGCGACAGGAACATGGTCTTGCGTTGCATTATGGCGTCGGGAGGGAGATTAAGCGGAATAACAAATACGGGCCAGCAGCTGTATGGATTAGACGACATACCATATGGATTGAACCCATCACCTGATATAGCAATTCTGACATTCCCAGCCAAGGCTGCTTCCGCCGGGTACTCTATATCGAATGACTTCCATGCTTCACCTTCTGATGGATGTACAATTTTTTTGGATTGTACCTTTTCCCTTCCTTGTGCCACTTCATCATTTTGGCATACTCAGTGATGAAAAGGCGCTGCAGTCTTTTTATAAAATCAAGATACCGAAGAACCTTCACAGGGATTTTTAGTTGCCACTTCTGACCATGCTCATCGACCACCTCAATATACCGAGAGGAACCGCATTTCCTACAGTAGTTGTCATCCACATACTCATGCCTAAACAAAAGGCAATTCTTTGGACAAACATGTATTTTCTCATAGTCCATGGAGAGCGCCTTCATGATTTTCTTTGTAGCGTACATGGCTTTTGGTAGTTCATGGCCCTCAGGCAGGCTGTTTGCCCATACTCCCAGAAATGCTTCAAAGCAACCTCGGCTACAGCCGTACTCAGCCTTGACTGCCATCAGTTGCGAGATGGCATCCATCACAGACAGATTGGCACCCTCATAAAGAGGTTTCTTTGACGAGGCCAAGATATCCAGGAAGGCATTTGCGGTTTCCTCCAGCTCCTCCAGTTCATTCACTGAATTTGACGGAGGTGTTGGCTGTGCAGCAAAGACATCATCTAGCATGTCTCTAACCCCATCGTCCTCATAACCAGCGACACGTTGTGGTATCACCTCCTCTCTACCACGGTCCCGCTAGGCAAAGTTTATCAGCATATTAAAGTTGGGCATAAATCCATGTGTGCGAAGGTGCTTAGTCATCTCACTCTTATCTCTGCCGATACGTCACTTGCATTTGGCACACGGGCATTCTGGCACCATCCTCATTGGACTTCGGAATATCTCTTTCAAAAACACATCAGTTTTCTCGACCCACTCTGTTGTTACTTGATTCCGACGGAAAAAACCCACTATACATCCACTGATTATCTGCCATCTCTGCTTTATTGGAAGCCACACAACAAAATTATGGATTCATTTAAATTACTCACATCGATATTTTTATTTTTTATAGTGTTGAGGAGAAACGACATTTAATCCACCTACATATCTAATAGGTAAAGATGGGTCCTAATCCCACCTGAGAATGTGTAGATTGAGTACGTTGTCCATGCTCTACCCCATTCCGAGACAAAATTTCAGAATCACCTCCCCACGGTTCTCCAAATACACGTCTCGGCAAAATGCCGAGAGAATGTGCATCCGGAGAACAATAGGGAGGCGCCGCCGAAATCCTGTCTCAGAACGGGGTAGAGCATGAACAACGTACCCAATCTACACATCCTCGGGCTGTCTGTGGAAAGCGCTGGACAATCCAAAAGAGCTGCGGTGATAAATATGCAATTGAATGCATATTTATCGATGCAACCCTTCCGGACGGGACACGCGTAGGTTACGCGACTTGATGTGAAAATTTAATCTAGTGACATGATTAAAAGAACGTATGAGGTGATGGATTTGTAGCTCACCCTTGGATGTAGATGATGTAGTCGATCAGCGAAGGGACAATCGAAGACCAAGAGCTCCAACGTCAACGATCACTCCACCGGAGGAAACACCAGAAATCCTCTAAATTCCACCAAATGAAAAAAATTAGGTCATCACATATAAAGCATCATCACACATCGCATCATATCACAAACTTTTTTAGCAAGATCAACATGATGAAGTAACCACTCATCATATCCAAATGTTACCTTTCGTCTATCTATCTTCACAAAAAGTGTACTCTTGCCTCTCATCTCATCTTCGCATTACATATACCTTTAACATTGAGTATGTATCTAAAAACATAGTAAAACTACACAAATATCCATTCATCTAACATCTATCTATCTCACATTGTGCACTTAATTTTTTTTCACATTTATACTCTCTTCCATTTCATTCATCTATCTAACATCCATCTATCTAATCATCTATTACCATTCATCTACAACATTAATACACAAAAAATGAAAAAAAATTGTTCTTACCTACGGATGAGGGGGCGGTTGGGCAGGGGATGGTGAGGGGGTTCAGGTCGGGGCAGGGGACGACCACCGGAGCGGCAGGGGGCGGTCGCCGGAGCAGAGGGGGCCGACCGGTCGGACCAGCAGGGGGCCGGCCAGGCTAGGGCGTGGGCCGGCTGGGGCGGCGCCCATGCAGGGCGGGCCGGGGTCAAGGCGGGAGGGGCGGGGGCGGCTGGAGAGAGGGAGGGGCGGGGGTGGCTGGAGCGAGGGCAGCGCCGGCTGGAGCGAGGGAGAAGCAGCGGCAGGGGACGAGTGTTGGTGTCAAAACCGATGGATCTCGGGTAGGGGGTCCCGATCTGTGCGTCTAAGGTCGATGGTAACAGGAGACAGGGGACACGATGTTTACCCAGGTTAGGGCCCTCTCTATGGAGGTAATACCCAACTTCCTACTTGATTGATCTTGATGAATATGAGTATTACAAGAGTTGATCTACCACGAGATCGTAATGGCTAAAACCCTAGAAGTCTAGCATGTATGACTATGGTAATGAGTATCTCCTTTCCGGACTAAGCCCTCCGGTTTATATAGACACGGAGGGATCTAGGGTTACATGGAGTCGGTTACATAGAAAGGAATCTACATAGTTGATCGCCAAGCTTGCCTTCCACGCTAAGGACATTCCTATCCGGACACGGGTACAGTCTTCGGCCTTTGTGTCTTCACAGCCCATCAGTCCGGCCCATGGATAACAGGCCGGATGCCCGAGGTCCCCTTAGTCCAGGACTCCCTCAGTAGCCCCTTGTAAGTGCATCTAGTGCCACCCCTAGTTGGTTTTGGAGTATTGACGACAAATGTGGTTGAGGGACTAATGTGTTTGTTAGAATTGCAGGATAACGCAGGTAGTGTCCCCCATTGATTCGGTTTACCTACCGGAGATGACCCCTAAAAATGTATGAAGACATTGACGACAATGGTGGCATGTGAAGATAATCACATTGAAGACTATGACATGAGAAGACATTGAGTGAAGACTATGGAGCCAAGACCGTGTCGCTTCGTTGTTTCCTTTTCTTCTTTGTTGAGTCATAGGAACCACCGTACTGTTAAGTGGGGTCCAAGTGATCAAAGTCAGAATGACTGAAGTGATGGTCAACCCAAATTCTATGTCTTCGAGCAAAGACAATGAGAGCACAACTTATCCAGAGCTGGATGAGTCAGCTTTGCTTGTAGCCCAAGTAAAGTTGTTGTGTGTGTTTGAAATCTGACCGTTGGAACACGTGTCAGTTCCTTAGTGACCCAGGGTCATTTCGGACATAACAGGTCGGGTTGCCTAGTGGATATTAATAGCCCACCCCCTACACCATAAATTGGTGGCTGCTCAGAGTTAGTGCACGGCTTTTGTCGTTTGAGAGCAACCCACCTCGAAGCCTTTGAGAGAGAGAAAAATCCTTGCGAGGACAAATCCCAAACACGCAGAGCCAAAGAGTGTTAGGCATCACTGAAGTCTTTCTGTCTGTGTGACCTGAAGACTTATTACACTTGAGGACTGTGAATCCTCCAGCCGGTTAGGCGTCGCGTTCTGAGCATCCAAGAGTCATTCTGGACTGCCGGTGAACGCTGTCTGTGAAGGTTCGGAAGTCTACCTTGAAGACTTACCAGAGTGATTGGGCGAGGACTGTGTGTCCTTAGCTCAAGGGGAATAAGGTGAAGACGCGGTTTTCTGAGTTGAATCTCAGCCTCCCTAACCAGATGTACAGTTGTCACAGCAACTGGAACTGGTCCAACAAATCCTGTGTCTTCAACAAGTGACTGGTTCTATCTTCTCCCTCTCCTTACTTAGAGTTTGTCTTCGTGAAGTCATTGCCTATTTGTCATACCTATTTGACTTCATTGCTTGACTACTTTTGTTGATTGGCTTATCACTATTCCATCTTGATCCTACTACCGAGCTGCTATTAGTCTTGTACTTTCACGTTATTGCATACTTGACTATGGTTTGCTTGTTGTAGTTTATCTTCCGCTGCATATCAATTAGGTCATTTCTATTGTTTGTCTTCGAAACATCCGTGTTTTGAAGACTTTCCTAAAAATCAACTATTCACCCCCCCTCTAGTCGATAACTAGCACTTTCAATTGGTATCAGAGCAAGGTACTACCTTGTTCTGTGTGATTTGGTTTAACCACCTGGAGTTTTAGCTATGTCGACTGCAGGGATAATCAAAGTCTCCGCTGCTTGCCCTGTGTTCGATGGAACTGACTATCCCTACTGGAATAATAAGATGCGCATGCATCTTGAAGCCATTGATGTCGACCTCTGGTATGTCATCAAGAACGGCGTTCCCAAAACTGGTGAAGGTGTCACCCCTGCCGATGTCAAGAAGTTCATTCAACTGGACTCTATTGCAAAGAACATCATCTGTGGTCATCTAACCAAAGGACAGTATGACCGTGTGAGTGCTCTGGAAACATCGAAGCTAGTCTGGGACTGGCTATCCAAGGTCAACGAAGGCGTCTCAACCCGGAGAGATCAAAGGATCAATGTTCTTCGCAACCTCTTCAACCGCTTCAAGAGAAACGACAATGAAAATGTCCAGCTCACGTTTGATCGCCTCACTGACATCACAAATGAGCTTCATGCTCTCGGCGCCACTGAGATGACCAAGCATGAAATCGTCAAGACGCTACAGAGATCACTTGAGAGCTCTTTTGACACCCTTGCCCTCATGATACAAGAACGCCCTGATTTCAAGACACTCGATCCGTCTGATATACTTGAGAGGCTCAACACACATGAGTTCCAGCTTTCTGAGAAAAGAGATATCTGTGGTCCCAACTATGGCCGAACTCGCGCTTTGAAGGCAAAAGTTGTTTCCTCATCTGAAGAAGAATCTGACTGCGGTTCTGATGATCCTGAAGACATTGAAAAGGAACTTGCTATGATTGTGCAGAAGTTCCAGAAGTTCACTAGGAAGAAAGGCTTTAGAAAGTCTTCACGATCCAGCTCAAGAAATGATGAAGCTTCCACTCATGACTACAAGAAGAGAACATGTCACAAGTGCAAGAAAATTGGACACTATATCTCTGAGTGTCCACAGTGGGACAATGAGAAGAAGAAGAAGAAGAAGAAGAGCAAGGAATATGATTCTGATGACAAGAAGAAGAAATCTTCAAAGTCTTCTTCCAAGTCCTCATCAAAGTCTTCATCTCATAAGAAGAGCTCATCTGGCAAGGCTCGTGCTTTTGTTGGCAAGGAAATGGATTCAGAGGAGGAGTCTGCTTCTGAGGAGGTGGAGGTGGAGTCTGAAGAGGAGTCCGACCCTGGCGTTGCAAGTCTGGCTTTAGCCACAACCTATGTTGCCAATTCCATCTTCAACACTGAAGACTATGACTTCCACACCAACGCTGAAGCTGATGACAAGGACGACCCTGCTCCCACCTACTGCTTCATGGCACGTGGTGCCAAGGTAAAATCACGTGATGCTTAATTTCAAACATCAAGTGAAGATGACTCTGATTGTGAATCCAAAGCCAGCTACAAAACACTTACTAAAATTGCAACCAAACAACAAAGAGCTATGGAACACACTCAAAAACTGTTAGACAAAAGCGATGACCTGTTGGACGCGGAAATGACACGTTCACAGTCCTTAGTTGAAGACATTAAAAACCTTCATGCTAAGTACCAAGAACTTGAAAGTCTTCATGAAATGCTCTCAACTACTCATGAAAAGCTCTCCTATGATTATCTTCAAAGGAAGCAAGAGCTTGAGAAATTGAGAGTGCCTCATGAAGATCTTCCAAAAGAGTCACTTCGCGCTCAAAAGATCAGTTCCGCTCAGGATGGATTTGAACCACCATGTCTAAAATGTCTTGAGCGTGATATCGCTACCTCTGTTGCTGAATGTTCAACTGCCGCTACTGTTGCATTGTCTTCAACTACTAATGTGGTAACTAACCCCTCTGCGGAGGATACCACTACTATTGCTGATGAAAATGCTAGGTTGAAGACATTGCTTGAAACAGGGATGTATAAAAGTCTGAAAGGGCATCAAACACTTTGCGATGTCCTCAAAAAGCAGATTCTGAACCGAAACCCTAGGAAAGAGGGTGTTGGGTTCGAGAGGAAAATGAATGTTAATGGTTCCTACTGGAAGCCTGAGTAGTATCCCAAAACCACATGGGTTGCTGCAAAGGGACCTTCAGTGGATCCATCCACCTTATCTGGCTTTACCTGTGCTAACCCTATTATCATTGATGAATCCTTTGATGCAAACTATAAGCTATTCAAGAATCAGAATGATGAAGTGTTTGCCAGGTATATTGGTACTAACTGCAGGAATGGACCACCTATGAAGAAGATCTGGGTTCCCAAAAGCTGTCTTGAGAATCTTCCAAAGAATGTCATCATGACACCACCTGGGAAGAAGACAAACCCCAGACCTAAGGCGTCATACGGTCCAAAGGCTTCATACAGACAGAGGACTCACCTGAGTCACCCTAACGCCAATGTTTTGCAGGGAAACCGTACTCCAATTTATGAATATGAGCGTGTGTCTTCAAACCGCTATGTTCATAGAACTAAGAACTTTTCTTCTTATTCATATAAGTATCATTCATATCCTGCAAGGCTATTTGCTAGGGCTCCAAAGCCGAAGTTCTCAGATGCTGCACTTAGACTCATTGCTTCTAAGCCACCCCTAAAGATGTGGGTGGTTAAGAATAATTAAATCTCTTTTGCAGGAAAGGGTCTCCAGCCGAAGATCAAAGGCGTCTGATGCTATTGCTGGGGACCTAAAACATCTTGTAGGGCGCAAGATCAAATGCCCAAATGGTCTCACTGTGTATTTTGTTCCTGAATTGTTTGCCATTCGTCCTATCAGTCCTAATATTGATCTGAGCTTCAATAATCCACTTGTCCGTCAAATGTTTATGCTTCACAATACTCTTGGTGAAGCCTATCCCCCTAACTGTACTGTAGGGTATGGCACATCATGCTTTAGAATGGATTATGGACAGCGGATGCACTAATCATATGACTGGTGATCGAAGTCTTCTCATGGACTCAACCTTACGTCCATCAGACAAGAGTCACATCACATTTGCTGACACTGGTAAAAGCAAGGTATTGGGTCTAGGCAGAGTTGCAATCTCAAAGGATCAACACATGGATAAAGTGATGCTTGTTGAATCCCTTGGTTTCAATTTGATGTCTGTCTCAATGCTTTGTGACTTGAACATGATTGTGATATTCGAAAATATCGCTGCCTTGTACTAATGGAATCGACAAGTCTCTAGTCTTTGAAGGGTATAGGAAAGATGATCTATACATGGTAGATTTCTCAGAGGTCCACACTTGCCGTATGTCTTCTTGCAAAAGCTTCTGAATCTTGGCTCGCATCGGAGGTGGGGCATGCTTGGCATGAGGAACTTACACACTCTCCAAGAAGAAGCATGTTATAGGCACCGACGGTGTCAAGTTCAAGAAGGATCATTTGTGTGGTGCCTACGGTCGGAAAGATGACTAGGCAAAGCACCCTCAAGACAATCATGACGACATCTCAACCCTTCGAGCTGTTACACATGGATTTGTTTGGCCCTACTCACTACTCTACCCTCATAACAACTGCTTGTCTCTATGGCTTCGCCATTGTTGATGACTACTCAAGATACACATGGGTGCACATAATTCTCTACAAGACTGAAGTGCAAGATGTCTTCAGACGCTTCGCCAATCGAGCAATGAACAATTATGGCGCCAAGATCAAGCATATCGAAGTGACAACGGCATCAATTCAAGAACACCGGACTTGATCTTTATCTGGATACCATGGGAATCACTCATGAGTTCTCTGCTCCTTACACACCTCAGCAAAATGGCATCGTGGAGCGCAAGAACAGAACCCTCATTGAGATGGCTCGAACAATGCTCGACGAGTACAAGACATCAAGAAAGTTCTGGCCATAAGCAATTGATACAGCATGCCACGTCATCAACCGTGTTTACATCCATAAGCTTCTGAACAAAACATCCTATGAGCTCCTTACTGGCAAGAAGCCAAATGTCAGCTACTTCAGAGTATTTGGGGCTAAGTGCTGGATCAAGGATCCCCGTCACAAGTAAAAATTTGAACCCAAAGCTCACGAACGCTTCATGCTCGGTTACGGAAAGGACTCGCACTTCTACAGAATCTTCAACCTCTATCTCTACAAAATCTTCGAAACTGTGGACGTGCGATTTGATGAAACCAATGGTTCACAAAGAGAGCTGCTGCCAAGTACACTAGACGAAGCTCGCCCGGTGAATCTATCAAGCTAATGGGAACCGTGAAATCATGCCTTCAAGCACAGCCCAAGAGGAACTTATCATTTCGCACCTAACGAACGAGAAGACAATGCTCACTCAAGACAATCCTCCCAATGATGACAATGATCAGCATGAGCAAAGTCTTCGTCCAGTTCATCCTCGAGTTGCAAATGAAGTACAAATTGAGAAGATAATCGATAACATCAATGCACCTGGTCCGCTTACTCGCTCAAGAGCAACACAGCTAGCAAATTTCTATGGGCACTTTTCTTTTGTGTCAATATCAGAACCCAAGAAAGTTGTTGAAGCCTTTATGGAACCAGAATGGATACAAGTTATGCAAGAAGAACTTCAACAGTTCAAGCTGAACAATGTTTGGGAACTTGTCAAGCGTCCTGACCCTCGCAAGCATAACATTATAGGCACCAAATGGATATATCGAAACAAGCAAGATGAGCATGGTCAAGTCTTCAGAAACAAAGCACGTCTTGTGGCTCAAGGATATACTCAAGTTGAAGGAATTGACTTCGATGAAACATTTGCTCTTGTAGCTAGGCTTGAAGCTATTCACATACTACTAGCCTATGCTAACCACCACAACATCTTGCTATATCAAATGGATGTGAAGAGTGCATTTCTCAATGGCAAGATTGAAGAAGAAGTATATGTCGGTCAACCACCTGGCTTTGAAGATCCAAAACATCCTGATATGGTGTACAAGCTAAATAAAGCACTGTATGGCCTCAAACAAGCTCCTCGCGCCTGGTATGATACGATCAAAGACTTCCTGAAGAGCAAAGGCTTCAAACCTGTTTCCCTTGATCCCACACTTTTCACGAAGACATATGATGGTGAACTGTTTGTATGCCAAATATATGTGGATGACATTATCTTCGGCTGCACCAACCAAAAGTATAGTGATGAATTTGGATACATGATGCAAGAACAATATCAGATGTCCATGATGGGAGAGCTCAAGTTCTTCCTTGGTCTTCAAATTCGTCAGCAAAGAATGGAATCTTTATATCTCAAGAAAAATACCTCCAAGATTGTCTGAAGAAGTTTGGAATGCAAGATTGCAAAGGATACACGACGCCAATGCCAGCCAAACACCATCTGGGTCCCGACGACAATGGTAAAGAGTTCGATCAAAAGGTATTCCGCTCCATGATTGGTTCCTTACTTTACCTATGTGCATCTAGGCCAGATATTATGCTTAGTGTTTGCATGTGTGCTCGATTCCAAGCGGCACCAAAGGAATCGCATCACTTAGCAGTGAAGCGAATTCTTCGATATTTGGCTCACACCCCAACACTCGGATAATGGTATCCAAAGGGCTCAAAATTTGATTTGGTTGGATTTTCGGATGCTGATTATGCTGGTGACAAGGTGGATCGCAAGTCTACATCACGCACATGTCACTTTCTAGGACGATCACTTGTCTGTTGGTCTTCAAAGAAGCAGAACTGTGTATCACTCTCAACTGCTGAATCTAAATACATTGCTGCTGGATCTTGCTGTGCTCAGCTTCTATGGATGAAGCAAACTCTCAAGGACTATGGCATCAATCTGAAACAAGTACCTCTCTTCTGCGACAACGAATGCGCCATCAAGATTGCCAACAATCCAGTCCAGCACTCGAAGACAAAGCACATTGAAATTCGTCATCATTTTCTCAGGGATCATGCCATGAAGAAAGATATTGACATCATTCATGTCAACACTGAAGAGCAATTGGCAGATATCTTCACAAAGCCCTTGGATGAGAAAAGGTTTTGCAAGTTACGGTGTGAGCTAAATATCTTGGAATCCTCAAATGTCCTGTGATCAAGCACACATCCTAACACTTATGCATGTTGATGACTTAGATGTGCAACACACTAAGTAAAGTATATCTTCAATCAATGAAGACTTACATTCTGAGTGTGAATACATTAACGTGGAATTTGACTTCGGAGCGCCACGATAATTGTGCGCCGTGTCTGGGTCTAATACTTCCTATACGGTGGGTAACGCCACCACCAAATTTCTCTATTTGAAGTGTTTCACTCATGGCGTTATTTCTCAATATCTTCGCATTTGATTTGTCTTCAACTTCAACCTATCTTCATGATATTCTTCACTATGTTGATTTGGTTGTCATCGATATATATATATATATATATATATATATATATATATATATATATATATATATATATTGTTCTGTCCTCTACAGCATTCACTTTTAGCTATGTCTTCCAAGTTGAATCCTTTGAACTAAGTGAATGTGATCGGACCCTAATCTTTCTACGCTTTCTATCTCAAACTCTATCTGTCCAAATCATATGCATTCTATTGAAACTGTCGAATGTCTTCTCTGCGTCCTTGTCATCAGAAGACACAGAGACAAACTTTAAGTCTGTTTTTAAATGATTCATCCTTATTGTTGAAATCCGGAGAAGCCGGAACGACCATCCGACAAACCTGGCGGGCATGGGAATGTGGGACAACTCAGAGTATGTTGCATGCTTGCCACGTACCCCTCATAAGTGAACCGTCAGGGGCACCTGCGTAATTGCTCTGTGCTGCACACCTCCTTATAAATACATGTCCCCTGCGGTATTCTTCCACCTCACCACCTCGTCAAAACCCTAGCGCCACCGCTAGCTCTCGATGACACCGGCGACGAAGCGCTTAGCTGCCGCGACTTCTCCGACGCCGTCCTCACGCCGGCCGCGAACATCGTCCTCTCCGCCGCCGCCGTAGCTGTCCTCCGTCGCCAAGTTAGGGCACGGTGGATTGAACTGCTCGATCTCCTTTTCTTCCCGTCTAGCAGTTCTTCGAGTGGTAAATATAACTCTATTTTTACCATCCTTTTGATCCTCAAAGATTCATCCTACTTACCAAAATTGGTTTCTGCCTATACAATGTTAAATCTATTCTGTCTGCATCTCATACTGCCTAGTATATTCACTTAAGCTTCACAACTAGTGAGATTCCTCACTTGTACTTATTCACGGATTCGTACAAATCTGGAACCAACTCTCAGCGTATAAGTGAATGTCTTCGCATCATGAGGTCAATGTCTTCAAACTGATTTATCTTCAAAATCTTCTGAGAATGCATATGAACTCTTCCCCTTCCCTCGCATCTCTAATGCTGTCCCAGGTACATGTCCATGGGAGAATCCCTTGGTTCTCATAGTCTGCATTCGTTTGCAGAACTCTTACATCATCAACTTAACTCTCCCGAAGCCAGTTCCTGTTTGTCCAGCAAATGCAAGCCTTTGAAGCCTTTGAATGTATTGAAGCCATTCAGTTTGAAGTTCATGGCTGCAGATAAATCAGTTAGGAAGGGCGGTAGACAGCATCGTGAGGGAACCTCAAAAGATCTGCCTGATGACCTCGCGGAGCTTTACAAGACAGATCTCGAAGAGAATTACAATCAGCGCAAGACGCGAATCCAATGGATTCGACGATATTGGGCTGAACAATGGTTCAAGTACAATTTCGTGACCCAGGAATACGCCGAGAAGAATGCCATCAAAAGCCCTTGGGGTGATATTCTCTTTCGAGGCCTTCCACCCAAGAACAGGGCTGAAGCTATTGCACAGGGTTTCTTTCCTTGTATGGTCCGTGGACCTCAGCCTGAGAATGCCGACCCAAAGTCATTGCTCTGGTGTCGTGACGATAATCTCTTCAAGCGCAACTTCCAGCACGCAAAGGCTTCGGCCAAGGAAAACAAGAAGTCATTGGGATTACACTTCAACCCTGGTCCCTCTGCTCCCCGTGCTGACGGCTCTCGTGATGCTGAACCCAATGTCATCGGTCCCTTTTCAAACCTTGATGGACTCATCACTTACATCTTGGTCCAAGGTGCCAAAGTGGATCACTCTGATGACGATGCTGACTCTGATGAAGTCCCAGCTCCTGCTCCTGCTCCTGCTCCAAAGCCGCAGAAGCAAAAGAAGGCCAAGGCTTCAAAGTCAGCCACTCCTCCAAAAGCTTCACGTGTGAAGCCACTAGCCACTGCACCTCCTGAAGCCAGTGCGCAATCTGAAGATCAATCCCGTATCTCCAAGAAGACGGAAAAGAAAAAGAAAATTGTCAAGAATACTGAACTGACACTGACTCCTGCTGCCATTCTGCGAGAAGAGCACATTGATCTGTCCAGTGATGAAGATCTTGCAGATGATGCCCTTGAGCAACTTATCAAGAGCAAAGAAGAAGCAGAAATTTTCAACAATTTGCCTCTCTTTGATGTGGCAATCATCCATCACTTCATTGATGAGTGGTTTGACACCCCAAACATCAGCTTTGAAGATCTGCAACTTCCTATTGGCCTCAGCGTCTCTTTCAATGGCGCCATTGCTTCTGAGCTAGCTCTTGCTCAGCGCATTGTTGAACTGAAGCATAAGATTGACTATGAGAAGGCTCAGTTCAAGAAGCATATGGCTGCGCTCAGCGCGCAAGATGTCAAAAACTTCAAGATCATGCTGCACGAGCTCAAAGAAGCCTTTCTCAAGAAGCGTGAAGAAGCTAGAGGCTCTCGAGTGCATGAAGAGTCTGGCCGACAAGTGTGTGCTAGCCTACAATGAGGCTGAGAAGCGCAAGGCTCTTGGCCGCCCGGCATTGACCCTGAATGGCTGCAAAGAAGAAGAAGCTATCAATGACCAATCTGCACCTTCAAGGCAGGAAGAACCCCGCATAGTCTTCCCAAGCAGCATGACTGGCTCGAAGCCAAAGTTCAGATCAACCGCTTCTGAACAGAAGAAGACGAGGGCTGCTGAGGCTGAAGCCAGAAAAAGGAAAAATCCTGAAGCCTCTGATGCTGCTCCCTCCAAGAAGAAGCGCAAAACCAAGAAGAATCGGGCTGCTTCCACAGAGCCCTTAGTTGTTGAACCTATATCAATGGTTCGACCTGCATCTGAACTCCAAGAACGACGAATGATAGTTCACGAGCCTGCTTCCACAGAGGCTCCTGAAGCTGAAGACATTCGAGCAGTTGATCCCATCACTACTGAAGACATTGGTCATCATGACAATGTTGAAGATGATGAAGTTCTTCCTCAGATCGAACCAAACCTGGTATCATCGCCTGTTCTCACGAACAGCGAACTCATCAGCATTGGTCGTCCTCTGACGCCAATTGCGCAGGATGCATCATGGGCTGATCACCCACAGCAACAAGACTCCCCTAGTACTCCCCAACAACAACAAGTCACTCCCCAACAACAACAAGAAGAAGAGGAAGACTTTGAGGCCCAGGCAACCCCATCTCCAAAGGCGTCGCCAGCATTTCGCAGGCTTCGCAAAGGTCAAAGGCCTCAAGTACCTCTCTCGAGCGCTCTGAAGGAGAAGTGCACCACCAACTTGTTGCACGCCAAGTGTTTTCGAAGCCACTCCAACTGTGAATGTCTCCAGTCCAAGCCAAAGCTGTTTGAAGACAATCCGCTGCATCACCAAAGACACCCAAGAAGAAGAAGAACGTGTCCCTACACCCCAGCTTGTTGAAGAAGTTATTCCTGATATCAACGTGCAAAGCCCGACCCTCCAGCTCCTCAAGTGGAGGTTGAAAACATTGAGGCTGCCACCTCCAACACCAATGAAGCCAATGACACAGTCATGGCTAAAGCAAATGTGGAGCCTGCACCAAATGTGCCTGAAGCCAATGAGGCAACTGCTCCTGAAGCATCTGCTGAGCAGCCTGAAGCCTCAGTTGTTTCCACTGCTCCAGTTCCGCCACCAAGGCCCTACACAATTGAGCAAGCATACAACTATGGTCAGCTAACCACAGTAAGATGGCGTGTTCTGGTCCCTCCGCCTCATGCCTCTGGTCCTCAGTTTTAATATCATGTTGGGCATCGGCCTCTAGTCCAGAAACCAAAGCCACGACTGCCAAGGTTTCCAGGCACTGCCACCTCTACAGGGTCTTTCAATGCAAATGACTTCAAAGCCCACAACACCTTCTTTGACAGAGAAAAGAACCCCTACACAAGGCCAAGGATATCATCCGACCGTTTCTGGACCTATCAGTAACGAAGCTATTACTCCTGCGTTCTGTATGATCAAGGGCGCATTTTCCCTCATATGCGCCTCGACACTGAAGCATTGCTGGACTGCCGTGCTTAGAAGAAGCACTTGATTGCTTTCATGATGCAGGTCTTCTCGGCTTCGTAACAGACAAAGAACACTGGAATGAAGAACTTTTGCTTCAATTCTATGCTACCCTCCACATCCGCGGCTACTACAGAGATACAAAGACATGGGTTCTCGAGTGGATGACAGGAAATGTTCGTCATGAAGCCAAAGCTCTTGACGTCATTGAGCTCACAGGCCTACCCACTCCCGGAGAGCTGTTTGAACCTGGTTGTCAACTCCACCGCGATGCACTTGAGAGCATCCTTCATAAGCCAGAGCCCAACATGAGTCAGATGTTGAGCATGATGAAGCCACTGCCACATGACGCTGAATACCCTCAGGAATTCTTTGTTGATGACCTTGAGTATCTGCCTCGTACAATATATCACATCATCAGGCAAACTCTATGGCCTATCAAAGGGCATTCATCATCTGCAAACTTGAAGGAGCCATGAAGACATTGGTCTTTTACATCCTCAAAGGCATCAGCTTCAATACGCAAGATGTAGCGACCCGACCTCAGACGGTCAAGCCTCTGTGTTGCTGTGCCATCCTCGGATCAAGATGTCTTTGCACACACAAGACATCAATGTATATATCAAAGTGCAATCACATGTATAAATAACGTAAAAACTGATATATATACCTCATAAGTCACAGCAGAAACAAATAGTCGGGTATGGAGTCCCATCAACGCCATCGGCAGGTTGAGTGTAGACCGTAACCCTGTATCGTAACTTTTACTCGTCGAGGAAATATCTGCAACATGATATGTTGCAGCCGTGTAGGTCAGTACATTGAATGTACCGGCAAGATCACAATAAGAGAAAACAGATGATAAACTATACTATATGCAGTATGGCTTTGTGGCTCTGTGTCTGAGTTTTGTTTGCGTAAAAGCTGATTTATTTTCCCTACATCAAAGGAATAAATGAAGTCTGTACTATGGAGTTTTCTATCATGACATGGTTCCACCAACCGATGTCTCATAGCCCAAATCATCATAAGTTGCCCACAATTAAGTTATCAATCCGTGTTGAGAGTTCCAGATAGATCCAAGTCCAGAGGCTCAAATTGTCCGTAATCGGGACACGGCTAATCGATTAGGTTTAAACCCTCTGCAGAGGTTTGTACACTTTACCCACAAGATTCGATCCTCTTTTACGCTCTCGCACTTCAGGGTGTTTGAGAACAAGATGACCAAACATGGTCTTCCTCAAGAGTTCCCCGACCACCGTCCGTGCTCATTCAATCCTACCGTAGTTCTACATCTGCTAGCACCGCCCTAGCCAGAGTCACAACTAGGGTCAACCAAGCCAGAGCCCATAGTGACTTGCGGTTGCACAGTAAGCTTCCGGCATGAAGTATTCTTCCATCTCTTTGAGTCTGGGTGAAGCTTTCCAAGATGTCATGGCGCTTCTCCATGCATCCCGCCAACCACCGGATTCTCCAGGTGCCCACAACCATCCTTCACCCAAGAGTGTGTATTGAATTCTTGTCTCGAGTCTTGAAGTCTTGAGGCCTTGAAGATGCAGTCCTTGCAGATTCCATCATGGAGTTGTCGCCATTGACGAGATCCTCCATTCTCACACCACTCCCGAGCACTCATACCAAACCCCGCTACTATAGCATAGCATTAAAATAAAATATCGCCCTGTGCTTGGTAACAGGGGTGATGGGTTCCTACCTCATGCATACTACTCAACTACAAGAATTCAATATCACTACTGGAGGATTTGTTGCGAAGATGACACTAGATGCAATAAAACACATAGGTATGAAAAACATGGTCAAAGTGAACTTGCTCGGTATTACTTGATGAAGATAATAACGCCTCGAATAAAGACTTGGTAGAACTATTCATCACTCCTTTGAAAATCTATATTACATGACAATCATATAAGCAATCATCCTAGCAATCAATTCTATCAATCATAACAATACTCAATCAAAATAAAAGCAACAAGAAAACCAAGTCGAAAACCAAAGGAAAAACTTCGAAAGAAAAATTCAAGGAAAAACTAGTGGTGACCAACTCACACAAATCTTAACATAACATTACTAAATTATTCTAATATTTTTTTCTACAGAAAAGAAAATATAAATCTAATAAAATAACAGAAAATAAATTACTAATTTACTAACTAACAAAAAGAACTAATATAAAACTACTATAACCATCTAGTGAATACTAGAACAAATATAGCAACTAGCAAAACACTAAGACAACTATAACAGCAAATCATTTATTAAAACATTAATAAACTATACTAAATAAATATAACAACTAATGTGTTCACAAATAACAGAAACAAAAACAATATAACTTGAAGTGGAAAAAGAATTACTTTTAAAACTAACAAAACTATTTTTATCCACTATCACTATGAACTAAACAAGCAATTACAAAACAGTAGCTAAACACTAATAAATAACTACAAAATTTATCTACTGTAGCTAAACATAAACATATAACAACAAGCGAAAATCTACAAAAGGAATGAACTAAAAATAATTAAAACAATAATTACATAACTAAAACAACTATATAAGCAAAACAGTACTGTTTTTACTAAAAATCTAATTTAAAGTACTCCAAAATTACCGAACTAAATCCTACAGCTAAAAAATATCATAAGTGACCAGGAGCAAAAAGAATTAATTAAAACCTATTTTTAAACTCAAGTTATGGCCAAAATACTAATCTGAACAAAATTTATCAAATTCAAATTTAAACTACTCAAATTTGAAATCCAGAGACACTAACAGAAACTTCCGCAAATTTGTGACACATAGCAATTGGAATCACTCAAAATACTAAAACTCTAAAAGATATGAATTTTCTAAGATTGCTATTTTCTGAAAAAATGAATTACAGGATTTCGTGGATCTCACCGGAGTAGTCGTCGGAGTTGGGGAAGAAGATCGGATCCGATGTTGCGGTTGATCCTAGAGGAAAGGAGATCACGGGACGGTGGAGAGGAGATCATATAAACCTCAGGAGAGGTCGAGGGCGCGGCGGCGGCACTTGGCGGCGGCGGTGGTGCTGCACTGCTGCTGCTGCGGAGAGGAGAGGAGAGGAGAGGTGTTGGTTTGATGTGTTGGAGGGGGGGGGTGCTTGGGTATTTATAGTGGTGAGGGGAGGGTTTTGCTTGGGGTAGGGGGCAAGAAATAGACTAGGATTAGGAATCCTAGGAACAAAAACGGAATAACGATACGGGATCAAATCCTACTAGGATTTGTAAAAGAATAGGAAACCTTGGCTCCCTGGCTCCCTAGGTGCGTGCGTGCGATGGTCTTGGCCTTGGCCGGCCGGCTGGTTGGCGGCTTGGGAAAAGTAAGGAGTGCTTCTAGTCCAATAAAATCCAACAAAAATTATTTTTAAAATACCAAAATGACTTCAAATTAATTTCTCTCCAATTTTCTGATGTAGGGAATCATGTTACCCTATTTTCCATATATTTTGTTTTTGGAGAAAAATATTTTGAATAAAACTCAAATAACTCCAAATTGGAAATAAATTCAAAAGAACTTTGGATTTAATTCTTTTAAAACTCCCAACTCATATTTCATTTAATTTGAAGAAGTCATTTTATCTTCTCTCGTGAAAATCATTGAGTTGCATAAAGTTTCAGAATTGGAAATATTTTCCAAATGAAATTCAAATATTTTCAACACCCCTTGTCATTTAAATAAATGGAAGAAGTCATGTCATCTTCTCTCCAGGGTTTTGTGATGAAAAGAATTTGAATTCATGGAGATCATAAATGCAAGGTGGAAGTTTGGGAAAGTAATTTCATTCCCTCTCATTCAACTTTCAGAAAGTTTCAAATTTCACTCAATTTCACACAAGCAACCACACCACTATCAAGCAAACAAGCATAAATATTTATTTAATATAACATTCCAAAATTTAGAATTTTGGGATGTTACACAAGAATTCTTCATCCGTCAATTGGCTGCGTCTGGATCTGATCTTTTTGGTCTGAAATTTTATGCTCCATGGGTCATGCGCCTCATCAAGATGCACTCTGCTATCAACTATCAGCCTTCTGCTTGCAATCATCTGATCTTTCTACCAGAGGTTGATATGTCAGTTGAAGCCATATACCCTGAGCCTACCAAAACGCCACTTTGTCTTTAGAATGCAGATCACCATAGCTTCTCTCAACCCATGGAAGGCGTCCAAGCAGTATCTCGTGTCTATCCTCTGGCTGGGAACACACGTCTGCCTCACCGTGCGCAAACTGAAGCTACTGAGAGCACAATTGGCCAAAGACCCAGGAAGCGCTCTCGCATCCTCAATGATCGAGAACTTCTTGTCGCACTGCATCAGAAACAAGATAAGCATCACTCCTGGCTCAAGCGATAAATGCAAAGCCTCTTGGTGGACGTCAATCGCGTTCGAGATCTTGCCACCAAGAATGCTTTTGTCACTCACGAGACCTGTCGGCGATCATGGAAGAGTTTGACACTTCTCAGTGCTGAAGCAGATCTTCAAGATGATGGCTTCACTGAATGCTTCAAGTTTGACTCCACTCCTCCACGGAATGCAGTCCTACGACGAACTCCATCACTTGAAGACTCTGACTATTCTTCCTCCGCGGCAACGGTGAATGCCAGAGTGATCGATGATGAAGCCGATGCTACTTCACCGCCTCCTACTTCTGTACGCATCGACACTGCACCAAGTTCGTCTGCACCGCCAAACAACCACGACAACCCTGCTGCTTCACCTTCTCCTGATGAAAGCGAGTAGATGCTCTATGTCTTCAAACCTTTTTGGTCCTTACTGACAAAAGGGGGAGAAGCATATGAGTTTGATAGTCTTCAAGCGGGTTTATAAGGGCGGTTGCATTATATTTTTCCTAGTGTTTACAACTCTCGCTTTTGATACATTTGGTTCTTTGAGTTGTAACACTTAAACTCGATGGTCGTCTGCTACTTATTTTCTTTACTCTGGTGCGATGATAAATTCCGCATGTGCGATGATAACTTCCGCACTTAGATCATTCTCCAGACGTCCATTTCTCATTATGCATGTAATTCTCTTAGTTATATCATTTCATGCATGATGAATTATCTTCATAAGTTGAAGAGGATCTCCACAAGTACAACCTGCCATGTGCATTTGCATTCCAAAAGCAAACTACTTATATGCACATCTTCAGGGGGAGCCTTTTGCCACTTATGAAGACAATTCCCTATCCTTTACAATTTCACATACTTTATCCCCGTTGAAAACTTCAACCAGTTTGTCATCAATCACCAAAAAGGGGGAGATTGTAAGTGCATCTAGTGCCACCCCTAGTTGGTTTTGGAGTATTGACGACAAATGTGGTTGAGGGACTAATGCGTTTGTGAGAATTGCGGGATAACGCAGGTAGTGTCCTCCATTGATTCGGTTTACCTACCGGAGATGACCCCTAAAAATGTGTGAAAACATTGACGACAGTGGTGGCATGTGAAGATAATCACATTGAAGACTATGACATGAGAAGACATTGAGTGAAGACTATGGAGCGCGAAAACTGTGTCGTTTCGTTGTTTCCTTTTCTTCTTTGTTGAGTCATAGGAACCACCGTACTGTTAAGTGGGGTCCAAGTGATCAAAGTTAGAATGACTGAAGTGATGGTCAACCCAAATCCTATGTCTTCGAGCGAAGACAATGAGAGCAAAACTTGTCCAGAGCTGGATGAGTCAGCTTTGCTTGTAGCCCAAGTAAAGTTGCCGTGTGTGTTTGAAATCCGACCGTTGGAACACGTGTCAGTTCCTTAGTGACCCAGGGTCATTTTAGACATAACAGGTCGGGTTGCCTAGTGGCTATAAATATCCCACCCCCTACACCATAAATTGGTGGCTGCTCAGACACTACTAGGAAAAGGCCTACTAATGGCGCACCAGTTTTGCCTACTAATGGCGCATCACTGGTGCGCCATTACTAGCACGCCACTAGTAATTTTTACTAATGGCGCACCACTGATGCGCCATTAGTATCTGGTATACTAATGGTGCACCACTGGTGCGCCATTAGTATAGGCCACAGTGCGCCATTAGTATAGGCCACTGGTGCGCCATTAGTATTTTTGAATTTTGAAGGCGGGAAAATAGTAGTGGCGCACCATCTAACCCCCACCGTGCGCCATTGCTTTTTTTGAATTTTGAATTTGGATCTGGATCGTGATTTTTTTTGCCCATTTTTTGTTATTTTTTTTGCTCGTTTTTTGGCACGATATTATTTCAAATTTTGTTCCTGTTTTTGGATCTTGTACGTTCTCTTGCGGTGTTCTTTTGCCGGAGAGGAGTTCGCCGGAGAGGAGGAGGAGGAGGTCACCGGAGAGGCGCTCGCCTACATCACCAGAGAGGAGGAGGAGGTCGCCGGAGAGGAGTTCACCGAAGCATCGGAGAGGAGGAAGGAGAAACCATGAGGGAATGGGAGGAGAGGAGGGAGGAGGAGCTCACCGGAGACGAGGGAGGAGAAACCGTGAGGGGAGGGGAGGGGAGGGGAGGAGAGGAGGGAGGAGGAGGTCGCCGGAGAGGAGGAGGAGGTCGCCGGAGAGGAGGAGGAGGTCGCCGGAGAGGAGAAGGAGGTCGCCGGAGAGGAGGAGAAGGAGTGGAGGAGAGGAGAGGAGAGGAGGAGATGGAGTGGAGGAGAGGTGGAGTGGAGGAGGTGCGCCCAGCCATATATACGACATAGTAATGGCGCACCGTGGGCAGGTGCGCCATTACTAACTTTTTTTTTTATTTTTTTGACTTATTTTGAATTTTGAAGGCGGGAAGATACTAATGGCGCACCATGGGCCGGTGCGCCATTAGTAACTTTTTTTTTTTTTTTGACTTATTTTGAATTTTGAAGGCGGGAAGATACTAATGGCGCACCATGGGCAGGTGCGCCATTAGTAACTTTTTTTTATTTTTTGACTTATTTTAAATTTTGAAGGCGGGAAGATACTAATGGCGCACCATGGGCAGGTGCGCCATTAGTGAGTTTGAATTTTTTTGAATTTTTTTGCCTCTCCAGATCTTAAAAGCCCCGTATCTTTTTTTCTGTTAGGTTTTTGAGGATTTTGAAAATGTTTAACGGGGTTCCCCAGTTAAATTCGGATGTAACTTTTCGAGTAGATGATTTTTCATATAAAAAACTTTTTCATCCGAGTTAGTATGCAAAAGTTATGCCCATTTTTACAAATTCTCGAGAGATTTTGCAAATGAAGTCGAAATTCATATTTGCAAATTTTCCCAACAACTAGACCACATATCACATGGGAAACTTATTTTCTTTTATTTTTTTAACATTTTCATCATTTTCTTTTATTTTTCTTAAAACTGAAAAGGCGATCCACAGGGGGGGTATTCGTGGAAGTGGTGGCCAAGTTACTAATGGCGCACCGTGGCATGGTGCGCCATTACTAGTTCAACTAGTAATGGTGCACCACTCCCACGGTGCGCCATTAGTAGTTTTGACAAAAATTTTAAAATTTTTTTTTACTAATGGCGCACCCGCGATGTGGTGCGCCATTAGTATTTGGACACTAATGGCGTACCAACACATGGTGCGCCATTAGTATATAGTAATGGCGCACCACATGTCTGGTGCGCCATTAGTGTCAATTCCATCTATAGCCCTTTTCCTATTAGTGAGAGTTAGTGCACGGCTTTTATCGTTTGAGAGCAACCCACCTCGAAGCCTTTGAGAGAGAGAAATCCTTGCGAGGACAAAGCCCAAACACACAGAGCCAAAGAGTGTTAGGCATCACTGAAGTCTTTCTGTCTGTGTGACCTGAAGACTTATTACACTTGAGGACTGTGAATCCTCCAGCCGGTTAGGTGTCGCCTTCTGAGCATCCAAGAGTCATTGTGGATTGCCGGTGAACTCTGTCTGTGAAGGTTCGGAAGTCTACCTTGAAGACTAACCAGAGTGATTGGGAGAGGACTGTGTGTCCTTAGCTCAAGGGGAATAAGGTGAAGACGCGGTCTTCTGAGTTGAATCTCAGCCTCCTTAACCAGATGTACAGTTGTCACAGCAACTGGAACTGGTCCAACAAATCATGTGTCTTCAACAAGTGACTGGTTCTATCTTCTCCCTCTCCTTACTTAGAGTTTGTCTTCGTGAAGTCATTGCCTGTTTGTCATACCTGTTTGACTTCATTGCTTGACTACTTTTGTTGATTGGCTTCTCACTATCTTCCATCTTGATCCTACTACCGAGCTACTATTAGTCTTGTACTTTCACGTTATTGCATACTTGACTATGGTTTGCTTGTTGTAGTTTATCTTCCGCTGCATATCAATTAGGTCATTTCTATTGTTTGTCTTCGAAACATCCGTGTTTTGAAGACTTTCCTAAAAATCGCCTATTCACGCCCCCTCTAATCGATAACTAGCACTTCCACCCCTGAACCTGGCTTCAATGACGAGGAGTCTGGCGCGCATTGCAAGGAGGGTTCCACCTTTTTTCGAACTCCAGAATAGTCTTCGGATGCGATGATTGTATCTGGACCTGTAACATGTACCACACACAACCGTAGAGAGAATATAATACTTCCAGGAGTCCAATCCGCTGACAGCTTTTTGCAACATGACATCATGACTGCCCGGTCATAATTTCGAACCGTTTTTCATCTGCTGCTCCATGTTTCGAGACGCGGTTGCCATTGGCACGTCTTGTCAAAGCAGAGATCATGCCCCCTTATTGTGGGATTCTCATTAATACGGGTGTGGGTAATCCAACCGTGCCGTTTACATGACCCTTGGGAATAGGCGATTTTAAGGCGAGTGGGGAGGCGCTTGATATTCATGGCCTTTTTAAGGGGATAAGGATTCCCTTTCTTCAACCACGCCCTCTTTCCTTCTCTGCCATCCCATCCTCGAGCTCCAGCGCCAAGTTCTAGCCTTCTCCATCCAAAAAAGCACTCCAAGTATGTCCAGATCCGGAGCTGGAGGCAAGTGGATGGCCTCCTCCGTCAAGAAGAAGGACATCAAGGAGCTCCGGGAGGCCGGATACCTGGCCAAGGAGATCGTTCACCGAGTCCCGGCCAAGGGACGGGTTGTCCCTACCCCAGAGCCCAATGAGAGGGTTGTGTTTCTCACACATTTCGTCCGTGGGCTGGGATTCCCTCTCCACCCGTTCGTCCGCAGCCTAATGTTTTACTACGGCTCGACTTCCATGATCTAGCTCCCAATTTTATCCTCAACATCTCGGCATTTATTGTCGTTTGCGAGGCCTTTCTTCGCATCCCACCTCACTTCGGCCTATGGCTGAAGACCTTCAATGTGAAGCTGAAGGTGGTGAGCGGCCAACAAGCAGAGTGTGGAAGCGCCATGGTGGGCAAGGTGCCCAATGTTACCTGGCCCGAGGGCACCTTTGCAGAGACGGTGAAGGGGTGGCAATCGGGGTGGTTCTACAACACCGAGCCACGCAACAACAACTGGGCGGCAGCCCCCGAATTCCGATCTGGAGTCCTGATGCGGCTCACCTCCTGGCAAGAGAGGGGCCTGACCTGGGGTCCCTCGAATGAGCTGACTGGGCTACATATGTGCGTCGAGAACATGATAACTAAGAAAATCAAGCTTTTCAATGTGATCCAGGTTATGCTCATTCGTCGGATACTTCCGTGCCAACGCCGGACTTGCTATTTGTGGGAGTACGATCCGGCCAAGCACCAGACGCTACTAGGGCTCTTCGGCACGACACACGAATAAATATGGAAAGTGCTCTTCAAGGCCGGCGAGACGCCACCACCCACGACTGAAGACCGCGGGCTTAGCTTAAAACGCCAGGCTAATTCGGTAAGTTCTTTAGTGTTTTCAAGGTGTATCCCTTACTAACACATTTTGAGGAAAGAGTCTAAGTCGTCCTATCAATGCTTCCAGGCCCGGATCAAGGTAGCAGGGTGGATTAACTATCCGGCTCCGTTACCCGAAGACGAAGAATTACCATTACTGACGAAGATGCTGTTTCCGGCACCTTATGAGGTGCCGGAGAAGAAGGCCAGGAAAATGGCCAAGGGGGCCAGGAGGGGCCCTCGCTGAAAAGGCGCTTCAAACGTGACGTCCGAAGACAAGACTCACTCTTCGTCCGCCAAAGACGACGAGGAGGAGGAGGAAGAAAACGACTCCCCACCTGTGGTGGGGAGGAAGAAGAGAGCGGCCCCCACGAATCCGGAGGCGAAAGCGCCCAAGAGGGGGAAAGGCTCCCACGTGGATAACTCCGCGTGGGATATCGGCAGTAGTCTGAAGCGACCTCCCCGGGCCAAGCCTTGGGCCGCATCGTAAGTATCGGAATCCTTATGCACGCCAAAACGTCTGGTATATCCGCTTTGTAGTATTGATGTGCTTTAAATGATGCCATTGCAGTCCGGCCCGCGATGGCTCCCCGCGATCCTTGACAGAGGGTTCGCTAGATTCGAAGGAGATGGCTAGCATGTCTCCCCCACCCGCTCACTCTGTCTCGCCCAAGGGTGATGACGAGGTGGTGTCCCAAAAGACCTTCCCTGACCGGGAGGAGGTTTTGGAGATCGTCAGGGTGGTGCCCCAGGATGACTCCTCGGCTGCCGGACACATGGGGGAGAAAGCCCCCATGGGGACTGGTGATGGGGGCCAAGTTCCATTTGGCCCTCATACGGATACCATTCCGGAGACCTATATGTCTCCGAAGTCCCGCTAATGGCCTTCCCCGAAAGGAGGAAGTGTGCCTGTTCCGCCGGTGACCTCTGTCCTACCAGAGGCATCGTATAATCTGCTAGAAGCACTGCAAGGCGCCTCCATCATGGACGAGCACCGTGTCCTTATGGGTACTGTGGTCGAAAAGGTTCAGTCCACCAAAATTGGACTGACCGAGGCCTGCACTAGCCTTCTAACAGGCTTTGAGGTAAGTAATTTAATTGTAGGAAGAATATCACAGTATAGACAGTAGCCCCTGATGCTCTGTTCGGTGTTCGGAAAGGAAAAGCCGAACAGAGGATCAAAATAATTTTCGCAGGAGTCTAACATGAGGTGTCTATGTGAATAAGTAGGCGTCGTTGCTGGCTACTACCGTTCATACTGCGAAGGTCTCCAAACTGAAGCAGAACCTGGAGCGGGCCGAGGAAGAACTCGGCCTCGTGAAGAAGTAGCTGGAGGGCAGCCAAGGTATGCAGTAACCTGTGTATATTTATTAAGGATGAATGGTCTGTACGGACTAAAGTGTTATGAGCTGTATTAGGGGCCATGACCGAGGTGGCAGCCCTCAAGAAGGCGTTAGCCGAGGCCGAGAACAAAGCGGCCAAGGAACGCGCCGTGCGCGAGAAGCACGAGGCCCAGGTTAGCAAGGCCCAGCAAGAGCTCCAGGACACCGTCGAGAAGTTCGAGTCCTTGGAGCGTGATTTTAAGACGCAAGAGTCCGAACTTGCGAAGGCCCGCCAGAGCACGTAGGATGCCCGAGCTGAAGCCCAGAGCGCCCTCCAGGAAATTCAGGCGGCCAAGGAGATTGCGGCAGGTAAGTCTTTCACTATGCAAAGCAAGTTTGCGAAGGAAACATTCCGTGTACTTACCCAAATTTGGGTTTTACAGGGAGTTTACGGATCTGCCGTGCAGCATATCAGATGCTGCCGAGTTTTATCGAGCCGAAGAGGGGATGCCTACGGAGAAGCTACTCTGGTCTCAATATCTTGGACTAGAACATCTGGTGCCCTTTAGCGACCAGCTGAAACAGTTGGTCGAGCTGCACAAGGCAGCCGAGGTAGCCATGAAGGATCTAATAGTCCGACTGTGGCCTGCCGAGCCCATGCACAGCAGCTACTTCAGACTGGTGAAGCAGCTTGTGGGTGCCTGCCCACGGCTTGAAGCTGTGAAGCGGTCGGTCTGTATTGAAGGTGCACGGATGGCATTTGCCCGTGTCAAGATGCACTGGGCGAAGATGGATGCCAAGAAGCTGATGACCGAGGGGCCGCCTGAGGGCAAGGGGCATCACCGACCCGAGTTATATTTTAATGGTGTCCTGGAGGGATCCCGCCTTGTGGCGGAGCTATGTACGAGGGATATTACATTCCCAAGAAAGCATTCGTATTATCCTGGCCTGTAATATGGAACAATGATGTTATGTGATATAATGCTTTTGATTGTAAAATTTTACCTCCTGTGCGGCCGTTTATGAAATCGAGGATGACCAACAAGGTTACCTTTACGTAGATAGTACGGGGGTGTTTGGGATAAATCTAAACACTATTTACTCCACATTTTGGTCCTTAAAGGAGGTGTTTAGCGCAACGAACAAGGCAATCAGACTATGCGGCCTTTATCACCCTCACTTAGCCATAGGAGTTTGACAATGAGAATTTCGGCGAAGCCCCTGGTATTCGGAAGGCCGAACTAGGGGCGCTATACACGCCTAACCGGAGAAAAAACCAATTCCTCGCATAAAGCGGAAAAAATCTCTAAGGATTTGAGACCTCTCAAGCAGCTGACCAGCTCTCGCCGCATCATGACAGTCAGTTTTCGGCTTTCTCTACTGAGGTGCTCGTCCGGAAGAACCAGGACACAATCGCATTAGTTCTCCCTTTACTACCCTAGCCGATATAGCGGAACGTAAGGTAGTAAGCATAGGAGCCGGGCAACCCAACTATTGACCAAAGACATGATTCAGAGCCGATGCATATAATGTTATAAGTTCGGGGTGCCGAACTATACTGTAAAAGTGTTTGGACTTTTATTGTCGTAATGCGGGGCGTGATGAAGCCCCTGGCGCAGTAGAATGTACCAGAGTGTACGTTTGCATTCAGTAATAAATACAAAGGTAAGGGAAAATGGGAATTAAGTAATAAGCTAACGCTACCATTTATTTACCATTGTAATGTGATTAATACGTCGAGGCATATTTATACAAGTAATGTGATAAGCAAGTAAGGCTATTTAACATGCCATGACCAAGAGCGAGCTGCGTGCGGATATGTAAAACAGGTATAGCAATCGTTAGCAGAGACCACCTAGGGATTCCGTTGTATGCCAAAGTTCCTTGCCTCCTTGGTGTGTTCAACAAGCGGGTTGTCTGAATAAACCTTGAAAAGAGAAAGACACGGAATGAAAAGGAAAAGTGAAGGTGTGTGAATCCTAGGGTCGGTCGAGCCGCACTGTGGATCGTGAGCTAGCTACGCCTCCGTTAATACCCATGGGATTTTGACTGCGTAGTTATGTACACGCGGTACGAATGCCACTGCTTGATGGGGGCGGGGATGGAGGCCGAATTGCAAATCGAGCTCTTCACGAGCCGAGCTGTCCTATTGCATCATAGTCCGAACCTTCTTTACGGTGTCCAGGGGCTCGGCAGCCGGATTACGGTTCTGCTTGAGAAGGTCGATCTGTACTTCTGCTGCTAGGGCAGTGATAACCCACAAGTGTAGGGGATCGCAACAGTTTTCGATAATAAGAGTGTCGAACCCGACGAGGAGCTAAAGGTAGAATAAATATTCCCTCAAGTTCTATCGACCACCGATACAACTCTACGCACGCTTGACATTCGCTTTACCTAGAACAAGTATGAAACTAGAAGTACTTTGTAGGTGTGATAGGATAGGTTTGCAAGATAATAAAGAGCACGTAAACATAAACTAGGGGCTGTTTAGATAAAGATGCAATAAAGTAAGTATTAGTAGAGAGCTTTTTGTTACGAGAAAGTTATTTGTCCAAGGCAATCGATAACTAGACCGGTAATCACTATTGTAATTCTATTTGAGGGAGAGGCATAAGCTAACATACTTTCTCTACTTGGATCATATGCACTTATGATTGGAACTCTAGCAAGCATCCGTCAACTACTAAAGATTCATTAAGGTAAAACCCAACCATAGCATTAAAGTATCAAGTCCCCTTTTATCCCATACGCAACAATCCCCTTACTCGGGTTTGTGTTTCAGTCACTCACGCAACCCACTATAAGCGAATCATGAACGCATTGCAGCACCCTACAGCGGGAATCCTTCACGCTTGCGCGACATGGAGGGCACCATAGGACAGCACCAATAATAAAACATGCAACTCAAACCAATCACGATCATCAATTAACCCATAGGACAAAACAGATCTACTCCAACATCATAAGATAGCCATACATCATTGGGAAATAATATATAGCGTTGAGCACCATGTTTAAGTAGAGATTACAGTGGGTAAGAGAGAGGTTACACCGCTGCATAGAGGGAGGAAGAGTTTGTGATGAAGGCGGTGAAGTTGTTGGTGAAGATCGCGGTGATGATGATGGCCCCCGGCGGCGTTCCGGCGCCACCGGAAGCAAGGGGGGGAGAGCCCCCCTTCTTCTTCTTCTTCTTCTTCCTTGACCTTCTCCCTAGATGAGAGAAGGGTTTCCCCTCTGGTCCTTGGCTCCCATGGAGTGGGAAGGGCGAGAGCCCCTCCGAGATTGGATCTATCTCTCTGTTTCTGCGTTCTGGAATCCTTCCCCTTCACCATTTCTTTTATATCTGGAGATCCGTAACTCCGATTGAGGTGAATCTTTCGCCCAGATTTTTCTCGTAAAATTATCTTTCTTGCGGCAAAATAAGAGCGTCAACCACCTTACGGGTGGCCCACGAGAGTCCAGGGGCCCAGGGGGGAGGGCGCGCCACCCTGTCTCGTGGCCACCCCGGACACCGTTTCGCGTTGATTTTACTTCCCAAAAATCATAAATATTCCAAAAAAATCTCCGACCGTTTTATCCCGCTTTGGACTCCGTTTGATATTGGGTTTCTACTGAAACAAAAACATGCAACAGACAGAACCGCACTTTGGGCCTTTGGATCAATATGTTAGTCCCAAAAATAGTATAAAAAGTTGCCAAAAGTATATAAAAGTTGAATAATATTGGCATGGAACAATAAAAAATTATATATACGACGGAGACGTATCAGCATCCCCAAGCTTAATTCCTGCTCGTCCTCGAGTAGGTAAATGATAAAAAAGATAATTTTTGATGTGGAATGCTACCTAGCATAATCTTGATCATTTGTCTAGTCATGGCATGAATATTAAGACACGAGTGATTCAAAGCAATAGTCTATCATTTGACATAAAAACAATAATACTTCGAGCGTACCAATAAAGCAATCATGTCTTTTCAAAACAACATGGCCAAAGAAAGTTATCCCTACAAAATCATATAGTCTGGTTGTTGCTCTATCTTCATCACACAAAGTATTTAATCATGCACAACCCCGATGACAAGCCAAGCAATTGTTTCATACTTTAGTAATCTCAAACTTTTTCAACTTTCACGCAATACATGATCGTGAGCCATGGACATAACACTATAGGTGGAATAGAATATGATGGTGGGGGTTATGTGGAGAAAGACAAAAAAGGAGAAAGTCTCACATCGACTAGGCGTATCAACGGGCTATGGAGATGCCCATCAATAGATATCAATGTGAGTGAGTAGGGATTGCCATGCAACGGATGCACTAGAGCTATATGTGTATGAAAGCTCAAACTGAAAACTAAGTGGGTGTGCATCCAACTTGCTTGCTCATGAAGACCTCGGGCGTTTGAGGAAGCCCATCATCGGAATATACAAGCCAAGTTCTATAATGAAAATTCCCACTAGTATATGAAAGTGAAAGCATAGGAGGCTCTCTCTATGAAGAACATGGTGCTACTTTGAAGCACAAGTGTGGTAAAAGGATAGTAACATTGCCCCTTCTCTCTTTTTCTCTCATTTTTTTATTTTCCCTTTTTTTCTTTTCTTTTTTTCTTTTGGTGGGCTTCTTTGGCCTCCTTTTTTTCATTTGGGCTTATTTGGCCTCTTTTATTTTTCATAAAGTCCGGAGTCTCATCCCGACTTGTGGGGGAATCATAGTCTCCATCATCCTTTCCTCACTGGGGCAATGCTCTAATAATGATGATCATCACACTTTTATTTACTTACAACTCAATATCTAGAACAAACATATGACTCTATATGAATGGCTCCGGCGGTGTACCGGGATGTGCAATGATCTAGCGTAGCAATGACATCAAAAAATGGACAAGCCATGAAAACATCATGCTAGCTATCTTACGATCATGCAAAGCAATATGACAATAAATGCTCAAGTCATGTATATGATGATGATGGAAGTTGCATGGCAATATATCTTGGAATGGCTATGGAAAGGCCATGATAGGTAGGTATGGTGGATGTTTTGAGGAAGATATAAGGAGGATTATGTGTGATAGAGCATATCGTATCACGGGATTTGGATGCACCGACGAATTTTGAACCAACTCTCGAGGTGAGAAAGGGAAATGCACGGTACCGAAGAGGCTAGCAATGATGGAAGGGTGCGAGTGCGTATAATCCATGGACTCAACATTAGTCATAAAGAACTCATATACTTATTGCAAAAATCTACAAGCCATTGAAAACAAAGTACTGCGCATGCTCCTAGGGGGATAGATTGGTAGGAAAAGACCATCGCTCGTCCCCGACCGCCACTCATAAGGAAGACAATCAATAAATAAAATTGTGCTCCAACTTCATCACAAAGCGGTTCACCATACGTGCATGCTACGGGAATCACGAACCTCAACACAAGTGTTTCTACTAGTCCACAGTCACCCACTAGCATAACTCTAATATCACCACCTTTATATCGCAAAACTATTGCAAGGAATCAAACATATCGTATTCAATGATCCATAAGTTTATGTAGGATTTTATGGCTAACCATGTGAATGACCAATTCCCGTCATCTCTCTAAATAGATATAAGTGAAGCAAGAGAGTTTAATTCTTTCTACAAAATATATGCCCACGCTCTAACAAATATAAGTGAAGCAAAAGAGCATTCTACAAATGGCGGTTTTCTATGTGAAGAGAAACAGGCAATCCAGACTTCAAATGATGTAAGTGAAGCACATGAAGCATTCTATAAAGCCACACTCAAAATATTTAAGTGAAGTGCAATGAGCATTCTATAAATCAACCAATCTCATACCAGCATGGTGCATAAAAGAAAAAAAATGAAAACTAAATGCAAAAGACGCTCCAAGACTTGCACATAATGCATGAACGAAACGAATACGAAAACATACCGATACTTGTTGAAGAAAGAGGGGATGCCTTCCGGGGCATCCCCAAGCTTAGACGCTTGAGTATCCTTGAATATTTACTTGGGGTACCTCGGGCATCCCCAAGCTTGAGCTCTTGCATCTCTTCCTTTTCTTCGTATCGAGACCTCCTCGTTTAGACACTTCATCCACACAAAACTTCAACAGAAAACTCGGTAAGATCCGTTAGTATAATAAAGAAAATCACCACTCTAAGTACTGTTGCAAACCAATTCATATTTTGTTTTTGCATTGTGTCTACTTTAATATAACATTTACATGGCTTAATCCACTGATATAAATTGATAGATTCATCAAAACAAGTAAACTATGCATCAAAAACAGAATCTGTCAAAAACAGAACAGTCTGTAGCAATCAGAACACCCACCATACTTTTGGTACCCCAAAATTCTACAACAATTAGGAAAAATAAACAAGTTGTATAGCAAGACAGTGCAAAAAGAATCAGAACTAATTGACGTTCCAGTTAAAAATGTAAAATTGAGCACTACAGCCAAAGTTTCTCTCCTGCACCGTACAAACCAACAAGCATTGTAAACATCCTAAAGGAAAACCTTAGCACATTATTTTGATAATACAATGGAATTGTACAAGGGGATAATTATTTTTGATGAAAAGTTTCTGTGATCAAGATTTACAAAGTTTCCGTGAGCATGAACAAAGTTCAAGGCTAGCTCCCACTTCAACAATGCTTGTCTCTCTCACTTTCACTTTCCTTTTTGAAAAGTTTTTAGGTTCCTCTCTTTAGTTTTATGTTTTTAAACTATATAAAAGCACTCAACAGAAATAAATGACACTCTAAAACTTCTGGGTTGTCTCCCTGGCAGCGCTTTGTTTAAAGCCATTAAGCTAGGCATATAGTGCTCAAGTAATGAATCCACCCGGATCCCAAGGTATATCAAAGCCAATTTCAAATAGCAATGATTTGTAATTTAGTAGTGAGCACAGAGTAACATATATCATGCAACAACGAAGTCTAACTCTCTTACTATGCATCGGCATGTCATAAAAGAACAATTCATGCACACACAGTAAAGGCCAATGCATAGTATAAACAGTTTCTTGCAAATTTGTCATATTGGAAACATAGAGAGGTGGAGATAAAGTTCTTCTCTCATAATAATTGCAAGTAGGAGCAGCAAGCACATTTCAATCACATTCATCAAAATTATCATGTGCAACGGTAAAAGTCAACCCATCAATATAATCCTTAATAAGCACAAACTTCTCCGATATAGTGTAGTAGGGAGAATTCAAAAAGATCATAGGACTATTATGCGTGGGTGCAATAGCAACAATTTCATGTTTAACATAAGGAACTATAGCAAGTTCATCTCCATAAGCATAATTCATATTGGCATCTTGACCACAAGCATAGCAAGCATCAACAAAAAGGAATATTTCAGACAAATTCAAGGGATCATAGCAATCATCATAGCAATCATCCTTCGGTAAGCACGAAGGGGAATTAAACAATGTATGAGTTGGAAGGTTACTCTCATTAGAAGGTGGGCATGGGTAGCTAATCCGCTCTTGCTCCTTTTGTTCTTCGCTCTCCTCATCATCTTTTTCATCCAATGAGCTCATAGTTTCATCAATTTCTTCTTCCATAGCTTCCTGCAAAATATTAGTCTCTTCTTGGACAGCGGAGAATTTCTAAATATATGGTTTAACATTGGCATTATAAGCATAATTATCATAAAAATATTCAAGTATGGCAAAACTTTCAGATTTGTAAAGAGTAGCATCATACTTTTCAATCAAAGAAGCAATTTCAAAAGCACCCTTAAAAGCAACAAATTCTTCAATTTGTTGAACATCATAGTAATTGTAAACACCCTTAGCATACGAAGATACGATTCCATTATCACTAAACAAGCATTGATAGGGTAGGTGTTTCTTAGGGTCTTCAGAAAAACAAGTAAACTCATAAATTTCACATAAATTCCGAGCATAGCATTGCAAACGTTGAATTTGATCCCATAATAGTTTCCCTTTTTTAGATATATGGCGTCACACAAAACAAGCATGCTCATCTAATGATTTGCCCTCAACTAAACTAGTGGGGGTTTCAGCATGAGCACAAAGGGATCGAAGATGATCCAAATAAAAAGCTTTAGGAGTGTGATAGATTTTGAGTGGTTCTTCAACCATTGGTTCAGTAGGTACAACTAATTTTTTTGGTATTTTGCGTTTCCTACCCATAAATAAAGATAGAAAACAACAAAGAACAACAAATAAAAAATTACTTAGTGATAAAGCAAACAAGCACACACGAGAATATTCACCCCACGCTATGACTCCCCGGCAACGGCGCCAGAAAAAGGTCTTGATAACCCACAAGTGTAGGGGATCGCAACAGTTTTCGATAAGTAAGAGTGTCGAACCCAACGTGGAGCTAAAGGTAGAATAAATATTCCCTCAAGTTCTATCGACCACCGATACAACTCTACGCACGCTTGAAGTTCGTTTTACCTAGAACAAGTATGAAACTAGAAGTACTTTGTAGGTGTGATAGGATAGGTTTGCAAGATAATAAAGAGCACGTAAACATTAACTAGGGGCTGTTTAGATAAAGATGCAATAAAGTAAGTATTAGTAGAGAGCTTTTTGTTACGAGAAAGTTATTTGTCCAAGGCAATCGATAACTAGACCGGTAATCACTATTGCAATTCTATTTGAGGGAGAGGCATAAGCAAACATACTTTCTCTACTTGGATCATATGCACTTATGATTGGAACTCTAGCAAGCATCCGCAACTACTAATGATTCATTAAGGTAAAACCCAACCATAGCATTAAAGTATCAAGTCCCCTTTTATCCCATACGCAACAATCCCCTTACTCAGGTTTGTGTTTCAGTCACTCACGCAACCCACTATAAGCGAATCATGAAAGCATTGCAACACCCTACAGCGGGAATCCCTCACGCCTGCGCGACATGGAGAGCACCATAGGACAGCACCAATAATAAAACATGCAACTCAAACCAATCACGATCATCAATTAACCCATAGGACAAAACGGATCTACTCCAACATCATAAGATAGCCATACATCATTGGGAAATAATATATAGCGTTGAGCACCATGCTTAAGTAGAGATTACAGTGGGTAAGAGAGAGGTTACACCGCTGCATAGAGGGAGGAAGAGTTGGTGATGAAGGCGGTGAAGTTGTTGGTGAAGATCGCGGTGATGATGATGGCCCCCGGCGGCGTTCCGGCGCCACCGGAAGCAAGGGGGGAGAGCCCCCCTTCTTCTTCTTCTTCCTTGACCTTCTCCCTAGATGGGAGAAGGGTTTCCCCTCTGATCCTTGGCTTCCATGGCGTGGGAGGGGCGAGAGCCCCTCCGAGATTGGATCTATCTCTCTGTTTTTGCGTTCTGCAATCCTTCCCCTTCACCTTTTCTTTTATATCTGGAGATCCGTAACTCCGATTGGGGTGAATCTTTCGCCCTGATTTTTCTCATAAAATTAGCTTTCTTGCGGCAAAAGAAGAGCGTCAACCGCCTTACGGGTGGCCCATGAGAGTCCAGGGCGCGCCCAGGGGGGAGGGCGCGCCCCTGTCTCGTGGCCACCTCGGACACCGTTTCGCGTTGATTTTACTTCCCAAAA
This sequence comes from Aegilops longissima, assembly GCA_021605205.1. Lineage (NCBI taxonomy): Eukaryota > Viridiplantae > Streptophyta > Magnoliopsida > Poales > Poaceae > Aegilops > Aegilops longissima. The sequence continues at coordinate 809,828,784 of CM038677.1, forward strand.
ATCATAAATATTCCAAAAAAAATCTCCGACCGTTTTTATCCCGTTTGGACTCCGTTTGATATTTGGTTTCTGCGAAACAAAAGACATGCAACAGATAGTAACTGGCACTGGGCACTGGATCAATATGTTAGTCCCAAAAAATAGTATAAAAAGTTGCCAAAAGTATATAAAAGTTGAATAATATTGGCATGGAACAATCAAAAATTGTAGATACGACGGAGACGTATCAGGCAGCGGTGTGCTCCTCTGTACGGAGGGAGCGTTCCGTGTTTCCATTGACTGTTATGACGCCGTGCGGACCGGGCATCTTGAGCTTGAGATAGGCAATCTAGCAGACACGGTTCGTCCGAGCAGTGCGTGGTAGCCACTGCGGAAGGGGACAATATCAAAGATTAGCTCTTCGCTTCGGAAGTTGTCCGGGGAACCGAAGACAACTTCCAGTGTGATTGAGCCCGTACAACGGGCCTCTACACCTGGTATGACTCCTTTAAAGGAAGTCCTTGTGGGCTTGATCCATGATGGGTTAATGCCCATTTTTGCGCGCTGTGTCCTGATAGAGCAGATTGAGGCTGCTGCCACTGTCCATGAGGACTCGCGTTAGGTGGAATCCATCAATGATTGGGTCCAGGACTAGTGCGGCTGATCCGCCATGCCAGATACTGGTCGGATGATCCCGACGACCAAAGGTGATCAGGAATGACGACCATGGATTGAATTTTGGGGCGACTGGTTCTACCGCGTAGACGTCCTTGAGTGCGCGCTTGCGCTCCCTCTTGGCGATGTGTGTAGCATATATCATGTTTGCCGTTTTGACCTGGGGGGAAACTTCTTCTGCCCCCCTGTGTTTGGCTGAGGGGACTCCTCGTCATCGTCCTTGCTCTGCGATCCCTTTTCCTTGTTCCCGGCATTTAACTTGTTGGCTTGCTTATAAACCCGTCAATCTCTGTTGGTATGGTTGGCTGGTCTGTCTACAGTGCCATGTATCAAGCACGGACGATCGAGTATGCGGTCCAAGCTGGATGGTCCCTCACTATTCCTTTTATATGGCTTCTTCCTTTGGCCAGACTTGGAGCCACTGAATCCGGCGTTAACTGTAGTGTCATCGGTGTTGTCGCCATTGCCTCGGCGTTTGTGTCTACTGGGGCCGGAGCTTGTCGGTGCTATTTTTGGCCTCGGAAGGGCCTGCATCGTTGGCTGTGTTTTGACTGCGAGCCAACCAACTATCCTCGCCCGCGCAAAAGCGGGTGATGAGTGCCGTGAGGGCTGCCATAGACTTCGGTTTTTCTTGGCCAAGGTGGCGGGTGAGCCATTCGTCACGGATGCTATGTTTAAAGGCCGTTAGGGCTTCGGCATCTGGACAGTCGACGATCTGGTTCTTTTTGGTTAGGAACCTAGTCCAGAATTTTTTGGCTGACTCTCCAGGTTGTTGAACTATGTGACTTAAGTCATCGGCATCAGGTGGCCGGACATAAGTACCTTGGAAGTTGTCAAGAAAAGCTTATTCCAAGTCCTCCCAGCTGCCGATGGAATTTTCAGGCAGGCTGTTTAACCAGTGTCGAGCTGGACCTTTGAGCTTTAGTAGGAGGTATTTGATGGCGTGGAGGTCGTCCCCACAGGCCATATGGATGTGGAGAATAAAATCCTCAATCCATACTGCGGGGTCGGTTGTTCCGTCGTATGATTCAATATTGACAGGTTTGAACCCCTCGGGGAATTCATGATCCATTACTTCATTTGTGAAGCAAAGAGGGTGTGCGGCGCCTCTATATCGGGCCGAGTCGCGGCGCACCTGTGATGGGGTCCGCCTGCGGTTATCGTCCCAGGCGTGGCTAGGTTCGTCCCGTCCGAATAGGTAGCCGTCATCGCGCGTCGAAGAACGTCCACACGATCCGTAGATTGATCTGGTGTGTCCTGCTCTATTGTCCAGGTCCTGCCAAAGGTCGTATGTATAATCCCGAGCTGTTTTGTCTCTGTTTTTACGTGGCGGTGGGGCCGGCTGTTGTTCGGCCTGTGTTGCCGCTTTATCCCGACCGCGGGGTGGTCGGTCCGCCGTACTGTCACGACTGCATGGTGGTCATTCTGCATTGTGCGAGGGAGGTATGGGCTCCAGCGCCTCCTCATCAAACTGAGGTAGCAATCTGCGCTTCGGGTAGCTCTTGGCTGGACGCTTGATGCCGTATTCTTCGGCTGCCAGGACATCAGTCCATCTGTCGATGAGTATGTCTTAATCAGCTTGAAGCTACTGCTGCTTCTTCTTCAGGCTTCTTGCAGTAGCTATTAGCCGGCGCTTGAAGCGCTCCTGCTCGAGGGGTGCCTCAGGCACGATGAAATCCTCGTTGTCGAGGCTCTCCTCATTCTCGGAGAGTGGACGATAGCTATCATCTTCCGAGTCATCGGGCATGGCCTGTTCATCAGGGCTGGCTTGCTCGTTTTATTGTTCCTCCTGCTCGGATGTTGCTCCAACAGGGTCTTCCTTGTTTTCGGCGTCGTTCGGAGTATTATTTTCTCCGGTGCCAGTGGTGATGTATTTTGAGCGACGTGACTTAGAACGGCGTTTAGGACGTCGGTGTATCAACCATGTTCACATCGTATGAGGAAGTTGCCGTCCATCGCCCGGTAAATGGCGGGTTTTGACCCTGCTCCTCGTCGTCATCGTCGTTCGCGCCGTCGATGTCTTCGAAGCCATAGTCAAGCGTGTCAGTTAAATCCTGGATAGTGGCTATGAAGTGGGTGGTGGGTGGGAAGCAAAATTCTCCATCATCAGCTGTGAGTCCCCCGCCAGGGACAGGCTCTTTAAAGAGTTTAGCACATCGCCCAAAGGTGAGTGCTGGAAGATGTCTGCGGCGCTGAATTGGAAGATCGATAAACAATCACGTTCGGTGTCCGCGGTTGTACGTGGTTCGGAATTTATAGCCGGAGACGAGTCCGGAGTTCCGGTAACATGGATATTGCCTGAGGTTGAGTCCTTGTGCGGCTCCAACGCGACGGACCCTATGACCTCGGATGGCACAATCCACTCCGGATCTAAGGCCAGAGCAGTAACATGAACCATCTCCTGGATGTGGTTCGATGACAGATTTAAGTCATGTTCATCGGAGCGAGGGGGAGCGATCGCCGCGGTCTCAAATCCATCGAAGATCAAGTCTCCACAGATGTCCGCGACGTAGTTCAAGCTTCCGAATCTGACCTGATGGCCAGGGGCGCAGCTATCGATCTGCTCCAGATGGCCAAGCGAGTCGGCGCGCAGTACGAAGCCACCGAACATGAAGATCTGTCCGGGGAGGAAGGTCTCTCCTTGGACAGCGTCACTATCGATGATTTAAGGGGCCATCGAACTTTTGAGAATGGCACAGTGGAACTCTCAATGAAAGCACCAATGTTGGTGTCAAAACCGGCGGATCTCGGGTAGGGGGTCCCGAACTGTGCGTGTAAGGTCGATGGTAACAGGAGACAGGGGACACGATGTTTACCCAGGTTCGGGCCCTCTCTATGGAGGTAATACCCTACTTCCTGCTTGATTGATCTTGATGAATATGAGTATTACAATAGTTGATCTACCACGAGATCGTAATGGCTAAAACCATAGAAGTCTAGCCTGTATGACTATGGTAATGAGTATCTCCTTTCCGGACTAAGCCCTCCGATTTATATAGACACCGGAGGGATCTAGGGTTACATTGGAGTCGGTTACATAGAAAGGAATCTTCATAGTTGATCCCCAAGCTTGCCTTCCACGCCAAGGAGATTCCTATCCGGACACGGGTACAGTCTTCGGCCTTCGTGTCTTCACAACCCATCAGTCCGGCCCATGGATAACAGGCCGGACGCCCGAGGACACCTTAGTCCAGGACTCCCTCAACGAGGTGGGGTGGGATGGGGCGGCGGCGACGCGGGTGGTGGCGGCAGGCGGCGCGGGCGAAGCGAGTGGGCGGCGGCAGGGGCGGGGCGATCAAGGGCGACGGCGAGTGGGCGTGGCGGGGGCGGGGCGCGTCGGCGCGGCGAAAAGGGGCGGGGAGTCGGCGGCGGCGGCGAGCAATTCGGGTCGTCGCGCGGTCGGGCGCTGGGAGAATGAGTGGACACGGGTGCTGCGCGAGGGGATAAGGAGATCTATGCCGACGGCTGCCGTCGGCATAGACTCCACGTCATTGATCTGCATGACACGTTCCCTATGGCCGCAGCTATGCCGACGGCTTCGCCGAAGCAGTCGGCATAGTTATGTTTTTATTTTTTTAATGTTTTCATAGTTATATTTTTCCTTTTGTATGTTTTTAAGTATTATTATTTCATTTAGATTTTTAATGTTTTTATAGTTATATTTTTCTTTTTTATGTTTTTTATGTATTATTATTTCATATAGATTTTTAATATTTTTTAACTGCTCGGCCCTCTCCTCTCCCGGAACCACACAGAGGGGAGGGGAGGGGAGGCGCCGAACTCGAGCAGCTTCGTCCGTAGAGGCTGTGGCCTGGTCGCGGGTCTGAGAGCGCCATGGCCGCGCCTCACGTGCTCGATCTGGAGCTTAATAGGTCAGCTGAGTGAAGGGGGAGGGGGTCGTCAACGGTGAGGGTGGGTGTGGGGGCGGCAGCCGATCCAAGTCCGTCGGAGGGAGATGGTTGGCGCGGGGGCGATGGCTGCGGCCACGGGAATGGGAATTAATGAATGAATCGGGGAAGGAGAGAGGGTGAGTGGGTGGTTAACCACGAGATGGGCCACATCCCGGAGACGCGTGCCGCCTCTTCGGACATGCCACAACACCACCCCGCATGAATGAGGGCCCGGTGCAACGCTCCGGTGGCATTGCTTCCCCCCGCCCCCTCCCCAGGGCCCCCGTCCCGCCTAACCCTGGAGCGGTTGACCACGAGATCTAGCCCTTTGACTTCCCATGGACTGGCTTTGACCAGTGGACCTCTCCACCCGGTTGTGTCAGTCAGCCTGTAGGGACACTGGAGCAACATCCGGCCAAACCCACAGCTACATCCCCTCTGTGTAGACCCGACGCGTCCGTTTCTCCACGTGCCGGCGGCTGCGCCGTTTGTGAGGGGGGCCACGCCCCAGAGACGCGTGCCGGGCGTTTGCAACCGCCACAACACTTTTAGACTTGTGAGAAGCCGTGTACGCAAGATTGGCGGCATGCTAGCCCCCGGAGGCCGCCGGCCACAGTCGTAGACATGCGAAGGGCAATCCGCGTAGATGGAAGTGTTCGGATACTTCTCCATCACCAAAAATTATGAAACATTACCATCATTCCTATAGCACATGTGCCCACGTCATGTAAAAAACTCACAATTTTATCGCGATCCGAGTATTTAATAATATTCACGCTGCACCGTTACCGCAGAACGTCTACTACTTTGTCATCGCCGTCTGTGAGGGGGGCTACACCCCGGAGACGCGCGCCGCCTCTTCGTACATGCCACAACACCACCCCGCATGTATGAGGGCCCGGTGCGACGCTCCGGTGGTATTGCTACCCCCCAGGTCCGTCCTGCCTAACCCTGGAGCGGTTGACCACGAGATCTAGCCCTTTGACTTCCCACGGACGGGCTTTGACCAGTGGACCTCTCCACCTGGTTGTGTCAGGTCAGCGCAGAGGGACACCTGGGAGCAACATCCAGGCCAAACCCAGAGCTACATCCCCTCCGTGTAGACACGACGCGCCCGTTTCCCCCTCCAAGTGCCGGCGGCAGAGCAGTCTGTGAGGGGGGCCACACCCGGAGACGCTGCGCCTCTTCGACATGCCACAACACCACCCAACATGTATGAGGGCCCGATGCGACGCTCCGGTGGCATTGCTACCCCCAGGGCCCCCGTCCCGCCTAACCCTGTAGCGGTTGACCACGAGATCCAGCCCTTTGACTTCCCACAGACGGGCTTTGACAAGTTGACCACTCCACCCAGTTGTGTCTGGTCAGCCCAGAGGGACACCTGGGAGCAACATCCGGGCCAAAACCATAGCTACATCCCCTGCGTGTAGACCCGACGCGTCCGTTTCCCCCCTCCAGGTGCCGGCGGTGGCTCCGTCCGTGAGGGGGGCCACGCCCCGGAGACGCGTGCCGGGCTTTTGCAACCGCCATGACACTTTCAGACTTGTGAGAAGTCGCGTACGCAAGATTGGCGGCATGCTAGCCCCCGGAGGCCGCCGGCCACAGTCATAGACATGCGAAGGGCAATCAGCGTAGAGGGAAGTGTTCAGATACTTGTCCATCACCAAAAATTATGAAAAATTACCATCATTCCTATAGCACATGTGCCCACGTCATGTAAAAAACTCATGATTTTATCGCGATCCGAGTATTTAATAATATTAACACCGCACTGTTACCGCAGAACATCTACTACTGTGTCATCGCCGTCCGTGAGGGGGGCTGAGGGAGTCCCGGATTAGGGGGTGTCCGGATAGCCGAACTATCACCGTTGGCCGAACTCCTGGACTATGAAGATACAAGATTGAAGACTTCGTCCCGTGTCCGGATGGACTTTCCTTGGCGTGGGAGGCAAGCTTGGCGATACGGATATGTAGATCTCCTACCATTGTAACCGACTCTGTGTAACCCTAACCTATCCGGTGTCTATATAAACCGGAGGGTTTTAGTCCGTGGACTTAACAACAATCATACCATAGGCTAGCTTCTAGGGTTTAGCCTCCTTGATCACGTGGTAGATCTACTCTTGTACTACCCATATCATCAATATTAATCAAGCAGGAGTAGGGTATTACCTCCATCGAGAGGGCCCAACCTTGGTAAAACATCGTGTCCCTTGTCTCCTGTTACCATCCGCCTAGACGCACAGATTCGGGACCCCTACCCGAGATCCGCCGGTTTTGACACCGACATTGGTGCTTTCATTGAGAGTTCCTCCGTGTCGCCGCCGCCGGGAAGGATGCCTCATCCTGTCTTTAAAGACGATACTATCGCCAAAGGAGCCTTGGCCACCGGGTCGACTCTTCGCTGGGTGGTTTTCTTATGACTGCCAGTTCGGCCACCACGCCGACGATGACTTCTCGAGTCATCGAAACCAATCTTCACGTTAATTCGGAACTTGCCGAACAGTTAGATCCGATCGAGCTCTCCTCCGTAAACGAGCTCTTGGATCGCATCGCCGACCTGGGAGTCGCCACAGATTATGACCGGATTGGGCCTAAAACCGATCTGAGAGAGATCAACTCTCCCCAGGCTACCCATAATGTTGCTGTAATGGAGGAGCAATGCGGCGATTCTTCTTCTATTTTAAGGACTAGCTACGTCCGGATTCCCGATCCCTCCATGCCGGATTCCCACAGAGGGACGGATGTCGATCAAGCCCTGAACTTAAAGTCAGGCGACGGGATGGATTCATGGGATAGCATTCAAAATCCAAACTTCCGAAGTTCGAAACTTCCGCCCCTGAGTCTTAAATTGACGGGGTTCGGGTCCAGTTCCACCCACCCACCCAAACATTAGCGATCTATCCCGAATTCGCAAGAGCCCGCTGAAACAAGACATCATTATCGGGCCGATCCTCCGGTTATGGACAGGATAAAGGACTGCCGAGAGGAGGACGAATCCCAATTTTCTGCAATAATTGCACGGACAAGGGAATCCTAAACGCCATAAGTCGTCATAAATTACACGCTTTGTTGACTTGGTGACCATAGTACAAAAGTACAATGCGATGGAGAGCGCTGAAAACCGAAAGTAAATTTTGGGATAATCCGGCCCCGAATACATCCCTAGTCCGAAATAAAAGGGTGCATCATTACCAAGCACCTGGGTTAAACACCAAAAAACCAAAACCCCCTAAAGGGTACAGAACCGTACTGGAGGGTTGGCTAAACGGACCCTGCAAAATTCATAGCACAGAGGGCGCCACTCCAACTCATAGCCTTCGAGCATGTTGGATACTACGGTGGCCAAAAGTGGCGAAAGAGCTTCTAGCTTCGAATCCCAGCCCAGCAACACACCAATGACGGTGTTAACAGTCTTCGAGACTTTCGCATCAAATAACATGCGAAACCAAACACTCCGCAACCTTGCCGAAGTCTACCAAGTAGCAACAATAAATCCATGGAGTGACACGGCTATTACCTTTAATGCCATAGACGAACCTAAATTCCGAACAGCCCGAGCACCAGCCGCATTGGTCCTCAGTCCGATAGTGGACGGCTTTGGCCTTACTAAGGTACTCATGGATGGCGGCAGCGGACTAAACCTCATCTATGAGGAAACCCTCCGAAAAATGGAAATAGACTGGAACCGCATTGAGCGAAGTAGCACAACCTTTAGAGGAATAATCCCTAGCCGGGAAGCATGCTGCAGGGAAAAATCACACCGGGCGTAGTGTTCGCTCACGGACAATTACAGGTCCGAGGAGGTCACATTTCAAGTGGCCTCGTTCAGCAGCGGATATCACGCTTTATTAGGGCGAGAGGCATTCACAATTTTTCAAGATATACCCCATTATGGGTACATGAAGCTTAAAATACCCGGACCTAACAGAATCATCACTCGCTAGTGATCCGAACATAGCACTCACTACCGAAACAAGACAGCCGCACTAGCCCTTGAGGCACTACCCGAAGCCCTAGCGGCCGAGGAACTCACTGCGATGCGCTCCACGGTGAACAGGGACGATGTGATACTTGATAAAGGATCCAAGTCCACCTCTTTTAAACCAGCGGATGAAATAGTCAAATTCCAAGTCCACCCAACGGACCCTGCAAAGACGGCCTCCATTGGGGCACAATTAAACCCTGATGTAGACGCCGCACTACGAGAATTTCTACGAGAAAACTGGCACATCTTTGCCTGGCTCCCTTCAGACATGCCAAGAATCCCACGTTGGCTGGCCGAGCACAACCTAAATATCCTAAAAGGATTCAAGCCAGTCAAACAGGCTCTTCGGCGCTTTTCCGAACCCAAGAGACAGGCCATGGGAGAGGAGCTAGCCAAACTTTTGGAAGCCGGATTCATCAGAGATATAAAACATCCGGACTGGCTAGCAAACCTGGTGATGGTACCAAAGAAGGACAAATCATGGCGCCTATGTGTTGACTTCAAAGACCTTAATAAGGCTTGCCCAAAGGATCCCTTCCCCCTCCCTCGAATTGATCAAATTATCGACGCCACAGCAGGACACGACTCATTGTGCTTCCTCGACGCTGCATCGGCTACCACCAAATCAAGATGGCGGAGCCAGCACCAAGCTGCAACAGCATTCATCACTCAATCGGCCCATTCTGCTTCAACACAATGCCCTTCGGCTCAAAACGCCGCGCAACATATCAGCGCATGATTCAGACATGTCTGGCAAACCAGATCGGCAAAACAGTGGAAGCATATGTAGATGACGTGGTCGTCAAAACCAAGCATGTCGAAACTCTAGTAGACGACTTGAGGCTCACATTCGACAATCTTCGAAAATACGACATCAAGCTCAATCCGGAAAAATGCGTCTTCGGCGTTCCAGCCGGAAAGCTCCTGGGCTTCATTGTGTCCGGTAGAGGAATTGAAACAAACCCAGCCAAGATCCGAGCTCTGTCACAATTGGATATTCCAAAAGACCTCGAACAAATACAGAAATTGACGGGATGCGTAGCGGCTCTAAGCCGCTTTATTTCCCGTTTGGGAGAAAACGCGTTACCCCTTTACCGCCTCCTCCGCCGCACCGAACACTTCGAGTGGACGGATGTCGCCACGGCCGGACTCGAAGAAATAAAAGCCATATTGGCAACAAATCCGGTCCTGGCCGCGCCCAACATGGGCGAACCAATGCTATTATATATCGCCGCAACACATCAAGTTGTCAGCGCGGTGCTCGTCGTTGAACAAGAAACGGACGGACACCGGTTCCCTCTTCAAAAACCGGTTTACTATGTGTCCACTGTCCTAACTCCATGCAAGTCCCGGTACCCACACTATCAAAAGATAGCATACGCGGTGTTCATGGCATCCCGGAAGCTGTGACACTACTTTCAAGAGTGTTCGATAACGGTAGCCTCCGAAGTACCTCTTAACGACATTATAAACAACCGCGACGCGACGGGCCGGATTGCTAAATGGGCCATAGAGCTCCTTCCATTCGACATAACTTATAAGCCATGACGAGCTATTAAGTCGCAGGTTTTGGCCGACTTCGTGGCGAATGGATGAGTCGAACTCCCTAAAGAGTACGGCGATACTCCAATTGGATCATGCACTTTGACAGATCCAAAATGTTGGCAGGCACTGGGGCTGGCGTCGTCTGACGTCCCCAACGGGGACACAGTCCAATCGTTCTTCGATAACGATACGGACTCCAACAACGCATCCGAATACGAGGCCCTTCGCACGGCCTCCGGATGGCGCTCCATGGGCATTAAACGCTTAGAGGTGCGCGATTCAAACCTCGCGATATCTCAAATAAACGGAGACTTTGATGCCAAAGATCCGAAATGGCAGCGCATCGCAATGCAGTCCTAAAATGTCAGCACAGTTCAAGGGCTCAATTTCATCATATAGCCCGGATAACAACCAAAGCGGCGGACATATTGGCACGCATCGGTGCAAAACGCGATGCCGTCCCGCCCAACATCTTCCTGGAACGGCTATTCAAGCCATCCGTACTATGGGAAGGGGAGTCCGGAAATAACAATCCGGACCCAACCGCACTACCTGATGCCGAACACTCTGACACAATCGGCGGCTCTGCCACCGAGATAACACCCTCCGCCGACGAAATAATGGCGGTTATTGCCCCGTGGATGGAGCCATTCCTAGCCTACCTAACTAGGCAGGAACTCCCCGAAGACCAAAATGAGGCTCGCTGCATAGTACGGCGATCTAAAGCCTATAAAGTCCATGAGGGAGAGCTTTATAAGAAAAGCACAACAGGAGTCCTTCAAAGGTGTATCTCCGAAGAGGAAGGGCGAAACCTCTTGGCTGAAATTCATGCCGGACTGGGTGGGCACCATGCCGCAGCCCGGGCCCTTGTAGGCAAGGCCTTCCGTACAGGATTTTATTGGCCGACGGCCCGGGCAGATGCGCAGGATTTAGTCCAACGATGCGTCGGTTGCCAGCTTTTTGCTAACCAAAGCCACATGCCACCCACCGCCCTCAAAACTATACTCATCACCTGGCCGTTCGTGTCCGGGGCTTGACATGGTTGGACCCCTTAAGGGGGGAACCCACAAGCAAAAATACCTATTGGTCATGGTGGATAAATTCACCAAATGGATAGAGGCCAAACCTGTTAAAACGGCCGAATCCGGACCGGTGATAGACTTCATATCAGGGGTAGTTCACCGTTACGGTGTCCCCCATAGTATCATCACTGATAACGGCACCAACTTCACGGCCGATGAGGTCAAATTATGGTGCAAAAACATGGGCATCAAGCTCGATTACGCCTCAGTCTATCACCCTCAAACCAACGGCCAAGTCGAGCGAGCAAACGGTCTAATCATGAGCGGCATTAAACCCAGACTAGTGCGGTCCCTCAAGGAATCTAACACGCACTGGGTTGAGGAGCTCGACTCTGTACTCTGGGGGCTGCGGACCACGCCGAATCGTACTACCAGATTCACACCATTTTTTATGGTGTACGGTGCAGAGGCACTCCTGCCCTGCGACATAATTCATGACTCACCTCGCGTGCGCATGTATGAAGAAAGAGAAGCCGAGCTCGATCGGCAGGACAGTTTGGACGCATTGGAGGAGGAGCGCGACGTGGCCAAAGCTCGTTCCGCATTTTATCAACAGCAGGCTCGAAGATATCAAAGCAGGGAAGTACGGGCCAAAGCTTACAACGTTGGCGAACTAGTTCTACGCCTGCCGGACAAGAAAAAGGACAAACTCAAGCCCAAATGGGAAGGTCCCTTCATCATCGACCAGGTCCTGACCGGTGGAGCATACCGTCTGTGAAACGCATCGGATAACCGTCTCGAGCCGAACCCATGGAACGCAGCCCGTCTACGAAGATTCTACACCTAAGTGCCGGACTCCAAGTTCGTTTCCTTCCTCCGTCCACATTTTTTATTTTTGCTGTCTTTTATTTCTCTCCTTCCTCCTCCTTCTTCTTGAAGCCTTTAGAGGCTCGTTCACGCTTTGTTCACACATACTTGACGCGCTGTCCGCGCTCATTATACCTGGGGGCTTCTTTAACAGAAGCTTATTTATACGGGCTTCATGCCCAACACATGCGTCAAACTTCCGCATGTACCTTTTATTCACCATTATATGCATCGATATGACTTAAGTTTTGGCCAAGCTGGGTTGCCTGGCTCCTGTGCTTACCCCTACGTTCCCGATTGTTCGCTAGGTGTTAAAGGAGCACCTCTGCGATTATTACTTGCGGGTCAGCCGGATGTGTACCTCGACCGGGTGAAGCCGAAGCTAGCGTTCTTAAGGGAATATTCGGCCGGTGAACTGAAAGATGATTTTTAACTATTTATCCATCTGCCCCCAGATGATTTTCTGCTTTCTTAGCAGTTTGGACATGCACTTTAGGGCATGCCTCCCAGCAGGAACCCTTAACGGAACTATTCTCCCTGGAAGATGTTTCTTACTATCCATGTAATATAACATAACTAGTTGGGCACTTGTCTGATACAGCAATAATGACCCCTACGCCTTGTCTCCACGCATGCCCCGGTTCTTATATAACCGCGAGGGTATTCGGACACACTCCGGACTGTTGGGTCCCGAGGTCGAAGCGAAAAGGTCCGCTATGACAAACGATCTATAATCCGGCTAGAAGACATTTTTTATGTCATATTTCATTACATAGTCAACTCGACTCATTGTATTCCTCCTCAATGCCATCTAATAGGCTATCTAATTTACAATCTTGTTGGGAATACTTGGCGGCCAATTCTACTTGGCCGTACACTAAGCTTACAGGGATCTCCTTCCCATCAGGCCCCACAGGTCCGACCTCGGCCATGTGGTTTGGGTCAGCCTTCGTGTACCACGTCTTTACCATGGCCCAGGCCTCCCTGGCGCCTTGACGGCAGGCCGATATCTTCAATAGTCGGAAGCGCTGCCGTGCTCCTTGAAGCCGCCTTGCCAGCTCCCCAATGCCTTCGGGCAGGGAGATAGATGGCCACAAGGCCTGGCCGACGCCTTTCATCACCTGCGGCTGACGCAGTTCGGGAAGAAGATCACCCGAAGAACTGGGCATCTCCTCTTCAGGACGACCTGTGAGCAAACCTACATACATGTTTATGTTAGTCGCCTTCCTCGCCGAACTCTTTCAAAGTTCGCTCAAGCACTTACTGAAAATGCCGCGACGAAGCCGTCGATTCTCCTTCGGAGTCGCACAACCGGGCACGAACATCCTTTAGTTCCTCACCCAGTTTGGTGTTGGCATCTTGGAGGTTATTTTTCTCCTGCCGCACCCTCGTAAGCACGCTCTCGCCTGTTTTAGCTGGCGCAAGAGTTGTTGCTTGTCCGGATCAAGTCCGGCGCCATCTGCAATATTTTTGTCAGATTTACACACCCGCCGCACTTCATAACCTATTTATCTTTTGAAGCATATATTACTATAGGGGTCTCTGTGGCTCCCCCTGTAGCGGCTAGTGCGGCCTCAAGTTGGGCCTTGCATTCTTCAAGCTCCTGGGACAGTTGGGTACTCTTTTTTGTAAGATCCTGCATAACAAATGATCCTTAAATCAGTTATTCTAACTATTTTAAGTCTCGGGGGCTACTGGCATATATAACTGTCAAATTTTATCACGTGTATGTCCTTTACATACTGCTCCGTGGCTCTGGCTAGACCATCTTGAGCGGCACGGAGGTGCGCATCTCCCGAATTGAAGGCATTCAAGGCCTCTTGGGAGAAACATGCGCCACGAAGAACTGTCCGCGGCGCTGTGATTCATGGCGCTCTCCACCTCGGAGTTGGTGGCGGACAATCTGTCGGCATCCTCTCGCCGGAGGAGCATCCGACGACGCCTCGTGCTCGCCTCGCTTCGACCCGGCTTTGGAGCCCGGTGGCGGAGGTTCGATTATAACCTCTCCGGATTCAGTCCGCGGCGCTTTTTCCTGAAAAGAGCATCAGCGTTAGTACGCCTTCCCGGAATCAATCCTAGGAACATGGTGACACGCCATACCGTTGCGGCGGAGTTTCGATCCGGACCGCACTTCTTTTTAGCCTGCGGGGCCGTACTGCCCCTTGTTGGCCAGCCGCCGCGGGCTCGGCCTCCTGCCTCGAAGGCACCCCCTGCGAAACACCATCCGTATACGGTAATCAAGAAAAAAGCACGGTTGGGTCATTATCAGAGTATTGGGACCTCGGTCTCAGTTACCTGTGAGGCTGGAAGTATTTCGGGGTAATCGGCCGTAATGGCGACCAAAGCATTGTCGATGCTAAGTTGGTGGAACACCCCGTCGATCAACTCCACCTTTATATCCGGATCCTCTTCGGAGGCCGGATCGAGGGACCGTTCCGGATCCTCGGGTTGTGGGGGTGGGCTGTGTATCTTCTCCACGGCCCAGCGCAGTTTCTGCGCAGAAACCATGAAATGAGATATTTAATCACGGGAACATGGATCGGACAGGCCACAAAGATGTTTGCTTACTCAACTTCGAGGATTATTCGAAGAAAACTCGTTCAGTGGGTTGACGCGGAGAAAATCCTCCTCCTCCCCTTTATACATGGCGGACAAGGTCTTCACCAGTTCGGTGACCGATCCCGGCCCTTTGCGGCCATAGCGGGTGGCATCGTCCTCCCCGTTGAAATCCCACATGGGGTGGCCCCTATATTGGAGCGGCTACACTCCCCTCATAATGCAGATTGCCATGACTCCAATCATGGTCAATCCGGCATGAGCCAGTAACCTTATTCGGCTCATCAAGTAAAGGACATCCTGGTCATTTTCCTCCGGGGCTCCGAGGCGCTTAGCTTAGGCGCTTCTTCAAAGGAGCATTGCTAAACTCGAAGGCCGATCCGAACAGGATCCAGCAGCGGACGCCCTCCATGTAAAACCATTCCGAAGGCCAGTCTTGGACGCCTTCTTCGGGGTTCCGGATAGATATCCGGTCCCGGCGATGCGCCATAGTTCGGCTCCGCCCACTTGATATATTGACCCCTCATGAGAACGGGGTACTAGGCAGAATAATCTCTTCCACAACGCGAAATGAGCCTCGACGGCCAAGAACAGTTCGCAAAGGGCCACGAAGCCCGCGATGTGCAAAATGGAGGCAGGCGTAAGGTGGTGCAACTGGAGGCCATAGAACTCCAAGAGCCCCCGGAGAAACGGATGGATTGGAAATCCGAGTCCTCTTACTAGATAAGAAATGAAGCATACCCGCTCTCCTTTAGAGGGATCGGGGACACTCTCCTCTTGCTTTATGCCCTTGTAGGTGGGAAGTCCGGCTCGAACCGGAACCATGAAGGCCAGGGGAAGAAATCCCTTGGTTTGGAGTATGACTAGCTCGCTATGCGGGACTAAGCATCTCTCCCAATTTCCAGGCTGAGGGCTGGGAGCGCGAGAGGAGGAGCCGCGTCGACTGTCCATGATGGAATGGGCTTTGGTCAGAGTCGCTCCGATGAAAGCTCGCGAAGGGGGGATGGTATAACTCAGATCTAGATCCTCGTCCCTTTTATAGGAGCTCATTTGCACAACTAGGGGGTAAGTGTAAAAATACCCTGGCTTTTCGCATTCGTTCAAACACGTGGAAGATGGCCATTATTGGGCATAGAAGCCAAGGAGCGCAGCATTTATCAGAAGCCGGACACTATTCGACAAGTATATGGAATTTGGAGAAGAACCCGCCTCGCAATGCCGAACACAATCAACGTGCCGGACTCATCGTCATTGAAGCCTGGTTCGGGGGCTACTGAGGGAGTCCCGGATTAGGGGGTGTCCGGATAGCCGAACTATCACCGTTGGCCGGACTCCTGGACTATGAAGATAAAAGATTGAAGACTTCGTCCCATGTCCGGATGGACTTTCCTTGTCGTGGAAGGCAAGCTTGGCGATACGGATATGTAGATCTCCTACCATTGTAACTGACTCTGTGTAACCCTAACCTATCCGGTGTCTATATAAACCGGAGGGTTTTAGTCCGTAGGACGAAAAACAATCATACCATAGGCTAGCTTCTAGGGTTTAGCCTCCTTGATCTCGTGGTCGATCTACTCTTGTACTACCCATATCATCAATATTAATCAAGCAGGAGTAGGGTATTACCTCCATCGAGAGGGCCCGAACCTGGGTAAAAACATCGTGTCCCTTGTCTCCTGTTACCATCCGCCTAGACGCATAGTTCGGGACCCCCTACCCGAGATGCGCCGGTTTTGACACCGACAGGGGCCACAACCCGGAGACGCGTGGCGCCTCTTCGGACATGCCACAACACCACCCCGCATGTATGAGGGCCCGGTGCGACGCTCCGGTGGCATTGCTACCCCTCAGGGCCCCCGTCCCGCCTAACCCTGGAGCGGTTGACCACGAGATCTAGTCCTTTGACTTTCCACGGACGGGCTTTGACCAGTGGACCTCTCCACCCAGTTGTGTCAGGTCATCCTAGAGGGACACCTAGGAGCAACATCCGGGCCAAAGCCACAGCTACATCCCCTCCGTGTAGACCTGATACGTCCGTTTCCCCCCTCCAAGTGCCAGCGGCGGCGCTGTCCGTGAGGGGGGGCCACACCCCGGAGATGTGTGATGCCTCTTCGGACATGCCACAACACCACCCGGTTGTGGTAGGTCATCCCATAGAAACACTTGGGAGCAATGTCCCCTCCGTATAGACCCGATGCGGCTGTTTCCGCCCTCCAGGTGCCGGCGGCGGCGCTGTCCGTTAGGGGGGCACTCCGCGGACGTGAGGGGGGTCACACTCCGGAGACGGGTGCCGGGCGTTTGCAACCACCACAAAACTTCTGTCGGCATAACTGTTTTTTATTTTAATAAAATATAAGGACCTATATTCAAAAGAACATGACGGCACATTATTAAAGTGCTCGAAAAAAAATACAAACTATATATATGTATATATATATATAGGGAAAATCCAGCCTACCACCTGGTGGTAGTTACCCCATATGTCTCATATACTACCATGTGGTACTATATATACTACTTTATTATTTTAAATATATTCGTATAATATATATAAGATATTTCAAAACAAATTATATGAAAAATTGCATATGAGTCCATAGTTTTTGTTATATTTGTGAAATACGTACATATTTGTATGTAAAAAGAGCATACTCAAAACATGGTATATACTACCTAATAATTAGTATATATACTACCTAATCATTATTATATACTACATACTACACGTACATACTCTTGATTTCGACAGATACTACATACAACATACAAAATGCAAGTGGTGGTAACTACCACTGCTTGTAGGAAACATTTGTCCTATATATATATATATATATATATATATATATATATATATATATATATATATATATATCATAATCTATGGAAAAAATACAAACTACATATATATTCATATGTATGTTTATATTTACACATGCTACATGTCAGTTAATATAATAATACATAAAAAAGCATAAAAAATATAGATGAAAAAAAAATCTAACTATGCCGACGGCACTGTTGTCGGCATAGAGATGACCAGGGTTTAGTTGGGCGGCCTGCCGCGGATCGCTGACGTGGTAGATATGCCGACGGCAGCCGTCGGCATAGTGGCTGTATGGTGCACCCAGGATCGGTGACGTGGCAAGCGGACCTATGTCGACGGCCGACCGTCTCCACCGCCGGCATAGCTCTGACGGCGTTAGCCGCCCGTCACGAGCGGGGTCGCCGGGCCCATGAGTATGCCGACGGCAGCTGTCGGCGTGCTCGTAGCTAGGCCGACAGCCATTCTGTGCCGACGGTTGCCGTCGGCTTAGCTTGGGGTAGCCAGACGGCCTGGATATGCCGACGGCTAGGACCTGGCTGTCGGCATAGCTCCGGGTAGGCCGATGGGGGCCGTCGGCATTGTTTTGGCCGTCGGGGTAGCTCCCTGTTCCGGTACTGAGCGACTGCTGCCCAACTAGAGTAAACGAGTTGCAGAAGAAATGGCTTAGTTTGGGATCTCTATCAGCTTCAGCACTTGCTGCATCATAGTTGTAACGTGTCTCCCACACCTGAACCGTGCCTTCTCTCACTTGATGTTTATCTAAGAAATTTAGCACCCGGCATTAATCGTAGACTTCATTCTTTCATATATGGCAGCATAGCATTAATCCTAACCTTTGATTCTTTACTATATGGCAGCATCGGGGTTATTTCCTAATTAGTTCAACGAGTTTAACTTCCATAATTTGGTTGCTTCCATTCATGAAACTGAAATTGTACTGCCATTCTTTGAGAAGTTGTTAGCTACAGTTTTTTAAAAAGAAATATGGATGTGGAATTATTTTACACTAACTTGTAAGCGACCCTGGGCATTTGGGTACCCTACCCGCTACCCGAACCCGAACCAAATTACAAGAATTGTCGGGTAATTCGGGTGGGTTAGGCTTCGGTTCTCATTCGGGTATCTGGTTAGGGTATCGGGATAAGGTATTGCCTATTATATGTGGTTATTTATGCACGGGACGTGGTGCTTCTAGCCGCATTTGTTCTGTGTGGTCAGGTAGAACACTGTGCAATACGAAAAATAACAAATCTTGTTCTACAATAACTTACAGCATAGTTCTTATATCTGCAGTTATTTATGCACACATGACAAGATGATTTTAGTCTCATCCGTTCTATGTTGTCAGGTCAAGCAATATGTAGTTCATAAATTAACAAAGCAGTGGTCGCCCCTATGTTACCAAAGATGTTTGTGACCATACAAAATAAATTGAAAACTAAATCCCGACATTAATGTAAGTGTAAGAAAGTGTATTTACCTCCTATCACTGTTTATTGAATTTTATTCTTTTTGTACAGTTCATTGACTAATAATTTTGTAGTGATAAGATAATCTTATTAATACTTTGGTTCAGTTGAACTAACAAAACTCACGATTAAAGGGAGGTATTAAAAGGAGAAGTTTATGCAGAAAGAGAGCCCTCACATATGAAAGAAATATAGCATCTTATCTTCATTCCTGTCATTCGCTAGGATCACATCCAGTAAGTAAAAATCATACAGACCATACAGCAGTCTAATAAAGCTTATTTGGATTCTTGATATTCTAATAGTTTAGAAATGTTATGTAAGATACTGTGTTCATGGTCGTTGGTATTTTTACAATCAACTTCCTTTTACATTCATGCAATTATTTGCTCATGGCTTCATTGTCCCTCCTATTTTGAATGTTGTCTTCTTTTCGAATCTGGTTCCTATTTGATACCAGCCATGTTATAAACACTGCCAATAGAGTCTTCGAAATTTGCATCATTTGCACTTAATTGACTTTTTTTCCTGGTGCATTGACAGAAAATAAGACCTCAAAAAAATTGAACAACTGGAAACATCCAGAGGAAATTTTATGTTGTGTTTCTGTTTCTCAGTTAAAAAAGTGACAACCTTGAGACAACCTTTATATGTCACATAGGTGCTGAACGTTTTGTGCTTCATATGTATGTGCTTATTTAATCTTAGCTCACTCATTGCCCGGACTTATCCATCTCATTCATGAGTTTCTTAACCATTAAAAAATTCAGGTAGACATAAAGCCAAATCCTTTATCTACACCATGCATTCCACTCGGGCTTACAAGAACCAGGCTGCGCAATGAAGGGAAGCACATAAAGCACCTTAGTTGACTCCTTAGTACTGGTAACAAATAAATCCAGAGGATGGTTAAGTAACTTTTTCAGGTCTCTATGTTATAAGGGAGCTGTGTATGCATGGCCCTTGGTGCTACCTTAATACTTTTGCTCATCAAGGCATACATACATTTTCTAAAGCAATCAAAATTAAGTTAAATCAGTTGCCGTTATTGCACATGCGATGATAACATCATCAACACCATCAAGAGCTAATTTGAAGTTTATCAGGAGTCACCTCTGTTATGCAGTTATACCATAGTTGATGAGTACTGTATGTCTATGACTTGTGGACTGTTGTATGGAATATGCGATATGCTTTTGTCTGGGTAAAATAACTTTTGATTAATACCTTATTTGGAAGTTTCTAAACAGTGAATATGAGTTACATGAGAACATAAGACATTTTTTAAAGTAAGACATGTTTTAGGGAGGCCCAAATGCAGGAATTGAAATTAGGGGAGGCAAGTGAGAAGGTGTTGCTGGGCTAGGGAGTTCCAATGAAATTTCCTCTTAGTTCGTGGCCTCATTGAAATTGTTGGTTTTTGACAAAATTGTTTGAGTACTTCTATTATTTTGTATTTCATGGATGAAAAATGGCACAACAAGGCGCGTGTTTCCTACTAGTACTAGATGAACTGCCAACGATTCAGCAGAGCTCTCGGGGTCTTATTCAGTTCCAACAGCTACAGCTTCAGGAAACTAGCAGCGCGTCATGCTGTCTGCCGATGCACAAACAAAATACAAAAACCAAACCATGCACACATAAATAATTGCATTTGAAATGACCAACCAGTTGAACTGATTACAACCCGATGCCCCAACTTAAAAGTAGTCTTCCAGTGCATGAGCAGCACACATTATTGAAATACATGTATCTTCAGCAGGCAGCGACGCGACAACAGAAGGGGAAAAACATGCAGACCTATAGCACTAGATCGACCAGCAACATACGACACATATGACAAGCGAAAACATCAAAGGAAAAGAAGATGAGTAACATACAACTTACTCATATGACCACGTACAACTTACTCACATGATCATACGGCACATATGACCACGTACAACTTACACAGTACTTCAGTAAGATCGAATGGAAGACGCGATATGCCCCTGTTGCGGTGGTTCCGTCAGGATGATGGGGCTCTCCTGAGACGTGGGCACCGGTTGGTGCGCGCAGATGCGGGGTCCCATGCTCAGCCATTCGGGGTAAATGAGGATGGCGAGCCCGTTGTGCCCTGGTGAGTCCGGGGCAGCAATGATGCCGATCCTGCTGTGCCGTTGTGAGCCCAGGTCAGTAATCTCGTTGTGCGGTCGTGAGCCGATGTCAGCAAATCCAACAAATCTTCAATTTTCATTGTACCAGCTGAGATTACCTCATCCTACCAATTTTATTTCCTCCTCCCCAAACATTTTTATTTGCCACAAGGTCACAACAAACTGCAGGTCCCATCATGCACTACATCCCCAGCTATGTCCATCGTCGTCGCCGAGCAGGAAATCGTGGCTGCCCCCAGCCCACCACTTGGTCGCTCTTCTACGAAACTCCGGCTGTCAGCACGAATTGCTTTGGTTCACAAGTTCGTTTGGCCATACATGCATTTTTATAGAGATATACTCTCCTTTGATGGCTCATGTTTGCAAACTGACAATAGTTCTCATTGTATACTACATCTATGTCCCTGTCAATGAACTTGTGTGCACCATTGACATCTGGGTCCATGATGCTCTCTGGAAAAAAAATATGATGTAATTTTTCACACTAGCATGCACAATGAAGCTTATATCCTATTTCTTTGTTTTGCACTGCTGCATATTTGGGGAAAACAGTTAGGTGTAATCTATGGAATACTGATTCACCGAATTAGCTTGAGCATTGTTATCATGCTTCATATGATTTACTAATGTCTCAAAACATGGAATGGGGTAAAATAGAGCTGAAATCTGGTATGGTTCCTTGCAGAGAAAACGGGTACCGCCAAGATGTTTCATTTTTTTCAATGAAGGACATTTCATAGAATAGATATATCGAGGTGATACAATCGCATCGAAAGAAAGCTCGGCCTCTGCATAGCTAGATGCACAGCCAAAAAAATCCAGAGTACCCTAAAAGCAAAAAATAATTCGATACAATGCCAATCAAAAAAACATGTCCAGTCTAAGGAGTGACAGATCCTATCCGTAGGTCACACCGCCATCCATGGGGGTAGAAAACCTCTCTGGCCGTACGCTCCAACCGTGTAGACGCCATCATAAAAAGGTCTCTGTCCTCGGGCCTCTGCACGATAGACCAAGTACAGAGCCATCGTGTACACACATGAATAACCTGCATAGGAGATGAGTCACATTTGTTATTAAAAATCACATCATTCCTGGTAAGCCACAGTGCCCAGCATAAGGCCGCCGCTCCCACAAGAATATGTGCAGAAAATTGTTTATCAATACCCCGCAACCAGTTGCCGAACATGTTCCGTGCACTACGTGGTGAGTATAGAGGGATTTTGAGCTTCCACAATTTCCTGTTATCAACTGGAACATCACAATGAACCATTGCATCATACATGGATTTGACTGAAAATTTGCCATTCTGATGCAAGTTCCATCGAAAAATGTCCGGCTCACCTGACAGTTGAATGTCCTCCAGGCGAGTGAGTAATTCATTCCATGCTGCCAGGTGAGGGCCAAAAAGGTCCCTATGGAAAGAAATATCAGGATTTTCTTGTCCTAAAACTTGTTTGATTGTGACGAATTTATGTCTAACAATCCTATACAAGCTCGGATATTGCACCATTAGTGGGTTATTCCCTATCTAGATATCTTCCCAGAATCGAACCTGAGAACCGTCCCTAACTGAGAAGGTCCCAAATTGGAAAAAGAATTCCTTGGCCTTCATCACACCACTCCAGAAATGCGAATCCCCAGGTCTCCAATGAACTTGAGAAATGGCATTGGAACCCACATACTTGTTGCGAATGATTTCCTGCCATACTCCATTCTCAGTGAGTAGTTTGTAAACCCACTTGCTGAGAAGAGCAATGTTTTTATTCTCAAGGTCTTGGATTCCCAGCCCCCCTTGACTTTTAGATCTGCATAATACGCTCCACCTAGCCAGTCGATATTTCTTGGATTCATTATCGCATTGCCAAAAAAATCTGGATCTAAAGTAGTCTAGTCGCTGGAGAACCCCTTTTGGTAGGTGGAAGAATGACAACATATATAAAACCATGTTGCTTATAACTGAATTGATCAAGATCAATCGTCCCCCGTAAGACAAGAGCTTGGCCATCCAACTGGCTAAGCGTTTCTCAAGTCTCTCTTCCACATGCTTCCGCTCAGCGATAGTTAAGCGCCGATAGTGTATGGGAATACCCAGATATCGAATCGGAAACTGCCCGAGCTGGCATCCAAAAATCTCAGCGTACTCAGGTGCTGATTCTGCAGCATCGGCAAAGCAAAAAAGTTCGCTCTTATGAAAATTAATTTTGAGTCCAGAAAGTTCCTCAAAAGCACATAAGAGCAACTTGAGATTTCTAGCCTTATCTAGATCATGATCCATGAATAGAATAGTGTCATCGGCATATTGTAGAATAGATAGGCCATCTTCTACCAACTGTGGAATGACACCACTAATTTGACCGTCCAGCTTAGCCTGCTCAACAAGGGTAGCTAGCATGTCGGCCACAATGTTAAACAAAATAAGAGAAGTGGGGTCCCCTTGGCGAAGCCCCTTCCTTATCTGAAAATAGTTGCCAACGTCATCATTAACTTTTATGGCCACGCTGCCTCGAGAGACAAAGCTCTCTACCCAACGACACCATTTTTGTGAAAACCCCTTCATGCGCAAAGTTTGCAACAGAAAGGGCCACTTAACCTTATCGTAGGTGTTTTCAAAATCTATTTTAAGAATGACACCATTCAAATTTTTTGGTGAAGCTCATGTACAGTTTCGTGCAACACGACCACTCCATCTAATATTTTGCGGCCTTGCATAAATGTTGTTTGAATGGGTTCTACGACATGGTCAGCCACCCCGTTCAACCGATTAGTTGCGACCTTCGTAAAGATTTTAAAACTTACATTCAGAAGGCAAATCGGATGATATTGTTGAATACAACTAGCCTCCTTCATCTTACGCAATAGTATAATTTCCCCAAAGTTTAAACGAGAAATGTCAAGGTCTTCAGCATGCAGTTGGTTAAACAACTGAACCAAGTCTGCCATAATGACATCCCAAAAACATTGATAGAACTCTGCGGGAAAGCCATCCGGACCTGGAGCCTTGTTGTGTTCCATTTGAAACACCGTGGTTCGAATTTCCTCCTCAGAGAACGGGGAGGTTAGGAATTCATTTTCCGCTTCCGTAACTTGAGGAATGTCATGAGTAATGGATTCATCCAGCTGAAAATTTGATTCAGCTGAAGGTCCAAAAAGCTCTTTGTAATACTTAGTAATAAAAGTTCTAAGTGGTACGTCCCCCTCAATTCGGCCTTCCTCCTGGTCAAGGGCGAATATCCGTTTCTTTCTATGTCTGCCATTGGCAAGCATTTGAAAGTATTTCGTATTATCATCACCTTGCACAAGTGAATCCGCCTTGCAACGTTGGTACCATTTAATCTCTTCCTCGCGTAGTTGGCGGGCTATCTGCTAGTTTAGATTGCTTTTTTGCTCAATCTCAACTGCAGACAGAGGCCTCACCTCCACTATTTTATCAAGGGAATCAATTAAGGTAGATAGTCGCGGTTTTTCTTTTTTGTAGATGCCAGCAGTATGCTTGGCCCATCCACGAAGGGATCGACGCAATGCGCGAATTCGATTATTCCATTATTGAATGGGTGTGTTACCGTTAGGCTGGCGTGCCCACACTTTCTTAACCAGGTCATGAAATCCCTCTAGTGAGCCATCTCAATTCAAATTTGAATTGGTGACGGTCAGAGCTTGGGATTGGTTGTCCAAAATAGGTGAGCAATGGAGCGTGATCCAATAAGGCCTCAATTCTTTCTAATGCCCGAACCAAGGCTAGGGGATATTTATACTCCCAGACGGTGGTAACTAGCACCCCGGTCAAGTTTTTCAAAGGTTAGCACCGATCGGTTATTGGCCCAGGTATACCGACGACCAGACATCGTGATCTCCCTCAGATCCAGACTGTCAATAACAGCATTAAAGAGGAAAGGCCACCTTGTATCAAACCGGTCATTGTTTTTTTCCTGCTGATATCGAAGGATATTAAAATTCCCCCCGATTAACATGAGGTGGGGATTGTCTCGACAGGTATTAACAAGTTCTTTTAGAAATGCATACTTAAACTCCTCTTGAGCGGCGCCATATACAGCTACCAGGCTCCAAAGGAAATTGTCAGACTTGTTTCGAAGGTGGAATTTTATATGATACCCCCCCTTTGACGTGGACAATAGTTGCAAGTACGTAGAGTTAATACCTAGCAATATTCCACCAGACCTCCCAGTCGGCGATAAGACGTGCCATTCATAGTACAAACCACATGAGAAGTGTTCCAGATCACGTGTTGGAAAGTCTTGTTTGCCCGCCTCAGTGATAGCCACGAAGTCCAATGCATGATCCTTTACACAATTGGCAATGTGTTTGTGTTTAGCCAAGTCACCTAGACCTCTGCTATTCCAAAACATGCCTCTCATGCTGAACCAATTTTTCGTTTAGAGACCTTTGCCTTCTTAGAAGAGCGCCCTCTTTTCTTTCCTGAGTTAGACTTATTCTTACGCACCGACGCGACAAGCTCACAAAGCATAGTGTCACGTACAGTATCGTCAAGGTCTACTTCGGTCGTGTCTTTAACCAAATGAGAGAGAAGCTTGCCTTCATGATTGGCATCAGCATCCTCATCCTCCTCATCTGACACGAGAGGGTCAACAAAGTTCAACAACTTAGGAGCAACCGTAAGCCGGTCGAACTCCACTTGTTTAAGGGCCCTAACCGAAAAGTCTATCTCTTTCTCATTACGTCCTAGTGACACTCCAAGTCTAGTGATATTTGAAGATACTTTGGATTTATCAAAAGACATAAAAGATTTGCGAGAGGGTGTATCTTCGAAGTCGAGGTTGCGCAGCCGTCCTACGCATGGCCTTCACCATAGAGTTCTTGTCGGTGGCTGCTGAACCGTCTGTCCCGACGTAATGACGCCCGCTGCCTCAGCAGCGAAGGACTAATATCGGCCGCTGAGCCTGTCCCGACGACTCCGAGAGGTGGAGTAGACTGTTGTGGTGGTGAAGAAGAAGATCGCAGGGGCTTCTCCTCAGCCTCCTCGGGACCGGAAGCCAGCGCCCCCTGGTGACGGAGGTGTAGATGATAACGCGCGGAGTTCCGCCCTGGCAGACTCCTGGCTAGCACGAATGGACGGGGAGAAGATCACTCCCTGTCGAGTCGGAGAGACAGGTGTAGGTGATGGTGGTGGCGATGGAGTGCTCGCATTCACCACCGCCGTTGCCATCCCCTCTGGTATGGGACGCATGTGACCCCCGTCGTCGAGGTGCGGCGGCGCCGACCAGTGAGTCAGTGATGGCGGCGTCAAGGACCGGGGCGCCAGCGTCGTCGGAGAAGCAATGCTAGACGAAGTAGCCGGCACCGACGAAGAAGACCCCATGAGTGACGAAGAAGCAGCTGTGGCAGGTAAGCCTCGATGAGGGTTCGGCGGTGTGACGGCAATGGCCATCTGCATGGGTACCACTCCGCCCGAGGTAGGAGGGGCTGAGGTGTTGTTGGATGATGAAGAAGTGGGTTTGGGCCTTTTACTGGTATCATTGCCCCCCCCCCTGTGGCATCCCTCTCATGTCCCTTATCGCCTCCTGAATCATCCCCATGCTCCCATACTCGAGGCACAAAATCAGCATCAACACGAAAGTCCTCTTTTCCCAGGCTGTACCGGAACTCATAACCCTTCCTCTGAACGACCACGTCAGAAGAAAGAGAATCAATTGTGCTTCTCTTTAAAGCGTCTAGGTTCAGCACCGCTACCTGAATACAACACAAACATAGAAGATCGACATCCAGAGTAGCTCCAATAACCGAGCCGACCGCCCAAAGACCCAAGAAATGACGAAGAGCGTGAGGCACACCGTGCACATGTACCCAAATAGGAATAAGCTCGAAACGATGTGGTATCTCGTCTGACTTCCAAGGCTTGAAATCGATGGTGACATTGTGAGATTTGAGGAAAACTGCAAAACCGGTCACCCTCTGCAAAACCTCCTCACTAGGAAACGACATCAGAAATGCATCCTCGCCATGTGGCACCGCCTCCCAATTCCACTCATGCTAAACCTGAGCAATCTTAGCCACCTCCACAATATTGTCAGAAAGTGAACCACCAGAAATCGAAACCAAAGCTATCCGTGAGTCCTGCTGTGAGAGATCCTCCCTACAAACATTATCAGGCATCTGAAAAACGACATGGTTTCAGTTCCATAACCACATAGCATCGCCGCCGGCTTTGGTAGCTCTAAGGCAGGGCACCGTCTCATGGTCATCGGGTGATTGGTCTTGTTACAGATGAAGCAATATTGCTGCGTCTCGCAGTCGTCCGCCTTGTGTCCAGCAGATTGGCATTTGGAACACCAAAGCTTTTTGGGTACTGATGCCTCTTGGACAGCACCTGTAGACTGAATATGCTGGGCATCCAAAGGTAAAGTTGCAAACTGCATCTGCGTTGCTGTTGTTGGAAATATGCCCTAGATGCAATAATAAAATGATTATTATTATATTTCCTTGTTCATGATAATTGTCTATTATTCATGCTATAATTGTGTTATCCGGAAATCATAATACATGTGTGAATACATAGACCATAACATGTCCCTAGTAAGCCTCTAGTTGATTAGCTCGTTGATCAACAGATAGTCATGGTTTCCTGACTATGGACATTGGATGTCATTGATAACGGGATCACATCATTAGGAGAATGATGTGATGGACAAGACCCAATCATAAGCATAGCACAAGATCGTGTAGTTCGTTTGCTAGAGCTTTTCCAATGTCAAGTATCATTTCCTTAGACCATGAGATCGTGTAACTCCTGGATGCCGTAGGAGTGCTTTGGGTGTACCAAACGTCACAACGTAACTGGGTGGCTATAAAGGTATACTACAGGTATCCCCGAAAGTATCTGTTGGGTTGACACGGATCGAGACTGGGATTTGTCACTCCGTATGACGGAGAGGTATCTATGGGCCCACTCGGTAATGCATCATCATAATGAGCTCAATGTGACCAAGTGTTTGGTCACGGGATCATGCATTACGGTACGAGTAACGAGATTGAACGAGGTATTGGGATACCGACGATCGAATCTCTGGCAAGTAATGTACCGATTGACAAAGGGAATTGTATACGGGATTACTTGAATCCTCGACATCGTGGTTCATCTGATGAGATCATTGCGGAGCATGTGGGAGCCAACATGGGTATCCAGATCCCGCTGTTTGTTATTGACCGGAGAGTCGTCTCGGTCATGTCTGCGTGTCTCCCGAACCCGTAGGGTCTACACACTTAAGGTTCGGTGACGCTAGGGTTGTAGAGATATTAGTATGCGGTAACCCGAAAGTTGTTCAGAGTCCCGGATGAGATCCCGGACATCACGAGGAGTTTTGGAATGGTCCGGAGGTGAAGAATTGTATATAGGAAGTCCAGTTTCGGCCACCGGGAAAGTTTCGGGGGTCACCGCGGTATTGTACCGGGACCACCGGAAGGGTCCCGGGGGTCCACCGGGTGGGGCCACCTATCCCGGAGGGCTCCATAGGCTGAAGTGGGAGGGGAACCAGCCCCTGGTTGGCTGGTGCGCCCCCCTTGGGCCTTCCCTGTGCCTAGGGTTGGAAACCCTAGGGGTGAAACACTTGGCTTGGGGGAAGTCCCCCTGCCCCCCCTTGAGATGGGATCTCTAGAGGTCCGGCGCCCCCCAGGGCCCCTATATAAAGAGGGGGGAGGGAGGGCTGCGCCCCCCTGCTCCTGGCGCCTCCCTCTCCCTCCGTACCACCTCTCCCTCTCGTTGAGCTTGGCGAAGCCCTGCCGAGATCGCCGCTGCTTCCACCACCACGCCGTTGTGCTGCTGGATCTCCATCAACCTATCCCTTCCCCTTGCTGGATCAAGAAGGAGGAGACGTCTTCCCCAACCATACGTGTGTTGAACACGGAGGTGCCGTCCGTTCGGCGCTAGGATCTTCGGTGATTTGGATCACAACGAGTACAACTCCCTCAACCCCGTTCTCTTGAACGCTTCCGCGCGTGATCTACAAGGGTATGTAGATGCACTCCTCTCTCTCGTTGCTAGATGACTCCATAGATTGATCTTGGTGAAGCGTAGAAATTTTTTATTTTCTGCAACGTTCCCCAACAGTGGCATCATGAGCTAGGTCTATGCGTGGTTTCTATGCACGAGTAGAACACAATCTTGTTGTGGGCGTAGATGTTGTCAATTTTCTTGCCACTACTAGTCTTATCTTGTTTCAGCGGCATCGTGGGATGAAGCGGCACAAACCGACCTTACACGTACGCTTACGTGAGACAGGTTCCACTGACTGACATGCACTAGTTGCATAAGGTGGCTAGCGGGTGTCTGTCTCTCCCACTTTAGTCGGATTGGATTCGATGAAAAGGGTCCTTATGAAGGGTAAATAGAAATTGGCATAACACGTTGTGGTTTTATGTAGGTAAGAAACGTTCTTGCTAGAACCCTATTGCAGCCACGTAAAAACTTACAACAACAATTAGAGGACGTCTAACTTGTTTTTGCAGCATATGCCTTGTGATGTGATATGGCCAAAAGGATGTGATGAATGAAATATATGTGATGTATGAGATTGATCATGTTCTTGTAATAGGAATCACGACTTGCATGTCGATGAGTATGACAACCGGCAGGAGCCATATGAGTTGTCTTTATTTTTTGTATGACCTACGTGTCATTGAATAACGCCATGTAAATTACTTTACTTTATTGCTAAACCGTTAGCCATAGAAGTAGAAGTAATCGTTGGCGTGACAACTTCATGAAGACACGATGATGGAGATCATGATGATGGAGATCATGGTGTTATGCCGGTGACGATGATGATCATGGCGCCCCGAAGATGGAGATCAAAAGGAGCAAAATGATATTGGCCATATCATGTCACTATTTGATTGCATGTGATGTTTATCATGTTTTTGCATCTTATTTGCTTAGAACGACGGTTGTAAATAAGATGATCCCTCATAATAATTTCAAGAAAGTGTTCCCCCTAACTGTGCACCGTTGCGGAAGTTCGTTGTTTCGAAGCACCACGTGATGATCGGGTGTGATAGATTCTAATGTTCACATACAACGGGTGTAAGATAGATTTACACATGCAGAACACTTAGGTTGACTTGACGAGCCTAGCATGTACAGACATGGCCTCGGAACACAAGAGACCGAAAGGTCGAACATGAGTCGTATGGAAGATACGATCAACATGGAGATGTTCACCGATGATGACTAGTCCATCTCACGTGATGATCGGACACGGTCTAGTTGAGTCGGATCATGTATCACTTAGATGACTAGAGGGATGTCTAATCTGAGTGGGAGTTCATTAAATAATTTGATTAGATGAACTTAATTATCATGAACTTAGTCTAAAAACCTTTGCAAAATGTCTTGTAGATCAAATGGCCAATGCTCATGTCAACCTCAACTTCAACGCGTTCCTAGAGAAAACCAAGATGAAAGATGATGGTAGCAACTATACGGACTGGGTCCGGAACCTGAGGATCATCCTCATAGCTGCCAAGAAAGCATATGTCCTAGAAGGACCGCTAGGTGAAGCACCCATCCCAAAGAACCAAGACGTTATGAACGCTTGGCAATCGCGTGCTGATGATTACTCCCTCGTTCAGTGCGGCATGCTTTACAGCTTAGAACCGGGGCTTCAAAAGCATTTTGAGCAACACTGAGCATATGAGATGTTTGAAGAGCTGAAAATGGTTTTCCAAGCTCATGCTCGGGTCGAGAGATATGAAGTCTCCGACAAGTTCTACAGTTGTAAGATGGAGGAAAATAGTTCTGTCAGTGAGCACATACTCAAGATGTCTGGGTTGCACAACCGCTTGTCCCAATTGGACATTAACCTCCCGGACGAGGCGGGCATTAACAGAATTCTTCAGTCGCTCCCACCTAGCTACAAGAGCTTTGTGATGAACTACAACATGCAGGGGATGGTGAAAACTATTCCTGAAGTATTTTTAATGCTGAAATCAGCGGAGGTGGAAATCAAAAAGGAACATCAAGTGTTGATGGTCCACAAAACCACTAGTTTCAAGAAAGGCAAGGGTAAGAAGAACTTCAAGAAGGAAGGCAAAGGATTTGCCGCACCCGGTAAGCCAGTTGCCGGGAAGAAGCCAAAGAATGGACCCAAACCTGAGACTGAGTGCTTTTATTGTAAGGGAAAGGGACACTAGAAGTGGAACTGCCCCAAATACTTAGCAGACAAGAAGGCCGGCAACACTAAAGGTATATGTGATATACATGTAATTGATGTGTACCTTACTAGTACTCGTAGTATCTCCTGGGTATTTGATACCGGTGCGGTTGCTCATATTTGTAACTCAAAACAGGTGTTGCGTATAAGCGGAGACTGGCGAAGGACGAGGTGACGATGCACGTCGGGAATGGTTCCAAGGTCGATGTGATCGCTGTCGGCACACTACCTCTACATTTACCTACGGGGTTAGTTTTAAACCTCAATAATTGTTATTTAGTGCCAGCTTTGAGCACGAACATTGTATCTGGATCTTGTATAATACGAGATGGCTACTCATTTAAATACGAGAATAATGGTTGTTCTATTTATATGAGAGATATGTTTTATGGTCATGCCCCGCTGGTCAATGGTTTATTCTTAATGAATCTCGAACGTGATGTTACACATATTCATAGTGTGAATACCAAAAGATGTAAGGTTGATAACGATAGTCCCACATACTTGTGGCACTGCCGCCTTGGTCACATTGGTGTCAAGCGCATGAGGAAGCTCCATGCTGATGGACTTTTAGAGTCTCTCGATTATGAACCATTTGACACATGCGAACCATGTCTCATGGGCAAAATGACCAAGACTCCGTTCTCCGGAACAATGGAGCGAGCAACCAACTTATTAGAAATCATACATACTGATGTGTGCGGTCCAATGAGCGTTGAGGCTCGCAGAGGCTACCATTATGTTCTCACTCTCACTGATGACTTGAGTAGATATGGGTATGTCCACTTGATGAAACACAAGTCTGAGACCTTTGAAAAGTTCAAGGAATTTCAGAATGAGGTAGAGAATCAACTTGACCGAAAGATAAAGTTCTTACGATCAGATCGTGGGGGAGAATATTTAAGTCACGAATTTGGTACGCACTTAAGGAAATGTGGAATCGTTTCACAACTCACGCCGCCTGGAACACCTCAGCGTAACGGTGTGTCCGAACGTCGTAATCGCACTCTATTGGATATGGTGTGATCTATGATGTCACTTGCCAATTTACTGCTATCATTTTGGGGATACGCTCTAGAGACAGCTACATTCACTTTAAATAGGGCACCGTCTAAATCCGTTGAGACGACACCGTATGAATTATGGTTTGGGAAGAAACCTAAGCTGTCATTTCTAAAAGTTTGGGGATGCGATGCTTATGTCAAGAAACTTCAACCTGAAAAGCTCGAAACCAAGTCAAAAAAATGCGTCTTCATAGGATACCCTAAGGAAACCATTGGGTATACCTTCTACCTCAGATCCGAAGGCAAGATCTTTGTTGCCAAGAACGGGTCCTTTCTGGAGAAAGAGTTTCTCTCGAAAGAAGTAAGTGGAAGGAAAGTGGAACTTGATGAAGTACTACCTCTTGAACCGGAAAGTAGCGCAGCTCAGGAAGATGTTCCTGTGGTGCCTGCACCGACTAGAGAGGAAATTAATGATGATGATCAAGGTACTTCGGATCAAGTTGCTACAGAACTTCGTAGGTCCACGAGGACACGTTCCACACCAGAGTGGTATGGCAACCCTGTCCTGGAAATCATGTTGTTAGACAACGGCGAACCTTCGAACTTTGAAGAAGCAATGGCGGGCCTAGATTCCAACAAATGGCTTGAAGCCATGCAATCCGAGATAGGATCCATGTATGAAAACAAAGTGTGGACTTTGACAGACTTGCCCGATGATCGGCGAGCGATAGAAAACAAATGGATCTTTAAGAAGAAGACGGACGCGGATGGAAATGTTGCCATCTATAAAGCTTGACTTGTCGCTAAGGGTTATCGACA
The DNA here is from genome assembly GCA_021605205.1 of Aegilops longissima. Taxonomy (NCBI): domain Eukaryota; kingdom Viridiplantae; phylum Streptophyta; class Magnoliopsida; order Poales; family Poaceae; genus Aegilops; species Aegilops longissima. Next base: position 809,861,764 of record CM038677.1, read on the forward strand.
AGTTCAAGGGGTTGACTACGATGAGACTTTCTCTCCCGTAGCTAAGTTGAAGTCCGTCCGAATCATGTTAGCAATTGCCGCATACTATGATTATGAGATATGGCAAATGGACGTCAAAACGGCATTCCTTAACGGCTATCTTAAGGAAGAACTGTATATGATGCAGCCGGAAGGTTTTGTCGATCCTAAGAATGCTAACAAGGTATGCAAGCTCCAAAGCTCCATCTATGGGCTGGTGCAAGCATCTCGGAGTTGGAACATTCGCTTTAATGAAATGATCAAAGCATTTGGGTTTATGCAGACTTATGGAGAAGCCTGCGTTTACAAAAAGGTGAGTGGGAGCTCTGTAGCATTTCTCATATTATATGTGGATGACATACTTTTGATGGGAAATGATATAAAACTTTTGGACAGCATTAAGGCCTACTTGAATAAGTGTTTTTCAATGAAGGACCTTGGAGAAGCTGCTTACATATTAGGCATCAAGATCTATAGGGATAGATCGAGACGCCTCATAGGTCTTTCACAAAGCACATACCTTGATAAGATATTGAATAAGTTCAATATGGATCAGTCCAAGAAGGGGTTCTCGGCTCAATGTACGACCATGGCAGAAGATAGAGAAAATATGAGTGTCGTCCCCTATGCCTCGGCCATAGGGTCTATCATGTATGCCATGCTATGTACCATACCTGATGTAAACCTTGCCGTAAGTTTGGTAGGAAGGTACCAAAGTAATACCGGCATGGAACACTGGATAACGGTCAAGAATATCCTGAAGTACCTGAAAAGGACTAAGGATATGTTTCTCGTATATGGAGGTGACGAAGAGCTCGTCGTAAAGGGTTACATCGACGCTAGCTTCGACACAGATCTGGATGACTCTAAGTCACAAACCGGATACGTGTATATTTTGAATGGTGGGGCAGTAAGCTGGTGCAGCTGCAAGCAGAGCGTCGTGGCGGGATCTACATGTGAAGAGGAGTACATGGCAGCCTCGGAGGCAGCGCATGAAGCAATCTGGATGAAGGAGTTCATCACCAACCTAGGAGTCATACCCAATGCGTCGGGGCCAGTCACTCTCTTCTGTGACAACACTAGAGCTATTGCCCTTGCCAAGGAGCCCAGGTTTTGTTGGGGAACGTAGCAGAAATTTAAAATTTTCTATGCATCACCAAGATCAATTTATGGAGTAATCTAGCAACGAGGGGAAGGAGAGTGCATCTACATACCCTTGTAGATCGCTAAGCGGAAGCGTTCAAGAGAACGGGGTTGAAGGAGCCGTACTCATCGTGATCCAAATCACCGGAGATCCTAGTGCCGAACGGACGGCACCTCCGCGTTCAACACACGTGCAGCCCGGTGACGTCTCCCATGCCTTGATCCAGCAAGGAGAGAGGGAGAGGTTGGGAAGACTCCGTCCAGCAGCAGCACAATGGCGTGGTGGTGATGGAGGAGCGTGGCAATCCTGCAGGGCTTCGCCAAGCACCGCGGGAGAGGAGGAGGGAAAGGGGTAGGGCTGCGCCAAGAGGGAGAGGTTCTCATGTGTCTGGCAGCCCCAAAACCCCCACTATTTATAGGAGGAGGGGAGGTGGATGCGCCCCCATCTAGGGTTCCCACCCTATGGGTGCGGCAGCCCTAGATGGGACTTGGAGGGGGCGGGCAAGAGGGGGAGAGAGGGGGCGCGCCCTAGGGTGGGCCTTTAGGCCCATCTGCGCCTAGGGTTTCCCCTCTCCCCTCCTAGCTGCGCCTTGGGCCTTGGTGAGAGGCGCACCAGCCCACTCTGGGGCTGGTCCCTTTCCACACTAGGCCCATGCAAGCCTCCGGGGCTGGTGGCCCCTCCCGGTGGACCCCCGGAACCCTTCCGGTGGTCCCGCTACATTACCGGTGACCCCCGAAACACTTCCGGTGGCCAAAACCTCACTTCCTATATATTATTCTTTACCTCCGGACCATTCCAGAACTCCTCGTGACGTCCGGGATCCCATCCGGGACTCCGAACAACATTCGGTAACCACGTATATCTATTCCCTATAACCCTAGCGTCATCGAACCTTAAGTGTGTAGACCCTACGGGTTCGGGCATCATGCAGACATGATCGAGACGTTCTCCGGTCAATAACCAATAGCGGGATCTGGATAGCCATGTTGGTTCCCACATGTTCCACGATGATCTCATCGGATGAACCACGATGTCGAGGATTCAATCAATCCCGTATACAATTCCCTCTGTCTAGCGGTATTGTACTTGCTCGAGATTCGATCGTCGGTATCCCGATACCTTGTTCAATCTCGTTACCGGTAAGTCTCTTTACTCGTTCCGTAACACATCATCCCGTGATCAACCCCTTGGTCACATTGTGCACATTATGATGATGTCCTACCGAGTGGGCCCAGAGATACCTCTCCGTCACACGGAGTGACAAATCCCAGTCTCGATTCGTGCCAACCCAACAGACACTTTCGAATATACCCGTAGTGCACCTTTATAGCCACCCAGTTACGTTGTGACATTTGGTACACCCAAAGCATTCCTACGGTATCCGGGAGTTGCACAATCTCATGGTCTAAGGAAATGATACTCAACATTAGAAAAGCTTTAGCATACGAACTACATGATCTTTGTTCTAGGCTTAGGATTGGGTCTTGTCCATGACATCATTCTCCTAATGATGTGATCCCATTATCAACGACATCCAATGTCCATGGTAAGGAAACCGTAAGCATCTATTGATCAACGAGCTAGTTAACTAGAGGCTTACTAGGGACATGGTGTTGTCTATGTATCCACACATGTATCTGAGTTTCCTATCAATACAATTATAGCATGGATAATAAACGATTATCATGAACAAGGAAATATAATAATAACTAATTTATTATTGCCTCTAGGGCATATTTCCAACAGTCTCCCACTTGCACTAGAGTCAATAATCTAGTTCACATCGCCATGTGATTAACACTCACAGGTCACATTGCCATGTGACCAACATCCAAAGAGTTTACTAGTGTCACTAAACTAGTTCACATCATCATGTGATTAAGACTCAATGAGTTCTGGGGTTTGATCATGTTTTGCTTGTGAGAGAGGTTTTAGTCAACGGGTCTGCAACATTCAGATCCGTATGTACTTCGACAATCTCTAGGTCATATTGTAAATGCTGCTTCCACGCTCCACTTGGAGCTATTCCCAATGGTTGCTCCACTATACGTATCCGGTTTGCTACTCAGAGTCACTCGGATAGGTGTTAAAGCTTGCATCGACGTAACCCTTTACGCCGAACTCTTTATCACCTCCATAATCGAGAAACATGTCCTTATTTACTCCAAGGACAATTTTGATCACTGTCCAATGATCCATTCTGGATCATTCGTGTACCCCTTGACTGACTCATGGCAAGGCACACTTCTGGTGTGGTACACAGCATAGCATACTATAGAGCCTACGTCTGAAGCATAGGGGATGACCTTCGTCCTTTCTCTCTCTTCTGCCGTGGTCGAGATTTAACTCTTAACTTCATACCTTACAACTCAGGCAAGAAATCCTTCTTTGACTGATCCATCTTGAACACCTTCAAGATCATGTCAAGGTATGTGCTCATTTGAAAGTATCATTTAGCGTTTTTTGATCTATCCTCGTAGATCTTAATGCTCAATGTTCAAGCAGCTTAATCCAGGTTTTCTATTGAAAAACACTTTTCAAATAACCCTATATGCTTTCCAGAAATCTACATCATTTATGATCAACAATATGTCAACAACATATACTCATCAGAAATTCTATAGCACTCCCACTCACTTCTTTGGAAATACAAGTTTCTCATAAACTTTGTATAAACCCAAAATCTTTGATCATCTCATCAAAGCGTACATTCCAACTCCGAGATGCTTACTCCAGTCCTTAGAAGGATTGCTGGAGTTTTGCATATTCGGTAGCGTTCTTCAGGATTGTCAAAACCTTCTGGTTGTATCACACACAACCTTTCCTCACGTAAAACTGGTAAGGAAACTTGTTTTGACATCCATCTGCCAGATTTCATAAATGCAGCTTATGCCAACATGATTCCAACGGACTTAAGCATCGCTACAGATGAGAAAATCTCATCGCAGTCAACTCCTTGAACTTGTGAAAAAACTCTTCGCCACAAGTCGAGCTTCATAGACGGTGACATTACCGTCCACGTCCATTTTCTTCTTAAAGACCCATTTATCTCATTGGCTTGCCGATCATCGGGCAAGACCACCAAAGTCCATGCTTTGTTCTCATACATGGATCCTCTCTCGGATTTTATGCCCTCGAGCCATTCGTCGGAATCCGGGCCCACCATCGCTTCTCCATAGCTCGTAGGTTCATTGTTGTCTAGCAACATGACCTCCAAGACAGGATTACCATACCACTCTGAAGCAGTACATGTCCTTGTCGTCCTACGAGGTTTGGCAGTGAGTTGATCCGAAGCATTATGATCACTATCATCAGCTTCCTCTTCAATTGGTGTAGGTGCCACATGAACAACTTCCTGTGCCCTGCTACACACTGCTTGAAGTGATGGTTCATTAACCTCATCAAGTCTCCACCATCCTCCCACTCAATTCCTTCGAGAGAGCCCGACGTGAGCGGCGCAGCTGTAGACTGCGATGGGGACGCCCTAGCAGCGAGCCACTCCGGCGGCAGAAGATGGCCCAGTGTCCTCGGTGGCGACATCCGAGGAGGCGGGATGGGTCCGACCCACGGCTTAACGAGAGGCCTAGTCGAGCCAGCCACCCTGTGGACGCCGCGAGTTGCCGGAGTATGAGACCTTAGACTATCCACCTCGCCGAGCGTCGTCTTGTCTGCATCCGGGACGGGAAGCACGACGCCCTCTGCCTCCTCCGGCGACGAGACTGCAACCGCGTCCGACCTACACACAGAGAGCACCTCACCTGTATGTCGAGAATGCGTTTTCTCCCACACCCTAGACGCGGGCGTTGGGTATCCTATATGCGCCCAAAACTCTTCAGTCGGCTCGTCGTCAGTCTTCCTCCGACGAGCCGCGCCAGACTGCATGGGACGGACGTCGGTGGACATGTCCTCGGCCAACGGTGCAGCCTCCTCCGCTCCCGCTTCAGCCAGGCAGGAAAAACGAGATCCCAAGCCACCCAAAGGCGGCACCAGCGACCAGCACGGCACCAGGGTCAGGCGTCGCCTTGAGACGATCCGCATTACGCGGAACCAGGGTCAAGATGTTTCATACTGACATTATTTCTTACCAACTAATAGTGCATTACTCAGGGGATGCAGAAGTTTAGATGGAGCAGTTCAGTCCCGTTAAGCAGGTAACATTTGTATCATACGAGAAATTACTGATAATGTTCAGCACCTGAGATCCGAATGGCAGCATAATCCACTAGCTTACAGTAGATATATGCATGTATGATAGAGCTTAAGCAGGTGTCTAGAACTCTAGATTACAATGTAGCAGTCTACAATTTGATATCTGCATACTTCCACTGCCATGAGAAGTAGAGATTGACCAAACAAAGAAAGAATATGAAACAAAAACAACCCACAACACAATATTATCTGTATTCGTAAGATCTGAAAGCAAGCATATTCTAGTGTACAATAATTTCATCTTGCATTACATTATACTGACAAATTGCAAGCTAGATCACACTAGTGAATAGGGATAATAGAAACTTGCACATCATTATACTAATAAATCATTGACTCTGTTGTAGCCATGCAATTGAATTAGAAACAAAATCACTTGACAACTGGTCAAGTGCCGATCCTTGCAGAAAATACATATTTCCATGGAGCCTTATTTTCAAGGCGAACAAGAACACAATTGAGACCGAGAAGTTATCTACAAAACATATTAATAATGCAGAAAAGGGAACCATGAATATGTATGAAACATGACAATAACGCAGAAAGGAATATCTGCAAATATAACATAGAACATGCTCTTGTCTGATAGATTGAGATATTGGAGAAGTAATTGTTGTATTGATTGGGGCCTCAAGGGCTGTTTATATAGATTACAAAGCTTGGGCTCCAAGACTAGACTAATAGAGATAGATTACAATACGAATAGACTTTATACTCTAAGATCCCCCCGCAGTCTCAACGTCAGGTGAAACAATGTTGAGACTGGAGCGTATGTCGGTGAACGATGCAGTCGGGAGTCCTTTGGTAAAAATGTCAGCAAATTGGGCACTTGTAGGAACATGAAGAACGCGAACCTCGCCAAGAGCCACCTTTTCACGAACAAAGTGAATGTCAATCTCAATGTGCTTTGTGCGACGATGTTGAACTGGATTGGAAGCCATGTATACTGCAGAGATGTTATCACAGTAAACAATGGTAGCACGTGGGAGCAGACGATGAAGTTCAACGAGAAGCTGCCGTAGCCACACCTCCTCGGCCACAGCGTGAGCAACCACCCTATACTCAGCCTCAGCAGAAGACCTGGAAACTGTTACCTGCCTTTTAGAACACCAAGAAACAAGATTATCACCCAAATAAACGCAAAATACAGATGTAGATCGTCGAGTATCTGGACAACCTGCCTAGTCTGCATCAGAATAAACTGTCAAGCGTGTAGGTGAAGAAGAATTAATAAGGAGACCGTGATCAAGAGTGCCTTTTAAATAGCGGAGAATGCGTCTGACATGAGCCAGATGAGGAGCACGAGGATCATGCATAAAGAGACAGGCTTGCTGAACTAAATAGGAGATTTCAGGACGAGTAAGAGTAGAATATTGAAGAGCTCCAAAGATGCTACGATATAAAGTAGGATCGAAAGAGGATCACCATCACCGACAGTTTAGCACCAACGTCAATTTAGAGTACGAGAGGTTGACAATCAGACATACCGAGCGAAAAGCAAGTCCAAAATGTATGACCGTTGAGAAAGAAAGAGGAAGATTTTGTGCGAGAAACATGAATACCTAGAAAATGATGAAGAGGACCAAGATCAGTCATGGAAAACTCCCGATTGAGAGAAGAGATGGTATGTTGAAGAAAAGAATCGAACTAGCCGTGAGAATGATATCATCAACATAAAGCAAGAGGTAGGCGGTGTGAGTAGAAGACTGCTAAACAAAGAGAGAAGAATCGGATTTGGAGGAATAAAGCCTATGGTTTGAATAAAAGTAGCAAAGCATTGAAACCATGCACGAGGAGCTTGTTTAAGGCCATAAAGAGATTTGTTCAGAGACAAACAAAATTTGGAGATGAGGGATTCTCAAAACCAGAGGGTTCTTGACAATAAACAGTTTCTTTGAGAGTGCCATGAAGAAAAGCATTTTTAACATCAAGTTGATGAATAGGCCAAGAAGAGGAAACAGCAAGACTAAGAACAACACGAATAGTGCTTGGTTTAACAACAGGAGAAAAGTCTCATCAAAGTCAATACCAGGCTCTTTGGGAGAAACCACGACACACCAAACGAGCTTTGTAACGAGCGAGAGTGCCATCGGAATGAAATTTATGAAGAAAAACCCATTTGCCAGAAACAATGTTAACACCAGGAGGTTTGGGAACAAGAGTCCATGTATTATTTTGTTGAAGAGCTTCAAATTCATCGCGCAGCGTAAAGCCGAGAGGGTCAAGAAGAGCTCGCTTATAACTGGTTGGAATAGGAGAGATGGTTGGGGTGGCGGTAAGATTGAGACGTTTGGTGGGGAGAAGAAATCCTTGTTTTCCACGGGTGCACATGACATGATCATTGGTGAGCGGTGGTATAAGAACGACATTGGGTGGCAGTGGGTTTTCGGTTGAAGAGGACGGTGAGGAAGAAGAATCAGAGGTGGTGGGTGTCGAGGGGTTGCCGTGGTAGGATGTGGTGAGGAAAAGACGGCTGGGTAGAGGATGCGATTCTGGAGAGGTGGGGGACGGGGTAGGAGGGTGGCTAACGTTGGGCGATTCCGGCTGAGAGACGGAACAAGATTCCATGGCAGCAGAGATGACCGAAGGCCGAACTTGGGAAGGGGTTTTGGTGGTGGCGGATTGTGGTGGAATTGGTGTTGTGGTTGTAGTGACAGAAAAAGGAAAAGTATTTTCATCGAATGTGACATGACGAGAGAGATGATACGACCAGAAGATGGTTCAAACAACGATATCCTTTGTGATCATCGAAAGACCAAGGTGAATGCAAGGTAGTGGCGTGGTTCTAGTTTGTTGGAGGCGATAGGCGATGTTGGGAAAGCATAGACAGCCAAAATACGCAGAAAAGAATAGTCAGGGTGGGAGAGAAAATGAGATTGGAAAGGCGAATAAAGAGGGCAAGTTTTAGTTGGTCGAATATTAAGAAGGAGTGTGGCGGTGCCCAAAAACGGGAAAGGTGAATAAAGAAGGGCTTCAACCCAAAAACGGGAAGGAAGAGAGGCTTGTAAAAGCAATGTGCGAAGAACATCATTAATAGAGCGAAGACAGCGTTCAACTTTACCATTTTGAGAAGATGTATAAGGGCATGAAAAGCGAAGAAGAATGCCTTGGGAGAGAAAGAAGGTGCGGTTTTGGGTGTTATCAAATTCACGACCGTTATCACATTGAATAAATCGAATTGGCAAGCCAAAGTGTGTGATTACATATTGTCGAAAGTTGAGAAAGATTGCAGGTACTTCAGATTTAGCGGAGAGGAAAGGTCCAAGTATAGTGAGAATAATCATCCAAGATCACAAGATAATATTTATAACCAGAAACACTAGGGACTGGGAGGTCCATAAATCACAGTGAAGTAACTCAAAAGGAAAAGTACTAGTGGTAGTAGAGGTTCCAAAAGGTAATCTAACATGTTTGCCTCATTGACATGCATTACGAGAGAGAGGATTATGGGGACTGCTAGAACTAGGGATACAAAATTCTTGGAGTAAAGACGTCAAAGTGTTTTTGCTGGGATGACCGAGGCGACGATGCCATAGATCAACGGATGTGAGCATGGCACGAGGGTGGATGTGGGCGCCATGAAGAGGATAAAGATCGCCCGTGCTATTGTACCGAAGCGAGACCGCCCGTTGTCGATTCTTCACAGACAAACCAAAAGGGTCAAAGGCCAGGATAACTTTGTTGTCAATGCAAAATTGTCTAACAGAAATAAGATTTTGATGATGGAAGGAACCACAAGAATATTGCGGAGAAGAAAATTGGCATGAGAGGAAGGGATGTAAGAGTGACCGGTGCATGAAACAGGGATGGTGGAGCCATCACCAATGGTGATAGTGGAAAAAGCAGAAGGAAAACAAGCTGACAATAAATTCATATTTGAAGACATATGCATTGATGCACCAGAATCGAAAATCCAATCCGTACCTGCGTCGTTCAGGACAAAATTGTTCATGGCGTTGATGAAGGCGGCTTGGTCCCAAGCCGGCTGTTGGGGAGGAGCAGTGGGGCCAGGAGCTTGCATGTTGACGTAGGGGATATCGGATGGGTAGTATGCGATTGGGGCCTGCATGTTGCCGTAGAAGACCGGCATGGTGTTGGAGGGCGACGGCGGTCCTGGCTTGCTGGTAGGCGCAGTGGGAGTGGCGGTGTAGACGTGCGCCGGCGGCCTGGGTCCAAGGAGTCCCGGAGAGCCGGTGGCTGGACGAAGACCGGGGCTCCACGTGTCCGTGTACGCAGGAGGGGCACCATATGGCGAGGGGGCCGACCAAGGCATCAACCAAGCCTGGACGAGGCCAGTCCAAGGATCATGCTGAGGAGGCCATGACGACGGAGCTGGTGGCGCGGGAGCGGTGGATGACGAGTTTGGGGGGAGGTGTTTGGGTAGTTGTAGAGGAAGAGGTAGTGGATGGGGCGCCGGCGGCGCGGAACTCGGCCATGGAGAAGAGGGGCCGAATCGGCCGGGGCGGCGGCACGGGTGGCGGAGCCATACCAGGTGCGGAAAACCTAGGCGTCAGATACCATGATAGATTGAGATATTGGAGAAGTAATTGTTGTATTGATTGGGGCCTCAAGGGCTGTTTATATAGATTACAAAGCTTGGACTCCAAAACTAGACTAATAGAGATAGATGGCATGGAGGTTAGGGAGCTTGACGACAATAGCGTGACACGAGGTCGGTGCCAACATAGTCTGCAGCCGAGGTTGGGGTCGTGTGTACCGGAGCTGATCTTGTGACTTCCAGCATCGAGGTGGAGAGAGTGATATATGAAGCAAGAGAGAGCCAGGGATGGTCTGTGACTTTCTTTCTGCGTGTAATTTGCTAGGTAAAAATATACAAGTATTTTAGCCTGTTTCAATTATTTTCACATTTTTCTGATTTTTCTGATTATTATTTTGCCAAATATTATTTCAATTATCTTCATATTATTTTCCATGTGATAGTTATATTTTAAGTGACTTGTTTGTCAAATTATATTGATCTATGATTGTTTTGTTTTTCTGCATGGAGCACATGGCCATATTTAAGCCATGTTCTATTTGAATATATGTTTTGTGTTAATGGATGGGAGACAAATGGATCGTGTCAATATCTTTCGAAAGAAAAGAAGGTGGACATCCATATCAATATCTTCACTGAACTTAGTGAATACATATCCTACCACATAATTTTGGACAGATGGACCATGGTTGTTTCTCAATTCAGAGAGCTTTGAGTCGAGCTGTCGAGGCAACCAAATGGCCATGTGGCTTTACCATGACCAACAGCAGGAACGAGGTGACTTGATAGCACCATGCAAGAAACATGCTGGCACCATGAGGTAATGTCACAAGCACTTGAAGTTGGTGGGAATCATTGAAGGGCCCTTGACACAAGAATATTTGGAATGCCTTTTACAAGAGGACAGAAGAGGGCGAGCTCCTTATGATAATTGTATACAAAATTTGCATGCAGGACTGTGACCTATGGTACCAGTGTTGAGCTGTTGATAAATCTGCTACGTACAAGAACAACTATGTGAAGTGATATCTCTCAAGTCGTGTGAGATTTGGTCAAAACTATAGGGGTAATTTTTTTTGAATGAACCATGATGATACCTATGTTCTCCTAGAATGAGTGCAAGTCACCTCGATTTTGTTTCATTTGTAAATATAAGACTGTATTCAACTAGTTACATTACAATTATGTGGATAGTTTTTTTTCTTGCGGGGAATTATGTGGATAGTTTGATATGGATGACTAGCTAGTACACGTATTTATGATTTGCCGGCTAATTACAATTAATTATGATGATGTGGCAGCTATTACTATTGTACCGACCTTCGGCAATATATTGTTCCAAATATTTTGGGTCAAAGTTTGATCATAAATTTACCTAAATGATAAAGCCCACACGTGTGGCACTTATCAACATGGTCCAGACGCAGTCGATGCCGTTCGATGCATTTGCATAAATATTGCAGCAGTTGCTATCTAGGTCGAGAGCCACGTAAGCACCCAGCGCCGTGTGGACGTTATCATTTAGTACCACACGTGTAGGCGCTCCTAGTACGAATGGACACATGATGCTCGCCCGAATATGTGGGTGAAATTGCTCTTCGCCCACACGACATTCGTATGGTGATAGATGGTAACTACAGTTATGCATATGTGGCAACTTGTTAATCACACATGGCAACTATGGTTGACCATACATGACAACTAAAGTTAACCACACATGGCAACTACAGTAATTAGACATGACAACTATAGTTAATTACACATGGCAACTAGAGTTAATTACACATGCGTTCACGCTCACGGGGCGGGGGTGAGCAGTTCCCACACAAGGTCGTGTGGGCCGTCGTAGTTGCACCCGAACATGTGGCCAGTTTTAATATTCGCCCACACAGGGTCATGTGTGCTAGCTCCTGGGTACGATCGGATGAGTCGTGTGGTCAGGTATCCATTGTGCCACACGTGTGACAGTTATCGGCGTCCTAATTTAACAAATACAAAAGTATAAACTATATGTCATAAAAATTATACCGTGAAAATCCACCACTATAATTTTTGTAGCATATACATTTTATTTTGTTATTTATGTACTTCCTCCGTTTTTATTTAGTTCGCATATTAGTTTTGGTCAAAGTTAACTTTAGAAACTTTGACCAAGTTTATAAACAAAAATATTAAGATATACAATAAACAAATCGATAACATTAGATTTATATTGAATGTACTTTCACATCGTATAGCTTTATTATGATAAATGTCTATATTGTTTTTTATAAACTTGATCAAATTTTACGAAGTTTGATTTTAAGTAAACTCTAATATGCAGAGTAAATAAAAACGGAGGGAGTAGATGGTCAAACTTTGACTCAAAATACAAGGGACCTTAAAAACCCCGGAGGGAGAAACTACTTCCTATATTATTATTATTTTGAGAAATTCGACATGTTATTGATTACGAACATCAATATACAGAGTTCCCAGTTGGAATCCGGAGCAGAATACACAGTACAAGAATTAACATCAAACTCAGAAGATAGTGCTATCATGTGCGCTGAAGCATTCAGAGAACGGCCAACATGTCTGGAAGACAAAAGTGAGAACGCGGTTGCAGTCTCTTGATATATGCTACCACCACACCAACTTCCATCCCGTGGAAGATGCCGTTTATTATTGTAAAAAACAGATGTACAATAACCCGTAATTCCTAGTAGTATGTAGTTGGACATGCTGGCGGAATAAAGATGCCACATGAGGCGAGTGTCTTGAGCAAGTTGGGGCGATTGATGTAGCCGTAGTACACCGGATCCTGCAAGTACGGGCAGATGCAGCCCTCCTCCTGCTGCGCCCGGAGGTTCGAGCAGCACAGCGTCGAAGGTGCACTCCAAGGTACTTCTTTTATGACTGGATCGCAGGGCGCAAGCATATACAACTTGGCAGAACAGATCAACTTTTGGGGCATCGCACCCCCTCCCACCACCATTACAAGCACCACGCACATCGCCACCGCCGCCGATCTAGCCATGATCTTTGATGCCGCGACTTATCTCTGGACACAATGTCCTTAAGTTGGTGTGGCGCAAGGTAAGCCAAGCACACCACTCCTATTTATAGCCGCATGAGCGAGGCAGGCAATGTCACGTCTCTAGACCATTTTTTAATAGAAGATTTGGGGTACCTAATCTTGTAAACTAACTAATCTATATTTATATCTATATCTATCTATATCTAACATCTAATATCTATATCTATATCTATACCTAACTAATCTAGATGTATACCTTTTTAGAAAGGAGGCGCTTGCATGAATTTAGCGTACTGAAGGCCTTAAAGCGTTTATAACAAGGTTTGACGGCAAGGAAAATAGAAAAATAAGTAAGTTCGATTACAACTGTTACGGTGATTGGCGAATTTAGGAGACGTCCATCCATCTCAATCTGACGGTGGAAAAATACAAGTTACAAGGAGTTACGTGATTAAAATTACGGGAAATTACAAATAACAGTGGGACCGTTACATATTTTGTGTGGGACCAGTTTTTTTTCAAAGTGTAGATTCGTCAAGGGAATATGTAACGCGCACACCAGTTCTTGTTTTTTTGCAAAGAGAGTGGCTTTTCTATGCCCAGGCTAAATGCACCCACGCTGCACCCATTATCTACACCCTTGGTTGCGATTTCTCCTCCCCCGAGATTTGGACCACTGACTGCTATTCTATTATGATTTGCAGAGACATGGTCAGTAATCAGTAGCACTGTTTGAGAACAGCTCTGACCGCTCACTCTGACTCTCCTCGGTTCTCCCCTCTCTTCATAAAAAAAAGCCACTCTCCGCCAATACCCAATAGTGACTTTCCTCGTTTCATACAAAGGCAGCAAAAATTTTGAGGCTCTGGTTATTTTCTCTAGAGAACTATGCAGCCTCTTGTGCGTCTCTCTCCTATACACCCATCAGGTTTACATAAGATCCGGCTGGAAAAATTTGTTGACTTTTCATCACACCTCTGCATGTGCTGCATGTCTTCGGTTCAAGACAGAGTGTGTGAACAGTGATGTATTGTGAGCCAGTGAACAATGAGCTGCATGTGAGCCACCAGATTTGAACGCCCCAAAAGAGACAGAGAACTGTTCATGAAAAGAAATTTGACCCAAGAAATGCATGCTAGCACTACAGACACTACACGACATGCAATCTGAAAAAGCAAACTGTGGTCGTCCGCTACTAGCACTGTTCATAGAAGCTGACCTACGAAACAGCTTCTCTGTTAATCACTGGCAAACAGTACTCACATAGCCCATATCCCAAAAAATGGATAGATTCTTGGACGATGAAGATAAGGGGGTGCAGCGTGGGTGCATCCACTCTGGGTATAGCCACTACTTTCCCTTTTGCAAAACTGCGGAACGAATCGATCGTCGCTCGTTTTCTATCCTGCCTCGCTCGCCGCTTCGATGTTTTTTTGCCGGCGTCCATCTTCCCTGGCTCGTTAGCCCCGGCCCCGCTCGGCCCGTGGACGATGACCACGTTGCGCCGCGCGTCGGGCACCGCCGCCGGCAGCGAGGTCGGCAACAGCCGGCAGCCGGACTCGTGCATCATCTCCATCGGCCGCCGGCACACGGGACTTGACCCGCAGCAACGCCCATGCCTCCCCGGCCGGGTTAGGTCAGGTTACCTGGAGCGGTGGACGGACGCTGAGTCGGGCCGCGCCCGGCAAGCACGCCCAATTCAAGGATCCTTCTACCTGGTCGGGTAGTGCACTAGTATGAAGAGCGGGGGAACGACGCCACCAGGATTCGATCCTCTGCTCGATTTGGTCTTGAACACCTACAGTCATGGTCTCATGGAAACATGAATCAGCCACGGGAGAATAGGAGCAAAAGATGCATGGCGAGTTATTTAATCCGGCCGCTTACCATTTTGAATTTGTCCACTGTTCCATGGAGAAACCCCATCTGTTTTTAGAGCATCTTCAACAGCTGCGTTGAAAATTTTGGGTTTTTTGTGCGCGCGCAACCACTCTGGGAGCTCCAGCGGAGGCGCAATGCGGCATAAAGCGCTGCACATTCGAGCGCCCGCTCACGACTTCCAACTACCCGACCCAGGCGCTGGCGCCGCCGCCCGCACCCCCATTTGTTCCGGCGACCATTCCGGCGCTTCCCTGCCTATCCCCGCGCCACCGCCGGTTCCTCCGTCTCCCTCAAGTAGCCGCCGCCCCTCGCGCACGCCATTCCTCCGACGAACAGCGCCCGGCCGCCCACTAATTTGTGTGTTTGATATCGTATTGTTGAACTATTTGTTCTATTGCAAGATAAACTATTTCTTTGAGTTGTAATAATAAAAACGAATAATTTATTGTTGATTTATTTTGTTTGTGTTTGATCTTTTTAGTTGTGTTTTTTAAGTGCATATGTTGTTTGTGCAAGAGCGTGCGCGTAGTATTTTTACAGCGGCTGCTGGAGCGGCTCACGCGCCTAAACTTTTCAGCAGCCGCTGGAGCAAGCTCTCCTCGCCGCGCAAAAACTCATGATCAGCGTGCTGCAAACGCCTTTTTAGATCATGATCGCGAAACGATACCGCCTCTGGTTCACCCAGTGGCGAATCTATGGAGTAAATGGAGAGGGTAGGCTCAACTCTAATTGTGCCATTGAGATGGGCTGGGAAGCAGCCGATTTGCTGCGCTGGGCCTAATTGTTGATAGTAAAAAGGAAATTACCCCTGTTGGAGGGCAGGCTCAAGCCTGTTAAAGCATGTCTAGTAGATTCACCCCTGGGTTCACCTATATATACTGCTTACAAGCCTCGGCCAAAGATACACCAAAAACACCCAGGGTTTTGCCTCGTCTCGCAACTTGCTCTGCCACCGTAGTCTACTCTGTCCCAAACGCCGGGCGTGCAGGAGAGCAGGTCTCTGGAATCGTTTGTCCTTGCGATCCTGCACTGGGAGAGAATAAATTAGGTTTTTGGAAAGCGCTCTGCGCGACTGCTCAATTTCGTCATCACGGGTCGTCTTCCGTCAAAGTCGGGCGGTGCTACTCATCGTTATCTCCATTGATGAGTCATCTGAACCCATAACTAGCACTATCAGCCATCGAGGTCGACAACACTATGGGTCCTTCTCTTGAACTGAACCGCCTTGAAAATACTGGTTTTATCTTTAAACTTCCACGTTAAATCAGTGTTGCCTACACAAACATGTCATTTAAATATGTCAATCTGCTCATTATGAAGCATCAATTCATTTCCTGCTCATCAGGAAGTAGCAAATCATTTCCGTGCTAGACCACCCATCGCATGCGTGCACTCATGGCAGACAAAAACATAAACAAAAGTTAGTAATATAAGCTTTCTTTTCTAGATCTCCAGATTCCATCAACACATACATTTGTTGACTTTTCGTGTTAAGAAAACTGCAGAGGTGAAGGCTGATGAAAAATCGAGACAGGTAGTCATTTTGTCAGCTAAGTTGATTCAGACAAGGCTCGTGACAAAGGCAGAGGATGAACAATGATGGCACTATACACCCTTTTTCATCCATGGAGATGATATGAGAGCAATGCGGGTATTCATGGCTCCCATTTTTTTCCTAGCTTTTAAACTGCACACAGAGAAGTAAAATTGTGCAAAGGACTACTGCTACTACTGATCATTGTTGTCCAAAAACACGGGAGAGAGATCAGAATTCAGAGAACATCATCGTCACCTGCAAAGGACAGAGGATAGTTAGGATCGATCGGCCATGTCTTACTGCATATAACATACAAATAAACAATTGGTGCCAATCATGTGGCGGATTAAAAATGTACTCTCTTATGTTGACTTTCAATCGTGACGACAGTAAAGTGTAACATCAAAGCAATTGGTTTCCCAAAATAGGCCTCAGTTAAACAACTAAAATCATGTAGAAAAGGCAATGAATCACATAATAGTGAATTCATGAAAAACTAAGAAAATTATTAAGAAAAGCTCAACCCAATACCCTTTGTTCTAACAAGGAAAAATATGCCATTAAGAAAATCAATAACAGTCTAGCTATTGCAGGTGTCTTGCTATGTGTTCCCTTTGTTCACTAGTGTAAGACGTTCTAGAGCTTCCCCAACGTCTTACATTAGTGAACAGAGAGAGTAGCATGCAATCGGACATTGATGTTTCATCGAAACAAGTCACATTCTGATGTTGAATGTTCCATAAATCATCTGAAATTCCCACCTAAGTTTTCAGACAGCAGACAAGACTCTTTGCACCTAAATTTTCAAGGGGGGTGAGAAATTAAGGCCAGCATAGGTTGAACTGGTCGGTGTAATCGATCATCCACCTTTTTGTCTTAACTACTCCCTCCGACACATAATATAAGAGCCTTTCTAGTGTAAAAAAAGATCTTATATTATGGGATGAAGGGAGTAGTTAGCATCTGCCGTGATGGTCATGGCGATCACCCTCAGTTCATCAGACTAACTTCAGTTAAGTATACTTTAAGAAAAGATCACCCCCTTTCTGCACTGATGATGATTCGGATAGCATGTTACATGCATGTGTTTTCTAAAAAAAATTGAGAATTGTTTCAGCCAATCATAAAGCTAGCTGTACTGCTACATCCAACCCACAACTCAAAATTTGCTGTACATTTTCTCTGCTGTTGGCATCACCGAACGACCTAGCACTGAATTCCCTAGATGAATGCATAGCTAGGTAGATTGTTTTGTTTCAGACCAAGAAATAGGCAGAAGTTATAGTGTACCTACTGTCTAAACTCTAAACACATTTGTTTGCATTGCCAAACCAATACTGACAGAGATCCAGATTATTTTACATCTAGGGAATTCAGATTACCGCCCGCACAAGGTGCAAGGAGGGAGGGAAGGAAGAGATGAGGGCAAGGGGCGAAGTACCTTGCTCCGTTGAGCGGCCATTACGACCAAGCGCAGCCGGGGGATCGCCTCCAGCACCTCGCGCCAGCGCCAGCGCCGTCGCCTCAGGGCCTCGCGGCAGTGTCCGCTGAGCCGTAGGGGAGCGGCCACTACGTCCAAGCCCAGCGAGTTCGCCTCCAGGACCTTGCGGCGGCGGCAGCGTCTCCCAGGTCCTCGCGGCGGCGGCAGCGTCTCGCGAGATGTGTTGGACGAGATGCGAGGGATTGACGGAGTGAATAGACAAAGTTTCTAAAAAAACAGGACCATAATGCCCTTTTGATTAAACTTAATATTTTTAATTAACATGTTAAAATCAACGGTGGAAAATAATCAAAGGAGGAGTTACATGAAATTACATTTTGTAACTTGCCAATCACCGTAAAAGTTCGATACAAACCACGGGCCAAAGGCTCAAGAGACAAAGCACGCACACGACAAGACCGGACAGACACATGAACGCATGACGACAGATCAATCTCCATGTTGGTGGCCTTCCTCCCTGAGAGCCTTTGCATGGTGTCTGAGTTTGCCACAGATCGCCTCAATAGTAGATGCCTCCGTGGTCTTGTTTAGAGGTTTTCACAGCTATAAGAATGTGGCCATTTTATACAACGCATCAGCTGGGTGTTTAAAAAAAATGCCTTTGATAAGAGATTTTGTTTCTAATTTGCCATAGGGCACAGGGCAGCATAGAAAAGATAAGCCATGCTAATTTGCGTGAGAGATCCGTGAGCCTCCCACTAAGGGTATGAAAAGCAACAAAAGAAGTTTGTGCCCAGCTGCACCTCGTGACGTCTTGGACACATGCCCGAAGGAAATGAGCCAAGAAATATCATCTGAAGAAAAATATGATTTGAGTCTTCCATTTTCCCATAGAGCGGGCACATGTCGTCCCCCACTATGCTCAACTTCTACACTTCCACACCCGATGGTAGTCTATTGCACACAGGCACAACTGCCAAAGAAAAATCTTGATTTTGGTTGGAATGTAATCTTGAATTTCGTTGGAATGTGTGCTTTCCAGATATCCATTGCTTGGAAAGGAGCGACATTTTGATGTAGGAATGGTAAGAGAGCTACTAGAAAACTGCCCAGATGGCTAAAACTTCCAACAAAAAGAATCAGGTTCAGCAGACAGATGAGTTCCCTAAGCAACACAACCAGACGACTCCATTCCTCCAACTCTAATGGCCCTAGGGAGCGACAAAATTGAGGGGCCCACCGTCCGTTTTGCCAATTCTCGCTGACCAATGAGTTTGGGTACCGCTAAATTGCAAAGAGTCATGGGAACTAAGAGATAAACGGATTTGGTCCGAGCCAAACGTCCAACCAAAATACCGTGGATTGGTCGTTCCCAATTTTGTGCACAACACCAACACGTAGCAGATGGCGGATCTTCGTAACTTATTTATAAAATTATGATTTGTTATGACATGTGTCCATTGAAACTGGAGCATATGTTGAAAGTACTTCTACCCGATAATGTCTAAGCACAGTCCTCCAACGCCTATCAGAATTTTCGAGGCCCACTTGTCCATCAAGAAGCAATTCATATGTTTGGTGATGATAATACCGAGGTCCCCAACCTCCTTTGGAGCACAGAAGATATGCCAATGCACCATGTCTAGATCTGGATCTGGCAATATTAAACTTTGCATGAACCACGTCTTGCAACAAGAAGAAGCCCATGGTAAACATTGGGAGACTAGATAAGCATGCATTGATTAGGGTTGTCTTGCCGCCAGTCGATTGGTACCTGCCAACACATGGTTCAATTCTACCGGCAACTCGATCGGTGATAAAAGAGGAAGTCTTCAATGGTCAAATGCTTGGTGGTGAGCGGCATACCAAGATATTTGATTGGGAGGGATCCCAACCTGCAGATCATAATGTGGGCTGCCCTCAAACAGTCCTCCAGACTCCCATGACATATGGCTTGCTCTTATGAAAGTTTATCTTCAAGTCAGACATCGATTCAAAACACAATAATAGGAACTTCAGATTTATCAGACCGACGGGGTCATTCTTAATGATAGCTAGATTACCCATGTTAAACAATAGGCTTGTATATAACGTGACAGTTGTCATGGTGGGTATATTGTGTGCGTGTTGTGTATATGGTGTGTATAGGCAGGTTGTTAGACTAGATGACCTTATCTATTGTATAGCTTGGAGTAGAGGTCAAGACTAGAACAACCTGCCGATCCCTGTAATCTATCTCTATATATTAACACGCACGCGTCCTTGCCAAGGTGCATACGCTTAAACCCTTTCCTTCTTTCATGGTAATCAGAGCCTACCTCGAATTCATCCATGGCAAGCTCTTTGGCGAACTCCTTCCGCTAATCTCCGTTTGCACACACCGCAACAGAGAAGCTTACGAGAGGGAACGAGGCGCTATGGTGCGCCACCGTTCTCTCGGCCATCCAAGGGGCGCAGATGGCGTCCTTCCTCGACGTCGAGCAGGTGGTGCCCCCGATGGACATTGAGGTCACCAGCAGCGACGGTAAGACCAAGTCCAAGGCTCCCAACCCAGAGTTCGGCGCGTGGTACGCGCGTGATCAGCAGGTGTTCTCCTACCTGCTGACCACGCTGCCACGCGAGATGGCCATCCAGGTGGCGACGTGCCACACCGCAGCAGAGCTGTGGAACACGGTGCAGGGGATGCTGGCATCGCATACCCGTGCACAGACCGTCAACGTCAGGATCGCATTGGCAAACCTCCAGAAGGGCAACATGACTATCACCGAATACGTTGGTAAGGTCCGAACCCTTTGTGATGAACTAGCTGCTTTAGGGAAGAAGGTGGACGAGGAGGATGTCGTCTCTCACATCCTCGCGGGACTCGACGAGGAGTTCGACCCCGTGGTGTCTGCCATGTGCTCTAGGGTTGAGCCCGTCGGGGTTCCGGAGCTGTACTCGCAGCTCCTAAGCTTCGAGACTCGCATGAATCTTCGCGGCGGGTCCTCCCATTCATCGGCAAACGCGGCGACACGCGGGCGCGGGCGCGGCCGCGGCGGCGGTGACCGCGGTGACCGTGGACGCGACTTCAACAACAGGCAAGGTGGCGGCGGTGATCGTGGTCGCGGCTCCTTCCCCAAGCCACCGAACCGTGGCAACCCTGGAGGCAACAACGGCAGCGGCAACCACAACAACAACGCTGCCAAACCAACGTGCCAGATCTGCGGCAAGGTTGGTCACCCAGCGTGGAAGTGCTGGAAGCATTACGACTCCTCCTATCAAGGGGGAGGGGGGGGGGAACGCTCTGCAAACATGGCGGCTCCTCAGTATGGCGTCGACACCAACTGGTACTTGGACAGTGGTGCGACGAACCATATCACAGGAGACCTAGCGAAGCTCACCATCCAGGATTGGTACACAGGAGATGATCAAATCCACAACGCGAGCGGATCAGGTATGGCTATAGCGCACATTGGTCAATCTCATATTTATACCCCCGAACGTAATCTTCTCCTAAAAAATGTCTTACATGTTCCTGAGGCTGACAAGAGTCTAATCTCTGCAAGCCGACTTGCTATTGACAACAATTCTTTCGTTGAAATTCACCCCTACTCTTTTCTTATAAAGGATCGGGGAACGAGGAGGGTTCTGCTGCAAGGCAGTGGTAGGAGAGGCCGATACCCTGTCAAACACATGGGACAAGGTGCCAAGAAGCACGTGCTCAGTGCCATACCCTCCTCGGATAGATGGCACCGGCGCCTAGGGCATCCTTCATCAACCATAGTTAGCAAAATAATTAGTGAGAATAAGCTCCCATGTGTCAAATCTTTCAATTCTGAAGTTATTTGTGATTCTTGTCAACTGGGCAAAAGCCATCAGTTGCCCTATCCAAACTCAATAAGTGAATCAAAGTTCCCTTTGGAACTTATTTTTCCGATGTATGGGGTCCAGCTGTTGAATCCGTAGGCAGAAAAAAAATACTACGTGAGCTTTATAGATGATTTCAGTAAGTTCACATGGATATACCTCATCAAACATAAGTCAGAGTCTTTCAAAAATTTCATGACTTCCAAAATCTTGTTGAACGACAATTTGATTGTAAAATTCTTGCTCTCCAAACAGACTGGGGAGGGGAATATGTGAAGCTAAATTCCTTCTTTACAAAAGTTGGGATATCTCACCACGTCTCTTGCCTCCATGCACATCAGCAAAACGGGTCAGCAGAACGTAAACACCGACATATAGTTGAGGTTGGCCTCTCCCTCCTAGCTCAAGCAAGCATGCCTCTTAAATTCTGGGACGAGGCTTTCATTGCTTCTACATACCTCATCAACAGATTACCAAGCAAAATGATCAACTTTGAAACTCCTCTTGAAAAGTTGTCTCATGAAAAGCCTAATTATTCTTCTTTCCGCATTTTTGGATGTGCTTGTTGGCCAAATTTACGTCCATATAATACCCACAAGCTTCAATTCCGCTCCAAACAATGTGTCTTCTTAGGCTACAGTAATTTGCACAAAGGTTTCAAGTGCTTAGACATCTCTTCTGGACGAGTTTACATCTCTAGGGATGTTGTGTTTGATGAAACAATGTTTCCTTTCTCCACTTTGCATCCCAATGCCGGTGCACGTCTACGCGCTGAAATTCTTCTTCTCTCTACGGAGCTTTTGTATCCAACTGATCATGGGGGAGATAAATATGTTGATGATCATTTGGCTAAAAGTCATACACCTGATGCTAACGGAAACAGTGAAAAAAACGCTGTTCAAAACTATGATTTTATGCAGAGTTCGGCTGGTGGTACAGGCGCTGGACACGAGGAGGATCCGACTGACACAACCCAGGGCGCGGATCCTGAGAGATTCGGCGCAGGCGGCGCAGGAGCAGACGCGGCGGATCCCGGGGTGGATTCGCCTGCACACGTCGGGATAAATCAACCCAGCCAGTCCCCGCCTGGCACGTCACCAGGCGCTGCGGAGCGGTCGGGCGGGACGGCCCCGCGCCTGTCGCCATCCACCAGTTGGCACGAGCCGGCTGGGTCCCCGCGGACGCATGATGGCGCGGACAACCCCAGCCCCGTGCGCGCCCCTGATCGCACGGTTGTCGAGGATGATTCGTCCTCGCCAGTACGAGGAGACAGCTCGCCCTCCAGATCTTCTGCGGCTGCAGGATCACCTGTGGCTACTGAAGCCGGGTCTACTGCTGCCGTTGGTGTGTCCAGCACGAGTACGACTACACGCGTAACACGCTCGCAGCGAGGCATTGTCAAACCGTTGGTACCCAAGGATGGCACAATCAGGTACAATAAAAACTTTAAGTATGCAAACTTTGCTTCTACCGGTGAACCAAAAAATGTGATAGAGGCTTTGAATGATAAGAGTTGAAAAAATGCTATGAATATTGAGTATGATGCATTAGTGAAAAATCAGACGTGGCATCTAGTTCCACCTAAGTCAGGGAGGAATATTATCGATTGTAAGTGGGTGTATAAAATCAAGAAGAAAGTTGATGGTACAATTGACATATACAAAGCTAGGTTGGTAGCTAAAGGTTTTAAACAACGATATGGTATTGATTATGAGGACACCTTCAGTCCAGTAGTGAAGGCTGCTACTATCAGGCTTGTTCTGTCTATTGCTGTCTCCAGGGGATGGAGTCTTCGCCAATTGGATGTTCAGAATGCGTTTTTGCATGGCGTTCTCGAGGAAGAGGTCTACATGCGGCAACCACCAGGTTTTGAGCACAGTTCTAAGCCACATCATGTATGCAGGCTGGACAAAGCTTTGTATGTTTGAAGCAGGCACCAAGAGCATGGTACTCAAGGCTGAGCTCAAAACTGCAACAACTTGGCTTTCGGCCATCAAAGGGAGACACTTCTTTGTTCTTCTTCAGAAAAGGAAAGGTGACAATGTTTATGTTAATTTATGTTGATGACATAATTGTTGCTAGCTCCTCACAAGATGCCACCTCAGCTTTGTTAAGAAACTTGAAAAATGAGTTTGCACTTAAGGACTTGGGAGAGTTACACTATTTTCTAGGCATTGAAGTTAAAAAGGTGCAAGATGGTATTTTGCTCACTCAAGAAAAGTATGCTTCTGATATATTAAAGCGTGTTGGAATGAAGGATTGTAAACCTTCCAGCACACCCATGTCCACCACTGAAAAATTAGCTTTGCATGAAGGAAATTTGTTAAGTCTAGAGGAGGGAACTAGGTATCGAAGTATAGTTGGGGCACTTCAGTACCTAACACTGACAAGACCAGATATTTCATTTTCTGTTAATAAGGTTTGTCAGTTTTTACATGCACCCACTTCTGTGCACTGGACAGCTGTAAAAAGGATTTCAAGATACATACAAGGCAGCATTGGAACTGGTTTAAAATTATGTAAGTCTCCATCAACTGCAGTAAGTGCCTTTTCTGATGCAGACTGGGCTGGATGTCCCGATGACAGAAAATCCACGGGAGGTTTTGCTGTCTTTCTTGGTTCTAATCTTATATCCTGGCATGCAAAGAAACAGGCAACAGTCTCATGTTCTAGTACTGAAGCAGAATACAAGTCTTTGGCAAATGCAACGGCTGAGGTAATGTGGATTGAAACATTACTTGATGAGTTGGGCATTCCCAGATCACATATGTCATGTTTGTGGTGTGATAATCTTGGTGCAACTTATCTGTCAGCAAATCTTGTGTTTCATGCAAGGACAAAGCATATAGAGATTGATTTTCACTTTGTTCGTGAAAGAGTTGCACAAAAATTGTTGGAGATAAAGTTTATTCCAACCGGCGATCAAGTTGCTGATGGTTTTACTAAACCACTTCAAGTTCGACAATTGCAAGCCTACAAGAACAATCTAGACCTTGACATGTTGAGATTGAGGGAGGATGTTAAACAATAGGCTTGTATATAACGTGACAGTTGTCACGGTGGGTATATTGTGTGCGTGTTGTGTATATGGTGTGTATAGGCAGGTTGTTAGACTATATGACCTTATCTATTGTATAGCTTGGAGTAGAGGTCAAGACTAGAACAACCTGCCGATCCCTGTAATCTATCTCTATATATTAACACGCACGCGTCCCTGCCAAGGTGCATACGCTTAAACCCTTTCCTTCTTTCAACCTATTGCGCCAATTGGCGTAGAGATCAACTATGGGCTAGAAGTTAAGCGAACTATTTAATGGGATTTTTTATCAATTGCCTGCAAATGATTGCTCATAAAACGTTCTTATTTCCCTTGATGATTTACTTTTGATGACATCAGACTCTGTTCCTGATGGAGCCACAAAAAATGACTTGAAACATTCAAATCGAGAACCCCACCCGGGAATAAATGAGCACTTGAAGCATACACGTCAGTCGGCTAGATAGCAGGGGTAAAAGGCCATAAGAGAGGCAAAACATGCCATCCGGCCAGCCGCAGCGGTCCAACGCCGGGCAACACAAAACTGCGGGCCAGAAGTTTAGCAAACTATTTGAAGCATTTTCTCCTCAAATGTATACTCCCTCCGTAAACTAATATAAAAGCGTTTAGATCACTACTTTAGTAATCTAAACACTCTTATATTAGTTTACAGAGGGAGTACAAATGACTACATTCATAATGCGTTTCCACCTATCTTGATGACCATCATTGCTCATAGCTTTCTCTGGCGACTTACTTTTGATAGATGACCAGTTGGGCCAATTGACGCAGAGAATAGCTACACCACATAAGCTAAGCGAACTATTTTGAAGGTTTATTTTTCGGGTGTATTTGAAGGTTTTTCCTCAGCTGTCTGCAAATAATTATGTTCATACTATGTTTTCTATTTTTCTTGACAATGTTCTTTAGCTATAGTTTTCTTTGGTGATTTATATTTGATGACATGAGACTCTGTTCCTAAGAGATTTTTTTCCCCAACCGTCTAGAACCGCACAAATACCAACTACAACCAGAAGCTAAGCAATATATTTTGCGGAAATTCACTTTGGCACATGGGAGCATATGCCCCTGCAACCAGTAAAAAACATTTGAAAATGTCAAAACATTCTGATCAAAAAATTGGCGTGTACTACATCTTGACACTAATTTTTTTTCTTCTGAGGTGGGCATTTTTATATTAAACGAAAGGACATGTGCTGGACTCGGTCCACCAAAAGCCCATTCTGCCGCTCAGCCCGCATCCCATAGCCCGCAGCCGGCTTCTTCCCCGACTCCGTCCTCTCCGCTCGCATGGACGGCACAACCCACAGGAACGACACACTCTGTCAGTGCCCACTCGCCGACAGCGGTCAGAAGATATGAGCAACGGCCGCCGCCGGCCGCCCACCGACGGACAGCTATATGTGCTACTTACCTGGTTCTCGCGCGAGTTTGCTTCGCGAGCGAGGGGATAGGAACATAGATTAAAATAGCCCGTGAAATAGCCGCGATAGCTGCGCTATAGCTGCCCGGGAGCCTCGCCGCTATGCTATAGCTGCTGCCGCAAAATCCTCCACATACCCTCTAAATGGCTCAAAAATCAGCAAAACCCTCCAGAATCATCTCTCTCACCAGAATTTTTTTCGCTATTTGCCATGATTGCCCGCTATGGCAGCCGCTATAGCTACTTGGAGAGGCCGCCGCGAAATCGTTTCTCCCGCGATTTTAATCTATGGATAGGAATGGAGGATTTGCCATGGTCGACCAGTGGTGACGGCGATGGGCCATCCGCCACCTGCGCGGACGTCCCAACGTCGCCATCCTCGTCGAAGTGCACGGGTTCCATGTCCCTACATTGACCGCGCGTCGTCGTCGCCGGGATCTGGGGGCAGCGCGGCGGCCTCACGCGGGCCTCCTCTGCTGCCGCCAATCCCCCACGGCGACCAACTGGCGGGCCGTTCCCGGGAGATCGCTTTCCGGTGGTGGCAAGGACTGCCAGCAATTCAACGCACCAAGCCCAACCTCCCGATGCATCTTCAGGTTCATACGTGAACTGAATCCGCACATTCCTTTTTTTTGAAAAGGGGGGAGTCCCCGACCTCTGCATCAGAGCGATGCATACGGCCACATTTATAAATAAATAAAGTAGTTTAACAATGTCTTGCAATGTGCTGCAACAAAGGAGGCTGGCTCACAAAGAGCTAGCAAAATAAAACAAGGCCCAGAAGCCACAACCGGCTGGCACAATATAGAGAGATAGGTAAACTAATCGCCTATTCTATTACATGACCGTCATCCAAACCGGTTGAAGATATCCCGCGCTATCATCTTCCACCGGACAGATCCAGTAACCAAACGCGCCCTGGCCTCCGTCGGAGTGAGTAATGACCACATACCGATTAGCGCAATAGCCCGGAATACAACCTGCAAAAAATGAATAGTTGTTGTTCTGTTAAAAGCCAAATCATTTCTGCAGTTCCAAATTGCCCATAAGAACGCACATGCTCCTACTCGAATTTGTCTAGCTGTTTCGGCCTCTATACCAACAAGCCACGTTCCAAAAAACGACCTGACCGAATTCAGAGGAGTAATGTTAAAGGCAATTTGCACCGAGCGCCACAACACCCTCGCCAACGGGCAATCAAAGAAAAGATGCTTGATAGTTTCATCCCGATCACAGAAACTACACCTAGTAGAACCTGTCCAGTTGCGCTTAATCAAATTATCTTTCGTTAGAACGACTTGTTTATGTACAAACCACATAAACACTTAGATTTTCAAAGGAACCTTAACTTTCCAGACATGTTTGGAACTAGGAATAACACTAGAGTTGATGACATCAATGTACATCGACTTGATGTGAATTCACCAGACTTAGTAAGCTTCCAACACAACTGATCGGGCTGATGAGTAAGCTGAACCTCCATCAGTCTACGCACCAGATTAATCCAAGCCTCCCACCGGTCACCAACAAGCACCCTCCTAAATTGAATGTTAAGTGGAGTGGATTGCAAACTCGTTGCAACCAGAGCATCCCGTCGCTGCACAATACGATATAGCGACAGATACTGAAGTGCCAGCGGTGTATCACCTAGCCAAGTATCCTCCCAGAATCGAGTGTTATTGCCATCACCGACAATAAACTTTGTTCTATTAAAGAAAGTAGCTTTGACCCCATTAGCCCTTTCCAGAAAGGCGAATCAGTTGGTCTAGCTGTCACTGTGACAAGGTCTTAGAGTACAGATAATTGTTACAAAGAATCTGCGCCCAAGTTGCCTTAGTCTCGGCAGATAACTTATATAGCCACTTACTGAGTAGGCATCTGTTCTTGACTTCAAGGTTCTCAACCCCAAGACCCCCTTGGTCTTTTGGTCTGCAGATGACATCCCATTTGGCTAGATGGTACTTTCTCTTAGTTTCATCACTCTGCCAGAAGAAACGTGACCGATAGAAGTCCAGCCTTTTCCTAACTCCAACTGGTACTTCAAAAAAGGATAAAAGAAACATAGGCAAACTCGTGAGCACCGAATTAATGAGAATCAATCGGCCTCCATACGACATGAGTTTGCCCTTCCAGCAGCTCAGTTTCTTCTCAAACTGATCCTCGATACACTTCCATTCGCTGTTAGTCAACTTACGATGGTGAATGGGGATACCTAGGTAAGTGAACGGAAGAGCTCCCAAATCGCAACCAAACAGTTGATTGTATGAATCTTGTTCCTCTTTGGCTCTACCAAAACAGAACAACTCGCTTTTATGGAAGTTGATCTTCAGACCGGTCAATTGCTCGAAAAGGCACAAGACCAGCTTCATATTTCTCGCTTTAGCCAAGTCGTGCTCCATAAAGATGATTGTATCATCGGCGTACTGCAGGATGGACATAGCACCATCGACTAGATGAGGCACCAAGCCACCTACTTGCCCGACCTGCTTTGCCCGACCTATCAAGATTGCCAACATATCAAGGACAATGTTGAACAGGATAGGAGACATTGGATCACCTTGTCTCAGGCCCTTGTGTGTCTGGAAATAATGACCTATATCGTCGTTCACTTTAATTCCAACACTCCCTTTTTACGTGAAAGATTCTACTTGGCGTCGCCAAGCTTCATCAAAACCCTTCATACGTAATGCCTGTTGAAGGAAAGGCCATTTGACTTTATCGTACGCTTTCTTGAAATCCACCTTAAAAACCACTCCGTCCAGTTTTTTCGTGTGAATCTCATGGAGCGTTTCATGCAGGACCACCACCCCTTCAAGGATGTTCCTGTCCGGCATGAAAGCAGTTTGAGTAGGCTGCACCACGGCATGCGCAATCTGTGTGAGCCTATTCGTCCCGACCTTGGTAAATTTTTTGAAACTAACATTAAGAAGACAGATTGGCCGGAATTTCTCAATCCGCACTGCCTCTGTCTTTTTGGGAAGAAGTGTTATCGTTTCAAAATTCAGCCAGAAAAGGTGAAGCTGGCCAGCGAAAAGATCATTGAACAAAGGCAATAGATCTCCTTTAATAATGTGCCAACACTTCTTGTAAAACTCTACCGGGAAACCATCCGGGCCAGGAGCCTTATTATTCTTCATCTGAGAAATGGCCTCATATACCTCTTTCTCAGAAAAAGGAGCAATTAAGATATCATTCTCAACAACCGTCAGTTGAGGCACATCCTCAATCCTAGACTCATCCAGGGACACACAGTTATCCTCTGGAGGCCCAAACAGCTGCTTGTAATACTTAGTAATATAAAGCTTTAAGTTTTCCTGACCAAGAATCGTTCTCTCATCTTGTTCAAGCTGAAAGATCCTCTTCTTTCTATGCTTACCATTGGCAATCATGTGAAAAAATTGTGTGTTTGCGTCCCCCTGGACGACCCTTCGGACCTTAGCCCGAAGCGCCCACTTTAATTCTTCCTCACGAAGGAGCTCTTTCAGCCTCATTTTCGCATCGAGCTTGGCCTGAAGCTCCGAGGCTGGTAGGATCATGGTCTCGGCTTTTACATCAAAGGACTGAATAAGCGAAAGGAGTTGTTCCTTCTCAATCTTATAGACCCCACTGAGATGTTTAGCCCACCCACGTAGGAAACTTCTCAAGTGCCTAATTTTATTCTGCCAGCGCTCAAATGCAGTTCTACCTCCTGCATCCTTAGCCCATTCTCTGGCTACGATATCTAAGAAACCTTGTCTCTCAAACCACGCAAGCTCGAACGAGAAAACATTCTTATTTCCCACATTCCTGACACGGTGACCCACTACTGGCGAACACGGTATGTTCATATTTTATCTCCAACCCATTCCTGACGCCGCATTTTTTCAGACGACATTGTCGCTTGCAAATCATTGAAGATGAATTGTATCAAAAATACGGTTCACAAAGTGATGTTCCATGAGACCATGACCCGAGTGGTTAGATGCTTGAGGTGCATTAAACAATCTTCACAGCAACGCATATATGGAACTAATACGCATTATTGGTTTGAACTGTTCAGACAACATTATGTGTTTGTGTGTAAGAAGCGGATGATGATAAGAATTCAGAACTCTGAGGCACAGTCCTCGCACCACATGCACCCAACCGAAGGCATGTTCTAGTACCAGTGAATATTTGACTTCTTCAATACAATTTCATAATTGTGCCGCTGCCCTTTTGGACGATCCAAGCACCAAATTAAGCCAACTATCAGCGGCATCTAAAATAAGAACGATGTTTAGGGGTATAGAACGTGCTGAAGATCTGTTTGTTATTTGCTATACTTGTAGTCTTATGTTGCGTTGTATAAGAAAAGGTTTGCTGTTTTTTCCCCCTTGTTGAGAGGGAGGACATGGACACAAGCAAGCCCGTTCCCAGAAAAGGTTTGACATGTGCACTTGATTTGCTGTACTTAATTTGGCAAGAAGTAATTAATTATTGTGCCTATACTTAGATTGGCAAACAACATTTTCAAATCCACTAGAACCAATGCGGCATTACGGGATGGCACATCGACTCATAATGTTTGATCAGAAAGTCTTGTTGTCAAGTATTGCATTGGCAATTAGGGCATCGCCGGCTTGTAGATGGCATCATGGCAAGTTGGCAACAATCATATAGCTGATCCAGTACTCTAATGGTTATAGTTAGAACCACTTGCATGAGCTTATATGTAACATCCCAAATTTCTTATTTGGAATGTTTTACAATTATAGCTAAGCATCCTATGCATCCTGTTTGAATTTGAATGCCATTTTAAGTTTCAGAGAGTTTTGAGTTTTGAATTTGAATTTCAAACTTTGGCATGTGGGAAACATTTCAAAAAACCAAGCCTGATAAATACTTGATCAAAAGTATGAGAGGAGCAAACATGACACTCCAAAAATATCAGAGGAAACAATGCCAAAAGATTTGGATTCAAATCTGAAATTTATTTGAATTTGAAAAAAATAGATTTTTATGAAGTTTGGATTTTGCCTTTGGAAAAATGTTCAAATGAAAGGAATATTCCCTGATCATTTTGGTATATATATACCCTATATAAATTATTTATAGATTTGGTTTTATTTTGTTTTAGTTTTACTTTAAAAAATAAAAAAAAAAACCAGGCGCCAGCCAAACCACCCCAGGCCCAGCCAGCGCCGCCTCCCTCCGCAGCCCCGCGCCAGGCCCAGCCGAGCCGGCCCAACAGCCAGCCCAGCGCCTCGCCCCTCGCCTCTTGAACCCCTAGGCTTCGCCACCCGACCCTCGCCTCTCTCTCTCCCACGACCGTGGGACCCGCCTCTCCTTCCCCTCGCCCACGCCACGAGCTCGCTGGAGATCGACCGGATCCCGAAGGATCCGGGATCCCCCGATCGCCTCCGATGCCCTTCCGAAGCGAGCCCGAGGCCCTGGCTATAAAGGCCGGAGCCCCCGCACCCCATTCCCCCCTCGAGACCTCGCCGCACCCCCTCTCCCTCCCGCTCGACGTCGCCGGAGCCCGAAGCCCTCCCCGCCGCCATTGTTGCCGCCGTCGACCCTCTAGTCCACCCCCCCCCCCAACACCATCTGAACCACCTCGTGCTCCCGCACCTCCCGACGAGTCGCTGGCTCGCTGACGCCGGGACGACTGACGATTTTCGCCGCCCGCCGCCGCCGTCGCGGAGTCCGTAAGTCACCGCATCGCCCCCCGTCCGATCCTAGATATAGGGCTAGGATTAGAAACCCCGAAGGGTTAGGTTTTATTTATAAAACCGGCCGGTTCCGATCGGTTTAGTTTTAGTTTAGGTTTATTTTTTTTAGCCGGTTCGTTTAATTTAAACCCTAGAGCCCGTTAGGCTATCTAACGCACAGGGCACAGTATAGGCCCATTAGGCCCTTTTTCTTTTTATTTTGATTTTCTGTTTTAGCCGAATAGTTTCTGTTTTCAAAAATGTATATCTTTTATTCTGTTTAATATTTTTAGATGATTCTTTTTTTGTTGGATTGCAAATTTTATGTAGTTTCTGTAGAATATATATTTAGCTATGTTAAAAATAATTAAAAATGGTTTAATATTGTTTTAGTCAGAATAGTAAATCTGCTATAACTTTAGTTAGAAAAATTATTTTTGCATGATTCTTTTGTCACCACTTTATTTTGACATTGCCAAACCCTAGAAATTAATTTGGGTATTTTAGGATTAATAAATAATTGGTTTTAGACAGAATCCTATTAATCCTAATTAATTAACTAGTTCCTGTTTTCCTAATTAATTAATTAGTAAATGAATTTATTTTTAACTTGTGATTAGTTATTCTAGGTTAGTTTCTGTCACTCCATTAGATGAACTTTTATTTATAATTAATGAAAGTTTTAAATTATTTTTCTTAATAGAAATTGGATTAGGCCTAAAATGAGTTTTATAATAGCTTTTTAATTAATTCTTTTTGCTCCTAGTTGCTTAGTGAATCCTTTTCTGTTAAGTTAACCTAAAACCATGATTAGGTTATATTAAGGAATTTTTGTTATATAAAAACTATTTTTGTTATTGTTTGGAGTAGGGAAAAACTTTGAATTGGTTTCTTTGAGTTTTCTTTTTGGATTTGGTTTTGATTGCTTTATTGAGTTATGTTACCTTTGTTATGTTGTGTGATCCTATTGCTTTGTGCTTATTGTGCTATTGTTTGTCTCGGTAGAGTTTCCGGAGTGCGAAGCTTGCTACTACGACTCTTTAGCTTACGAGGATCATCAGCAAGGCAAGTTTTGATCATGTTATTTCTATACCTATGTTTTTGTGCATTAGTAGTTGTCACCACCCCACCATGCATGCAGTAGTGAAATCTTGAAGTCATTAAACTTGAGTAGTATCATGTGGTAGGATGAACCAATCCCTTGTTGCCTTGACCCGGGACGTAGTAGTTACTTTGCTATGCTCGTGAGACGGATTTGGGATGAGTGAAATTCATAAGCAAGATGTGAGAGTCAATGATGATGACCCCATGAACTACAATGATCAAGATGGACTTGGAAAATCACTCTGGGTGGAGGACGGTTGACGGGCACCTGGAGCACCAGTGGTGGCGGGATGCATGGAGAAGCGCCATGACATCCTGCGGAAAGCTTCACCCAGCCACAAAGAGAAGGATGGATGCCCCATGACCGAAGCTTACATGCAGCCGCAAGCCATTATGGGCTCTGGCTGGGTTGACCCTAGTAGTGACGCTGGCTGGGCGGTACTACGAGAAGTAGACGAACGGTAGGATTGGATGGGTACCGGCAAAGGCGGAAGAACTCTTTGGAAGACCTGTTTCATTCGTCCGTCTTCAAACACCATGAAGTGCGAAGACTTTAAAGGAGGGAATGATTCTTGCGGGAAAGTCGCAACCCTCTGCAGAGTTTAAAGATCTAATCGATTAGCCGTGTCCCGATTACGGACATTTGAGCCTCTGGAACTTGGAAGTATTCGGATATCTCAACACTAAAGCTAATGAATTAATTTGAGGGTTTATGACTTAATAATTTGGGAACGAGATATTGGTTGGCGGAACCATCTCAATAACTACCAACAATTGTAGTAATTTGCAAGCAAGTCCACTTTGTAGTAGGATAAAATTTGCTTTTCGCAAAATGATGAAACTTAGAGCTCCACAGCCAAAAATGCATATAGAGTTAGTAACTTTATTATTGTTATTCTTCATGACTTGCCGACTTATTCCAAAAGCTGACCTACATGGCTGCAACGTATTATGTTGCGAGATATATTCCGATCAGAGTGAGGCTACGCCCGCGCTTGGCGATTGCCCTTTGAGTCGGATGGACTCGCTTACCTTCGACGCTCCGCAGCATTTGTAGTTTATTTCTCATGAGTTGGCCTTGAGCCAAATTTATTCCCTTGTAATAAAGACTCTATATGAGAATCGTTTAATGATATTCAGGTGTGATTGAACTTTGATTACTTTATCGATGTAATCGTGAGTACCAAAGATGATCTTGGGATGGTATGCATACGTAGATTTGACCGATTTTGGGTCAGGTCGCTCAGAGATGGTATCAGAGCACACGCTGACCGTAGGATCGTAACCCCTAGGATCGGAGAGCCATAAGCAGAGACCATTTACTTTGAACCCCTTTTCATTCTATAATCCTTCCTTGTTCAATTCTGACTCTTCTCCCCTTTGCAACATTCTAGATGGCCACGAGTTCAACCCAGTTTTGCTACGGAGTTCTGCCACCCGATGAGACGATGCCCTTTGGAAGAAAGCTGGTCCAGATGGTGAAGCAGTGAAGATAGCTCTACCCTCGATCACCGGAAGCCCACTAATGCACTTCCGACGGACACCCGCTACAGGATTGAGGTGCATATCCTGGGAGAACCTTTGGAGGACACACGGAGCCTATCAACTTTGAGTTCACCGAGTTCAACTGGATCATCGGAAGGGGCGTGGCGATCTACCGAGCACTTGGACATCTCCGAGAGGAGTACAGGCCGAGCTCGATCACTCGAGACCTCGCCATGGTTTCTCGCAGGCAAGGAATGGAGATATCATCCGTACCATTGAGGACGATTCCACTCTCTCGTACATCCAGACTTGGAGTGTCTTCTCGAAGCGGAGATTCAGACTCGCCGTAACTCAAGACACACCGAAGCTTTTGTTCCGCGAATCGAATCGGAGGAGAAGGCACGCGCAGACTTCCTTGGCCATGAGGAAGAAATCACGGACTTCATGGAGATAGTCGACGACCAAGATGAAGCTTGCCGCGATAGAGGAAAAGATGGACTTGGGAGAGGACCTTTACCCGAGTGGAGATGAAGCACCCTCGTGAGCAATGATCAGGATTTTGAAGGAGTACCACGAAGGAAACCCCAAGAGGAGGCGCCATCGATGAAGACTTTTAGTCGACCACCATGTTATCTTTTACTTTTTCGTCGATCGTTAGGCCGATGTTTTCCTTCGATTAGTCATGAGCTTTTGTAATCGAATTTGAACCATGTTTGAGTGGAATGAATAAATGATTGGTGTGTTATGATTGTGCATTCATATGGGTAGTGTTATTTCTCATAGACCATTGTTCTATTCTCATTTTCTCATCCCCTCCAAAACACCAGATGCCTCCGAGACGTGACCTTTGGTTTCCCGAGCTCACCCAGCTGCTCCAACAGCAGAATGCACCGATGCAACTCCTTATTCAGAATCGAACAACACCGCCAACAATCCACCGCCACCGCCACCACCCATCGTGGACAACTTGACTCGATTTACGAGGTTGAATCCGCCAGTGTTCTCTAGTAGCACCGAGCCGATTGTGGCTGATGATTGGCTCCGCAAGATCGGAAGGAGCTAGTCACCGTTGGATGCACCGATGTTTGAGAAGGTGCGCTTTGCCGCACCAACCGGATGGACCTGCAGCTTCTTGGTGGGAGAATTACACCGCCACTTTTCCCATGGGTGGCATCACTTGGGACCAATTCCAGCAGGCCTTCCGACCGCTCATGTCTCACCGGAGCCATGAGTCTCAAGAAGCGTGAGTTCCGCAACTTGCGCCAGGGAACCGTCTTGTGGCACAAGACGTGGATGAATTCAGCAAGCTTGCTCGCTATGCCCTCGATGATGTGGCCACAGATGCCGCCAAACAGAGAAGTTCCTTGAGGGACTCAATGATGAACTGAGCATGCAGCTTATTGTGGCTACCTTCAACAACTACCGGGAGCTGGTAGACAAGGCCACCATACTTGAAGGCAAGCAGCAGCAGATAGAAAGCGCAAGCGGAAGTACAGCCGGGGAAGCACAACTCGGGAGCTCAGCGAAGCCCGCTATGCACGATACTCGGAGGGCACACCCATCATAACCATGGAGGTCATAACCATGGAGGAAATGGGAACAACCGCAGCCAGACAACAAGTCGGCCATGGCAATGGCAATGGCAATGGTAATGGCAATCAGCACCGTTCTGCCCGGCTCAAGGATCTGAGCCACATCACCGCTTCAAGTGCCGAAGACAGGCACTATGCCACCGACTGCCCGGAGGCCAAGCAGAGGAACGGGAATGGCAATGGAGGCTCAAATAAGAAGCCCAATCCGTTCCCTCGTGCTCGGGTGAACCATATCGACATGGAGGACGCCTATGATCAGCCGAGCAATCGTGGTTGGTAAGTTTTATTGAATTCACGCTCAGTTTTGGTTCTCTTTGATTCGGTGCAACGATTCATTCATATCAAGGGTAGTTGTGGAAAAGTACGGATTACGCACTAGAACCCTTAGAAGCCCCCTTCGCGTCAGTTCCGCAGGAGGAGAAATGATGGCAGGTTTAAGCTGTCCTGCAACCCTCAACATCGGGAACCACAAATTTCCCGTGGAACTCATAGTGTTGGAAACCCAGACCTTGGATGTAATCCTAGGCATGGATTGGCTGTCAAAGTATGAAGGGAACATTGACTGTACCCGCAAGTCTATTCCGCTCACCACCCCGGAGCAGAAGAGGATCAAGTATGTAGCCAGGCACAGCCAGATGAAGAATCAGGTGCATTCCCTCACGGGAGTTGTTCAGGAGGAAGTGCCAGTAGTGCAAGAATTTCCCGATGTGTTTCCGGAGGAATTACCAGGAATGCCACCGGACAGGGACATTGAATTTCTGATTGAGTTATTGCCCGGCACAGCCCCAATATCCAAGAGACCTTATCGGATGCCACCGAATGAGTTGAAAGAGATCAAGGATCAAATAAATGAGTTATTGGAGAAAGGATATATTCGTCCGAGCTCATCACCTTGGGGAGCCCCAGTTCTTTTGGTAGAGAAGAAGGATGGAAGCTTGAGGATGGTTGTGGATTATCGTGCTTTGAACGAAGTAACCATCAAGAACAAGTACCCTCTGCCGATGATCAATGACTTGTTTGATCAGCTTGTTGGAGCCAAGGTATTCTCTAAGATCGATCTTCGATCAGGGTATCATCAGTTGAAGATTCGTGAAAAGGATATACCCAAAACAGCATTCACTACCAGGTATGGTTTATATGAGTATACCGTCATGTCATTTGGATTGACTAATGCTCCTGCATACTTCATGAATTTGATGAACAAGGTGTTCATGGAATATTTGGACAAGTTTGTCGTGGTGTTCATCGATGACATATTGATTTTCTCCAAGAGCGAGGAAGAGCATAAGGAACATTTGCGTCTAGTTCTGGAGAAACTTCGAGAACATCAGCTGTATGCCAAGTTCAGCAAATGTGAATTTTGGTTGAAGGAAGTTGGATTCCTCGGACATGTTATTTCAGGAGAAGGAATAGCAGTTGATCCCGCCAAGGTTGAATCAGTCACCAATTGGCAGTCACCCACCTCAGTCAAGGAGATCCGCAGTTTTCTCGGACTCGCAGGATATTATCGGAGGTTCATTGAGAACTTCTCGAAGATTGCCAAGCCCATGACTGAGCTGTTGAAGAAGGAAGCCAAGTATGTTTGGACCGAGGAATGTGAAGCCAGTTTTCAGGAATTGAAGAAACGGTTGGTCACAGCCCCAGTGTTGATTTTGCCGGACATACACAAGGAATATCAGGTTTATTGTGACGCTTCTCGTCAAGGACTCGGAGGAGTATTGATGCAGGAAGGTAAGGTTGTAGCTTATGCCTCCAGACAGCTACGGCCTCATGAGATGAATTATGCCATGCATGATTTGGAGTTAGCAGCTGTAGTGCATGCACTCAAGACCTGGAGACATTTCCTCATCGGAAATCGTTGTGATGTCTACACAGATCACAAGAGTTTGAAGTATATCTTCACGCAGAAGGAATTAAACCTCAGGCAGAGGAGATGGCTGGAGTTGATAAAGGACTACGACATGAGACTGCATTACCACCCCAGTAAGGCCAATGTTGTAGCAGATGCTTTGAGCCGTAAGAGTTATGTGAATACTCTTACCACGGAGGATTACCCGGAGTTGGTCGATGACCTCGTAGATCTCCGATCGGAGATAGTTCCAAAGGATTTGTTGCAACCACGAAGTTCAGTCCACCTTGACCGAAAGGATTCGTGAAGCCCGTAAGTCGGACAAGGAAATCGATGAGATAAAGAAAAGATGGAGGAAGGAAAAGCTAAAGGATTCCGTAAGGATGAACACGGAACTATATGGTTTGAGGATCGTATTTATGTGCCCAATGATCCTGAGCTCAGGGAGCTAATTCTTCAGGAGGCTCATGATTCACCGTACTCGATTCACCCCGGCAACACCAAGATGTACCTGGATTTGAAGCAAAGTTTCTGGTGGACAGGTATGAAGAAGGACATTGCCGAGTATGTAGCAAGATGCGATGTTTGCCAACGTAAAGGCGAACATCGAAGCCAGCAGGTTACTTCAACCTTTGCCGATTCCCGATTGGAAATGGGAGAAACTTGGTATGGATTTCATCACAGGATTACCCAGGACCCGTTCAGGTTATGATTCTATCTGGGTAGTAGTTGATCGTTTGACTAAGGTAGCTCACTTCATTCCCGTGAAGACTACCTATACCAGTGCCAAGTTGGCCAAGATATACATGACCAGGATCGTATGTCTGCATGGAGTTCCGAGGAAAATCGTGTCAGATAGAGGAACGCAGTTTACCTCAAAGTTTTGGAAGCAATTGCATGAAACTTTGGGTACGAGGCTGGAATTCAGTACAGCTTTTCATCCGCAGACAGATGGACAGACCGAGAGAGTCAATCAGATTCTGGAGGACATGTTGAGAGCTTGTGTGCTAGACTATGGGTCTAGCTGGGATGATAATTTGCCATACGCAGAGTTCTCATACAACAACAGTTATCAATCCAGTTTGAAGATGGCCCTTCAAGCTCTATACGGAAGGAGGTGCGAACACCATTGCTTTGTGGGATAGTGTTGGAGATCGATCACTTTTCGGTTCCGATCTTATCAAGGATTCGAGAGAAAGTCAAGCTAATTCGAGACCGGCTCAAGATAGCACAATCGAGACGTAAGAGTTATGCCGACAATGGCGCAAGGAGGTGACTTACGAAGTGGGAGACCGAGCATATCTTCGTGTGTCTCCTTCGTGGAATCAAGAGGTTTGGAGTCAAGGAAAGTTAGCACCCGATTCATTGGCCCTACAAAATCCTCGAACGTCGTGGAGAAGTTGCATACAAGTTGGAATTGCGGAAGGATTGTCCGGAGTTCATGACGTCTTCCATGTTTCTCAGTTAAAGAAGTGCCATGCCGACATGGCCGATGTTCCGTTGAGAGACACAGTGCCCCTAGAGGCCATACAGCTTGACAGTGACCTGACCTACAAGGAGAAACCCGTCCGAATTCTCGAGACTGCGAGCAGAGTCACCCGCAGCAAGGTCATCAAGTTTTGCAAGGTGCTGTGGAGTCACCACACCGAGGAAGAAGCCACCTGGGAACGCGAAGAAGATCCTCTTCAAGACCATCCGCACCTATTTGCTAGCCAACCCGAATCTCGAGGGCGAGATTCATCTTAAGGTGGGTAGGTTTGTAACATCCCAAATTTCTTATTTGGAATGTTTTACAATTATAGCTAAGCATCCTATGCATCCTGTTTGAATTTGAATGCCATTTGAAGTTTCAGAGAGTTTTGAGTTTTGAATTTGAATTTCAAACTTTGGCATGTGGGAAACATTTCAAAAAACCAAGCCTGATAAATACTTGATCAAAAGTATGAGAGGAGCAAACATGACACTCCAAAAATATCGAGGAAACAATGCCAAAAGATTTGGATTCAAATCTGAAATTTATTTGAATTTGAAAAAATAGATTTTATGAAGTTTGGATTTTGCCTTTGGAAAAATGTTCAAATGAAAGGAATATTCCCTGATCATTTTGGTATATATATACCCTATATAAATTATTTATTGATTTGGTTTTATTTTTGTTTTAGTTTTATTTAAAAAATAAAGAAAAAACCCCGGGCGCCACCAAGCCACCCAGGCCCAGCCAGCCGCCCCCCCCTCCAGCCCCAGCCTTGAGCCCAGCCGAGCCGCCCAACAGCCAGCCAGCGCCTCACCCCTCGCCCGCTCGCCTGAACCCCTAGGCTTCGCCACCCGACCCTCGCCTCTCTCTCTCCCGCTGACCCGTGGGACCCGCCCCGTCTCCTTCCCCCCTCGCCCACGCCACGAGCTCGCCGGAGATCGACCGGATCCCGAAGGATCCGGGATCCCCCGATCGCCTCCGATGCCCTTCCGAAGCGAGCCCGAGGCCCTGGCTATAAAGGCCGGAGCCCCCGCACCCCATTCCCCCTCGAGACCTCGCCAGACCCTCTCCTCCCGCTCGACGTCGCTGAGCCCAAGCCCTCCCGCCGCCATTGTTGCCGCCACGACCCTCTAGTCCACCCCGACCCCCCAACACCACCGAACCACCTCAGGTGCTCAAGACCTCCCGACGAGTCGCTGGCTCGCTGACGCCGGACGCCTGACGATTTTTCCGCCCGCCGCCGCCGAGTCCGTAAGTCACCGCATCGCCCTCCCGTCCGATCCTAGATATAGGGCTAGGATTAGAAACCCCGAAGGGTTAGGTTTTATTTATAAAACCGGCCGGTTCCGATCGGTTTAGTTTTAGTTTAGGTTTATTTTTTTTAGCCGGTTCGTTTAATTTAAACCCTAGAGCCCGTTAGGCTATCTAACGCACAGGGCACAGTATAGGCCCATTAGGCCCTTTTTCTTTTTATTTTGATTTTCTGTTTTAGCCGAATAGTTTCTGTTTTCAAAAATGTATATCTTTTATTCTGTTTAATATTTTTAGATGATTCTTTTTTGTTGGATTGCAAATTTTATGTAGTTTCTGTAGAATATATATTTAGCTATGTTAAAATAATTAAAATGGTTTAATATTGTTTTAGTCAGAATAGTAAATCTGCTATAACTTTAGTTAGAAAAATTATTTTTGCATGATTCTTTTGTCACCACTTTATTTTGACATTGCCAAACCCTAGAAATTAATTTGGGTATTTTAGGATTAATAAATAATTGGTTTTAGACAGAATCCTATTAATCCTAATTAATTAACTAGTTCCTGTTTTCCTAATTAATTAATTAGTAAATGAATTTATTTTTAACTTGTGATTAGTTATTCTAGGTTAGTTTCTGTCACTCCATTAGATGAACTTTTATTTATAATTAATGAAAGTTTTAAATTATTTTTCTTAATAGAAATTGGATTAGGCCTAAAATGAGTTTTATAATAGCTTTTTAATTAATTCTTTTTGCTCCTAGTTGCTTAGTGAATCCTTTTCTGTTAAGTTAACCTAAAACCATGATTAGGTTATATTAAGGAATTTTTGTTATATAAAAACTATTTTTGTTATTGTTTGGAGTAGGGAAAACTTTGAATTGGTTTCTTTGAGTTTTCTTTTTGGATTTGGTTTTGATTGCTTTATTGAGTTATGTTACCTTTGTTATGTTGTGTGATCCTATTGCTTTGTGCTTATTGTGCTATTGTTTGTCTCGGTAGAGTTTCCGAGTGAAGCTTGCTACTACGACTCTTTAGCTTACGAGGATCATCGGCAAGGCAAGTTTTGATCATGTTATTTCTATACCTATGTTTTTGTGCATTAGTAGTTGTCACCACCCCACCATGCATGCAGTAGTGAAATCTTGAAGTCATTAAACTTGAGTAGTATCATGTGGTAGGATGAACCAATCCCTTGTTACCTTGACC
Organism: Aegilops longissima; assembly: GCA_021605205.1. NCBI lineage: Eukaryota > Viridiplantae > Streptophyta > Magnoliopsida > Poales > Poaceae > Aegilops > Aegilops longissima. Next base: position 809,903,477 of record CM038677.1, read on the forward strand.
CGGGACGTAGTAGTTACTTTGCTATGCTCGTGAGACGGATTTGGGATGAGTGAAATTCATAAGCAAGATGTGAGAGTCAATGATGATGACCCCATGAACTACAATGATCAAGATGGACTTCGAAAATCACTACTTGGGTGGAGGATTTGTTGACGGGCACCTGGAGCACCAGTGGTGGCGGGATGCATGGAGAAGCGCCATGACATCCTGCGGAAAGCTTCACCCAGCCACAAAGAGAAGGATGGATGCCCCATGACCGAAGCTTACTGCAGCCGCAAGCCATTATGGGCTCTGGCTGGGTTGACCCTAGTAGTGACGCTGGCTGGGCGGTACTACGAGAAGTAGACGAACGGTAGGATTGGATGGGTACGGCGGTGGCGGAAGAACTCTTTGGAAGACCTGTTTCATTCGTCCGTCTTCAAACACCATGAAGTGCGAAGACTTTAAAGGAGGGAATGATTCTTGCGGGGAAAGTGCGCAACCCTCTGCAGAGTTTAAAGATCTAATCGATTAGCCGTGTCCCCGGTTACGGACATTTGAGCCTCTGGAACTTGGAAGTATTCGGATATCTCAACACTAAAGCTAATGAATTAATTTGAGGGTTTATGACTTAATAATTTGGGAACGAGATATTGGTTGGCGGAACCATCTCAATAACTACCAACAATTGTAGTAATTTGCAAGCAAGTCCACTGTAGTAGGATAAAATTTGCTTTTCGCAAAATGATGAAACTTAGAGCTCCACAGCCAAAAATGCATATAGAGTTAGTAACTTTATTATTGTTATTCTTCATGACTTGCCAGCTTATTCCAAAAGCTGACCTACATGGCTGCAACGTATTATGTTGCAGAGATATATTCGATCAGAGTGAGGCTACGCTCCGCGCTTGGCGATTGCCCTTTGGAGTCGGATGGACTCGCTTACCTTCGACGCTTCCGCAGCATTTGTAGTTTATTTCTCATGAGTTGGCCTTGAGCCAAATTTATTCCCTTGTAATAAAGACTCTATATGAGAATCGTTTAATGATATTCAGGTGTGATTGAACTTTGATTACTTTATCGATGTACTGTGAGTACCAGCATGATCTTGGGATGGTACAGACACAGAGATTTGACCGATTTTGGGTCAGGTCGCTACATTATATTTCTTAACTAGTCAAGTGTATGATCGCCCTGTCTTTCCATCACACTGATAACTGAGATCTGAACATAGTGCAAAGCAAGTTCTTCAAAATTTAATTCAGCAAGCACTGCCCATGTTAGCCGACCGTTGAACTACAATAATTTATCTTCTGCTTTTGGAAGGAAAAAAATATAGAGAGTGGATTTTCAATACCCGGGTGCCTAGGCACCCTCTTATCTCTACCATCCGTCAAAAATATGGTCCATAGAGATCTGTGCCACATGCAGTAATTTGCAGAGCACGTGAACAGTAATACAGACACTGCTCATCATGGGCATATTCTATTTTTCTCTGACTGCAGCGGGCACTGTTCACTTTTTACAGATTCCATTTCCCGTGAGGCCGTGACAGCAGTTCTGCTCAACCTGTGAGAGAAGAGCGGGACATGATTTTATTTATTGTTTACTTTTGACTTTTGAGTGAAAGAAGGCTGTGTGAGACTTGAGAGAGGCAAAGAAAGTTGTAGAGAGAGAAATTTGAGAGAGAACTTTATTTTCGTTGAGAACTGTGCACATAAGGCAGAGGTTCACGTGTGAGCTCTATTCCCTTCCACCGCTTGAGGTCTCACAATAAATTAATTTACTGCAATCACAGTGCACCCACTGCAAAAGCTATCAAGAAGTTAGACTCATGCAGCGGTCATTTTCATCCATCGCGTGTGCAGTCAAGGATTCCTGACAATGCCTAGACCTGCGTCACCTTTCCCTGCATGCTACCCCACCTCCCGTCGCTCTTTGTTTCCTTAAAGCACCTGTCCTGATTACTCTAATGTTGAAACTCGTCTGTACCTGTACAGTGCCCAGCACGAATCTGCATACCACTGGATGTACGAGATTACAGGGTGTCGGGGCACCTGGGTGCTGTCGCACCTTTCCGGAAAAATATATGGTGTTGCCGGTTCAAGCTACAAAACGACTACCATCCATGACCAACATTTGATGTGCAAGAACAGTGTAAGGGAACATCCATCATGAGGCCAACAAGCCAGCTCCTTCTCCTGCTCTTCTTGGCATGCATCTTGCTCCTCTTCATCCAGACCTCCGCTGCTGACAAGCTCGAGAAAGGCCAGAACCTCACCGACTCCAATGGCGACACGCTCGTCTCGGCCGGCGGCTCCTTCACCCTGGGGTTCTTTTCTCCCGGGGTGTCCACCAAGAGGTACCTCGGCATATGGTTCGCGTTGTCCAATGACACTGTCTACTGGGTCGCCAACCGCGACCAGCCTCTGGTCGACAAGTCCGGCATGCTAGTGTTCAACGACGCCTCCACCCTCGTCCTGCTCGACGGCTCCCGCCAGACGGTCTGGTCTTCAGACTTCTTCGGCGGCACTTCCACTGCGGTGGCTCAGCTTCTCGAATCCGGCAACCTGGTCGTGCACAGCGGAAGCAGCGACGCCTACCTGTGGCAGTCGTTTGACCACCCGTCGGACACCTTGCTTCCCGGCATGAAGCTGGGCAAGAACTTCTGGACCGGAACCGAGTGGCAACTCATGTCGTGGCGATCGGCCGACGACCCATCTCCGGGGGACTACCGCCGCACGCTGGAAACCAAGGGGTTACCAGAGCTCGTCGTGTGGCATGGTAACGTCAAGACGTACCGCTCGGGGCCGTGGAATGGGATCTACTTCAACGGTGTCCCGGAGGCGTGGACGTACAAGGAGAAGTACCCACTGCACATGACGTGCCTGACGGCTAGGCCGACAGAGACAACATACGGGTACACTGCTGCGCCCGGCGTGCCGCTGACCCGTGTCGTGGTGAACCACACCGGTGTGGCGGAGCGACTGGTGTGGGACGCCGACACAGGGGCATGGATCTCCTTCTTCAGCAGGGGGGCAAGAGACGTCACCTGCGATGCCTATGGCAAATGCGGGGCGTTTGGCCTCTGCGAGCCTGAGGCGGCATTGTCAGGGTTCTGCGGTTGCGTGCCGGGGTTCAGCCCTGTATCAACGTCGGCATGGCAGATGAAGCAGTACTCGGGCGGGTGCCGGCGGGACTCGGGTCTGGAGTGTCGCAGCGGGAAGACGACGGACCGCTTCAAGGTGGTGTCAGGGGTGAAGCTTCCTGACACGCAAAATGCGACGGTGAACATTGACATCACTACACTGGATGAGTGCGAGGCGAGGTGCTATGCCAACTGTTCGTGCGTGGCCTATGCCGCCGCCGACATCAGAGGCGGTGGTAATCGTAGCGGCTGCGTCATGTGGGCGGATACCATTGTTGATCTTCGCTTCATTGACAGCAAGCAGGATCTCTACCTGAGGTTGTCGAAATCAGAATTTGGTATGTCCAGTTTATCCATCCACGCATTTCTGCTATGCAAGTTTCGTGTCTAGAAAGAAATTGGCCGAATTCAATTCTGAGCTCGTATACACTCGCGTCAACAATAAATTCATAAAAAAAATAGTAGTACTGCCTCCGATCCATATTACGTGTCGCCGACTTGGTACAACTTTAGGGGTAAAACAATAATAAAATCTGAAACGTTTTGGCAACAACATATTTGTGTCTTCTAATTACGTGCAAATATTTGTAAGGACAAGCCATGCGTGGTGATCTCGATAAAAATAATAGTGTTTTTTTTTTGCTGAGATCACCACACATGTCCTTTCTTCACAAAAATTTGCATGGAGTTAGAAGACATGAACATTCTTGTTGTCTAATTTTTTGTTTTTTTATATTTTTCTTTATCTTACTATTCATGCGAGTGTATATGTGCCTAAGCTCAGAAACACCACCCTGGAAATTGAATTGACTTACGTCGATGATAGTAAAGAAAATAAGTGCTTCATCAATTCATCATTTTGTTAAGAGCAACATCTTTTACTGTCTTTCCAATTTCTTTTACTGTAATTCTTTGCTGCTTTTGTAGCTTAATGGAAAAGGTTCAGTTGGGCTTACACATATATAGGCATTTCCAACAAAAAATAAGATTGACACATTTGTGCAAATACAAAAGGAAATTTTAACTTTTAAAGGAATTTTTAAATTTCCAAAGTTGACTTGTCATAACACATAACAGGTGAGCTATCTGTGTCCAAGTTACCAAGTTTGATTGCTATTGTCGGTGTATCTGTAGCCGTAGCCTTGATCATCATTCTGGCTCTCCTTGCTTTCTGGTTTTGTATCTGGAGACATCGGCACGGATCAGGTAAACGCTGGACTGTATAAACACATTTGTATTTCCTTCTTTTACTATTCTGAAGGAGGGATGCAATCTCACATGCCTAATTATTTTCCAGTACCCAATGGTCCAAGAGGTACAGATGATGTAGCTCTTGATAATCGTCCTCCAAATATTGCTTCGCCCATGACGCCCATCGGTTCAATTAGTCTTTCTATTATAAGACGTGCCACAGAAGATTTCTCTATAGGAAGAAAAATTGGTGAAGGGGGATTTAGCACTGTCTACATGGTATTAATTATTCTCGTACATTTGTCACAGATTGAATGAGTACTCCCTCGGTACCAAAATATAAGACGTTTTTTATACTCCCTTAGTATCAAAAAACATCTTATATTTTTATACAGAGGGAGTATAACAGAAGATAATACAATCATACATTCCAATGGCAACATGCAGTAGTAGTTGATTGTATACTGCATATATATGCTTAATCTACATCGTAACATGGTACTGTATAATCACCAGGGACAGCTAGACGATGGTAAAGTGATTGCTGTAAAGAGGCTCAATGCGTCTCTTCTTACAGATAAAGGCAAGCGAGATTTCTCAAGGGAAGTGGAAGTGATGTCAACGCTCACGCACGTCAATCTTGCTGAACTCCTCTACTATTGCCAGGAAGGAATTGAGTGGATACTAGTCTACGAGTGGATGGAGAATTCAAGTTTGGATCGCCATATATTTCGTACTCGCTGCAATGCTGCCAATGTATCCCATGGTAATCTATCATTACAAATGTAATCCGCAACTATTCTCATCTATTTTGCCTCACACAGCTATTTGGAAATGCAGGAGAACAAAGCAGGCCCCGCTCTTTACTGAATTGGGAGCAAAGATTGGAAATAATTCAGGGGATCGCTAAAGGTGTTGAATATCTTCATGTCAAGAGTGTCATTCACAGGGATCTAAAACCTGGCAATATACTTCTGAGTGATACGTGGAATTCTAAGATAGCAGACTTTGCCACCGCGAAGCTGTTTATTGATGAGGAGACAAATCCAACATTAGTATTCACGCCGTATGATTGAAATTTCCAACTCAATGTTTCATATTCAAGATAGACAAATAGACATGGACCATATATATATATATATATATATATATATATATATATATATATATATGAGTATTCCTTTTCCAGTTTCTCTATGCCCAGGAAATCAATTAACTCCATGTTTTGTGTTAAATGAAGAGGATATGTCGCTCCAGAGTATGCAGGAGCAGAGCGGACCCTGACGTACAAGTGTGATGTATATAGCTTTGGAGTCGTCTTGCTGGAGATAATCAGTGGCAAAAGGAGAACAAACATGCCAATGCTCCTTCTACATGTAAGTTTTCTCATGATAAAACATACTCTAATTTCTTCCCACTGAAACGGACGCCACTAACTATGAACGAGTAATCTTTGTTTAGCACTTCAGATTGCTATACAGCAGTATCCCAACATACGTTACACATCCACACATAGCCACATCGATAAACAAACACTACTCTGTATAACCAAGTTTTCTTTCCTTGCAGGCCTGGGAATTGTGGAATGAAAATAGGAGTAGGGAGCTTTTTGATCGGGAAGTGGCTGCACCTAGAGGTGAGGTCTTGTCAGGGCTAGCCAGATGTATCCAGATTGGCCTTCTCTGCGTGCAGCATTTGCCCGAGCACAGGCCTCACATGTCTGAAGTTTTGAGATGGCTAGCCGACACCGGCCCACGACCCCCTGAGCCACGGAGACCCACACCAAACAGCGGAGCAGCACCCGACACACAACCCGGACCGAGCAGGGCCTTCTCACAGGGGCTATTTTGCTCATGCGGACGCGCCTCCGCAAGCCCAGGAACGGAGGCTACGGTATAGTGCTCGGGTCTATCATGTCGAGGGTGTGGCAGTGCAAGAGAAATAAGCCTAAACTAAAACTTGAGGATGTGGCAGTGCAAGAGAAATAAGCCTAAACTAAAACTTACTACTAGTCCGGGTCCATGCTTATGACTTGCGGCATGAATTTTGTGTTTTATGTTTGTACTTTAAGTCTTTAACATATCGTCTATGTTTTCCTATCTGAATTCATGTTTGTTCAGAGTACGACGAGATTGTTGGGAGTTACTGCCAGGTAAACGAGGTTTTATTCTTGTACTTTAGCTATGAGAACAATAATAATTGGCATAGCAAGTAGAAAGTGGGGCAAATGTTTTGTATGTACAACTTCCATACACCTCTTGTCGAATCCAAGTAGATATGGCCTTATCTGAATTTGTGCTTGTGCGAGCTACAGACAGAATTGTTGGAATTTTCTTATGTGAATAATAGTTGACGCACACCAAGTAGAATGTGGGGCAAATGTTTTGTATATGTCACTTCCATACCTCTTACCAAATCCTGCCTTCATGTTTTCGAAACAATAGCAGACTTAACACTACAAAGTGAATTGCTAGGCAGGCCACTTGGCCGGGCACAGCATTCACCGCTGACTCCAGTTCTCATGTGCTTTAAAAAAAGATTGAATCGAGATACTCCCAAGACGAGCCAAAGAAGAAATAAAAATACACGCACACCATGTCGGTGTGGAAAGACGCTAGGGGCAAATATGCCGGCATGTGGAGCCAGGCATACAATCATTTGACCATTTCTGTTGGGAATAGCTGACCACACTTGTCGTGTGGTTGCTAATAACTCCTGCCGTGTGGTTTATAAACTGACCTAACTTAATCTAGTTAAGCAGTATGGTACTAATAACGAAAACAGCACTGCCGCTACACGCCTCCATAGTTGGGCCACAGCACGGTTCTCTTTCGGAGCCGGATCCCTGACGTACAGCCACCTGATGTTGGGTCACTGACGCGTTGCTCCGGATCCACACGTCAATGTGTGTGCCGTACGCCAGAGGAGCCGCATTCTTCTCTTCCGGGTGTCCTAGCCTTTCCGCGCATGGGCGAGGCCTAACAGCATGATGAGAGGTGCTCCTGTCCCAGCCAGGACAACACGTATTCCCTAAAGAAAAACATGACAACACATAGTTTTTTCTTTTGCATTTTCCCTATTTTCTGACTTCTTTGTTTCGTTTTCTTTGTTCTCTACTCTTTTGGGGGAATTTATAATTTTATATCATACTAGTTTGTTTGCCAATGTTTTATCATATTGGTTTAAATACAGCGAAGTAGTCTCTTAACAAGTGAACATTCAATTTCAAAACGTGAACATATTTCTCACAGAAATGTTTTTAGAGATAAATGGACACTTTTTTTATTTAAGGTGAACATTCTTTTCCGACGTCAGTTACTTGGAGGCTAAAAAATCCTTCCCACACACACTAGTAGAAAACAGGGCTTTCGTCCACTCTCAATATACACATTAGTCCCGGTTGCATTACGAACCGGGACTAATGTGAGCATTAGTCCCGGTTCAAGCAGCTAGGGCGTCGGTAAGGCATTAGTCCGGTTCAAATGAGACCTTTAGTCTCGGTTTGAGACACGAACCGGGACTAAAGGGTGCGATGCCCTTTAGTCCCGGTTCGTGTCTGAAACCGGGACTAAAGATTAGACCTTTAGTCCTGGTTTGAGACACGAACCGGCACTAAAGGGTGCGATGCCCTTTAGTCCCGGTCCATGCCTTAAACCGGTACTAAAGGGGTTCTGAAATTTATTTTTTGTTTTTAGTTTCTGTTTCAAATTGCTTATATCTTTTAGGAAATTTGATATTTTTGAGTGATTCTTTTTGCATTAGATTCCAAATTTTGTCTAGTTTCTGTTTGTGCCATTAGTTTTCAAATTCGAATGATTTAAATATGAATTTGTTTAAATTTGCTTCAAACACTAGATTGTGAATAATTTGGTTTTAAAAATAGTTTTTAATTTAATTCTTTTTGCTCCTAGTCACATGTCGGATTGTTGTCACAGTAAGATTAATTTGGTTATTTTTAGAATAATATCAATTAGTATTTTAATTAAAACAGTACAGCTTTGCTTATATAGTTGTTTTAGTCCTTTAATTGTTATTTTCAATTATTCTTAGTTAGTTCTTTCTGTAGATTTTAACATGTTGTAGTATGTTTCTGTCAGACAACAGTAGATAAATTTTTATAACTAATTAATATTAATTTTGCTAGTGTTTTGTACTGTTTTGTATTAATAGTTGTTTAGCCTATAATAATAGTTGATAGAATTAGTTTTGTTATATTAAAGAGTAATTTTTTTGCCACTTTAATAGAATGTGACTCTGGCTTGGTTACCCTTTGTTGTGACTCTTGCTGGGATGGTGCTACCAGATGTAGTCGACGGTAGGATTGGATGGACACCATCCTAGACTCTACCCCCCCCCCCCAGTGTATCGCCATTTCAGTTTTGAAAGAAAAAAAAGAAAATGATAAAAAACTTCAAAAATTAAAATCCTTCAAGATGTAGTTATGTTACTACATCTACTTACATCTACTAGTTAGGAAAATTAAAAAACATAAATTTTGACATGTTTTGCAAAAAAGTGTGATGAAAAAGTAAAACGACTATATCTTTTGCATACGATGTCGAAAAAAACATAGAATATATCAAAATGTTCAGCACGAAAATCCGCATCCGATTTTGATGGCCGTAGGCCGTTTTGCATGTTTTTAGAATCCTCAAATTCTAAAAAGAAAAAAAGTTATGCTCAAATTTCAGTTTTTTGAATTTTGGTTAAATCTGGTCAAACTGTGGTCAAACTACTTATTCAAGAAATATTAGTGTTACTAAATAATTATTCAAGAATATTAGTGTTACCAAATAATTATTTCAGTTTTTTTGAATTTTGGTCAAATCTGGTCAAACTATGGTCAAACTATGGTCAAATTACTTAGTCAACAAATATTAGTGTTACTAAATAATTTTTGGTTTTAAGAATAATAGTTTCAAACTCAAACGGTGTAACGTGTGACTTCATGCTCAACTTTAACTCCTAAGGGTTAATAGGATTGACAGCTTACTATTGTCAGGAAAACAACAAATGCAAACTTGGAAACAAGGGGGAATAGAACTCGAAAGTTAAGTGTGCTCAGGCTCGAGTAGTGAGAGGATGGGTGACAGGCCGGGAAAGTTAGACGATTTGGAATGATGAGGGGTGATTAGAGATTAGAGATTAAATTGAGCAGTGATGAGGGTTGATTAGAGATTTAATGCAAATAATTTAAAATTTTAGAAATTCCAAAAAATTCAAAAAAATTCTTTAGTCCCAATTGGTGTTACGAACCGAGACCAAAGGTCGAGCTCCAGACAGCGGCCACGTGGAGGGCCTTTAGTCCCGGTTTGTAACACAACCGGGACTAAAGGGGGGCCTTTAGTCCTGAACCGGGACTAAAGGCCCTCTGGAACCGGGACTAAAGGCCAGTTTTCTACTAGTGACAGAGTGGTGGGACGAAGAGCATCTTTAATCGTACCCTCAAAGTGGGCATATGCCTGTAGAACAGTCCAGATAGTGCCTGAATAGGAGGAAAAAACACCCAATCAGACCTCCAAAATCATCTTGATATGTCTGGGAATTCCGCAATCTTCCAAACTCAGCACATATGTGGGGAGAAAATGGGGGCTAACATGTGTCTGGATCTTGATATGTCTGGGAATTCCACAATCTTCCAAACTCAGCACATATGTGGGGAGAAAATGGGCGCTAGGACGTGTCCGGACATCATGCCACGTCCTAGCCAGCCAGCCCTGAAACGTTTTCCTTCTATCTTTTTCTCCCTTGTTACTTGTGAGCTGCGTTGGAATTTTCTCGAAGAGGAGAGGATGATCCAATACAGTGGAGATAACTATTTCCATCAGTTAAGAACCAAGATTATCAATCCAGTAGGAGAACCACGCAATACCTCGTCAACCTACACACAAAATAACAAATAATTGCGTCCAACGCAAACAAGGGTTTGTCAATCCCTTGACGGTTAATTGCAAGGATCAAAACTCGTAGTGATAGATAAATAAACAAAAACACAAAATAACTAACTTTAAATAAATTACAACAAAGTACTTTTGAGATTATATATATGATAAAGATAGACCCGGGCCGGGGGCCATAGTTTTTACTAGAGGCTTCTCTCGAAAAAAACATACGGTGGGTAGAAAAATTATTGTTAAGTAATTGGTAGAAAAGTGAATAATTATGACGATATCCAAGGCAATAATCATGTATATATGCATCATGTCCGAGACAAGTAGACCGACTTCTGCTTACATCTACTACTATTACTCCACACATCGACCGTTGTCCAGCATGTATCTATAGTATTAAGTTCATAAACAACGGAGTAACGCCTTGAGCAAGATGACATGATCTATACAAAGTAAACTCAATCAATATGAATAAACCCCGTCGTTTTATTCTTAATGGAAACAATACAAATATGTATCTTGTACCTTTCTGTGACTGAGATATAGAGCACCGCAAGATTGGGCCCATCACAAAGCAGCTCTCTCATTGTTATACGCGATAGCAAGAAACAACGATGAACCAAGAAATCAACCAACAGGGACACGAGATTTTAACGTGGAAAACCCTTGCGGGAAAAACCACGGCGCCAGCCAACAAGACTTCACTATATCGGGGTGAGGTTACAAACGCCGGGGAATTTCCTCAATGCAACATATCCCTTACGGCGGCTTACAAGAGGTATTTATAATAGGTGAACCCTAGTCCAACTCGGTAACAACTCGTACCGTACCGCTTCGCTCGGGCCTCGCTTCGCTCGGGCCGAAGTTGCCTTTATCTTTATTTCTTCTAGGAATTTGGATCACCACAAAAATAACACTCCACCTTGAGCCAAATTTCCTCTTGTAGCATGAACGAGAACCTTCACCCTGAAACAACAAAGAAAACACTTTCGGCGCCAAATAGCCTCTTGGGCTGAACAGTGATACCAACTAAGTTCGAGCAAAGCTCAAACTTAGTAACAGAACTGCTTTGTCATCATATCAGCAGGATTATCATGAGTGCTGATTTTGCATACCTTCAGCTTACCTTGTGCAACAACATCACGCACATAATGGTATTTGACGTCAATGTGCTTTGTTCTCTCATGGAACATCCGATCCTTAGTAAGGTAAATGGCACTCTGACTATCACAAAACAGGTTAATGCAAGTATCACCTCCACAAAGCTCAGCAAACAAACCTTTCAGCCAAACAGACTCTTTGCATGCTTCAGCAATGGCCATATATTCTGCTTCAGTGGTAGACAGGGCAACAACTGGCTGCAACGTCGCCCTCCAACTCACAGCACAACCACCTACCGTGAACACATAGCCTGTGAGGGACCTCCTCTTATCCAAATCGGCAGCAAAATCTGAATCCACATAGCCAACGAGTCCCTCATCAGTCTTGCCAAACTTCAAGCAAGCATTGGATGTGCCACGTAGGTACCTGAAAATCCACTGAACAGCTTTCCAATGTTCTTTACCAGGGTTAGCCATGTATCTACTAACCAAGCTCATAGCATATGATAAATCAGGACGAGAGCAAACCATGGCATACATCAAAGAACCAACAGCACTAGAATATGGCACTCTAGACATGTACTCAAAATCCTTATCCGTACTAGCACATTGTAAAGCAGACAATTTAAAATGAGGAGCAATGGGAGTACTAACAGGCTTTGCATCATGCATGTTAAAACGACGAAGAACTTTCTTAATATAATTCTGACTAAGAAATAACAAGCCAGAATTTCTATCTCTAGCAATCTCCATACCAAGTATTTTCTTAGCAGCACCAAGATCCTTCATCTCAAACTCACTACTCAACAATTTCTTCAATGTAGTGATTTCTTTCTTGCCTTTGGCAGCAATCAACATGTCATCAACATATAGCAGCAAGTATATAGGTGATCCATCGACAAACTTAATGTACACACAGCTATCAAATTCAGACCTCTTAAAGCCATGTGACAACATAAATGAATCAAACCTTTTATACCATTGGCGAGGAGATTGTTTCAAACCATATAAGGACCTTTTCAACTTACACACAAAGCCCTCTTTACGGGCACTATGAACCCTTCGGCTGGTCCATGTATATCTCCTCCTCCAACTCTCCATGTAAAATGCAGTCTTCACATCTAACTGCTCAAGCTCAAGATCATGCATAGCAACAATACCAAAGAAATACGAATAGAGCTATGCTTCACAACCGGAGAAAACATCATTGTAATCAACACCGGCATTTGACTGAAACCTTTTGCAACTAACCTTGCCTTATACCTTGGAGGCTCACTAGGAGATAAACCCTCCTTTCTCTTGAAGATCCACTTACAACGAACGGTCTTCTTTTTCTTAGGCAAGCGAACAACATCCCACGTACCATTTTTCTCAAGTGATTGCATCTCCTCTTGCATAGCGGAGACCCACTTCTCGCGATCACCGAACCAACTGCTTCAGTACGTGGATGGCTCATTGTTGTTCTCCACCTGTTCAGCACAATTAAAAGCATAGTGAACAATATCACACTCCTCAATTAAGCGTGGGCGAGGTCCACAATTCCTCTGAGTCGTCGAGCAGCAATGGACTGATTTTGTGGCTGCAAGACAATGGGTGAGTGCTGAACAGTATCATCAACAATATTTTCAGTTTCAGTTTCAGTTTCATTTTCTTTATTATCAACGTGCTCCACCTGCACGCTAATTTCCTCCTGCTCATCATCAGAACTAACAGGCGAAACATCAGTAGGCAAACTGTCATTAAACATAACAGATTCATTGAAAACAACACTTCTGCTCATGAAAAACTTTCCGGTGTCGAGATTCCATAACTTATATCCCTTTACTCCGAACCATATCCAACAAACATACACTTAATGGCTCTAGGTTCTAGCTTTCCATTATCAACATGAGCATAAGCGGTGCAACCAAAACTCTCAACTCTGAATAATCAGCAGGTTTACGACCATACCTCAATGGGAGTTTTCTTATCAAGCGGAATAGAAGGTGACCTGTTAATCAAGTAGCAGGCGGTGGAGGCTGCTTCAGCCCAAAACGCTTGTTCAGCTTAGCGTTTGATATCATGCAGCGAGCTCTCGAGATGATGGTTCTATTCATGCGCTCAGCTACACCATTCTGCTGCGGAGTGTATGGGATGGTGTGGTGCCTCACGATGCCTTCTTCCCTGCAGAAGTCATCAAACTCATGCGAACGAAATTCACCACCATTGTCGATCTGAAGCAATTTAACCTTCCTTTCAGTTTGCTTCTCTATCATAATTTTCCATCCTCTAAAAGCAGCAAAAGTTTCATCTTTATATTTCAGAAAATATGGCCACACTTTTCTAGAGTAATCATCAATAATAGTGAGCATGTAGCGAGAACCAGCATGTGAGGGCTTACGTGGCGGCCCCATAAATCAGCATGCACATAATCAAGTATACCTTTTGTGGTATGTTTAGAAGTAGGGAATTTTACTCTCTTGTGCTTACCAAACACGCAATGCTCACAGAACGGTGTCTTACTCATGGTGCAGCCATGCAGCAGGTTCCTCTTCATCAATTCTGCCATACCAAGTTCACTCATATGTCCAAGACGCATATGCCACAGGTTAGTCTTACTTGGTTCATTATCAGAAATAGTAGCAGCGGCAACAGAACCATGTAAAGTACTACCTCTAAGGACATATAACTTAGCAGAATTCATATCACCAACCATGTAAATAAGGGAACCTTTTGATACCTTCATCACACGGTTTGAGCCGATGTGCTTATACCCCTCAACATCAAGTGTGCTAAGGGAAATCAGATTTCTGGCCATGGTTGGGATGTGCCTCACGTCCGTCAAAGTGCGGATCATACCATCATGCGTCTTGATTCGAACGGAGCCTCTGCCCACAATCTCACGTGGGTTATCATCTCCCATCGCACGACATCTCCACTCTGCACAGGCTCATATGAACTAAACCAATCTCTGTCGGTGCAAATATGAAACGAGCATGCAGAATCAAGAATCCATTCATCACGACCAACAACACAACCAGCAAGAACAACAAGAGCATCGCCGAATCAGAACTTTCACCACCGGCTGCAACAGAGGCGTTACCATCACCTTCAGTTTTATTTTTCGGTTTATCGTATCGTTTCTTTTCTCCTTGTTCTGCAACTTCCAGCAATCATCAATGGTATGATTAGTTTTCTTACAATACCTGCAGAACTTATCTTTGCCTCTAGACTTGAGCGGCCTCGACCGTCCTTGCTCTTATCACGGTTGTAGTTGTTGTAGTTCTTTTGCTCAGGTCTGCCACGAACCTGCAACGCTTAGCCCTTGGATGACGATCGTTAGACTGTACCATACCTTTCATCTTTTCCCTGGTTTGGAGAGCCTCATATACTTCCGCAAGGGTTAGTGTATCACGGCTCAATAATATGGTATCTCGTAGATTTGTAAAAGAACTAGGTAATGAAACTAGCAGCGGAAGAGCTAGATCCTCATCCTCATATTTTACCTCCATCGACACTAGGTCGGCAATGATCTCCACGAAGACCGATATGTGGTTCATCACGGAACCACCCTCCTGGAGTTTGTGCATGAACAACTTCATCTTCACGTGCATCTTCTTGGTAAGATCTTTAGACATGCAGATCGACTCCAGCTTGAGCCACAGCCAGCGGCGGATTTCTCTGCCAGCACCTCTTGCAAGATATCATTAGAAAGATGAAGTTGAATCAAAGAAAGCCTTACGATCTTTGCGCTTCTCCTCGGCAGTCCACGTGCTCGGTGCCTTTTCACGAGCGCATCTAGCGCCTCATCCAGATCCGAAGCTTGGGCGAGAAACGCCCTCATCTTCACTTGCCACAGCGAGAATCTCGTCTTGTAGTCCAGCATCGGTAGATCAAACTTCATCGATGCCATCGCAAAACCCTAATCTGCAACCAGGGCTCTGGTACCACTTGTTATACGCGATAGCAAGAAACAACGATGAACCAAGAAATCAACCAACAGGGACACGAGATTTTAACGTGGAAAACCCTTGCGGGAAAAACCACGGGCGCCAGCCAGCAAGACTTCACTATATCGGGGGTGAGGTTACAAACGCCGGGGAATTTCCTCAATGCAACATATCCCTTACGGCGGCTTACAAGAGGTATTTATAATAGGTGAACCCTAGTCCAACTCGGTAACAACTCGTACCGTACCGCTTCGCTCGGGCCTCGCTTCGCTCGGGCCGAAGTTGCCTTTATCTTTATTTCTTCTAGGAATTTGGATCACCACAAAAATAACACTCATTGCAAGATAAATCAATCTAGTTGGCCAAACCAAATGGATAGATCGGCGAGAAACAACAAAGCTATAATAATCATGCATAAAAGAGTTCAGAGAAGACTCAAATAATATTCATAGATAATCTGATCATAAACCCACAATTCATCCGATCGCAACAAACAGACCGCAAAAGAAGATTATATGGAATAGTTTTTCAAGAACATCAAGGAGAATATTGTATTGAAGATCAAAGAGAAAGAAGAGGTCATCTACCTATTAGTTATGGATTCATAGGTTTGTGATAAACTACTCACACATCATCAGAAGGGACAAATGTAATCCACAACTATTCATATCTGCTATTGGCCTCACACGCCTATTTGGAAATGCAGGAGAAGAAGACGGACTCCGTTCCTCGCTGAGTTGGGTGCAAAGACGGGAATTAATTCGAGGTGTCGCCCTAGGTGTTGAATTTCTGCACGGCAGAGTATTCATTCACTGGGATCTAAAACCTGCCAACATACTTGTCAGTGACACGTGGGTTCCAAAGATAGCCGACTTCGCCACCGCGAAGCAGTTTATTGATGAGCAGACAGACCTGACATTAGTACAGACACGGTATGATTGAAAACTCCAACTCATCTAATGTTTCCATATTCATGGTAGACTACCAGGATAAACCTCAATTAACTCCATGTTTTATGTTAAATGCAGGGGATATGTCGCTCCAGAGTACATAGGGGAAGGGGCCCTGACTTACAAGTGTGATGTACTCCGTCCGTCCACGAATAAGTATACATTTAGCCTTTGTTTTAAGTCAAAGTTTTAAAACTTTGTTCAATTTTATAGGAAAAAGTATCAGCATTTATGGCACTAAATTAATATCACTAGATTCATTTTGAAATGTAGTTTCATAATATACCAATTTGATGTCATATATGTTACTACTCTTTTCTATAAAGTTGGTCAAAATTTTAAAACTTTAACTTAGACCAAAAGATAGAGGTTGTTAAACAGTATATTGTTATAGATTAGGAGGCTGTTAATATTTGTAGTTATCTCCTTATCTCTTGTAACAATATTTGTAATCTCGGCTATGCCGTGCCCTAGAGGCTGCATATATAAACACTCCCCCGGCCGCCCTATGGGCTGTGCCGAATCCCAATCTCTTTCTTCTCTTTTACATGGTATCAGGTCATCACGCGTAATCGCACGACGGGTTCCCCGACGGCCTCCACTTCCTCCTCCGCTGCTCTCACAACCCTATCCCTGCCCGTCGCCTTCAACGGGCCGCCGGCGTCCGCCGTCCCTCCGCCTTCTGCTAGCCTCATCACCACCAAGCTCACCACCTCCAACTTCCTCCTATGGCGAGCTCAGGTTCTTCCTCCTCTGCGCATCGCCGGGGCTACGGGCTACGTCGACGGCACCCTCCCAGCCCCTGCCAAGCTCCTGGAACCTGATGACAAGGGTGAGCGCGCTCCAAACCCTGCATATGCAAACTGGTACCGTCAGGACCAGATTGTTCTCAGTTACCTCCTCGCATCTCTCTCCGATGAGAAGTACAACATCCACTGCCATGCCAGCATCATCCAAATCAAGCTGGACATGGCGGTCTTCCGGAAGGGCAACCTCTCCATGGCGGACTACTTCGCCAAGATCCGCGCCAACGCCGACCAGCTTGCTGCCGTCGGCCGTGCCATGCGTGATGAGGACATCATCACCGCCGTCATCACCGGTCTCGACAGCGACTACGAGCCTCTCATCACTGCTGCCACGACTCGTCTTGATGGCATGTCTCTTGGGGAGTTTTACTCTCACGCCATCGCCTTTGAACACCGTCGTGAGTACAACGCCGCTCGCCTTCATCCCAGCGGCTCCTCCGTCAACTACGTCGCTCGGGACTCCAACGGCAACACCAACAACAACCCTCCCAATCGGGGCAAGGGCAACTACCGTGGCAAGGGTCGCGGCAACGGCGGTGACCGCGGCGGCTACAACAACTCTCGCGGCGGTGACCGCGGGAATCGTGGCGGTGGTGGTGCGCGCCAGCAAAGCGACTTCGGCGGCAATCGAGGCGGTGACTACGGCAATCGCGGTGGCAACCGCGTCCAGTGCCAGCTCTGCCGCGGCCCTGGGCACTATGCCTGGGAGTGCGGCCAGCGCTACAACCACGCCTTCCAACCACAACAATCCAAGATGGCTGGTCTCGCTGCTGCATCTCCTCCTTCCATCTTAGGAGATCCCGCCTGGTTCACGGACACCGGCGCCACCGACCACATCACCGGCGACCTCGATCGTCTCACGATCCGGGAGAAGTATCCAGGAAGGGATCGCATCCACACAGCCGACGGCTCAGGTTTGCACATAGCTCATCGTGGTCATGCAATCCTTCCAACTCCCTCTGCCAATCTGAAACTTCGAAATAACTTGCATGTTCCTAATGCTGACAAAAATCTTCTTTCCGTTAATCGCCTTGCCGTTGATAATCATGCTTATCTAAAGTATTACCCTACTCATTTTCTTATGAAGGATTTGATCACCAAGAGGGTTCTATTTCAAGGCAGATGTGAGGATGGGATCTATCCCATTCGGCCATCACCTCCTCGTGCTTTGTCTTCGGTTAGGTTATCTGCTGAAGATTGGCATGCAAGACTTGGCCATCGCTCCAAGCAAGTTGTTCAGCAAGTTTTATCTTCAAATAAGCTAGCTTCATCTAGTCGGTCTTTGACCCATGTGTGTAATGCTTGTCAGCAAGGCAAAGCACACCAGCTACCTTTCCCTAGATCATCGAGTGTTTCTTCCTTTCCCTTAGAACTTATATTTTCGGATGTGTGGGGACCTGCCAAAACCTCTTCTGGCGGGTTCCAGTACTATGTCTCATTCATTGATGATTATAGTAAGTTTGTTTGGATTTATCTTCTCAAACGGAAATGTGATGTGTTTGATGTTTTTCATGATTTTCTTGCTCACGTTGAACGCCTCTTGTCTCGCAAAATTCTATGTGTCCAGTCCGACTGGTGTGATGAGTACGAGAAACTCAGCAACACCTTTTTTCGTCAACTTGGTATTATGCACCACGTTTCCTGTCCACACACACATCAACAGAACGGTTCTGCCGAAACAAAACACCGTCACATTGTTGACATGGGGTTATCTCTGTTATCACATGCGTCCATGCCTCTTCGTTTTTTGGGATGAGGCATATCTTTCAGCTTGCTGCCTCATCAATCGACTCCCCAGTCGTGTCATTGGCAACACAAGTCCTATGGAAAAACTGTTTAACACCAAACGTGACTATACATCTCTCCGTACGTTTGGGTGTGCTTGTTGGCCCAACTTGCGCCCATACAACACACATAAACTAGCTTTTCGATCTCAACAGTGTGTCTTTGTTGGGTATAGCATTCGTCACAAGGGCTACAAGTGCTTACACTTGCCCACTGCCTGCGTGTACATCCCTCGCGATGTCACGTTTGACGAAACAGTTTTTCCATTCGCTAGTACTCTCCCCTCTCCCATACCACCCAGGGTAGCCGAACATGCCATATTATTATTTCTGCATGACCACATGAACTATTGTACACCTGGTTTGCGTGCTAACTTGGATGCAGGATCTCCCACGGCGCAGAAAATCCTAGGCGAAACCACCACGGGATCCCAGGAGAATCCTGGTGATCGATCCGAGGCGGATCCGGTCTTGGACCCTGCGCTATCAGCAGACAGCGATGCGTCTTCCCCCATGCCTGGCAGCGGCGGTGCAGCGGCCTCCCCAGTGGGCCGCGTGGCGCCCATTGACGGGCCGACCTCCCCTCCACCCGCACCCGCGGCTCCACCCGCGCCAGTGGCAGGGTCCACACCTGGGCTGGCCTCCCTCCAGCCAGACATGCCTCGGGCCGAGCCACACGTGGCTTCCGGGCGGGCTGCCGCTGCAGTTCCTGCCGTCCCGCTAGCTTCCGGCTCGGGATCCCAGGCAGATCTTGGTCCTGCACGCTCTGCCGCCGGTACGGGATCCCAGGAGGATCTCCCACCTGGATCTTCTGCTCCGCGCGGATCCGATGCTCCGCCCGGCCACACCATGGTGACTCGCCTACGTGACAACACACGCAAGGCCATGCAACGCACCGATGGCACGGTCTTGTATGACCCGTCTCGACGTGCGTTTCTCGCCTCGCGGGAACCTACTAATCATCGTGAAGCTCCCCATTCTCCCGCGTGGCGTGCGGCCATGCAACTCGAGCTTGCGGCTCTTCATCACAATGGCACTTGGTCTTTGGTTCCACCACCATCTAATGTCAACGTAATTGACTGCAAATGGGTTTTTAAACTCAAGCACAAGGTGGATGGCACAATTGATCGTCATAAGGCACGACTCGTTGCAAAGGGGTTCAAACAACAATATGGCTTGGACTATGATGATACGTTCAGTCCTGTCATCAAACCGGTCACTGTTCGCTTGGTTCTCTCCATTGCGGTCTCTCGTGGGTGGTGTTTGCGTCAGCTGGATGTCCAAAACACCTTTCTTCATGGTGTGCTTCAAGAGGAGGTGTACATGTGACAACCACCTAGTTTGTGGATCCCCGGGCACCACGACATCTATGCAAGCTCAGGAAGGCAATCTATGGGCTTAAACAAGCTCCTCGGACGTGGTATTCCAGGCTCAGTGCTCGGCTTCTTCAACTTGGTTTTGTGGCATCTAAGGCGGACACCTCCTTGTTTGTCTTTCATCATGCTCATGTCAGCATGTTTATGCTTGTTTATGTGGATTATATCATTGTGGCCAGCTCGTCGCCTACTGCTACCACCAAGTTGCTTGCTGATCTTCATGCTTCCTTTGCTATCAAAGATCTCGGCCCTCTGCATTACTTCCTTGGAGTTGAGGTGAGATCGTCGCCAGGGGGGATTGTACTTTCTCAACAGAAGTATATTGGCGACATTCTTCATCGAGCAAATATGGATAATTGCAATATCTACACCACACCCATGTCTTCGGCCGAGAAGCTCACCAAGGAAAGTGGGACGCCATTGTCTCAAGACGATAGCACCAAGTATCGTAGCCTGGTTGGTGCTCTTCAATATCTAAGACTTACCAAGCCAGATATATCCTTTGCAGTAAAGTGTTTGCCAGTTTCTTCATGCACCCACAACTATACATCTCTCAGCAGCCAAACCGATTTTGAGATAATACTCGGAGCATGGGTCTCTCTATAAGGAAGTCTCCTTCAATGTTGTTGAGCTGTTTTTCTGATGCAGATTGGGCAGGGTGCAGTGATGATCGGAGGTCTACTGGTGGTTTTGCTGTCTTTCTTGGTCCTAATCTTGTGTCCTGGAGTTCGAGGAAACAAGCCACGGTTTCTCGCTCAGGCACATAGTCTCGCTCAGGCACATAGTCTGAATATAAAGCACTTGCAAACGGAACAGATGAGATAATCTGGATCCAATCAGTCCTTGGTGAACTTGGGGTTTTCTTGGCAAGACCACCTGTGTTGTGGTGTGATAACTTGGGAGCTACTTATCTATCTGCTAATCCAGTATTTCATGCCAGGACTAAGCACATAGAAGTAGACTTTCACTTTGTTCGAGAGAGAGTTGCAGCCAAGGCACTAGATGTTCGGTTCATCTCTTCTAAAGAGCAAGTTGCTGATATATTCACAAAGCCATTGGCTGAGACAATGTTTGTCTCAAATAGATACAATCTGAATCTTCTTGAGGGAAGTTTAGATTGAGGGGGGATGTTAAACAGTATATTGTTATAGATTAGGAGGCTGTTAATATTTATAGTTATCTCCTTATCTCTTGTAACAATATTTGTAATCTCGGCTATGCCGTGCCCTAGAGGCTGCGTATATAAACACTCCCTCGACCGCCCTATGGGTTGTGCCGAATACCAATCTCTTTCTTCTGTTTTACAGAGGTACAATTATTCGCGGACGGAGGGAGTATATAGCTTCGGAGTAGTCTTGCTGGAGATAGTCAGTGGCAAAAGGAGAACAAGCAATGCAACGTTCCTTCCTGATGTAAGTCTGCTCATGACAAAACATACTCCTCCCTGATGCATCCTCTAGTTTCTTCCCAGTGAAAATGCGCGCCACTAGCTGAGCTTTTTATTCTTTCTTTCTTACAGGCCTGGGAATTGTGGAATCAACGTAAGAGCGGGGAGCTTCTTGATGCGGCGGTGGGTGGTGAACCTGAAGGTGAAGTCTTGTCAGGGCTACTCAGATGCATCCAGATTGGCCTTCTCTGCGTGCAGTATTTGCCAGAGCACAGACCTTCAATGTCTGAAGTTGTGGCAATGCTAAACAGCAGCTCACAGCTCCCCAGGCCACTGAACCCCACACCAAACAGCGGACCAGGACCGGGCGCACAGCCCGGACCGAGCCGGACCTTCTTACCGTGGCTATTTTACTCACGCAAACTTGACCCCACGAGCCCAGGCATGGAAGCTGCGGTGTAGTGTTGCGGTCTACCAAGGCGAGGCAGTGGCAGTGCAAGAGCAGTAAGCCCAAAACTCACTACTGGTCTGGATCCGGGACATGCCGCATAATTTGATGTTTATTTGTGTACTTTTAACACCGGATGTCGCCGTTGTTTTCCTGTGTGGATATGCGCTTGTTCAAACTACGGCAAGATTGTTGGAACTTACTGCCAGCCTGGGAAATCGATGTTTTATTCTTGTATACTTAAGCACTGTATATCGCCTTTGTTTTCATTTTCATATTTGTGCTTGTTCAAATATTACTTGGCGGTATTGATTGAACTTTTGTTATGAGAATAATATAATTTGGGGGAGGGGGGTGGGGGGGGGTGTTTTGTATGTCACTTCCATACCTCTGATCGAATCTAGTCTCCATGTTTTGGATACAAGAGCAGGCTGAACATTGCAAAGTGAACATGATGCAGTCCAGTGCATAGCAATCAGGATAGTAGATCCTGTGTGTGCAAGATGCAGTACATTATTGGTTTATAATTTGGAAATCGTTTATTTTCAGCCGGATGAAAACAGCGACACATAAGTTGCCTCGTCCTAGGGACGCGTGTCCCCGCGTGGACCGGCAACGCGCATGGCTTATCCCCTCCGCGTGTCCCCTGTTTCCCTCGTCTTCCACCACTCACCGCTGAAATCTTATCCGTTTGTTCAAATCCCCATCACTAGTACAAAACAGGGCATTTGTCCCGGTTCGTAAGGGCCTTTAGTCCCGGTTCATGAACCGGGACTAATGGGTCGTTACTAATACCTCCCCCCTTTAGTCCTGGTTCTTACACGAACTGGGATAGATGGGCATCCACGTGGCCGCTGCGGGCAGCCCAGGCAGGGGGGCCTTTGGTCCCGGTTGGTGACATAAACCGGGACCAAAACACTACCGGACTCGCGGCCTATGCCTACGGCCCAGGGCCGTCGGCATAGGTCCTTTGTCGTCGGCATAGATCTATGCCTACGGCTGCCGTCGGCATAGCCCCGTTGGTGTAGATCACGTCAGCGTAGATGTGTCAGACCGTCGGCGTAGTATAGCCGTCGGCATAGGTGCCTATGCCGACGGCCGTGGGCCAACCGTCGGCATAGTTTAGCCGTCGGCGATGTTTTCCACCGACGGAAGCGGACGGCGCCGTCAAAAAGCGGCCGACGAACCAGGGGCGACATGTGGCGGGTATGCCGCGGCTTTGCCGTCGGCATAGCCTCGCCACCGTGATGCACACCGGGCGACACGTGGCGGTATGCCGGCGGCTTTGTCGTGAGGCATAGCCTCTTGTCGATGTCAAAACCGGCGGATCTCGGTAGGGGTCCCGAACTGTGCGTCTAGGCGGATGGTAACAGAGACAAGGGACACAATGTTTTACCTGTGTTCGGGCCCTCTTGATGGAGGTAAAACCTGCGTCATGCTAGATTAATATTGATAATGTGTGTTACAAGAGTAGATCTACCACGAGATCAAAGAGGCTAAACCCTAGAAGCTAGCCTATGGTATGATTGTTGTTCGTCCTACGGACTAAAACCCTCCGGTTTATATAGACACCGGATAGGGTTAGGGTTACACAGAGTCGGTTACAATGGTAGGAGATCTACATATCCGTATCGCCAAGCTTGCCTTCCACGCCAAGGAAAGTCCCATCCGGACACGGGACGAAGTCTTCAATCTTGTATCTTCATAGTCTTGGAGTTCGCCGATGATGATAGTTCGCTATCCGGACACCCCTAGTCCGGAACTCCCAAGAGCCCCTGAACCTGGCTTCAATGACGATGAGTCCGCGCGTATATTGTCTTGGCGTTGCAAGGCGGGTTCTTCCTCCTAATAATTTATAGAAGATTGTGAACACCAGGATAGTGTCCGCTCTGTAAAATAAATTCCACAT
Organism: Aegilops longissima; assembly: GCA_021605205.1. Taxonomy (NCBI): domain Eukaryota; kingdom Viridiplantae; phylum Streptophyta; class Magnoliopsida; order Poales; family Poaceae; genus Aegilops; species Aegilops longissima. Next base: position 809,927,375 of record CM038677.1, read on the forward strand.
ACCACCGTAGAGAATAATATTACACAAGATCAATCTGCTGACATATTTTGTGGCGTGGCGTCGCACCACTACCAAGCCTTTATTCAAATTGTTTTTACTGTTCCACCTCGGTAGCGTTTAGCGGCGGTTTCCTTGGCACGTCTTGTCGAGGCGTAGATCGTGTTCCCCTTATTCCGGATTCCCATCAATACGGACGTGGGTAACCCAACCGCGCCATTGATTGTGGCACTTGGGAGATAGCGAGTTTTACCGGGCGGTGGGGACACATGTTTTGTCCGCCCATATAAGGGATAAGGATCCACCCTTTCACCTCGCCTTCTTCCTCCTTTGCTCATCCATTCCCGTGCACTCGAGCTCTAGCGCCCAAGTCCGCACTTTCCTCCTCAACCTTCTCCAACCATGTCGGGAGCGGGAGGCGATGGATGGCCTCCTCCGTCATAGAGGGGCACATCACAAGGCTGCGGGAGGCGGATACTTGTCCGGCGATATCACAGACAGGCTGCCCGACAGCAGGGCAGCTTATTCCAACCCCTGTCCCCATGAGAGGGTGGTATTTCTCCCCACTTCCTCCATGAGACTAGGTTTTCCACTTCACCCATTTGTCCGGGGCTCATGTTCTACTACTGCTGGACTTCCATGACCTGGCCCGAATTCCGTCCTCAACGTCTCGGCGTTTATCGTCGTGTCTGAGGCCTTCCTCTGCATCCAGCCCCACTTCGACTTGGGCTCAAGACCTTGATGTCAAGCGAAGGTTGTGAAGGGCAGCTGCGGAGTCGGAGGCGCCATGGTCGGCAAGATGGCCAAAGTCCTATGGCTCGAGGGCTCCTTTGTGGAGACAATAAAGGGGTGGCAATCGGGTGGTTCTACATCACCGAGCCACGCGACCCTGAATGGGTGGCGGCCCCGATTCAGATCTGGATTCCCCACGGCTCTCGTCATGGAAAGAGCGGGCCTGAAGTGGGGATTGGACGAGCTATCCGGACTCCAAACACGCGTCCGGAACACGGTGGACAAGAATCGCAGCTTGTTGACGTAATCCGGTGATGCTCATCCGCCGGATTCTCCCATGCCAACAACGGGACTTCAATTTGTGGAGTTCGATCCGGCACAACAACCGAACCTTGAGCCGGCTCTTCGATACCACGTACGAAGATGCCTGGAAGGTGCTGTTCAAGGGCGCCGAAGCCCCCGCATCCGCTAACAAAGATCGCGGATACAGCTCGCGGCGTCAAGCCAGCGAGGTAAGTTATTTTACCCCTTTACGGGACTCCTTTTCCATAGATTGACTCTACGTGGGTTCTGAAAACTCCCTATTCTTCGACAGGTCTGGCTGAAGACGTCCGGACAGATTAACTGTCCGGCTCCTTTGCCAGAAGACCCAGCGGACGCCCGATTGACGGGGCTGCTGGCTCCGGCACCCCATGTGGTGCCGGAGAAGAAGGCCAAGAAGGAGGCTACAGGAACTCGGAGGAGCACCCGACGCCAGTGTTTGTCGGATTCAAGCGAATCTTCTCTCAAGACGAGGAGGAAGAAGAAGAAGCTTCTCCCCCAGCGGGGGAGGAGAGGAAGAGGAAGGCCGCCCCAACTGGGGAGGCCGGAGGGTCCAAGAAGGGAAGAAACCTTCCTCCGGACTTCTCCACCAACGTCGACGACGATGAGGGGGATCGGCCTACGAGGGCCAAGCCCCTGGCGAGATCGTAAGTGTTCGGATACCCGTGGCTTTTTATTATTGCAGAGTGTTCTTTAATGTCGAACAATCGTGCAGCCCGCCCAAAGGCGAGTTCGTCGATTCATCGAGCGGGTCCCTGGGCTCGTCGGAAATGGAGAGTACTTCGCTTCCGACCGCCTCCTCGCCTCATGCTGCGGACAACGCCGCAGCGGAGCTCCAAAGGGGGCTTGGTCACGAGGAGGTGGCGCAGGAGGTGCCACAAGGCAACCTCCGGACTCCAGTGCGTGGGGGCAAGACCCCGGGGCTCTAAGCCCGACCCTTGTCCGGCTTCATGCCGAACCTTCAATGGTTCCGAGTCCGATGGCGATCCTTCGCAAGAAGGGTGAGACGCTGGTGTCCTTCGTCCCAACCGAGGCACCGGATAGTTCGAGGCGCTCAACGGCGCCTCCATCGAGGAGGAGCACCGCACTGTTATAAGTGCAGTGATCCGGACAGTTCGATCCGCCAAGCGGGCTGACCAAGCTTATACCGATCTTCTATCGGGCTTTGAGGTAAGAAATTTCAATATATGTAAATGGTACCGCATAGACAAGAGCCCACGATGCTCGGTTCGTGTTGGGAAAGAAAAGCGGACCGAGGATCTTTAGAAAGATAAACGCAGGAGTCATAAAAGTATGTCAATATGGGATTGCAGGTGTCTTGCTGACCTCCACCATACCGATGCGGGAGGTCAATACTTTGAAGAAAAAACCTCGGCGGTCCGAGAACGAGCTCGGCCATGCCAAGAAGCAGCTCGAGGAAAAGAAGGTGAGTAATACCTTATGAAAATTGTACCTTCTGAAAAAGGATTTGGTTGCAAGAAAATGACAAGGATAACGTGGGTATTGTAGGGGCGGACGAGGTGGCGACCACGAAGGAGGCGGTGGCCGCCCGGCGTAATCGACCGCGAACGCACCGAGCGAGAGAAGCAGAGGCGGGGTGGCGGAGGTACAGCAAGAGCTCTAGGATCTCGTGAAAAACATGAGAACTTGGGCGTGACTCGAAGACTCGAGAGTCTGAGCTTGCAACGGCTCTTGAGAGTGCCAAAACCGCTAAGGCCAAGCCTACAAGGCCCTCCGGAGATTGAAGCGGTGAAGAAAATAGCAGCAGGTAAGGCATTTTTCATGCGAGTAAGCATGTGAGTGTTAATTACTGTTGCTTACCCGAATCGGAGCTCTCGAGGCGTTCGCAGAGCTTCCTCTGGCGTGTCGGTGCTGCCGCATTCTCTTTGGGCCGATGAGGGATCTCAACGGAGAAGGTCTTCGGTCTCGATATCTGAGGCGGACATCCGGTGCCCTTTAGCGACCAGTGAAGCAGCTGGTCGAGCTCCACAAGGCGGCCAAACAGGCCATGAAGGGCCTCATAGTTCGTTGTGGCCTAAGGAAGCCATGCACAGGAGCTACTTCGCCCCAGTGCGGCGGCTGGTGGATGCGTGCCGTGGGTTGAAGTTATCAATCATTCCGCTTGTATCGAGGGTGCCCGTCGGGCCCTTGTCCGCATAAAGGTGCACTTGGGGCAAGATGGATGCCTGAAGCTCGTGGCGGACCCGCCACCGGAGGGTAAGGAGCATCGCACGCCGAGATGTATTATAAGAGTGTCTTTGAAGGGCGCCCGCACTATTGCGGGTGAGTGCTCCAAAGATGTAATATTTGAGTAGACTCGCATTTTGTTATCCTGTCGCTGAAAATTTAGTTCATATCGCTAAGCAACACTTGTTAATTTAAAATATTACCTACATGCGGTTGTTTATCAAATCGAGAGATGGCAAGTCGTCGGCTTCAAATTTCCATGCCACGAGTGCTGGTGTGTTCGGGATAAACTTGGCGCTCTTGTTCCCATTTTGGGTCCATCTGGAGGCGCTCAACACAACGAACAAGGCAACGGACTTATAATGCTTGAACACTCTCCTTAGCCATAGAATTCTATAATTTTAAATTTGGTGAAGCCCCTAGTCTTCGAAGGTCGAATTTGGGGCGCTATCACGCCTTGGCGGACAGTATCGGCTCCTCGCTCTAAGCGGCATAAGTCTTTAGGACTCGCAGAAAACCTCTCGAACAGCGACGGTCTCTCGCCTCATCATGACGGTCAGTTTTAGCTTTCCATCGAGGCGTTAACCCAGCCGAACTGGGGCGGAATCGCGAGTGGTTCTCCGGTGCTACCTTAGCTGATATAACGGGCGTAAGGTACCAAAACACGGGGCCGGGCAAACCCAACTATTGACCCATGACATGATTCGGGCCGGTGCATATAGTGCTATAAGTGCGGGTGCCGCACTTGTGAAAGTGTTCGGACTCATCACACCATAACGCGGGAAACATAAGCCCCTGGTGTATATTAGCCGTACCAAAGTGTACGGATGCAACATGTCGTGAATGAACATATGTATGAAAAAGAAATGCAATTATAAGCAAAAAGGTGATGCATTGTTTTATTCAATAAGTGCTGCTACGAATGCGAGCGATACAAATAGTGTGATAAGCAAGGTAGGAGACTGTTAAACATGTCCCCTTCCAGGGGTAGGCTGCAGATTGGTGTATGAAAATGCTTGTAATGGAGACCACCTGTATATTCGTTGTAGCCTTTATCCTTCCCTGGCTGTTGCATCGTGAGTTCGGCAGGTCTGCTGCTGCGGACAGAACTTCGACAAACAGAGTCCTGTGTTTAAAAAGTAAAAGGTAAAAAGAAAAGAAAAGGAACGACACACTTGAGAGCCCCTTGTGTGGTTGAGCCGATCTGGGTGTATTGTGGTCGTGCCCCCTCCCCATGTCAATGGTATCTTGAGCGTAATGGTGTACGCGAAGGACCTGCTGACGTTTCACGGAGCTGGGGTTGGGGCCGCATCGCTACGCTGCGTGCTCGGGCGTGCCGGTGGTCTAGTTGTAAGTTACTCCGGCGCGCTTGGCTGTGTCCGGCCGCTTAACGGCGGATTCGATAATTGCCTTAAGAGGCTGCATTGCACTTCGCCGAGAGCGTTGTATGTTCCTCCATGCGGAGGGAACGTTCGATGTTTCCGTTGACCGTAATGACTCCTCGTGGGCCTGGCATCTTGAGCTTGAGGTATGCGTGGTGCGGCACGCGTTGAACTTTGCAAGCGCTGCACGTCCGAAACAAGGCATGATAGCCGCTGCGAACGGGACTATGTCGAAGATTAACTCCTCGCCGGAAGTTATCCGTGGATCCGAAGACCACTTCGATGTAATTGAGCCTGTACAATTGGCTTCTACACCTGGTATGGCGCCTTTAAAGGTCGTTTTGGTAGGTTTAATCCTTGAGGGTCTATGCCCATTTTGCGCATTGTATCCCAGTAAAGCAGGTTCAGCTGCTGCCGCCGTCCATCGGGACTCGGTTAGGTGAAATCCATCGACGATTGGGTCTAGGACCAGTCTGGCGAATCCGCCGTGGCGGATCTTTGGTGGGGTGGTCTCTTCGGTCAAAAGTGATCGGGCGGAGGGCCATGGATTGAACTTCGGGCAACTGGCTCCATCGCTAGACATCCACGAGTGCACGCTCGCTCCCTTTTGGGTATGTGGGTTGCGTATATCATGTTCACCGTCCGCTTTTGTGGGGGAAACCTTCATCCTCTATTGTTCGGCGGTTGGGCCTCGTCCTCGTCATCGCTATGCAGCCTTGTCATTGTTTTCGGCAATTAACTTGCCTGCCTGCTTGAATACCCAACAGTCCCTGTTGGTGTGGTTAGCTGGCTTTTCAGGGGTGTCGTGTATCTAGCACAAGCGGTCGAGTATTCGGTCCAAATTGGACGGACCCAGAGTAGTTCGTTTAAATGGCTTTTTCCGCTGACCGGGTTTAGAGCCTTTGAATCCGGCATTGACTGCTGTATCCTCAATATTGTCGCCGTTAGTGCGGCGTTTGTTTTTGTTACGACGCGGCCTGCCGTTTTGGTCCTTGAAGTCCGGACTGCCATAATTTTTGCTGAGGTTGTTGCTGCGTGCTAGCCAGCTGTCCTCACCCGCGCAGAAGCGGGTCATGAGTGATGTGAGGGCTGCCATGGATTTCGGCTTTTCCTGTCCTAGGTGTCGGGCAAGCCACTCGTCGCGGATGTTATGCTTGAAGGCGCGAGGGCCTCCGCATCCGGACGGTCGGCGATTTGGTTTTCTTGGTTAAGAACCGTGTCGAATTGTCCGGCGATTCGTCTGCTGCTGAATTATGTGGCTTAGGTCATCGGCGTCGGTGGTCGCATATAAGTGCCACGGAAGTTATCGAGGAATCGGCTTCGGTCCTCCCAGCTCCCAATTGACTCTGGCGGCAAGCTGTTGAGCCAATGTCGGGCTGGTCCTTTAAGCGAGGGGAGGTATTTGATGGCGTGAAGATCGTCACGCGGGCCATGTGGATGTGAAGGAGATAGTCTTGATCCAAACCACGGGTCTGTTGTGCCATCATAGGATTCAATATTGACGGGTTTAAACCCTTGAGGATTTGATGATCCATTACTTAAATCGTGAAGCATAGTGGGTGTCTTGGCGCCTCTGTCTTTGGCGATGTCACGGCGGAGCTCAAAAGAGCTTGGTCTGTTTTGTTCGGCCCGGCGGACTTCATCGTGTCCGCACGACGGTTGTCATCACGTCATCGTAGGGCCCACGCCGATCCATAGATCAATCTTGATTGTCTTGCCTTGTCCTCAATATATCTCGCAGGTCGGGCGTTCACCTTTGGCCGTGTGCTTTTGAGCGATGCGAGTGCGGTTCTAGTGAAGGGCCTAGAGGCCTCTCTGTCGCGCCACGGGTGGTCGGTCACCGTATTGTCTCCTGGTGATGCGGGTTCGTAAGCCTCCTCCTCTAATCCGGGAGCAACTTGCGTTTAGGGTAGCTTTTGGAGGCGTTCGAGCTCATGATCTTGACGCGAGGACTTGGTCCATCTATCGGCTAGCGAGATCTGATCAGCTCTAAGCTGTTGCTGCTTTTTCTTTAGGCTGTTACGCCGTGGCCATAAGCCTGCGTCTAAAACGCTCTTGTTCGACGGGATTCTCGTGCACGCGAATTCATTGTCGTCGAGGCTTGCTTCGTCTTGGAGGAGGCATATAATCCTCTACCTCTTCTTCGCCGCTCTCTCTTGAGGGTGGCGTCTTCATCCTCCTCACGATGGATCTTCTTTGGAGTGGATTGTCTTGGCGTTGTCCGGTGTATTGTTATCTCCGGTGCGGAATCTTCATTCTTCTTTGTGGTGGGATTTAGGCGCGCCACGACGCCGGCGCTTGGGCTGCTTCTTGGAGGGGTCATCCTCTGTTGTTCCATCGTCGTTCCCATATTTTGGGATGTCCACCATGTATATGTCGTATGACGAGGTGGCCTTCCAGTGCCCTGTAGGCGCTGGGTCTTGGTCGTCTCCGGCATCGTCGTCCATACCGTCGATGTCTTCGGAGTCGTAGTCTAGCATGTCGGTTAGGTCGTCGACAGCGGCTACCAAGTGGGTGGTGGGTGGGCGTCGAATTTCTTCGTCGATCGTATCCCAACCTTCCCGACCGTAGTCTCGCCAGGCTCTCCGGATAAAGAGAGACTTTGGTGAATTCAGGATGTCGCCAAAAGCGAGTCTTGAAAAGATGTCTGCGGCCGTGAACTCCATAACGGGCGCCCAATCGGATTCGATCGGCAAGGCGCGGAGGGTTCGGAGTTCGGATAGGAGTCCGCGCACAGGTCGGAGTCTTTGCAAAGGACGAGGATGGAGTTGACTGATCGCCGTAGAGATTGTAGCCCCGGCGGTGTCCAACCACTCGTCCTCGGTCGGGAATCCGACTCGGATTAAGGGCGGAGCGGATCTTGGTGCGACCTCGAGGCCTTGTTCGACTCTGAGCTAGATCATGCCCATCGAGACAAGTCTTGGCACGCTTGGCGTGGGGCTCGAATCCGTCGAAGTTCAAGTCTCCGCGCATATCGGCCGTATAGTTTAAACTTCCAAATCGACTGATGGCGGGCGTAGCTTCGATCTGCTCCAGATGGCCAGCGAATTGGCCCATGATGCAAAGCCGCCAACACAAAGATCTGTCCGGGAGAAAAGTCTACTTTGGACGCGTCGTTGTTGATGATCGGAGGAGCCATTGGGCCTATCGGCAAAGACACAGAGGAACTCTCAATGAAAGCACCAATGTCGGTGTCAAAACCGGCGGATCTCGGGTAGGGGGTCCCGAACTATGCGTCTAGGCGGATGGTAACAGGAGACAAGGGACACGATGTTTTACGTGTTCGGGCCCTCTTGATGGAGGTAAAACCCTCGTCTGCTAGATTAATATTAATAATGTGTGTTACAAGAGTAGATCTACCACGAGATCAAAGAGGCAACCCTAGAAGCTAGCCTATGGTATAATTGTTGTTAGTCCTCGGACTAAAACCCTCCGGTTTATATAGACACCGGATAGGGTTAGGGTTACAGTAGTCGGTTACAATGGTAGGAGATCTACATATCCGTATCGCCAAGCTTGACTTCCACGCCAAGGAAAGTCCCATCCGGACACGGGACGAAGTCTTCAATCTTGTATCTTCATAATCTTGGAGTCCGGCCGATGATGATAGTTCGGCTATCCGGACACCCCCTAGTCCGGAACTCCCTCACCTGCCATGCGGCACGCCCTGGGTAGCCCTGGGCTGATCTATGCCGACGGCTTTTCATCTATGCCGACGGCTTTGCCGTAGGCATAGTTTTTCCCCCTGTTTTCTCTTTTTCAATTCATTTGACAGCATTTCAAAGCAGAATAATATGGGATTATGCAGAAATATGACAGTTCATCATCTAAACCTAGGAGATCATGGGCATATATGCAAACCTATATTGATGAAGAAATAATACAAGTGATATTGCAAAAAGTGAATAAAAGAAACTATATTCATAATATATGGAACACTAAAATTATTTGGTCTGATTAATAAACAATAGACTTTATTAATATAAATGTCAATTACAAGCATTCAGGAATTACACTTAGAGGAAAAAGAAATAAAAGAAGAAAGAAAAAGTCCTAAACTAAACCTATACTAAACTATCTATTTCTTCATCTTCTGCTTCTTTCTTGCAGTTCATCAACCTGCAAAACAAGAAACAACAAACAGGAAGAACTTGATCAAGGTTTAAATGCAGCATTCCCCTTAGCAAAATGCCTTTACTATAGGAGCTAGCACTTAGGAATTTGGAAACATTAGTCAAACCCCAATCAGATTAAGTTGATCAAAGAAACAGTAGAAGAGAGCCAACACTGCATAAATGGAGCCAATAGCCCAAGACAGAAGTAGAGCCAGCAAAGTATAGATCAAAGCCAAACCCGAAGATCAATTCAAACTAGCACTAACTCCATGATTAGGGGGTCCCTCAATTAAGCTTGGGTTAGTTTTCAGATGAAATCCAACTAAACCACTACTAATCAACTAGGCCAGAGGTAGGGTTTGAAGTAGGGATTGTCCTCAGGCAGCCTAGTAGTGCTAGGACTATTGCATCATTGGATCAAGTAGTACAACATCTGTTGTTAAGTAACGATGAGAGCCTCAGGACACCATCATTGGCATGGCAAGATGAAGGAGCACATGTTCTTATCAGTGAGAGTAGGAGAGAAATAAAGAAAGTGAAGAGACCAGTGTAGCATCTGTTCAAATCAGATTAAGAGAGAGGGAATTGGCAAGAAAAGATATAGTCCATAACATGCAAGAAGAAATAGGCCATTGATAGCACATTTACTAAACATCTGCTGTAAGCAGAACACATACACCCACTTACACATGGGTACTATTCTGTATACAGGTACACAAGCACAACACATGCACCTGATATAGATAGGAGTATAAGCATGCATCTAAATCATCTGAAACATATGAAATAGCTAATGCAAAGAAAGAATTATCACTACATGCAACCATCAGGACTACGTCATATACAATATACAACTAAACCACCAGTAGATGATGTACTAAACTATACAAGAAATACCAATACATGGTATTTAGATAAAGACTAGTATATATCAAACACAGTACCGGCTTGAAAGAGAAACTATAATTTTATACCACTACGGGAGCAAATCATGAACTACAGAGTAATTGCAGTAAAGAGACGAATCAGTATATGTTGATCAATAAGAGAGTTACAGCTATATACAAATGAAGGACTATATCCTTTATAAGATAACAAAGAAACATTAGCACTTGTACATATGAACAAATAGAGCCAGCAGCCAACTAATAAAGAAAGTAGCATGTGCTATATGACGGGAACAATAACATCTATAAGACCAAGATAATTGCAATGATAACAGTAGGGTCATGCCATCATTCGATCCAATCATTGCAGAACTAGTTGAGCGACAAATCAAATATAATAGTAGTTCCATTGGTTCAGCCAACAAGTTAATAAAAGTTTAGTTCCTACTAATTTTGCAACTCGTGATAATAAAGAAAGCAGAGCTCGACATCACAGCAACAAAAGTGGTAGACTGGGAGCCTGGAACCATGCACATCAAATCGCAGAGCAGAAAAATAGCAGTACTACTTGGAGCAATAAGAAGCTCAACAGACTGGGGCAACATTTGGAAGGAGACAAGCAAGTACTACAACAGCTAGCTAAGCTGAATTGAAGATTAAAAAAATCATATGTTGAGCATGATTGTACACGTGAAGGGGAAGGGGTTCACGGTAGGGACCTTCAGGTCATGGCATGGCTTGCATCTCTCCTCCTCATGTGCATTGGTTTGCATCCAATCCTTGCAGTCCAATCCATGGACGTCCCTCCCTCCCTGCATCTCTAGAACTGAGAAAAAAAAATCACAGAGGCTGATTAACATTTGAGAGAGCGGACTATGGATACACCAAACTCCATCAGTACCTAGCTCCCAAACTGAGAAAAAAATCCATTCATATGCAGCAGCCCAAACTTGACTTTGAGAGAGCGAACTAATTAACATTTTTTTGTTGCGTCGAATTTTTCACTAATAGAAGTACTCCAGCAACTATCAGAATAAATCATAGAGGCTGGCCGAACTAATTGGCGCACTCAAACGATACCTGAGAGCAGCCTGATGAACACATTGTTAGAGAGGCACATCTAGCTAGTTTCCTGTATATCAATTAAGCTACTAGCTTGGTTGCTTCTTTTAGCTAGCATACACGTACGTGATTTGTTATAGCATACATAAACAAACACACGTTTCTTTTAGCTAGCTAGGCGGAAGTGAAGATTGACCAAAATCACATTCATATCAAGCAATGTGAAGCATCATTATACAAGGAAAAGGGGGGAACAGAGGAGTGCAGAGGGGCTCACCATGGGGATGCTTTAGCCGATGCAGTGCACCGCCGTCACGCCGCGGAGGGGGCCGCCGTCTCGCCGGAGTTTACCCGCCGCGTGCGTCCGCCCCGCAGCCACCGGGTGCAGGAGCACCGACCACGAGGCGGAGCCGCCCGTGGGACTTGCGGTGGGCGTCGAAGATGGTGGAGCAGAGTCGCCAGCGACACGCCGGAGTTGGAGGGGACGCCACCCTCGAAACCCTAGCCATGGGGAGGGGTCGTGGGTGAGCTCTCGGGGCCGCCAAAGGCGGATCTGGCCAGAGGGAAGGGAAGAGAGGCGGCAGGGGAGCACGGATCTGTGCTGCGCGCCGGCGAGGGCCGCCGGAACACGCCGGAATCGAGCGGCGTAGACAGCGACGGCGAGGGTTTCGTGGGTGGGGGGAGGGAGCAGGGAGAGACGAGCGAGAGAGGGAGAGGGGGAGGCGTGCGGTGGGTTTCTGTCTTGTTTTTCTTTTTCTTTTTTCCCTCCTTTTCTTTAGATGGGTGGATGCGGCATGTGGTGTGGAGAGATGGATGGATAGATGTGAGCCATGTCATCGATCCATGCCACAACTGGTTCCACCAATGAGATTTAAGCTATTGCAATTGTATTTTCTCCTCTTATTCCTAGTAAACACTTAACAATTTTGGAGAAGGGCATCGGTCTAAACGGCTCGCTCCTTCCCATGCTTCCCGACCGGGCCGAGCCCGCCACGGTAGGGTGTGGTAAAGTTTCAGCGTGTTTCGGAGAAGCCTGATCGGAGGCCGCTTGTAAACTGCGAGCACCTGAAATGATGTCCAGGAGTGGTTTGTAAAACCATATATGATGTATTCACGACACGTGTAGGCCTAGTGCAACCAAAGGACGGGCAGGACCCACCACCCGGGGGTGTATGTACCTCGGCGGCATGCCGGATCTGGCCGTTAAAATCCACGGGAAATCATTTGATGCCGGAAATCCTCGGGACCTGGCACGGTGTCATCATATGGCCCTTGTAATGTGTGGGAAAAGTTTGAGCACGTTTCGTAGAAGCCTGGCGGAGGCACTTATAAACTACTACGATCTCAGGGTAGTATATGGCTATAGAGAGAACTTGTCCGATTTGTGAAGGAAGTGTGTTTCCCGTTTCTCCGCTGACCTCGATACTTCTCGTGATATCAAAGGGGGCCATCGCATGACACGTGGCACGACATGGCATTTTTCAGGGCCGCCTGCAATATTTGAGACATTTATTGCATTCGTAGGGTTTCAATGCGGGAAGTTACAGATCTGCATTGCGACCACCTGAAATGATGTCCAGAAGTGGTTTGTCAAATCATATATGATGTCTTTGCGGTATGTGTAGGCCTAGTGTAACCAAGGGAGGGGCAGGCCCCACCCACGAAGGGTGAATGTGCCTCAGCAACATGCCGGATTTAGCCGTTAAAATCCACGAAAAATCATACTTTGCCAGAAATCCTCGAGACATAGCACGGTGGCGTCATGTGGCCCTTGTAGGTTATGGTAAAAGTTTGAGCGCATTTCGCAGAAGCCTAACTGAAGGCCTCTTGTAAACTGCACCATTTCCGAGGTAGTATCTAGCTATCGAGAGAGAACATGCCCAGTTTTGTGAAGGAAGTGCGTTGCCCGTTGCTCCGGTGGCATTGCTACCACCCTAGGGCCTCCGTCCCGCCTAACCCTGGAGCGCTTGACCACGAGATCTAACCCTTTGATTTTCCATGGACGGGCTTTGAACAGTGGACCTCTCCACCCGGTTGTGTCAGGTCAGCACACAGGGACACCTGGGAGCAACACCCGGGCCAAACCCACAACTACATCCCCTCCGTGTAGACCTGACGTGTCAGTTTCGCCCCTCCAGGTGCCGGCGGCGGCTCCGTCATTTAGGGGGGCACGCTCCGGAGATGTGTGCCGCCTCTTCGGACATGCCACAACACTTTCAGACTTGTGAGAAGCCGCGTACGCAAGATTGCGGCATGCTAGCCCACGGAGGCTGCCGGCCACAGTCGTAGACATGCGAAGGCCAATCCGCGTAGAGGGAAGTGTTCGGATACTTCTCCATCACCAAAAATTATGAAAAATTACCATCGTTCCTATAGCACATGTGCCCACATCGTGTAAAAAACTCATGATTTTATCGCGATCCGAGTATTTAATAATATTCACGCCGCGCCGTTACCTGAGCGTCTACTACCGTGGCATCGCCGTCCGTGAGGGGGCCACACCCGGAGACGCGCGCCTCTTTGGACATGCCACAACACCACCCGCATGTATGAGGGGCGGTGCGGCGCTCGGTGGCATTGCTACCCCCCCGGGTCCCGTCGGCCTAACCACAGGTGGTTGACCACGAGATCTAGCCCTTTGACTTCCCACGGACGGGCTTTGACCAGTGGACCTCTCCACCAGGTTGTGTCAGGTCAGCACACATGGACACCTGGGAGCAAAATCTAGGGCAAACCCACAGCTACATCCCCTTTGTGTAGACCCGACGTGTCTGTTTCCCCCTCAAGTGCTGCGGCGGGCGCCGTCCGTCCGTGAGGGCCACGCCGGAGACGCGTGCGCCTCTTCGGACATGTTACAACACCACCCGCATGTATGAGGGCGGTCTGCGGCAGCTCGGTGGCATTGCTACCCCCCTAGGGCCCCTGTCCCGCCTAACCCTGGAGCGGTTGACCACGAGATCTAGCCCTTTGACTTTCCACGGACGGGCTTTGAACAGTGGACCTCTCCACCCGGTTGTGTCAGGTCAGCACACAGGGACACCTGGGAGCAACATCCGGCCCAAACCCACAGCTACATCCCCTTCGTGTAGACCCGACGCGTCCGTTTCGCCCCTCCAGGTGCCGGCGGCGGCGCCGTCAGTTAGGGGGTCCATGCTCCGGAGATGCGTGCCGCCTCTTCGGACATGCCACAACACTTTCAGACTTGTGAGAAGCCGCGTAGGCAAGATTGGCAGCATGCTAGCCCACGGAGGCCGCCGGCCACAGTCGTAGACATGCGAAGGGCAATCCGTGTAGAGGGAAGTGTTCAGATACTTCTCCATCACGAAAAATTATGAAAAATTACCATCGGTCCTATAGCACATGTGCCCGTCGTGTAAAAACTCATGATTTTATCGCGCTCCGAGTATTTAATGATATTCACGCGCGCCGTTACTGCATGAGCGTCTACTACCGTGTCATCATTTGTCCGTGAGGGGGGCCACACCCAGGCAGCGCGCGCCTCTTCGGACATGCCACCACACCACCCCACATGTATGAGGGCCCGATGCGATGCTCCGGTGGCATTGCTACCCCCAGGGCCCCCGTCCCGCCTAACCCTATAGCGTTTGACCACGGGATCTAGCCCTTTGACTTTACACGGTCAGGATTTGACCAGTGGAGCTCTCCACCCGGTTGTGTTAGGTCGGCCCATAGGAACACTTTGGAGCAACATCCGGGCGGACCCTGACAAGATCCCCTCCGTGTAGACCCGACGCGTCCGTTTCCCCCTCCAGTGCGGTGGTGGCGCCGTCTGTGAGGGCCAATCCGAGACGCGTGCGCCTCTTGGACATGCCACCACACCACCCGGCATGTATGAGGGGCGGTCACGGCCTTCCGGTGGCATTGTTACCCCAGGGGCCCCGTCCGCCTAACCACAGGTGGTTGACCACGAGATCTAGCCTTTGACTTTCCATGGGCGGGCTTTGAGCAGTGGACCTCTCCACCCGGTTGTGTCGAGTCATCTCGAGAGGGACACGAGGAGCAACATCCGGGCCAAACCCACAGCTACATCCCCTCCGTGTAGACCTGATGCGTCCGTTTTCCCCCTCCAGGTGCCGCCGGCGGCGCCATCCGTTAGGGGGGGCCACGCCCCAGAGATGCGTGCCGCCTCTTCGAACATGCCACAACACCACCCGGTTGTGGTAGGTCATCCCATAGAAACACTTGGGAGCAACGTCCCCTCCGTATAGACCCGATCGGTGTTTACGCCCTCAGGATCTTTGGCGGTGGCGCCGTCCGTGAGGGGGGCACACCGCGGACGTGAGGGGGTCACACTCCGGAGACGGGTGCCGGGCGTTTGCAACCGCCACTAAACTTTTGTCGCATAGCTGTTTTTGATTTTAATAAAATATAAGGACATATATTCAAAAGAACATGACAGCACATTATTAATGTGCTCGAAAAAAACATACAAACTATATATATATATATATATATATATATATATATATATATATATATATATATATATATATATATATATATATATTCATAATCTATGGAAAAATTACAAACTTCATATATATTCATATAATACATAAAGAAGTGTCCTCTCTTATATCTTCATCCTTGGTTTACGAACGCTACTACTATGTTCATTTCACCCGCAGATATATAATAACTCATGCATGCTCGCATCATACATCATCATATATAATAACAAGTCCGACTAATCATGCATCATCATACAACTTCTAATCGTTATTAATAATAAGTCATACGATCATCATCCTCATAATCATCGAACCCAACCCTACATAATTGTTCTTAGCACATGATCATCAGTATCAGGTAGGACCTAAACACCCTTAAGGTAAAATAGCATAAAACAATATAGACCCTGACTCTCCATTATGAAGAATGGAGATCATCCTGTCTCTAATTCTTGTGCTTCGCTTCCTTTTGCTTCCAAGAAGCTCCTTACGACTGTCCATACATTTTTTCCGTTCTTTGATTGTCATGTCTCCACTTTTTTTAGAAATCCGGTATGGACAGTTGAGATTCGTAGGACGACCTGGTTGTATGTTCAAAACATGAAGGCTACCGTGCGTATACATCAGATGAGGCACACAATCATTCGGGATTATCTGTTGAAAAACATATTAATAACTTCGTAGTTAGCAATGATGTACTAGTTTTAGAAGTATGCAAAAAGATGCACGGATGTCGTAATAGTAAAAAATCTTACCAGGGTATCTCCGTGGTAGTTACCGTAGTTCAACACGTGCACTAGTGGCACGTATTGACCATAATGTTGAGGAGTTTGATTGTAGACGTTGTAATTCTCAAGATTAGTTCAAAATGCGATTAGATGATTTCTCTCCCTATAAGTTAATTCGGAGCCATCGATGTAGTGGGTTTTGTCTACCATCTTTCGCACATTCTTTGAAGAATGAAAATTAGTTGTCAATGGAAATAAGCTGTCAATTATTTTGAAATAAACAATATAAATTACTTAATAACTATGTTAAGCTCACATGGGGGAAGAATTGGAGGTGTATCCACAAGGACCCAAATCTCCATATTGTCTTGCTCGATTGTAGGATCACCAAGATCCATGGTGACAAGCATACCCTCATCAAAACCATACATCTTGCAAAGTGCTTCCCAATTTTTGCAACCAAAATGGGTTACACTCTCAGCATTGTACAACTTTACTTGAAAATCCAAACCATGATGGGTCCTTAGGAGAATTTTTTTGGTTTCCATACTTTCATGGTCTTCAAAACCCATCCTCTTCAAGACATAGCGTCCTGCATAGCATGGGATAAGCTAGTCGAATTGAAAAAGATGAAAAATACACGTTAAAATAGTTGAAGTCGTGCTTAATTACGAAAAAACTATTGTCGTCGTTGCGTACCGTACGAATATCGAAGGTCTCCTTGAGCTTAATGATGAAGTGCCGATCTTCGTTCAGCGCAATGAACCTGTCGCACATACCTCGGTCGTCGTGGCACCAGTCGCACTCCCCCGGGCGGTTTTCGTCGTCCGAGTACGACATTTCCGGCCTATGTTCATAATTCAAATATTAAACTTGTACAATTAAATATATGTACTAAAAAACCTAAATTAGATCATTATTATTAATCACGGGTTGACTGTCGGTGATGGTACGTAGCTCCTCCTTTCATTCCCGAGTGCATTATTACACCAAATTGTCTAGCACACGGGAATGAAGGAGAAGCTACCCCCATGATTTTAGAATTCAAAGTAGGAGTACTTTCCCAATATGAGCATTCAATAAGCAAAACCAAATCATAAAATAAAGTATTCAAATTAGCATGCATTCAATTATAAGCAAAAGTACATCATCTCTTCTGTCCGTACATCGTCAAATATTATCACTAATACTCCTCGAATACTATCATACATATAGCATCACTAATACAGCTAGAACCGTAGCGCCCGACGGGTATCGTCGCGGGCAGTGGACACCCAAAGAAAAGGAACCATCACAGGATCATAGCTCCAGTGAGATCCCTGAAGAACCTGCCAGGTATTGTCGAACCTGTCCTCCAATGCAACCATGTAGCAACGGACGTGCTCGTCCTCCTCGCTGACACGGTGGCGTACCACCTCCGCGGTGTCCGGAAGCCTCGGCACCGTCACTAGCCCACGCGACCGCTACCAAACAAGAATCCGGTCAACAACGGGTTGCCTCCTCACCAACCTATGTCCCCCGGAAGGTAGCACCTCCCAATACCAGCCCGGTGGAGCCTAGTCCCGAACATGGCCCTGATCAAACAGTCCTCCACCGCCGAGTCGACGGCGACGAGGATGCGGGATAGGCATCGCCGACGTCGATGCGGGAACTACTACTATATATAGTTAAATAAAGTAGTTTATTAAATCAACTAGCTAGTTCAACTATATATGAAGCACTTACTATAAATAAAATAAAGTAGTACTTACTGAAAATAAACTAGTTTAACTATAGTTCTATTATTTTTCCAACTAATTATATAAAACACTTTCTCTTCTTATTTTTTCCTTTTTCCTCTATTCTAAATATGAACATATTCATAAATGACTTATATCATTCACAATTTTCCTATACATACACAATAAATTGACAAAGAAAATACTATGAACAAAAAAACATTAAAATTCTATGAACAAAATTACAACAGAAAAAATTCATAAAAATTCTATGAACAGAAAAAAATCATAAAAATTTGTCATCTAAATTACTTACACAATATGAAAAAAATTGACATCTAAATTACAACAGAAAAAAATCATAAAAACTTGACATCTAAATTACAACAGAAAAAATCATAAAAAATCTAACACAATATGAACAAACTAATTACACAATATGAAAAAAAATCTAACAGAAAAATCTATGAACTACACATCTAAATTACTACACATCTAACAAAAAATCTATGAACTACAAAAAATCTAACAAAATCTAACTCAATTAACTAATACTAACATCAAATTAAATTAGTTGCTCACGGCGACGGTGTCGGGACGGCGACGGCGAGGTGGGCGAGGCAGTGGTCGGGCGGGCGGCGCGAGGCGGCGGGCGGGCGCGAGGCGAGGCGAGGCGGCGGCACGACGACGGGCGGGGCAGGCGGCATCGCTGGGCGGGCGGCGATGACGTCGATCGGGCGGCGTGGGCGGCGATGATGACGGCGAGGCGGATCTGGCGGCAGCTGGCGGCGTCAGGCGAAGGGGAAGAACAAATCAACCAAAATTTCACGAGTGCTGCTTATATAGGCGAGCATTTGTCCCGTTCATGAGACCGACCGGGACCAATGCACTTCTTTAGTCGGTTGGTGCCACCAACCGGGACCAAAGACCTCTTTTCAGCAGCCCAAAGGGCGGGAAGCATAGGCCTTTAGTCCCGGTTGGTGGCACAAACCGGGACTAAAGGGGGGTCATTGGTCCGGTTGGTCTCACGAACCGGGACTAAAGGCCTTGGGCTGCCCGCGTCGCGGCACGAAAGTTTAGTCCCACCTCGCTAGCTGAGGGATCTCGAGAGTGGTTTATAAGCCCCAGTCCCGCTGCCCTCTCGAGCTCCTCTCTATTGCAGGCTTACGGGCCTAAAATCACTCTCTGTGCTTGTGGGCCTATTGGGCCTACTGCGGGCCTGCATCCTGGCCCTAGTAATGGGTTTCTAGCCGTATGCAGGCCGTGGTGGCCTTGTAGGTGGCACTTTTTTTTAATTTTTTCCCAGTTTTTTTGCTTTCTCTTTTGTTTCTAATTACTTATTTATTTTCTTTTATGATAATTCTTTTTGCTATTAAAGTTTGTAACAAAATTCTAATTACTTATTTATTTTCTTTTATGATAATTCTGTTGGAAATATGCCCTAGAGGCAATAATAAAAGTATTATTATTATATTTCCTTGTTCATGATAATTGTCTTTTATTCATGCTATAATTGTATTATCCGGAAATCGTAATACACGTGTGAATACATAGACCACAATATGTTCCTAGTGAGCCTCTAGTTGACTAGCTCGTTGATCAACTGATAGTCATGGTTTCCTGACTATGGACATTGGATGTCGTTGATAACGGGATCACATCATTATGAGAATGATGTGATGGACAAGACCCAATCCTAAGCATAGCACAAGATCGTGTAGTTCGTTTTGCTAGAGCTTTTCCAATGTCAAGTATCCTTTCCTTTGACCATGAGATCGTGTAACTCCGGATACCGTAAGAGTGCTTTGGGTGTACCAAACGTCACAACGTAATCGGGTGACTATAAAGGTGCACTACGGTATCTCGAAAGTATCTGTTGGGTTGACACGGATCGAGGCTGGGATTTGTCACTCCGTATGACGGAGAGGTATCTCTGGGCCCACTTCGGTAATGCATCATCATAATGAGCTCAAAGTGACCAAGTGTCAGGTCACGGGATCATGCATTACTGATGCAGTAAAGTGACTTGCGGTAACGAGATTGAGCGAGGTATTGGGATACCGACGATCGAATCTCGGGCAAGTAAAATACCGATTGACAAAGGGAATAGTATACGGGGTTGATTGAATCCTCGACATCGTGGTTCATCCGATGATATCTTCGAGGAGCATGTAGGAGCCAACATGGGTATCCAGATCCGCTGTTGGTTATTGCCGAGAGCCGTCTCGGTCATGTCTGCATGTCTCCGAACCCGTAGGGTCTACACACTTAAGGTTCGGTGGCGCTAGGGTTGTATGAATATGAGTATGCAGCAAACCGAATGTTGTTGAGTCCGGATGAGATCCGGACGTCACGAGGAGTTCGGAATGGTCCGAGGTAAAGATTTATATATGGGAAGTCTTATTTTGGTGCCGGAAAAGTTTCACACTTTATCGGTATTGTCGGAGTGTGCGAAAGGGTCCGGGGTCCACGGGGGTCCACCTGCCCGGGGGCCACATGGGCTGTAGGGGTGCGCCTTGGCCTATATGGGCCAAGGGCACCAGCCCCAAGAGGCCCATGCGCCAAGAAGACTTGGGAGGGAGAGTCCTAAAGGGGAAGGCACCTCAGGGTGCCTTGGGAGGATGGACTCCTCCCCCTTGTCGCACCCTTCCTTGGAGGAAGGGGCAAGGCTGCCCTCCTCCTCTCTCTTGCACCTATATAAAGGGAGGGAGGGAGGGGTGGCCGCACCCGAAAGCCCGGCGCCTCCTCCTCCTGCAACACCTCCTCCTCCTCCGTAGTTGCTTAGCGAAGCCTGCCGAGTTCTGCTGCATCCACCACCACGCCGTCGTGCTGCTGGATCATCATCAACCTCTCCTTCCCCTTGCTGGATCAAGAAGGAGGAGGCGTCATCCGCTCCGTCACGTGTGTTGAGCGCGAGGTGCTGTCCGATCGACACTAGGTCATCGGTGATCTGAATCACGGCGAGTACGACTCCATCATCCCGTTCCATTGAGCGCTTCCGCCTGCGATCTACAAGTGGTATGTAGATGCAATCACTCTCCATGACTCGTTGCTTAGATGAAATCATAGATGGATCTTGGTGAAACCGTGGGAAAATTTTAATTTTCGCAGCGTTCCCCAATAGTGGTATCGAGCTAGGTCTGTCGTAGTTCTCTATTGCATGAGTAGAACACAATTTTGTTGTGGGCGTAGATCTTGTCAACTTGCTTGCCGCTACTAGTCTTTTCTTGCTTCAGCGGTATTGTGGGATGAAGCGGCCCGGACCGACCTTACACGTACGCTTACGTGAGACTGGTTCCACCGACTGACATGCACTACTTGCATAAGGTAGCTAGCGGGTGTCTGTCTCTCCCACTTTAGTTGGAGCGGATTCGATGAAAAGGGTCCTTATGAAGGGTAAATAGAAGTTGACATATCACGCTGTGGCTTTCACGTAGGTAAGAAAACGTTCTTGCTAGAACCCTATTGCAGCCACGTAAAACTTGCAACAACAATTAGAGGACGTCTAACTTGTTTTTGCAGCAAGTGTTTTGTGATATGATATGGCCAAAGTTGTGATGAATGATGAATGATATATGTGATGTATGAGATCATGTTCTTGTAATAGGAATCACGACTTGCATGTCGATGAGTATGACAACCGGCAGAGCCATAGGAGTTGTCTTTATTTTTGTATGACCTGCGTGTCATTGAAGAACGCCATGTAAATTACTTTACTTTATTGCTAAACGCGTTAGCCATAGAAGTAGAAGTAGTCGTTGGCGTGACAACTTCATGAAGACACGATGATGGAGATCATGATGATGGAGATCATGGTGTCATGCGGTGACAGGATGATCATGGAGCCCGAAGATGGAGATCAAAGGAGCTATGTGATATTGGCCATATCATGTCACTACTATATATAATTGCATGTGATGTTTATTATTTTTATGCATCTTGTTTACTTAGAACGACGGTAGTAAATAAGATGATCCCTCATAACAATTTCAAGAAAGTATTCTCCCTAACTGTGCACCGTTGCTAAAGTTCGTCGTTTCGAAGCACCACGTGATGATCGGGTGTGATAGATCCTTACGTTCACATACAACGGGTGTAAGACAGTTTTACACATGCATAAACACTTAGGGTTAACTTGACGAGCCTAGCATGTACAGACATGGCCTCGGAATACAAGAGACCGAAAGGTCGAACATGAGTCGTATGGAAGATACGATCAACATGGAGATGTTCACCGACGATGACTAGTCCGTCTCACGTGATGATCGGACACGGCCTAGTCGACTCGGATCATGTAACACTTAGATGACTAGAGGGATGTCAAATCTGAGTGGGAATTCATTAAATAATTTGATTAGATGAACTTAATTATCATGAACATTAGTCTAAAATCTTTGCAAAATGTCTTGTAGATCAAATGGCCAACGCTCATGTCACCATGAACTTCAACGCTTCCTAGAAAACCAAGCTGAAAGACGATGGCAGCAACTATTCGGACTGGGTCCGGACACGAGATCATCCTCATAGCAGCCAAGAAACAATATGTCCTAGAAGCACCGCTAGGTGATGCACCCATCGAGAGAACCAAGACATTATGAATGCTTGGCGGTCTCGTGTTGATGATTACTCCCTCGTTCGGTGCGGCATGCTTTACAGCTTAGAACCGGGCTCCAAAAGCGTTTTGAGCAACACGGAGCATATGAGATGTTCGAGGAGCTGAAAATGGTTTTCCAAGCTCATGCCCGGTCAAGAGATATGAAGTCTCCGACAAGTTCTATAGTTGTAAGATGGAGGAAAACAGTTACATCGGTGAGCACATACTCAAAATGTCAGGTTGCACAACCGCTTTGTCCCACTGGACATTAACCTCCGGACGAGGCGGTCATTGACAGAATCCTTGATCGCTCCCACCAAGCTACAAGAGCTTTGTGATGAACTACAATATGCGGGGGATGGTGAAAACTATTCTGAAGTATTTTCAATGTGAAGTCGCAGAGTAGAAATCAAGAAGGAGCATCAAGTGTTGATGGTCAATAAAACCACTAAGTTCAAGAAGGGCAAGGAAAGAAGAACTTCAAGAAGGACGGCAAGGATGTTGCCGCGCCCGATAAGCCGATTGCCGGAAGAAGTCAAAGAATGGACCCAAGCACGAGACTGAGTGCTTTTATTGCAAAGGAAGGGTCCTTTGAAGCGGAACTGCCCCAAATACTTAGCGCATACAAGAAGGCCGGCAACACTAAAGGTATATTTGATATACATGTAATTGATGTGTACCTTACCATTACTCGTAGTAACTCCTGGGTATTTGATACGGTGCCGTTGCTCATATATGTATCTCACAGCAGAGCTGCGGAATAAGCGGAGATCTGGCGAAGGGCGAGGTGACGATGCGCGCCGGGAATGGTTCCAAGGTCGATGTGATCGCCGTCGACACGCTACCTCTACATTTACCTACGGGATTAGTTTTAAACCTCAATAATTGTTATTTAGTGCCAAGTTTGAGCATGAACATTGTATCGGGATCTCGTTTAATCGAGATGGCTACTCATTTAAATCCGAGAATAGTGGTTGTTCTATTTATATGAGAGAAATGTTTTATGGTCATGCTCCGATGGTCAATGGTTTATTCTTAATGAATCTCGAGCGTAATGTTACACATGTTCATAGTGTGAATACCAAAAGATGTAAAGTTGATAACGATAGTCCCACATACTTGTGGCATCGCCGCCTTGGTCACATCGGTGTCAAGCGCATGAAGAAGCTCCATGTTGATGGACTTTTAGAGTCTCGATTATGAATCATTTGACACATGCGAACCATGCCTCATGGGCAAGATGACCAAGACTCCGTTCTCCGGAACAATGGGCGAGCAACCAACTTATTGGAAATCATACATACCGATGTGTGCGGTCCAATGAGTGTTGAGGCTCATGGAGGATATCGTTATGTTCTCACTCACCGATGACTTGAGTAAATATGGGTATGTCTACTTGATGAAACACAAGTCTGAGACCTTTGAAAAGTTCAAGGAATTTCAGAATGAAGTAGAGAATCAACGTGACCGAAAGATAAAATTCTTGCGATCGATCGTGGAGGAGAATATTTAAGTCACGAATTTGGTACACACTTAAGGAAATGTGGAATCGTTTCACAACTAACGCCGCTGGAACACCTCGGTAATAACGGTGTGTCCGAACGTCGAATCGCACTCTATTGGATATGGTGCGATCTATGATGTCTCTTCTTGATTTATCGCTATCATTTTGGGGATACGCTCTAGAGACAGCTACATTCACTTTAAATAGGGCACCGTCTAAATTCGTTGAGACGACACCGTATGAATTATGGTTTGGGAAGAAACCTAAGCTGTCGTTTCTAAAAGTTTGGGGATGCGATGCTTATGTCAAGAAACTTCAACCTAAAAAGCTCGAACCCAAGTCGGAAAAATGCGTCTTCATAGGATACCCTAAGGAAACCATTGGGTATACCTTCTACCTTAGATCCGAAGGCAAGATCTTTGTTGCCAAGAACGGATCCTTTCTGGAAAAGGAGTTTCTCTCGAAAGGAGTAAGTGGGAGGAAAGTAGAACTCGATGAAGTATTACCTCTTGAACCGGAAAGTAGTGCAGCTCAGAAAATGTTCTGTGGTGCCTACACCCTCTTGGAGAGGAAATTAATGATGATGATCAAGGTACTTGGATCAAGTTGCTCTTGAATTTCGTGGGTCCACAAGGACACGTTCCACACCAGTGGTATGGCAACCCTGTCACGGAAATCATGTTGTTAGACAACGGTGAACCTTGAACTATGAAGAAGCGATGGCGGACCAGATTCCAACAAATGGCTTGAAGCCATGCAATCCGAGATAGGATCCATGTATGAAAACAAGGTATGGACTTTGACAGACTTGCCCGATGATCGGCGATATAGAAAACAAATAGATCTTTAAGAAGAAGACGGACGCGGATGGTAATGTTACCATCTATAAAGCTCGACTTGTCGCTAAGGGTTATCGACAAGTTCAAGGGATTGACTACGATGAGACTTTCTCTCCGTGGCGAAGCTTAAGTCCGTCCGAATCATGTTAGCAATTGCCGCATACTATGATTATGAGATATGGCAGATGGACGTCAAAACGACATTCCTTAACGGTTACCTTAAGGAAGAGCTGTATATGATGCAGCCGGAAGGTTTTGTCGATCCTAAGAATGCTAACAAGGTATGCAAGCTCCAGCGATCCATTTATGGGCTGGTGCAAGCATCTCGGAGTTGGAACATTCGCTTTGATGAGATGATCAAAGCGTTTGGGTTTATCTTGCAGACTTATGGAGAAGCTGCGTTTACAAGAAAGTGAGTGGGAGCTCTGTAGCATTTCTCATATTATATGTAGATGACATACTTCTGATGGGAAATGATATAGAACTCTTGGACAACATTAAGGCCTACTTGAATAAGAGTTTTTCAATGAAGGACCTTGGAGAAGCTGCTTACATATTAGGCATCAAAATCTATAGGGATAGATCGAGACGCCTCATAGGTCTTTCACAAAGCACATACCTTGATAAGATTTTGAAGAAGTTCAAAATGGATCAGTCCAAGAAAGGGTTCTTGCCTGTTTTGCAAGGTGTGAAATTGAGCTCGGCTCAATGCCCGACCACGGCAAAAGATAAAGAAGAGATGAGTGTCATCCCCTATGCCTCAGCCATAGGATCTATTATGTATGCCATGTTGTGTACCAGACTTGATGTAAACATTGCCGTAAGTTTGGTAGGAAGGTACCAAAGTAATCCGGGCAAGGAACACTGGACAGCGGTCAAGAATATCCTGAAGTACCTGAAAAGGACAAAGGACATGTTTCTCGTTTATAGAGGTGACGAAGAGCTCGTCGTAAAGGGTTACATCGACGCTAGCTTCGACACAGATCTGGATGACTCAAAGTCACAAACCGGATACGTGTATATGTTGAATGATGGAGCGATGGTGGTGCAATGCAAGCGAGCGTCGTGGCAGGATCTACATGTGAAGCGAGTACATGGCAGCCTCGGAGGCAGCACATGAAGCAATTTGGGTGAAGGAGTTCATCACCGACCTAGGAGTCATATCCAATGCGTCGGAGCCGATCAAACTCTTCTGTGACAACACCGGAGCTATTGCACTTGCCAAGGAGCCCAGGTTTCACAAGAAGACCGAGCACATCAAGCGTCGCTTCAACTCCATTCGTGAAAATGTTCAAGATGGGGACATAGAAATTTGCAAAGTGCATACGGATCTGAATGTCGCAGATCCGTTGACTAAACCTCTTCATGGGCAAAACATGATCAACACCGAACTCTATGGGTGTTCGATTCATCACAATGTAACTAGATTATTGACTCTAGTGCAAGTGGGAGACTGTTGGAAATATGCCCTAGAGGCAATAATAAAAGTATTATTATTATATTTCCTTGTTCATGATAATTGTCTTTTATTCATGCTATAATTGTATTATCCGAAATCGTAATACACGTGTGAATACATAGACCACAATATGTCCCTAGTGAGCCTCTAGTTGACTAGCTCGTTGATCAACCGATAGTCATGGTTTCACGACTATGGACATTGGATGTCGTTGATAACGGGATCACATCATTAGGAGAATGATGTGATGGACAAGACCCAATCCTAAGCATAGCACAAGATCGTGTAGTTCGTTTTGCTAGAGCTTTTCCAATGTCAAGTATCTTTTCCTTTGACCATGAGATCGTGTAACTCCGGATACCGTAAGAGTGCTTTGGGTGTACCAAACGTCCAACGTAATCGGGTTACTATAAAGGTGCACTACAGGTATCTCCGAAAGTATCATTGGGTTGACACGGATCGAGATCGGATTTGTCACTCCGTATGACGGAGAGGTATCTCTGGGCCCACTCGGTAATGCATCATCATAATGAGCTCAAAGTGACCAAGTGTCCGTCACGGGATCATGCATTACGATGCGAGTAAAGTGACTTGCGTAACGAGATTGAACGAGGTATTGGGATACCGACGATCGAATCTCGGGCAAGTAAAATACCGATTGACAAAGGGAATAGTATACGGGTTGATTGAATCCTCGACATCGTGGTTCATCCGATGATATCTTCGAGGAGCATGTGGGAGCCAACATGGGTATCCAGATCCGCTGTTGGTTATTGCCGAGAGCCGCCTCGGTCATGTTCGCATGTCTCCGAACCCGTAGGGTCTACACACTAAGGTTCGGTGGCGCTTAGGGTTGTATGAATATGAGTATGCAGCAAACCGAATGTTGTTCGAGTCCGGATGAGATCCCGGACGTCACGAGGAGTTCGGAATGGTCCGAGGTAAAGATTTATATATGGGAAGTCTTATTTTGGTCGCCGGAAAAGTTTCACACTTTATCGGTATTGTACCGGAGTGCCGAAGGGGTCCGGGGTCCACTGGGGTCCACCTGCCGGGGGCCACATGGGCTGTAGGGGTGCGCCTTGGCCTATATGGGCCAAGGGCACCAGCCCCAAGAGGCCCATGCGCCAAGAAGACTTGGGGAGGGAGAGTCCTAAAGGGGAAGGCACCTCAGGGGTGCCTTGGGAGGATGGACTCCTCCCCTGGCCGCACTCCTTCCTTGGAGGAAGGGGCAAGGCTCGCCCCCCCTCTCTCTGCACCTATATAAGGGAGGGAGGGAGGGGTGGCCGCACCCGAAAGCCCGGCGCCTCCTCCTCCTGCAATACCTCCTCCTCCTCCGTAGTTGCTTAGCGAAGCCTCGCCGGAGTTCTGCTGCATCCACCACCACGCCGTCGTGATGTTGGATCATCATCAACCTCTCCTTCCCCTTGCTGGATCAAGAAGGAGGAGACGCCATCCACTCCGTCGTGTGTTGAACGCGGAGGTCTTGTCCGCTCAAAGACTAGGTCATCGGTGATCTGAATCACGGCGAGTACGACTCCATCATCCCGCTCCATTGAACGCTTCCGCCTGCGATCTACAAGTGGTATGTAGATGCAATCAATCTCCCATGACTCGTTGCTTAGATGAACTCATAGATGGATCTTGGTGAAACCGTAGGAAATTTTTTAATTTTCTGCAACGTTCCCCAACAAATTCTTTTGCTTTTAATGTTTTGAACAGAATTCTAATTACTTATTTATTTTCTTTTATGATAATTCTTTTTGCTATTAAATTTTGTAACAAAATTCTAATTACTTATTTATTTTATTTTATGATAATTCTTTTTGCTTTTAATGTTTTGAATAGAATTCTAATTACTTATTTATTTTCTTTTATGATATTCTTTT
Organism: Aegilops longissima; assembly: GCA_021605205.1. Lineage (NCBI taxonomy): Eukaryota > Viridiplantae > Streptophyta > Magnoliopsida > Poales > Poaceae > Aegilops > Aegilops longissima. The sequence goes on from CM038677.1 coordinate 809,955,261, forward strand.
TGCTATTAAAGTTTGTAGCAAAATTCTAATTACTTATTTATTTTCTTTTATGATAATTATTTTTGCTTTTAATGTTTTGAACAGAATTCTAATTACTTATTTAGTCTCGGTTGGTGGCATGAACAGGACTAAGAGGCAGCCTTTATCCTGTTCAAGCCACTAACCCACCAATGGTGGTGGCCAGAGGCGAGGCCATTGGTCCCGCTCGTCTCCACCAACCGACCAAAAGGTCCAGATGAATCGACCAATGGCGCGTGGCGGGCCGCCCACTGGCTCGTGAACCGGTCCAACGCTTCTACGGGTCCCGATTCTGACCGAATCAGACTAATGGGCTGACCCGGCCTGGACCTTTGCCCCCTTTTCTACTAGTGCATCTCCTTCCGACGCAGCAACAGCAAGACACCATCGGCCACCGGCCCGTCGTCACCGGCGGCAGCCACCGCTGCGAGAGCCAACCAATCGCCACCAGCTGTTGCAATCGCTCCACTTGCTTCTTCTCTTTTCTTTCTAGACGCAAGCACAACAGCGCTGCGAGCCTGCGACCCATGATTTCACCGTCGACGAGGGACGCTGCAACATGAATCTCGCCATGGAAGCGGATCTACAGTGCAGGAAGCTGCACACAACTCGTGCAGCCGGAGCCCATCGGCGCTGCGTTGGAGCTCCGCCGGAGTTGCGATGGAGCTTTGCCGGAGGCCTCGGTGTTGCGTTGGAGCTCCGTCAGGGCTGCAATGGAACTTCGCCGGAGCCGTCGGCACTGCGTTGGAGCTCCGCCGGAGTTTCGATGGAGCTTCCCCGGAGCCGTCGGCGCTGTGTTGGAGCTCCGCCGGAGTTGCAATGGAGCTTCGCCTGAGCCATCGGCGTTGCGTTGGAGCTCCGTCCGGGCTGCAATGGTGCTTCGCCGGAGTCGTCGGCGCTGCATTGGAGCTCCGCCGGGGCTATAATGGAGGTTGGCCGGAGTTGCAGCGGAGCTTTGCCGGAGCATCGTTGCTTCGTTGGAGCTGCAATGGAGCTCGCCGAACGCCCTCGGCCCTCCGTTGGAACTCCGCCGGGGCTTGCGATGGCGCCGTGTTGACCGTGTTGAAAGCTGTCGCGCTCGCTGCTGCTGTGATCCAACGGTCACCAGCACGCTAATCCAACGGTTGAATAGGCGGATGATTTCTCTAAGAAATCATCCGGCTGATTCGTAGCAGCCCCCTTATAATTTTCATAGAGCACCCCCCCCCCCCCCTCCCCAAGATAAAAACAATTTGAGCTGAGGAAAAAAAAGGCGATAGAAGAAACGGGAGTGGTAAACTGAGAGATGAAAAAAAAGCACATGTCACACTATGTCAGTGTGGACAGCTAGCTGCAGACATGCGCATTGTGGAGGCGCGCATGTAATCTCCGACGGATCATTTAACCATTTCAATTTGTAATAGCTGACCACATCTGCCATGTGGTTGATACCCTGCCCCGGAGAGCTGTTAATAAACTAGTCGAAGCTAATCTAGCTAAGCGGTATGGTACTAAACGAGAAAAAAACAACACTGCCTTTTTTTCTTCTTTTGAGACAACACTGCCTCTGCGTGACCGCGGCTCCAGCCGGGCGCTACAAACCTCCGCAGTTGGGCCGCATCACTGTAGCACGGCGCCCGGTGCGAGCCCTACCACGCGGCTCTCCACCGGTCCAGTAACCGTGCCCCATCATCATGCTGATGTCATGTTGTTTTTCTTTCTTTTTCATTCATGTTTTCGTTTTCATTATTTATATTATTATTTGTTAAATTTTATTTATATTTTAAATAATTATATATATATTTATATTATAAAAAATTACCTGATTTTTGAAAAACCTAATCTCCCATTTTAAAATGTTAAACATTTATAGAAATATGTTTATTTTTAGGAGAAAATAAATATGTTTCTCATGTATATGAAAAATGTAGAATGTCAATCAAAAATATACGTGACATTCAAGAAAATATTTATTTATTGGAAAAAGCACGTTTGTGTAAATAAAAAATAATTCCCACATTAAGAAAAATGTCTGTTATATTAAAACAATGTGACAAGTTTGAAAAATGTGTTGGTGAAAAGTTTAAAAATATATGTGTACAATGTAAAAAAACTGTTTTCATAGTTCAGAAAAAATTATCATTAAAACAAATGCTTCCGTGGTAAAAAAAAAGGTTTTGCATTATATTGCTCATGTATAGTGAACATGGCGAAACCAGAGGAGTGAAAACTAGAATCAAACATGTACAATCATAACGCCATGACAAGTGCCACTATGGAATATACATTTTGCATTTATACAAGGCCACCGACAGTAATCCAGACAAGAAATAATGATGTTTTCTCATACTAGACTCTTGTTTAATACTTGCATGCATGTAGTTAGACTAGCCACAGTGGGAGTAACTTTAGCAGTAACATCGAGTCTAACTCAACAAATTTGCTTATGTGGCAATGAGTTAATGAGGAGAGAGATAGTTTGAGTAACTTAGCTAGTTACTGTAATATCACATGGCCCAACGCAATATGAGTCTATAACCTAATAAATAATGCTTTGCATGTTACTATACTTATGTTACTACCCACTATGAAGATAGTAACATAGTCTAGGGATTTGTGTATGTTACTAGTGTATGTTACTCTCTATTGTGGCTAGTCTTATAATGACACAAGCTACTTCTTCCAGTTTTCTTGCATGCATACAGTGTATTAATGATCCCAGTAAACGAGAAAAAAATCGAGTCACCAAACAAGTATTAAATTTTATCTTAATACCTGTAATTTGAGTTTGTGGCCTTGTATATAAAAATGGAGGGAATATAATGCATAACTGTGCTAGGTGAAACGTGAAATATGTTGTTCATAATACTGAAGAAATTTTTTCACATTTAAGGGAATTTATAAGTTCCAAAATTTGACTGCTCATAATAGGTGGGCCATCTATATCGATGTTTCCTACTGGGATTGTTATCGGTGTATCCGTAGCCCACATCATCATTCTCGTTCTTCTTGCCTTCTGGTTTTTCATCTGGAGACGACGACACTCAAAAAGGGCATTAGGTAAGTTCTCAGCTATATAAAATCATTAATATAACCAGACTTCCCAACCGCTGAACCGCACCCTTCAGTAGTATTCCCTATGTTCCTAAATATTTGTCTTTCTAGAGATTTCAACAAATGACTATATACAAAGCAAAATGAATGAATTTACACTTTAAAATATGTCTATATACATCTGTATGTGGTAGTTTATTTGAAATCTCTAAAAAAATAAATATTTAAGAACGAAGGGAGTACTTGATTGTATTACTACATATATATGCTGAATCTGAACCGTAAGGGCATCTCCAGCCGTTGGCCCCCAGAGAGTCTTAAAAGCGCTACCGGGGTGAGTCAGCATAAAAAAATAACCCTGGGCGAAGTCGGTCCCCACCGTCGGGCCCCAGGCCGCCTCAGTGCGTATTAAAAAAAAAGGCCGTTCGTGAAGTTATGATAAAAGTAGTTAAATTTAGCTAAACATGGCAAATTTCGCGAAATTCGCGATTTTCATTACATTAACCTAATTTAAAAAGAAAGGGCTGAAGTCGTCGCCGCCATCGTCGTCGTCGGCCTTCTCCTCCTTGACGCTGGTGCCCTCGCTAGACCCGGCGTCGCCATGGCGGATCGGGCGGCGCGTCGTCGTCGTCGTCGTCGTCATTGTCGCATAGGACGACGACCGTCTTCATCGCGCCGCGTCGGCGCTCTCGAAGCGGCGCAGGCGGCGCTACCGGCGCTCCTTCACCTTCTCCCGCGCGCTTTCTCCATCGCAATGGAGTCTGGCGCGCCCATTCTAGGCCCGCGTCGTGTTGCCGAACTCCGCCTTCACCGGCGCCAGCCCGCCCGTCTTCACGGCGCCAGCCCGACTCCTTCTTTGGCTTGACGAAGCGGAGGAGCCGACGAGGAGGAGGCGCGCCGCCGCCCTCGTTGATGACGATGCGGCGCTGCGAAAGGCGCCGAAGCGGCGACTTCGCCGCGGGCTCGGCCTTGACGCTGAGCAGGGCCGGAGTGCCAGAGGAGTGTGATGAGGATCGGGAGGAGGAAGAGGAGGAGGAGGACCCGAACCTCCTTGGCGCCCATGGCCCGACGCGTCGGTGCTGCGCCGGGGGGTACGCCAACGGCGGGTCGTTGCCGCCCTCGAGGTACGTGAGCACGCCCTCGAGTGTGCGGCCGGGGACGCCCAACCAGAGGTGGCGCCCCTCGTTGTTCTGTCGGCGCCGACAACCGGCGCGCCGTTGGTGGACGCCAATCGCTGCTGCTGGCGGCGCTCGAAATACGCCGCCCAGGCCGCGTGGTTGTCGGCGGCGTACTAGGGGAGGGAGAGTTGGGCGTCGGTGAGGGACGCGCGCACGATCTCGACCTCCTCGGAGAAGTACTTCGGCTTCGCCACGGTGTCGGGCAACGGGGGAATGGGCACCCTGGCGCTGAGTCTCCACCCCGTTGGCCCGGCGCGCATGTCCGGCGGCGCCGGATGTTCGCCGAACAGAGCAGGACTCTGTTCGCGGAGCGAACGGCGGCCGGTTGCCGTTAGCGCCGCCTCGTCGGGAAGCGTTACGCCATGGCGACGGCGGGCTGGGCGGGCTCGGGAGAGGTAGAGGAGGGGCTGGCGGCGCGCCGGGAGAGGCAGGAGAGGGAGGGCTGGACGGCGGCGGGGCGGGCTGGTGTGGGCACAGCGTAGTGGAGGCCGCCGGCTTTATAGCCGGGCCGCGCCTGTGTGTACGTCGCGAGGAGGAAGCGTCGGCGCGCCGTCCGTGAAGCGCCGCCCGTGAGGAATCAATGGCAAGGCTGACCGGCGGCAGCCCGGTCAGCCTTGCCATTGATTCCCCGCGGGAACCGAGGCCGTTGGGGGAAGACGAGGCGCCGAGTCGCTGATGCGGCTGGCCCGCGTCTTTTTCGCGCCAAAACAGCTTCGCCTGGCGCCCAGGCGCCCCAGTCGCGCTGGTTCGGGCTGGGTCCGCCGGCTGTTTTCGGCCCAAGCCGGCGAAAATCGAGCTCCTGGGAACGCGACTGGGCCGTTTTTTCGGCGCCGGCGCGAAAAAATCGCCTGGGTGAGGCTTTCCTGGGGGCGCGGCTGGAGATGCCCTAACACGTTACTATATAATCACCAGGGGAATCTACCCGATGGTACAAAGGTTGCTGTAAAGAGGCTGAAACACTCTTGTCTTACTAAAAAGGGCAAGGAATATTTCTTCAGGGAAGTGGAAATGATGCCAACAGTCATGCATGTCAATCTTGTTAAGCTTCTCTACCATTGCCAGGAAGGGGCCCGAATGGATACTAGTCTACGTGCGGATGAAGAACAAGAGTTTGGATTTTTACCTATTTGGTACTCACTGCAATGTGTGCCGTGTTAATCTATCATTAGTTCATTATATGTAAAATGGTAATCCACGGCTAACATTATCTGTTTTTTGCCCTCGCCCACCTATTTGGAAATGGCAGGAGAACAAAGAAAGACCGCCATAGGTGTTGAATACCTTCACGGCAAGAAAGTCATTCACAGGGATCTAAAACCTGGCAATATACTTCTGTATGACATGTGGAACACGAAGATAGCAGACTTCGCCACTGCCAAAACGTTCAATGACGAGCAGACAAATAGTACATACACCGTATGATTGCAATTACCAACTCATCTGGTGTTTCCATATTCAGTTAGAGTACTAGGACATGAAGCAGTTTCACTATATCTACGCGACCTTAATCGATTCCATGTTTTTTGTTATGTTAGAATAAATCTGAGGCATATCATTGATATCCGAGGACCAAGCAATCGCACGAGCACGATACTGAGATTTGTTAACGAGGTTCACCAATATGGCTACATCCCCGGAGCCTGACTATGGGCGCTCCTCCCTATGACACCGCTTCAATACCGCACATGGTCGTCCTCGACGCCGGCACATGCCGCCGGCTTCCCCTACGTTCCTGTGCTATATTGGCATAGGTTACATCGTGTGTCTACCCTTACTATATATGAGAGGCCTAGGATACAAGTGTCCTACTAGGACACGACTCCATATCCTATGTAAACACAATACTACTCAGAGTCCAACTGTAACTTACCGTGTACACAATATTCGACACAACTTTAACAAACTCCACCTTAACGAATATTCTCCATCATCCTGGATTTGTCCATGCGTAAAACTTTCATGTACATTGGATTTGAACTTATCCCATGAGAACCACTGCTACTCGAAAGGATCCATGTGACTCCACCTATAACTTGTAGTCCCTCCTTTAATTGACCACAGTCAACGCTCGAGCGAAATTAAGTTCCCCTTGCTCTAATTTGTGTTCTCAACTTCCAGAGTATCCGTTCAATACCATCACACACCGATCACTGACCTGCGTGAAAGTGAACAACTCACATATTGGGTGTCACACATAAGAGTTACCTAAACCTAACATCACCGCTCTTCTTTGACCGCCTGTCTGAAACTTGAAGGAATTTCACATTTTCTTGTAGTCATCCCGAGTCAAATTCGCAGTTGTCTCACCACATGTATGACCACCAGAGCCCTGGCCCGTCGCCATGCCCCACGCGTACCGCACACGTCGCCGCTATTATCGCGTCGAGCCTCCGCTGTCCTGGTTGAGTCTCAAGGGTCGTGAACCCACACCACTCAACCCCCACCGAAGAGTACCACCGATCATCACCGACAGATGACGAGTTTCATGCTTCCATCAGACCACTGGCCTCCAGTCGAAACTACATGTCACTCGCTTTCCCCGTTGAAATAGGCTTCGACTCTCTGAGCTCTTACGTCGTAGCCCCTCACACTAGTAGAAAAAGGGTCAAATGTGAAGCACATTAGTGCCGGTTTGTAAAAAAATCGGCACTGATGTGATCAATAGTGCCGGTTCGTGGCTGCGATCAATAGTACCGGTTCGTGTTGAGCCTTTAGTACCTGTTCGTGCCACGAACCGGTACTAAAGGGGTAGTGGCAGGCTGGCGTCAGGCCGGGTCCCCACGAGCCCCTTTAGTACCGGTTTGTGTTACCAACCGGTACTAAAGGTCTAACCTATAGTACCGGTTCGTGCCACGAACCGGTACTAAAAGGGACAAGCCTTTAGTACCGGTTCGTGACGAACCGGTACTAAAGGGGCCAATTTTCAAACTCTACCCCCCCCCCCCCCCGGTGTATCGCCATTTCAGTTTTGAAAAAATCAAAAGAAAATGATAAAAACTTCAAAAAATAAAATCCTTCGAGAGGTAGTTATATTATTATATCTACTAGTTAGGAAAATTTGAAACCTTAAATTTGGACATGTTTTGCAAAAAGTGTAGGAAAAATGTAAAACGGCTATAACTTTTGCATACGATGTCGGAATAAAACGTATAATATATCAAAAAATTCAGCACGAAAATCCGCATCCGATGGAGACAGCTTACGGCCTGTTTTGAATTTTTTAGAATCCTCAAATTTGAAAAGGAAAAAAGATATGGCCAAATTTCAGTTTTTTTAAAAAAAATTTGGTTAAATTTGGTCAAACTACTTATTCAAGAAGTATTAATGTTACTACATAATTATTCAAGAATATTAGTGTTACTAAATAATTATTTCAATTTTTTGAATTTTGGTCAAACTATGGTCAAACTTATTCAAGAAATATTAGCGTTACTAAATAATTACTATTTTTTTAGAATAATAGTTTCATACTCAAACGGTGAAATGTGTGACTTCATGCTCAAGCTAAACTCCTGAGGGTTAATAGGATTGACATCTTACTATTGTCAGGAAAACAACAAGTGCAGACTCGGAAACGAAGGAGAATAGAACCCGAAAGTTAAGCGTGCTCGGGCTGGAGTAGTGAGAGGGATGGGTGACCGGTCGGTAAGTTAGATGATTTGGAATGAGTGATCCACACTTGAGCAGTTAAGAGAGGTGATTAGAGACTAAATCATCAAATAATTCAGAAAATTTAAAAATCGGAAAAAAAAATCAAAATTTTTTTCCAATTTTTTTTTAAAAAAATTCAAAAAAAAAAACCCTTTAGTACCGGTTGGTGTTACCAACCGGTACTAAAGGTCCCCCATACTAGGGCGCGAGCTCACGCCACGTGGTAGCACTTTATCGCCGGTTCGTGCCGAACCGGTACTAGGGGGGGGGGTTAGTGCCCACACTTTAGTGTCGGTTCCATAACCGGCACTAAAGGCCCTTACAAACCGGTTTTAAAGCTCCGTTTTCTACTAGTGTCAGTTAGCATTGAGTGAAATCTTCCAGACTCCAGCTCTACCTTTAAAATGACTCCATGGTAGATGATCAGTCCACTCTTGCGCCCCGTTGACATCAAGCTTCGTGTGCATCGTCTTGAATCAACCCTGCGCCATAGTCTTGTCGAAGCCGCACAACCCCTCGGGCCTGTGCCACGTGTTTCCACGCCCCAGAAGTCGGTCACCATTAGCATCACCCTCCTATGTCGTCGTCGCCGATCCCACCACCGTCTTCTGTACCAACCAACTTGCGTCGATCTGTCAGACTATCCAGTCCAACCCAGCCGAACTTCTCCGACTAAATGACACGCTCGAAGCTCACAAATCGTCTTTCAAGAATTTCCATCCATCAAATGATAATTTCATCTTAGCTGACATGACTTCTCGTAACGCCTTCAAGCATCCCCATTGTGCCAACAAATCTTTCATCTTTGTCTGTCATAACCCAAGGTTTTCAGTTCCGTGAACTTCTCCACCTCAAACCTGATACTCGTTGGCGCCATGGTTCTTTGTACGGCCGACCTTGCAAAAAATTATCCGAGCTCTCTTCTCACACAATGCCCAAGTACAGGAAGTTGTACTACTAGCAAATTCCAACCAAAAATCTTTCTGGTGTTCACGTGTGTAGCGCTCCCTGGCACAAAATTCCAATGCTCAGCTTTGCTTCGCCTTCTGCTATTTCCAATGAATGCCAACGTGAATACGTGATGGATTTGTTTTTGCTCGCTGAATCGATCTGTCTCTCGCCGCGTCCATAAGGACTTGGTCCTCCTTTTTTTTCTTCAAACAAATGTCGTACGTGTAGCTTGCACCGCCCCTGCACACAGCTCCTCAGCCAGCCTCGCCTGTGCGTGGCCTCGCACCCTGCACTGCTACGCCTAGTCCACGGCCCGACCACGTGTCGCTCCATGGGCCACCTGCCTTGCAGCGCTCCAAGGGCCTTGGGCCAGCACACTTCAAAAGAGAAAGGCTGTTGGAAGATGCTATGGAAAACAAAGGTGCCAGGGAAAATTAGGCAATTCTTATGGCGTCTCGCGAAGCAATCTATACCGACAAATGATGTTCGGGTGCATAGAAATATGTCTGACACAAGCACATGTGGTTTCTGTGGATCACCAGATTCGTGGCGACATTCCCTCATTGAGTGTACAATGTCACGATGTATATGGGCACTGGGAGACGAGGAGCTAGCGCAGATGCTGGTTGCAACTTCTGAACCTGACGCAAAAAATTGGCTCTTTACTCTCATGGAGTCATGCTCACATACTGTCTTTATAAAAATAACGGTAACGCTGTGGGCGATCTGGTCAGCTAGGCGAAAAGCGATCCAGGAAGGAGTGTTTCAAAGCCCTCAAGCTACTAATTTTTTCATCGCCAGATTCATTCTTGAGCTTCAGATGGTACAGGAGGGCGAACCACGTTTAAATCAAGCCAGGGGCGCATCTCATGCTGCGAGACGACCCAAGGCACCACCACCTGGACATGCAAAAATACATGTTGATGCTGGCATCAGACCTGGTCGGGGAGGAGCTGCAGCAGCGGTATGTAGAGACACAGATGGCACTTTCTTGGGGAGTTCTGCCCTTGTCATCGGCGGGGTAGACGACCCGGCCACGATGGAGGCAATTGCGTGCCGGGAGGCGTTGGCACTAGCGGAGGACCTACATATACAACACTTCATCGTCTCGTCGGACTCAAAACAAGTTGTTGCTGATATCAAAGACATAAGTAGAGGGAACTACGGAGCTATTATTAGTGAAATCATCGAAAGAGCTAGTTTTTTTCATTGTAATTTTCAGTTTGAAGGTCGTGCTTTCAATCTTGAAGCACATAGGTTAGCCAAGTTCGCACTTTCATTGGGTTCGGGACGCCACATCTGGTTTGGCCAATCCCACAACCCGAACTATATCCCACACCATGTGGCTTTCGCGGAATAAAACTTGGTTTTCCTCTCAAAAAAAAAGTAGAACCTCCTGCCACTAGGCTTCCAGCACCCGTGCCTTGTGCTTCGGATCGAATCCGACCTCACTTTCACGTCGATACGTGTCGCCGCCATGTGCACACGACGCCTTGCCCAAATTGCTGAAGTCTCTTGCAGTCCTGCTATGACGCTGCCGCCGTAGTACACTCACCCGATCTATCCGATCACCGCATGTCTCGTCTGATGCTGCCGCACATACACACGCCTTTCATTGATATGCTTTCTTCAATCTTGCCGAGAACCACACCGCAATCTGCTGCATCTTGAACTTGATATTTTCTCTGGATCAACAATCCACGGCCTTCGAACAACCTAGCTCATCATACCACTTGTTAGAATAAATCCGAGACATACCGTTGATCATTCGAGAACCAAACAATCACACGAGCATGACACTGAGATTTGTTAACGAGGTTGACATATATGGCTACATCCCCGGGGCCTAACTACGGGCGCTCCTCCCCATGACACCGCTACAATACCGCATAGAGTCGCCCTGGACGCTGTCACATGCCGCTGGCTTCCCATGCGGTCCTGTGCTATTATGTTGGCATCGGTTACATCGTGTGTCTATCCTCACTATATATGAGAGACCTAGGATACAAGTGTCCTACTAGGACACAAACTCCATATCCTATGTAAACACAATATTATTTAGAGTCCAACTATAACCTACCGTGTACATAATATTCAACACAACTTTAACATACCTTAATTGATGTCATGTTTTTTATTAAATGAAGAGGACATGTGGCTCCAGGGTATGCAGGAGCTGAGCCGAACCTGACTTTCGCTGGAGATAGTCACTGGCCAAAGGAGAACAAGCGTGCCTACGTTCCTTCCTGATGTAAGTCTGATGATAACAAAACACACTCCTCCCAGATGCGTCCTCTAATTTGTTCCCACTGAAAAAGGGCGCTGCTAGTATAAACGAGTAATCTAGTTCAGCTTGCTACACTATACAGCCATATAAAAGAAATGAGCGTTACTCCGAGTAACTGAATAATATTTTTGCAGGCCTGGGAATCGTGGAAGCAATGTGACCCTGGGGAACTCCTTGATCTAAAAGTGACTGAGCCTGAAGGCGAGGTCTTGTCGGGGCTAGCCAGATGCATCCAGATTGGACTTCTGTGTGTGCAGAATTCGCCCGACGACAGGCCTGACATGTCGGAAGTTGTGAGAATGCTAACCAACACCGCCTCGCAGCTTGGTATGCCAAAGAAACCTACACCCAGCAGGGGAGGTGGCCCCGGCGTATCCAGAAATAAGAGAGGAGGGTCTCACCTCCCTCCTCAGAGCTTAGGCCCTCTCGACCGTCCGATCAAAACGCTTGATGCATTTTCGGCCATTGAATCGAGAGATGGGAGGAGCTGGGCCGTCGGATGGAGCCCATGCGATTGTAGGAATGAATAGTTACACTCTCCTTCGAAAATATCTCCTGCCACCACTGTAATACCCATGCCCCGTCGAGGGTATTTTCGTCATTTCACGTTTTGGTTTGTGACGTGTTGGTCCCTGATTGGATGAGACAAGGGAGGGCGCCTGCCTCGCCTCTTCGTCCCCCCATTGGCCACCGCATCCTCCCCACACTCCCCGCCGCCACTCCCGCTCCCTCCCCCGCCCCTCCCTTCGCTTTCATGCAACCGCTGCGGCGCTCCCGCATCTCCTCCCCTTCCTCTCCCACCGCCGTGTTCGCAGAGCCGCAGCAGATCCCGCCGACCAGGCCGCTGGCGCTGGGCGCTTCGCCGCCGTGCTCCCGGCGACGACGACGCCCGCAACGGACGGCGCGTCGAGGCCGACCTCCACGCAAACCCTAGCGCAGCTTAAGGCGAAGATCGTGGCGCCGGGGCCTGGGCGCGTGGGTGCCGCGGTGCTCGCGGAGGCGCTGCAGATCCCCGCCGACCAGGCCACGCTGGCGCTCGGGGCGCTCGCCGTCGTGCTCCCCGGCGACGACGACGTCCCCGCAACTTACGGAGCTGGTGCCTCCCTGCCCCCATCTATCCACTCCGTGCAGGTATCTATCTCTCTCTCTCTTTCTCTCTCTCTCTCTCCCTCTCTCAGTTCCCGTTCTTACATTCACTCTCGCTGCCAGCTGCTCGTGGACCCATAGGAGATAGAGAGAGGGATGATGTGAAGGTGGCGGCGGCAAGGGCGCGGCGGCCCGCTGGAACTGGAGGACCAGCGCCGAGGGCCTGCCGTGCGGGATCGTCGAGACCAGCTCCGACATGTTCCTCCGCCCGCTCTGGGACTCAACCGCCAAGCACGCCGACACCAAGGTCCGCTCCTCCTCCTCTGCTCGCTGCCCCATCTAACTGTCATTGTTAGTCCTTTTACAGATGCTGTCATAAATAAAATTGGTTGGCTCTCTTAGCTGAAAACTGAACCACACTCAATGGATGGATGGATGAATGAAACTTCCCCTTACTATGCTAGCGCTCATTTCTCACGGACGCCAATTTGAACTTTTATTGTAGCGACCCCGTTAATGAAGTTGTGCAATGCTCTGAATCATGCATGTGCTTACAAGCAGGGGCCTGCAAGTGTTAATTGTACTAGACTTCAGTTATGTGAGTTCAGTTCAGTTGTCTGCTATGTCTCCACAAACTTCTCAGTAGCTTTTGCTTCAGTGGAGGCATGCCACCGTCCTCATGGTATAATTCATGGAATCTCTAGGTTAGGATCCACATTTCCAGTTGCGATTTCCTGGCGGGCGACCAGCTCATCGGGCCGTTCTGTTACTAAAATGCGTGCTACTTCTCATCCATACCTGCATAATAAGAATGATAGACACAAAGCTCTCTTGGCGATGGTGGTTGGGATCTCTCAAATGCAGAATGTGGATCTCTTAAATGCTTATTCCTCTTTCTGCAGGATACTATTGTGAGATGTTCTGATACATAAAAGACAGACTCAAGCCCCTCAAGGGAATGATCCAGTCTCCCGGTTCTATCAATTTTGTTGGAACGTCGATCGCCTATGCTCCACCTTAGGTACGCCGTTCTAAAATCCACACAGCCAAGCCATGAGTAGCCTTCAATAGAAAGCTGTCATGTTTCAAAATTTATTTGAAAGGGCATGTGTTTGGGGCTTTATACTTCACCATGATCTTTTACTATGTCTGTGCAACCATAGCGTTTGTGGTCATTACCTTGCCACCTTTCCATATACGGACAGTCTGTGGAGTTTTGCAAACAAAATTGAAACCAATAACAATGAGTGATGATTATGATATGATTACTAGGTCAGTAATTTAGGGCAAGAAATCTATTTTACCGAGAAAAGTAAATATTGTATAGAACATAGTACAGATGTACTTCGCTTGCAAAATTTTCTTATCGTTCTAGCAATCCAGAGGTTTTATAAAGCCACAGGATCACACTGGGTCACACTACTAATAGCAGGTCCAAATGAAACCCGAGAAATTGAATTGAATATCAAATGGACATGACAAATTGAGGGATTATCAAATTGGTCATGCTTGGTGCATGATTATGTATTTTCTTTTTTCACCTTTTGCTTTCCTTATCGCTCCTTTTGTGGTTATTATTCAGCAACTAGAAATGGGAAGTATGAAACCCGAGGAGATGCTTTACCATATATTTCCCCAGTTGCCAATCCATAAGGCACTGTTAACAAGCAATTTTATTAGTCTGATGTGTTTCAACATGCTCTTCTTCTGGATTGGGAGTATATGATGATAATGTTGTTCTAAAGGTGAGATGCCACCACCATGTTTCAGTGGCTCACATCTGTCAGTACTCATTAGACAGAACTTGTGTCAAATAAGAATACTAATAACCTTAATTTAATTCCATTTGCTGAACTTGACTACTGTTGCAGTTTTTGTCCTGTGCTTCTCCAAATTCTCTCTTGGCCATCATCAATCTCTCCTACATAGCTAGCCCATTGCCATGTCAGTAGCTAAGCCATAACATGCTTGTGTAGCAAAATGCGTCTAGAGAAGCTCATTTATCTTTTAGGTACTCTGTATAAAGTGTAATATTCTGTTTGGTTTTGGTTATCGGTGATGGTCTATTTTTTCGGGTTAAAAAAAGATGGATATGCCTAACCTTCTCAATACTAACCAACAATAAAAACTCAGCTGTCTCCAGCGTTTCCTATTCATTGGTTATAACAATTGACTTGTGTGTAGGATTCGTCCAATATATATTCTAGGATAAACTATGGTTTGGCGACACTATTGGTTCTTCATGAAAAGTTCAAGGAGGATTTCTGATATAATTCTATTGTTAACGAGTCATGCCAGTAAGCTTTATCTATTTCGATGAAATAGCCCTCTTAATTAATTATTAGGCTTCACTGAGTTGGAAATTGCAGTCACATCATTTCTGAATTTGGAACTACGAAGGATTCGATGAAAAATCCAAGCAAGTTGTGGAGTGATATTATCGTTTGCTTTTTGCAGGACGGGGATTGATAATTGGAATATTGAATGGGTACATTCACCGGGAATGAGGGTCTGCTAACGTTATGGGCTTGATTGGCTTTGTGAGTTACATCAAAGATTGTGCTTTGCAAGTATTATGCAAGAGTTGTTTTTGTTTCTGAGAAAACTTTTGATGTGAATTGCATATGTAAGTGTTAGTTTGGATCATTATATTATTGACAATGTAATACATGATTTTACTGGTCAATTACTAGCACATATACATTCATTGTTCTGTATGAAAAGAAACAAATGCTAAAACAGATCTTGGCAACATTCAGAGGAAAAAAAAATGAGTGATCCAAAACTAGTGAGTTAATGTTTAATAGGCTAAAACAAGTTCAGTGAAGCTTTTGAGTTTTGATTATTTGAAAATAAACACATCAAAGAAACTGATATATACCTGTGCCATTTATTTAGGGTGCTTAGAGAGTGAACAATACCGTGCCTAAAAAAACAAGCAAAGATTATGTGATTTGGTTTCAGTCTAGCAACTGCCAATTTAACGAACCCTGGATACTAACTATGTGTCAATATAAATAAAATTACTAACATGTGTCAGTTCATTATTCCAAGTGAATGTTCGTCGACCATCATTGCCTTGGTCAAAAATCTTTTGTCTACTTATGAGTTGATAAAGCCAAAAGAGAATATGCGCTGTTGTTGTGCTCACTACTGATGTGCGTTTTGTTCATGTTATTCATGCTCTCCATTGATATAACATCTCCATTTTTATTATTTACATAATTCTTTGCTAATAGTTTGAATATAGTTTTGCATTGATAGATATTTGCTGCTGAATGATCAGTTTTTGCTTGCTTTTGATCACTCCATCTCCCTTTTCGTATTATTTACAGTCTTTGCTAACAGTTCAAATATAGCATCTCCGGCTAAATTCATATATGATTCGATGTTGTATATTTTTTAACTGATAGGTGTATATGTTAAAGCAAGGTTACCAGACTCGCCTCACTTTTTTTTGAAGAACTTACACTAATTATATTGTTTTTTATCTTCAGGATATCGATATGCTTTGGATCATTGTAGCTTCCAACCAATTATATATTTATATCACCATTTCTGTATCATTTTTATGCAAAGTCTAGAGCCTTAGAGGATCCCTTCATCGTGTAAAGAGGAGCTGATGACTTAGAAGAGGAGTGGCAAAGATCTCCTTCATGCCCCTGCCTCATCTGCCCTTGTGCTGTTGTAGTTGTTTAGTTGCTATCATAAATGCTCCGGTGTTGCTCTGGTTTACATGTGGATGCCCTGGTCCTATATCTATGCTCCTGGATTTTCTAAATTGATCAGTGGAAGTGCTAATTTCCTATCTGCTCCTAGTGGAACTTTATTGTTTATAGAACAGACAAGGTACAATAGCAACTAGATCAAGACTGTTGTAGGTTTAGATTTGGGTTGAAGTAGGTGTATGTTCTTTTGATTTTTTCGCAGAAATCTTCTATGGATATGCATAATTTAGACCACAGGTTATTGTGACCTGGCACCCAAGCAGGCTGTAGGGGAAGGTTAATTTCATTTTGTGCTATTTCATGTTTAAATCCAGATGGTTCCATTTTCACAAAGCTTATCACAAACTTCAACCTCCAATTTCCAAAAGTTTTGATTGTTCTCTTGATGATCCTTTATGGTTAGACTTACATTATTCTCAAAATGGAACCTCTATCTATATATTCTCAATATATCTGAAAGAGGAAAATAATACGATTAGCATTTTTGTGGTGGTGGTGCAAGCTCCTCTCTCTCTCTCTCTCTCTCTCTCTCTCTCTCTCTCTCTCTCTCTCTCTCTCTCTCTCTCTCTCTCTCTCTCTCTCTCGAGAGTAATAGAACTTGCATATCGCGATCAAAGTTTGGTTGGTCTATTCACTGTTGTCCTTTCTTTGCAGCTTTGGAAAACACAGTAAGGTCAATGGCTAGCAATCAGGGTTCTCAGCTGTCCAATCACCCAGAAACTTTTTGGTGGGATTTCTCTTTATTTCCTTTTAGAGGTATATATAATTTGGAGCACACATGTCTCTATCTCACATGTATACCTACAAGTAGTGAGCATTCTCTTAATTATGAGAGTAAACAACAGATTAATGGATACATGGTTGAAGTATGGTTGTAATCAATATGCATATTTGTGCGAGCTTTTAAAATTGGCGAAAATGTTTTACTTCAGATAGTTGTCAATCATCTTTTTGTTTTTCATTGATTTATTTATCCCCATTAATTTATCCTTTTAGTATATTTATTTTGTGTTGCTATGCTGCTCTTGGTTTGCATCCTGGTCAGAATGCGTATTGTAGATGTGACTAAAATTATAATGGAAGCATCGTTCATGGCTAGGCTCATGTTTACATAATTTTTAAATACATTACTAAGAACATTTTCTTGCATTTTTAATAGTATCAATAAAATGGCTAAATTGCACACGAGAGTCTAAATCATATTAAATCATAGCAGCCTCATGTTTTTGTCATAGAGTTTTGTGGTTGCATAAGTAAGTCGTGAGAACATTTGGATGCAAGCACCCATTTTTTGTGAGAGGGGCCCATGTTGGACATTTCTGTTCTTCTTTGTTTATTCTCTGCCAAGTTATCTCAATCATATGTTTTTTACTTTGGTACATGTTGATTCTATAACTTAATGCATCTGTTATTTATGACCACCTCCTTTACTCTTAGCCATGATGGGAAGAGTCTAAGACATATAAAGGGTCAGATTGCTGACTGTTTTTCTTCCTTTGACCCTCCTACAAGAACTTACATGCTAGAATGTTGGGAGTGTTAACTCCACGGGTCTCAGATCTGAAAATATTTACGGAGGCCTTCGTTGCCACGATTCATTATTGTGTAGAGCTTTCTTACTCTAGAGTGGCATCCAAATTATGAATAGGAAATTTGAAAAACGAGTTGCATACTATTTGTTTCATGAGCAGTCAGAAAGCTCATGCCGGATTCTGGTGTGCCCGAACACTTTTATCTCCTCGATCGAAATTGTCTTGCAAGTTAGTTTACTTCTATTGTTTGTTGGTGGTTGTTTTAATTGAAGTGCCTTTGTTTAGTAGAGGCTCAGTGAATGTGTGAAACAAAGCTTTTCGCGTACAGAATAATTCTGAACTGACAATGTAAGTGTTTTTTAGGTATCTATTCACCGACACATCCTCCTTGCTCTTCTCTTGAAATATAGGATTCTATCAGCATAAGGGATATAAGGGATAACACTCCGAGGGAGAGTGATTCTACTACATGTCCAAATGACAGGTAATTTTGGTTTTCATTTCCTTATTCCCTTTGTATTTAATGATAAATATATGCCTCATCTGCTCTCGTATTCTGATACTTACATTATGCTTATATGCACTGAATTTGCACTATTGCGTGATGAGATGGTGGTCGTGCCGAGCGATCCCTATCATTTCTACTACCTTCTCATGGTCGCAACTGTAGCAGAGGCTGCGAACAAAACCTTGTTTGCTATCATAACTGAGATGGGCCTTAGTGCTTCCTTTCTGGCTTTGCACTTAATGTAATGGCCTGCTATTGCTGTCAGGCATTGCATTTGATGATTCTTTTTTTGTAAATATAGAATTTTTTATGTACTCGACTGTTGTACTTATACCACTTACATTCGAGAAAAGATTGGTTTTATTTCTGAATTGAACAACAACCAATGCAATGCTTATAAATTTGTTGTTCATTGTGTTTCTGAAGCAAGATTATAACCATCATTAATGTTGAAGATGCATACATGTTTTGGGAAGATGCGTTTGATTTTTGACCTTTGTGCTATGCTCATCTTCTCTCAGGTGGCTTGAAATAAACGGTGCACATCTGTTCGAAGGGTAATGTTGACGCTGTTGGGAACGTAGTAATTTCAAAAAATTTCCTACGCACACGCAAGATCATGGTGATGGCATAGCAACGAGAGGGGAGAGTATTGTCCACGCACTCGTGAGACCGTGGCGGAAGCGTTATGACAACGCTGTTGATGTAGTCGTCGCCTTCACGATCCGACCGATCCAAGTACCGAACGTCGGCACCTCTGAGTTCAGCACACGCTCAGTTCGATGACGATCCCGGACTCGATCCAGCAAAGTGTCGGGATGAGTTCCACAAGACGACGGCGTGGTGGATGATGATGCTCTATCGGCGCAGGCTTCGCCTAAACTCCGCGACGATATGACCGAGGTGGAATATGGTGGAGGGGGCACCAGACACGGCTAAGGAACGATCGGGTAGATCAACTTGTGTGTCCTGGGGTGCCCTCTGCCTCGTATATAAAGGAGGGAGGGAGGTGCGGCCGTCCCTCATGGGGCGCCGAGGAGTCCTACTCCCACCGGAGTAGGACTCCCCTCTTGCCTTGTTGGAGAAGGAAAGGGGAGGGAAAGAGGAAGGGGCGCCTCTCTCCTTGTCCTATTCGAATAGGGGGGGGCGCGCGGCCTGCCCTGCCCGCCCTCCTCTTTTCCCTCATGGCCCACTAAGGCCCATTATCCCCGGAGGGTTCCGTAACCCCGGTGTTCCGTAAAAAATCGATTTCACCCGAACCATTCCGATATCCAAATATAGGCTTCCAATATATCAATCTTTATGTCTCGACCATTTCGAGACTCCTCGTCATGTCCGTGATCACATCCGGACTCAACAAACTTCGTACATCAAAACTTGTAAACTCATAATAAAACTGTCATCGTAACGTTAGCGTGTGGACCCTACGGGTTCGAGAACTATGTAGACATGACCTAGAACTATTCTCGGTCAATAACCAATAGCGGAACCTGGATGCCCATATTGGTTCCTACATATTCTATGAAGATCTTTATCGGTCAAACCGCATAACGACATCGTTGTTCCCTTTGTCATCGGTATGTTACTTGCCCGAGATTCGATCGTCGGTATCCAATACCTAGTTCAATCTCGTTATCGCAAGTCTCTTTACTCGTTCCGTAATACATCATCTCGCAACTAACTTATTAGTTGCAATGCTTGCAAGGCTTATGTGATGTGTATTACCGAGAAGGCCTAGAGATACCTCTCCGACAATCGGAGTGACAAAACCTAATCTCAAATACGCCAACCCAACATGTACCTTTGGAGACACCTGTAGTACTCCTTTATAATCACCCAGTTACGCTGTGACGCTTTGGTAGCACCAAAGTGTTCCTCCGTAAACGGGAGTTGCATAATCTCATAGTTATCGGAACCTGTATAAGTCATGAAGAAAGCAATAGCAATATACTAAACGATCAAGTGCTAGGCTAACGGAATGGGTCATGTCAATCACATCATTCTCCTAATGATGTGATCCCATTAATCAAATAACAACACATGTCTATGGTTAGGAAACATAACCATCTTTGATTAATGAGCTAGTCTAGTAGAGGCATACTAGTGACTATATGTTTGTCTATGTATTCACACATGTATCATGTTTCCGGTTAATACAATTCTAGCATGAATAATAAACATTTATCATGATATGAGGAAATAAATAATAACTTTATTATTGCCTCTGGGGCATATTTCCTTCAGTCTCCCACTTGCACTAGAGTCAATAATCTAGATTACACAGTAATGATTCTAACACCCATGGAGTCTTGGTGCTGATCATGTTTTGCTCGAGGAAGAGGCTTAGTCAACGGGTCTGCAATATTCAGATCCGTATGTATCTTGCAAATCTCTATGTCTCCCACCTCGACTTGGTCCCGAATGGAATTGAAGCGTCTCTTGATATGCTTGGTCCTCTTGAGAAATCTGGATTCCTTTGCCAAGGCAATTGCACCAGTATTGTCACAGAAGATCTTCATTGGTCCCGATGCACTAGGTATGACACCTAGATCGGAAATGAACTCTTTCATCCAGACTCCTTCATTTGCTGCTTCCGAAGCAGCTATGTACTCCGCTTCACATGTAGATCCCGCCACGACGCTTTGTTTAGAACTACACCAACCGACAGCTCCACCGCTTAATAAAAACACGATCCGGTTTGCGATTTAGAATCGTCCGGATCAGTGTCAAAGCTTGCATCGACGTAACCATTTACGACTAGCTCTTTGTCACCTCCATATACGAGAAACATATCCTTAGTCCTTTTCGTATTTCAGATGTTCTTGACCGCTGTCCATGATCCACTCCTGGATTACTTTGGTACCTTCCTGCCAAGCTTATTGCTAAGCATACGTCAGGTCTGGTACACAACATTGCATACATGATAGAGCCTATGGCTGAAGCATAGGGAACATCTTTCATTTTCTCTATCTTCTGCTGTGGTCGGGCATTGAGTCTGACTCAATTTCACACCTTGTAATACAGGTAAAAAAACCTTTCTTTGCCTGATCCATTTTGAACTATTTCAAAACTTTATCAAGGTATGTGCTTTGTGAAAGTCCGATTAAGCGTCTTGATCTATCTCTATAGATCTTGATGCCCAATATATAAGCAGCTTCACCGAGGTCTTTCATTGAAAAACTTTTATTCAAGTATCCTTTTATGCTATCCACAAATTCTATATTATTTCTAATTAATAATATGTCGTCCACATATAATATCAGAAATGCTAC
This sequence comes from Aegilops longissima, assembly GCA_021605205.1. Classification (NCBI taxonomy): domain Eukaryota; kingdom Viridiplantae; phylum Streptophyta; class Magnoliopsida; order Poales; family Poaceae; genus Aegilops; species Aegilops longissima. The sequence goes on from CM038677.1 coordinate 809,976,505, forward strand.
AGAGCTCCCACTCACTTTCTTGTAAATACAGGCTTCTCCAAAAGTCTGTATAAAACCATATGCTTTGATCACACTATCAAAGCGTTTATTCCAACTCCGAGAGGCTTGCACCAGACCATAAATTGATCGCTGGAGCTTGCACACTTTGTTAGCACCTTTTTGGATCAACAAAACCTTCTGGTTGCATCACATACAACTCTTCTTCTAGAAATCCATTCAAGAATGCAGTTTTTACATCCATTTGCCAAATTTCATAATCATAAAATGCAGCAATTGCTAACATGATTCGGACAGACTTAAGCATCGCTACGGGTGAGAAAGTCTCATCGTAGTCAACCCCTTGAACTTGTCGAAAACCTTTCGCAACAAGTCGAGTTTTATAGACAGTTACATTACCATCAGCGTCAGTCTTCTTCTTAAAGATCCATTTATTCTCAATGGCTTGCCGATCATCGGGCAAGTCAACCAAAGTCCATACTTTGTTCTCATACATGGATCCCATCTCAGATTTCATGGCTTCCAGCCATTTTATGAATCTGGGCTCACCATCGCTTCTTCATAGTTTGTAGGTTCACCATGGTCAAGTAACATGACTTCCGAATAGGATTACCGCACCACTCGGTGCGGATCATACTCTAGTTGACCTCGAGTTCAGCGGAAACTTGATCTGAAGTTTCATGATCATCATCATTAACTTCCTCACTAATTGGTGTAGGTGTCACAGGAACCGATTTCTGTGATGAACCATTTTCCAATAAGGGAGCTGGTACTGTTACCTCATCAAGTTCTACTTTTCTCCCACTCACTTCTTTCGAGAGAAACTCCTTCTCTAGAAAGGATCCATTCTTAGCAACGAATGTCTTGCCTTCGGATCTGTGATAGAAGGTGTACCCAATTGTTTCCTTTGGGTATCCTATGAAGACACATTTTCCGATTTGGGTTCAAGCTTATCAGGTTGAAGTTTTTTCACATAAGCATCGCAGCCCCAAACTTTCAGAAACAACAACTTCGGTTTCTTGCCAAACCATAGTTCATAAGGAGTCGTCTTAACGGATTTTGATGGTGCCCTATTTAACGTGAATGCGGCCGTCTCTAAAGCATAACCCCAAAACGATATCGGTAAATCGGTAAGAGACATCATAGATCGCACCATATCTAGTAAAGTACGACACGACGCTCGACACACCATTACGCTGTGGTGTTCCGTGGCGTTAGTTGCGAAACTATTCCGTAATTTTTCAAATGTAGACCAAACTCGTAACTCAAATATTCTCCTCCACGATCAGATCGTAAAAATTTTATTTTCTTGTTACGACGATTTTCAACTTCACTCTGAAATTCTTTAAACTTTTCAAATGTTTCAGATTTATGCTTCATTAAGAAGATATACCCATATCTGCTTAAATCATCTGTGAAGGTGAGAAAATAACGATATCCGCCACGAGCTTCAACATTCATCGGACCACATACATCTGTATGTATGATTTCCAACAAATCTGTTGCTCTCTCCATAGAACCGGAGAACGGTGTTTTAGTCATCTTGCCTATGAGGCACGGTTCGCAAGTACCAAGTGATTCATAATCAAGTGATTCCAAAAGTCCATCAGTATGGAGTTTCTTCATGCGCTTTACACTGATATGACCTAAACGGCAGTGCCACAAATAAGTTGCACTATCATTATTAACTCTGCATCTTTTGGCTTCGACATTATGAATATGTGTATTACTACTATCGAGATTTAATAAAAATAGACCACTCTTCAAGGGTGCATGACCATAAAAGATATTACTCATATCAATAGAACAACCATTATTCTCTGATTTAAATGAATAACCGCCTCGCATCAAACAAGATCCAGATATAATGTTCATGCTCAACGCGGCACCAAATAACAATTATTTAGGTCTAAAACTAATCCCAAGGTAGATGTAGAGGTAGCGTGCCGACCGCGATCACATCGACTTTGGAACCGCTTCCCACGCGCATCGTCACCTCGCCCTTTGCCGGTGCTCACTTATTCCGTAGTCCCTGTTTTGAGTTGCAAATATTAGCAATGTAACCAGTATCAAATACCCAGGTGCTACTACGAGCTCTAGTAAGGTACACATCAATAACATGTATATCACATATACCTTTGTTCACCTTGCCATCCTTCTTATCCGCCAAATACTTGGGGCAGTTCCGCTTCCAAAGGACCAGTTTGCTTGCAGTAGAAACACTCGGTTTCAGGCTTAGGTCCAGACTTGGGTTTCTTCTCTTGAGCAGCAACTTTCTTGCTGTTCTTTTGAAGTTCCCTTCTTCTTCCCTTTGCCCTTTTCTTGAAACTAGTGGTCTTGTTGACCATCAACACTTGATGCTCTTTCTTGATTTCTACCTCCGCAACTTTTAGCATTGCGAAGAGCTCGAAATTGTCTTGGTCATCCCTTGCATATTATAGTTCATCACGAAGCTCTTGTAGCTTGGTGGCGTGATTGGAGAATTCTGTCAATGACACTATCATCCGGAAGATTAACTCCCGCTTGGATCAAGTGATTATTATACCCAGACATTTTGAGTATATGCTCACTCACAAAACTATTCTCCTCCATCTTGCAGCTATAGAACTTATTGGAGACCTCATATCTCTCAATCCGGGCATTTGCTTGAAATATTAACTTCAACTCTTGGAACATCTCATATGCTCCATGACGCTCAAAACGCCGTTGAAGACCCGGTTCTAAGCCGTAAAGCATGTCACATCGAACTATAGAGTAGTCATCAGCTTTGCTCGCCAGACGCTCACAACTTCGGCGTTGTTCTCAGCAGCAGCCTGGCACCCAGCGGTGCTTCCAGGACGTAATTCTTCCGTGCAGCAATGAGGATAATGTTGGGTAACGTAGTAATTTCAAAAATTTTCCTACGATCACGCAAGACCATGGTGATGGCATAGCAACGAGAGGGGAGAGTGTCCGCCCACGCACCCTCGTGAGACCGAAAGCGAAGCGTTATAACAACGCTGTTGATGTAGTCGACGCTCCACGATCCGACCGATCCAAGCACCGAACGACGGCACCTCCGAAGTTCTGCACACGCTCAGCTCGATGACGATCCCGGACTCGATCCAGCAAAGTGTCGGGATGAGTTCCACAAGACGACGGCGTGGGACGATGTTGATGCTCCATCGACGCAGGGCTTCGCCTAAGCTCCGCGACGATATGACTTCTCCGCGCAGGCTTCGCTTAAGCTCATGCGACGATATGACCGAAGTGGAATATGGTGGAAGGGGCACCGACACGGCTAAGGAAAGATCCGTAGATCAACTTGTGTGTCTTGGGGTGCCCTTGCCCCTCGTATATAAAGGAGCCAAGGGGAGGTGGCCGCCCTAGGGGAGGCGCACTAAGGAGGAGTCCTACTCCCACCGGAGTAGGACTCCCCTCTCTAGTTGGACTAGGATTGGAGGAGGGGGAAGAGGGAAGGGGCGCCGCCTTCCTTGTCCTATTCGGACTAGAGGGGGGAGGGGGGCGTGCAGCCCACCTTGGCCTGCCCTTCCTCTTCTCCCATGGCCCATTAAGGCCCATGGACCTCCCGGGGTTCCGGTAACCTCCCGGTACTCCGGTAAAATCCCGATTTCACCCGGAACACTTCCGATGTCCAAATGTAGGCTTCCAATATATCAATCTTTATGTCTCGACCATTTCGAGACTCCTCGTCATGTCCGTGATCACATCCGGGACTCTGAACAACCTTCGGTGCATCAATACTTATAAACTCATTATGAACTGTCATCGAAACGTTAAGCGTGCGGACCCTACGGGTTCGAGAACTATGTAGACATGACCTAGAACCATTCTCGGTCAATAACCAATAGCGGAACCTGGATGCCCATATTGGTTCCTACATATTCTACGAAGATCTTTATCGGTCAAACCGCATAACGACATACGTTGTTCCCTTTGTCATCGGTATGTTACTTACCCGAGATTCGATCGTCGGTATCCAATACCTAGTTCAATCTCGCTACGGTAAGTCTCTTTACTCGTTCCGTAATACATCATCTCACAACTAACTCATTAGTTGTAATGCTTGCAAGGCTTAGGTGATGTGTATTACCGAGAAGGCCTAGAGATACCTCTCCGACGATCGGAGTGACAAAACCTAATCTCAAATACGCCAACCCAACAAGTACCTTTGGAGACACCTGTAGTACTCCTTTATAATCACCCAGCTACGCTGTGACGCTTTGGTAGTACCCAAAGTGTTCCTCCGTAAACGGAGTTGCATAATCTCATAGTTACAGGAACATGTATGGGTCATGAAGAAAGCATTAACATACTAAACGATCAAGTGTTAAGCTAACGGAATGGGTCATGTCAATCAGATCATTCAACTAATGATGTGACCTTGTTAATCAAATAACAACTCCTTGTTCATGGTTAGGAAACATAACCATCTTTGATTAACAAGCTAGTCAAGTAGAGGCATACTAGTGACATACTGTTTGTCTATATATTCACACATGTATTATGTTTCCGGTTAATACAATTCTAGCATGAATAATAAACATTTATCATGATATAAGGAAATAAATAATAACTTTATTATTGCCTCTAGGGCATATTTCCTTCAGATAATCCTCAAGTTACGGACCCAGTCCGTGTAATTGCTACCATCATCTTTCAACTTTGCTTTCTCAAGGAACGCATTAAAATTCAACGGAACAACAACACGAGCCATCTATCTACAGTAAACATAGACAAGCAAAATACTATCAGGTACTAAGTTCATGATAAATTTAAGTTTAATTAATCATATTACTTAAGAACTCCCACTTAGATAGACATCTCTCTAGTCATCTAAGTGATTACGTGATCCAAATCAACTAAACCATAACCGATCATCACGTGAGATGGAGTAGTTTTCAATGGTGAACATCACTATGTTGATCATATCTACTATATGATTCATGATCGACCTTTCGGTCTCCGTGTTCCGAGGCCATATCTGCATATGCCAGGCTCGTCAAGTTTAACCTGAGTATTCTGCGTGTGCAAAACTGGCTTGCACCCGTTGTAGATGGACGTAGAGCTTATCACACCCGATCATCACGTGGTGTCTGGGCACGATTTAACTTTGGCAACGGTGCATACTCAGGGAGAACACGCCTTGATAATTTTAGTGAGAGATCATCTTAAAATGCTACCGCCAATCAAAGCAAGATAAGATGCATAAAGGATAAACATCACATGCAATCAATATAAGTGATATGATATGGCCATCATCATCTTGTGCTTGTGATCTCCATCTCCGAAGCACCGTCGTGATCACCATCGTCACCGGCGCGACACCTTGATCTCCATCGTAGCATCGTTGTCGTCTCGCCAACTATTGCTTCTACGACTATCGTTACCGCTTAGTGATAAAGTAAAGCAATTACAAGGCTTTTGCGTTTCATACAATAAAGCGACAACCATATGGCTCCTGCCAGTTGCCGATAACTTCGGTTACAAAACATGATCATCTCATACAACAAAATATAGCATCACGTCTTGACCATATCACATCACAACATTCCCTGCAAAAACAAGTTAGACGTCCTCTACTTTGTTGTTGCAAATTTTACGTGGCTGCTACGGGCTGAGCAAGAACCGTTCTTACCTACGCATCAAAACCACAACGATAGTTTGTCAAGTTGGTGCTGTTTTAACCTTCGCAAGGACCGGGCGTAGCCACACTCGGTTCAACTAAAGTGAGAGAGACAGACACCCGCCAGTCACCTTTAAGCAACGAGTGCTCGCAGCGGTGAAACCAGTCTCGCGTAAGCGTACGCGTAATGTCGGTCCGGGCCGCTTCATCTCACAATACCGCTGAACCAAAGTATGACATGCTGGTAAGCAGTATGACTTATATCGCCCACAACTCACTTGTGTTCTACTCGTGCATATAACATCAACGCATAAAACCAGGCTCGATGCCATGTTGGGGAACGAGTAATTTCAAAAATTTCCTACGCACACGCAAGATCATGGTGATGGCATAGCAACGAGAGGGAGAGTATTGTCCACGCACTCGTGAGACCGTGAAGCGAAGCGTTATGACAACGCTGTTGATGTAGTCGACGCCTTCACGATCCGACCGATCCAAGTACCGAACGACGGCACCTCCGAGTTCAGCACACGCTCAGCTCGATGACGATCCCGGACTCCGATCCAGCAAAGTGTCGGGATGAGTTCCACAAGATGACGGCGTGGTGACGATGATGATGCTAAACTCCGCGACGATATGACCGAGGTGGAATATGGTGGAGGGGGGCACCGCACACGGCTAAGGAACGATCACGTAGATCAACTTGTGTGTCCTGGGGTGCCCCTCTGCCCCGTATATAAAGGAGGGAGGGGAGGTGCGGCCGGCCCTCATGGGGTGCGCCGAGGAGTCCTACTCCCACCGGAGTAGGACTCCCCTCTGCCTTGTTGGAGAAGGAAAGGGGAGGGAAAGAGGAGGGGCGCCGCCTCTCCTTGTCCTATTCGGACTAGGGGGGGGCGCGCCTGCCCTGGCCGCCCTCCTCTTTTCCCTCATGGCCCACTAAGGCCCATTATCCCCGGAGGGTTCCGTAACCCCGGTGTTCCGTAAAATCCCGATTTCACCCGAACCATTCCGATATCCAAATATAGGCTTCCAATATATCAATCTTTATGTCTCGACCATTTCGAGACTCCTCGTCATGTCTGTGATCACATCCGGACTCAACAAACTTCGTACATCAAAACTTGTAAACTCATAATAAAACTGTCATCGTAACGTTAAGCGTGCGGACCCTACGGGTTCGAGAACTATGTAGACATGACCTAGAACTATTCTCGGTCAATAACCAATAGCGGAACCTGATGCCCATATTGGTTCCTACATATTCTACGAAGATCTTAAACGGTCAAACCGCATAACGACATAACGTTGTTCCCTTTGTCATCGGTATGTTACTTGCCCGAGATTCGATCGTCGGTATCCAATACCTAGTTCAATCTCGCTACCGGCAAGTCTCTTTACTCGCTCCGTAATACATCATCTCGCAACTAACTTATTAGTTGCAATGCTTGCAAGGCTTATGTGATGTGTATTACCGAGAAGGCCTAGAGATACCTCTCCGACAATCGGAGTGACAAAACCTAATCTCAAATACGCCAACCCAACATGTACCTTTGGAGACACCTGTAGTACTCCTTTATAATCACCCAGTTACGCCAGACGCTTGGTAGCACCAAAGTGTTCCTCCGTAAACGGAGTTGCATAATCTCATAGTTATCGGAACATGTATAAGTCATGAAGAAAGCAATAGCAATATACTAAACGATCAAGTGCTAGGCTAACGGAATGGGTCATGTCAATCACATCATTCTCCTAATGATGTGATCCCATTAATCAAATAACAACACATGTCTAAGGTTAGGAAACATAACCATCTTTGATTAATGAGCTAGTCTAGTAGAGGCATACTAGTGAATATATGTTTGTCTATGTATTCACACATGTATCATGTTTCTGGTTAATACAATTCTAGCATGAATAATAAACATTTATCATGATATGAAAAAATAAATAATAACTTTATTATTGCCTCTAGGGCATATTTCCTTCAGACGCATACAAGGGTTTTCAGTATACGGCCATCAAGCCAGATGTTGTGGTGACAGTCATGAGGCAACTATACATTTACTATGAAGACTACTCTATGGAGGCCTTTTACTCGCTCTTCTAAGAAAATTATGAATTATTGTTGCATCCACTAGGGAGACATGCATCTCTCCCGTCCGAAAGAAGAGAGTGCGTGTTCTAATGTTGTCAACCTGTAAGTATGTGCATTTGTGTATTTATTCAATGAAAACCACCAAACTTTTGTCTTTATGTTTGATAATTGGGTGTCTAAATTGGCGGAGTAAATACTCTGGTCTGCGACAACTAAACTTTCTATGGTTGTGTACCTACATTGCGCTTGAAACCATTTCGTGTATATTGGGTTTATTCAGTTGTAATACCGAGTTTATGAAACTATCTTATTGAAATTATTACTTCCCGAGAGAAGCATGTACCACACATTCTTTTGCAGCATTGCTTATGTGTTCTTATTTGTTATGTGTCTATTCATTCGATTTTTGATCAATTATGTTAACCTTAAGTTGGACCATCTTTTCCATGCATCATATCCTTCGTTTAAGGAACTTTTTAATCAAGCTGATTGGAATGATATCATTTAGCCATACAAAACATTGAGGGAATATGTGGTAATTTGCCTTATGTATGATTCATGTAATGTATATGATACTCCCTCTGTCCCAAAATATAAGAACGTTTTTGACACTATACTAATGTCAAAAACGTTCTTACATTATGGGACGGAGGGAGTACTTCTATAGTTTTACTTTTGTAATCAGACAACTCGAGTGTGCTAAAATCACTGTGCATACTATTCCGCTATTGTATTTAAAATGATTATTCATATTTGGTTGTGTGTCCTTTGGCGGGCAACGGGTGGCAAGCCGCGCCACCAAAACATCAATTCCTACTAACTTAGCATCACGGGCTTGACCAAATGTTGGGACCGGCACCCTCGCGCCAAGGCGCGATTCCGATCTAGTAACTAATTATCGATGGCACCCCCGGATCGAGCCGGGCCTTCTGAACATCTCTTGCTCAGCATCTCCTGCAACAATCAAGTCGTCATATTATTTGTAGTTATTTGGGGGCTGGATCCTTTCAGTTTGCGTGCCTCATCCTTTGTTACGGCTTTAACGTGTTTGGGGTCTATCGGGACTAGGCTGTGACAGTGCAAGAGAAATAAGCTTAGAACTTACACTGGTCCTAGAGTTCGGTCATCGATGATCTATTTTTGCGCTTTTAACACCGGATATCGCCTTTGTTTCCCTGTCTGAATTTGTGCATGTTTAAACGACCAGAGAATTATTGAAATATGCAACGCGTGGGGAATACAAGTTGTATTGCCCGGGAGTACAGATTACAGTAAGTTGCGGTGTGCGAGGAGTACGTGTGGTGCAACAGGGAGTGTGCACTCCCTTTTTTTCAGGCATCGACCGCGTCATCCACAATGCACGACTGCATCGACACGGCGTCACTATAATGACGATCCTACACGGCCACATGGTTCTGCCAAAACCGATGTGTGCTCGATGGGCTTCCTCCGGTTTTGGCAAAACAGACTCAGCGCCGACGACACCCTCTAACATCTGTAAGGTGCATCGTCCACGTCTGCAGCTCCGTCATAGCGCATTTTTTGCGCCTCCGGCTTTGTGCGACTTCATCATCCACGACAACCACACCATCGACCACGGCTATATCTACCTTTGATCGGCTACCTCGACATTGACATCAATGGCCACGTCTACAACAACATATCGACAACAACTCTAGTCAACAGCGTCCGCGTCGTCACCAGCGTTCACGCCACACCCGTTGTGACTACGGGAGGGAAGAGAGGAGAGACAAGGAAGGCACCAGATGGGGACGCAGTCACCGCCCTAGGTGCTGACCCATTGGAGACGCAGTTGATGCTGGCGCAGGGCAGAGACGGCGGAAGGACAAGACTTCATATTCAGTCGTAATCGTCCGATTCACTCCCGCGACGACTGAGGGGGAATGCTAGAATATAAATTGGGTTTAAATATAAAGATAAGGAGTAGAGATCATGTATTACTTGTCTTGTACTCCAAGCCTCTACCCCTCATGTATTCTATATATATATCCCATATGAGGGTCAGATCAACACAACAAATATTCAACCATGCACAATTTCTACACCTCTAGAACCTACTTCCCGCCTGAATTTATATAGTTCAGGTTTCTTTTCAAGAATCACAGATTTTATTGCATAGTTTCTCGATACATATGACAACTGGCTGCTTTCTCTTGGTCCTACATATCAATGCATCATATCATGCATCCCCTGCTTAAAGTTTGTTGTATACGAATCTAGATGTAATTTTTGTTATTTTTTGTGTTTATTGTACTGCCATGATTGAAAATGGATAGAACGAAAGTTTTTCAAAAAAAAAGTAGCAATCGCTCTGTTGATCAGTGCAGTAACAAAGGGCACATGCAAGGAAGGGTGCAAACGAGACAGATAATCTTGTAACCACATCCAAATCGTCCATCCATGCCACGGGTAAGAATCCAAACACCGATCCAACTACTTGTCAAATTGATCCAAAATTGATCATGGTAGCTCCTAGCTTGTCGATTCTGGCAACGTTTCTGTTTCTCTAACGCACGGCATAGTTAACTACCAACAAGTATCCCCACCAAAAAAGAATTACGAACACAAAAGGTGTATATGGTGGCCTCTTGCAGTAGTTGCGCTGCTCTCCTTTTGTTGTCATAGGCGTCAATGGGTCTGGTACAACTAATGTTAGGTAGTACGACAATATTAATCTTGGGTGGTCATCTAGAAGAAAGCCAGCTAGTGTTTAGTGCTCAGTGATAAGACATTGGCTGAATCTTTGTTTATACCGATGGAGAGACAGCGAAGCACCACCAACGCCGGATAGACCTAACCATGGCTAGATTTAGACAAATGGAGACATAAAGGGGTCGGGTGATGGTGCCCTCGTTACTTTATGGGTGGCGCTATGCGTCGGCCAGCTGGCGCACGTATAGGATCAGCTGCCTTGAGAGCCGTTGGATCTCGCGCGTGACAGCGGTCCGATCTCAGCATTCAACTGTGACCAACTCTTTGCAACATGAGCCAACATGGCAAGATGGCTGATGTTGCGCTTGTGTTGTAGCCGTCCTAAACTTTTTCGAAATACTGCAATGTGCTCTATGTTGCAACCGCGACGACCCCCTTTGCTGCAAAGAGGCCAATGATGGTGCCGTTGCCCTTGCAACATGGTGGTCGGCGTCGCCTGGCTACCTCCGGCATGCATCACGGTCGTTGTTGCAACGAGGCCAATGGCGACGATGTTGCCTTGCAGCATGGTGGTTCATGTGATTGCAGCACTGATGTACGCAGACTGGTTGAGGTGGTCCGGATATCGCTGCAAACACCGACGCCCGTCTGTGGTGGCGATGGTCGGTCGTCAATGTTTTTTGTGGCTCACCCACTTGCAGCAAGCTACTATAATAGGGGTTTGCAACAGGATGGTGGTGGCGGCAGAGGCTTGTAACAGGGTGGTAGGAGAAGTTCCAGCATGATGCGGTGCGACAACAGAAGCACGTCGCGGTGCGATAGCAGATAAGATGCCAAGGAGGTTGCAATTGGGGGAAGAAGAAGAAATGTGAGGAGGAGATGAGGGATAAGAAGATAATAACGAGGTGGGCCACGGGGCACATGTCAATCATACGAGGCGGCAGACGCTTGGGTTAGAATCAGTTGGCATTTGCAACATCGCCCATGTTGCAAAGGTAGCCAAGCCCAACATAGTCCGTGTTTCAAAGGTTCTGCGCAACATAGCGGTTGCTGCACGCCACACGATCAAACGTTAGGTTGTGAAGGAATGTCCTATTTTTATTATACTTTTTTTTATAAAGGTGAATTTTATTGACTCAAAATAAAGCATCAACTGGATACAAACACAATAGCACACACCCGGCCTACATAGTTATCATGCACATTGCCAAACACACACACACGTGCCGGTAAATAGTGAAATTATACAAACCGAAACTATGGAGGGGAAAAGGCGAAGGGATCAAAACAGTGATCGACAAACTACATCAATGATCATATTTGTACCAATAATTTTTTGACACCACAAGGAAGACATGGTTTTTAATTAATAACAACATTTTCGGGAAGGAAAGGATGCTCAAGGGTCGGGCCAGAATCTAGGTTTTCATTCACAAAAACAAGTTCGAGCATATCCTAGCAATGTCTTCAACAAGGTAACACTGTAAAAAACATCATCATTGCCAGGTACAACCAACTTGGGTTAGACCTAGGGTTTCTACCCCAGACCTCGAGCTTGGGTACTTGAGAAGCAACAATAAATAGAAGTCATGGGTTGTCGCGACCATTTTTCACGATCCCGACAGCTATATGAATAGGAATAGAAATCCCACCATGGCTGCTGAGAACCATATATGTCCTTTGCATGAACCCATCATTCATAGATTGCATCTCATCACCGAAGGCGATAAAGGAAATATGCCCTAAAGGCAATAATAAAGTTGTTATTTATATTTCCTTATATCATGATAAATGTTTATTATTCATGCTAAAATTGTATTAACCGGAAACTTAGTACATGTGTGAATACATAGACAAACAGAGTGTCACTAGTATGCCTCTACTTGACTAGCTCGTTAATCAAAGATGGTTAAGTTTCGTAGCCATGGAAAAGAGTTGTTATTTGATGAACGAGATCACATCATTAGAGAATGATGCGAAGAAATATTTCTGGGCCCTCTCGGTAATGCGCATCACTATAAGCCATGCAAGAAATGTGACTAATGAGTTAGTTACGAGATGATGCATTATGGAACGAGTAAAGAGACTTGCTGGTAACAAGATTGAACTAGGTATGATGATTCCGATGATCGAATCTCAGGCAAGTAACATACCAATGACAAAGGTAACAACGTATGTTGCTATGCGGTTTGACCGATAAAGATCTTCGTAGAATATGTAGGAACCAATATGAGCATCTAGGTTCCGCTATTGGTTATTGACCGGAAGTGAGTCTCGGTCATGTCTACATAGTTCTCGAACCCGTAGGGTCCGCACGCTTAACGTTCGATGACGATCGGTATTATGAGTTTATGTGTTTTGATGTACCGAAGGTAGTTCATAGTCCCGGATATGGCCGTGGACATGACGAGGAGTCTCGAAATGGTCGAGACATAAAGATTGATATATTGGAAGGCTATGTTTGGACACCGGAATGGTTTCGAATAAGTTCAGGCAATTACCAGAGTACCGGGGGGTTACCGGAACCCCCGGGGAGTCAATCGGCCTTATTGGGCCTTGGTGGGAGAGAGGAGGAGGCGGCCAGGTGGAGGGAGCCTCCCCCCCCAAGCTAAATCCAAATTGGGGTGGGGCCCCTCCCTTTCCTTCTCTCCTTCTCCCTCTTCCTTCTTCTCCTACTCCAACTAGGGAAAAGGGGGAAACCTACTCCTACTGGGAGTAGGACTCCCCTTTGGGCGCGCCATAGAGAGGGCCGCCCCCCTCCTCCCCCCTCATTTATATACGGGAGGGGCACCCCATAGACACATAAGTTTACAGTTGTCTTAGCTGCAGCGGTGCCCCCTCCACAGATTTCCACCTCGGTCATATCGCTGTAGTGCTTAGGCGAAGCCTGCGTCGGTAACTTCATCATCACCGCCATCACGCCGTCGTGATGTAAACTCTCCTCGGCCTCAGCTGGATCAAGAGTACGAGGGACGCCACCGAGCTGAACGGTGCAGATCACGGAGGTGCCATGCGTTCGTTATTTGATCGGTTGGATCGCCAAGACGCTCGACTACATTAACTACGTTATTTAACGCCCGCTTTCGGTTCACGAGGGTACGTGGACACACTCTCCCGCCGCTGATATGCATCACCTAAATGGATCTTGCGTGTGCGTAGATTTCTTTTTGAAATACTACGGTCCCCAACAAAGCGAACTGGCTGAAGTGAGAGGTGTTGAAACCCACAAAGAAGCCTTCAAGCTTCAGCCCATGGGAATCGCAAACAACTCCAAACAACTTCCGGCGTGGAGGCATGCGACTGTGGTGGAGGAGCTGGGGGCGGTTGCTACACATCGCCCCTTGATGGCTGATTTAGTGAGCCCATGGTGTCAAGGACACCGAGTCTCCTTGGTGAGCCCAGTGATGCTGCGTGGGGTCTCCTGTGCAAGCCGGTCTCCGCCGATCTGTCCAGATTTGGCGCCGAGGACCGACGTGCATCAGGCTCTCTGTCGAGAGGTAGGCCATGGCAGCGGCTACCGTTCTTCCCACGAAGTTGTGATCTACCTCCGCACTAGGTTCATGGCCTGGTGGTGGTGATCCAGATCCGATCGATCGAGTTGTGATTCGATCGGTGGGATGACTGCAAACTATGCTGCAACGACCTCCTACGGCTTCATGACGGGTGGTCGGCGAAAGATTTTGGGAGTGTTCATCCTCAAAATTCAGTGGTTGACTTCGACGTGAGATGCAAATTATGGATGGCGACTTGATGCATGTCGGCGGCGGCAATCGCATCACATGTAGCTGCTGGTATCGTGGAAAAGTGATGGTGACAACACTTGAGTGACTTCGATTGTGGTGCTACTCGAGCACCCGGTCCGAGCTTCGGGTGAAAGCCTAGGTCTGACCCAAGGTGGTTATACCTGTCAATGACGATCTTTCTTTATGTCGCTACCTTTTGAAGGCATTGCTCGATGCTCGTAATGATTCTTCATGGTGAAAATCTAGATTCCGACCTTCGTGGTTTGATCCAAAGGACGGCGACGTTGAGTTTCGGTCCCTTCCTGAAGGCTTTGCTGTTGAATAACCTCGTTGTCCATGTGGCTTCATGAGAAGGTTAATGCGGATATGATCATTGTTGTAGTTTGCTGATCACGGATTTGATCGCTCGGAGTTTTTATTTTTCATCACATTGCGCATAGCTTTGGTCTTATATGACTTTGCTTTTTGCCGGCGTGGTTTTTTGTGTGTGTGCGTTCTAGTTGGCTATATGCATCCTAACTATGTAGAAACTGGGTGCGTGTTTTTTTTTGTTTGTATCCTTTTAATTCTTCATTTTGAGCCAATAAAACTTCCCTTTGTGCAAAGGATGTATTTCGCCATGCCTGTCTTCTATTCCGCTGAGTCCTCCGCCTACCCAAGCTCTCAAGAATAGAACCCAAAATTGTACATAATTAAAGGCAAGCAAAGACGGCCTCGGGACATCGTCAATACAACCCAGCTGGATCGGCGGGGTGGATTTTGACGGAAGAATAGCACTTGGACCCTGGAAGTCGACTTGATCAATGCAACGCACCAGTGTGGGATAGATTTGAATATGGACAAAATAACACCTAAGAAAACCACGACGCCAAGCGGCCTGACTATTTTTATGCAGAGCAGACCGAGACCGTGTTGTGTGTTGCACCGGTCTGAACAACAGCTCAACTTTTGAGGAAGCACAGATGGCTAATGAATGAAAGAATCAAATAGCAAGTTGTCTAACAGAGAAAATGTAAAGATTCCAAGGTAACCAGGACAAGGACATGACACACATAATATGCGTTCCTCATGGCCCAGCTGGAGGCTAAGCGATATATCGAGCCGCCATGATACTACCGTAAAATGAGCCTCGTAAAAACTGTGTCCCCCTCCTTCTCTCCTTCTCCTCTTCCTTCTTCTCCTACTCCAACTAGGGAAAAGGGGAAACCTACTCCTCCGGGAGTAGGACTCCCTTTAGGCGCGCCATAGAGAGGGCCGCCCTCCCTCCTCCCTCATTTATATACGGGAGGGGCACCCCATAGACACATAAGTTGACAGTTGTCTTAGCTGCAGCGTGCCCCTCCACAGATTTCCACCTCGGTCATATCGCTTGTAGTGCTTAGGCGAAGCCCCGCGGCGGTAACTTCATCATCACCGCCATCACGCCGTCGTGTTGATTTAAACTCTCCTCGGCCTCAGCTGGATCAAGAGTACGAGGGACGCCACCGAGCTGAACGTGTGCAGATCACGGAGGTGCCGTGCATTCGTTATTTGATCGGTTGGATCGCGAAGACGCTCGACTACATTAACTACGCTATTTAACGCCCGCTTTCGGTCTATGAGGGTACGTGGACACACTCTCCGCCGCTGATATGCATCACCTAAATGGATCTTGCGTAGCGAGATTTCTTTTTGAAATAATACGGTCCCCAACAAAGCGAACTGGCTGAAGTGAGAGGTGTTGAAACCCACAAAGAAGCCTTCAAGCTTCAGCGCCCATGGGAATCGCAAACAACTCTAAACAACTTCCGCGTGGAGGCATGCGACTGTGGTGGAGGAGCTGGGGCGTGCTGCTACACATCGCCCTTGATGGCTGATTTAGCGAGCCCATGGTGTCAAGGACACCGAGTCTCCTTGGTGAGCCCAGTGATGCTGCGTGGGGTCTCCGTGTGCAAGCCGGTCTCCGCCGAGATCTGTCCAGATTTGGCGCCGAGGACCGACGCATCATCGTGGCTCTCGCCGAGAGGTAGGCCATGGCAGCGGCTACCGTTCTTCCCACGAAGTTGTGATCTACCTCCGCACTAGGTTCATGGCCTCGTGGTGGTGATCCAGATCCGATCGATCGAGTTGTGATTCGATCGGGTGGGATGACTGCAAACTATGCTGCAACGACCTCCTACGGCTTCATGACGGGGTGGTCGGCGAAAGATTTTTAGGAGTGTTCATCCCTCAAAATTAAGTGGTTGACTTCGACGTGAGATGCAAATTATGGATGGCGACTTGATGCATGTGCGGCGGCGGCAATCGCATCACATGTAGCTGCTGGTATCGTGGAAAAGTGATGGTGACAACACTTGAGTGACTTCGATTGTGGTGCTACCGAGCACCCGGTCCGAGCTTCGGGTGAAAGCCTAGGTCTGACCCAAGGTGGTTATACCTGTCAATGACGATCTTTCTTTATGTCGCTACCTTTTGAAGGCATTGCTCGATGCTCGTAATGATTCTTCATGGTGAAAATCTAGATTCCGACCTTCGTGGTTTGATCCAAAGGACGGCGACGTTGAGTTTCGGTCCCTTCCTCAAGGCTTTGCTGTTGAATAACCTCGTTGTCCATGTGGATTCATGAGAAGGTTAATGCGGATATGATCATTGTTGTAGTTTGCTGATCACGGATTTGATCGCCGGAGTTTTTCTTTTTCATCACATTGCGCATAGCTTTGGTCTTATATGACTTTGCTTTTTGCCAGCGTGGTTTTTTTTGTGTGTGCGTTCTAGTTGGCTATATGCATCCTAACTATGTAGAAACTGGTGCGTGTTTTTTTTGTTTGTATCCTTTAATTCTTCATTTTGAGCCAATAAAACTTCCCTTTGTGCAAATGATGTATTTCGCCATGCCTGTCTTCTATTCCGTTGAGTCCTCCGCCCGCCCAAGCTCTCAAGAATAGAACCCAAAATTGTACATAATTAAAGGCAAACAAAGACGGCTCGGGACATCGCAATACAACCCAGCTGGATCAAGGGGTGGATTTTTGACGGAAGAATAGCACTTGGACCCGGAAGTCGACTTGATCAATGCAACGCACTGAGTGTGGGATAGATTTGAATATGGACAAAATAACACCTAAGAAAAACCACGACGCCAAGCGGCCTGACTATTTTTATGCAGAGCAGACCGAGACCGTGTTGTGTGTTGCACCGGTCTGAACAACAGCTCAACTTTTGAGGAAGCACAGATGGCTAATGAATGAAAGAATCAAATAGCAAGTTGTCTAACAGAGAAAATGTAAAGATTCCAAGGTAACCAGGACAAGGACATGACACACGTAATATGCGTTCTCAAGGCCCAGCTGGAGGCTAGCGATATATCGAGCCGCCATGATACTACCGTAAAATGAGCCTCAGAAAAACTGTGTCCCCCCTTCCTTCTCTCCTTCTCCCTCTTCCTTCTTCTCCTACTCCAACTAGGGAAAAGGGGGAAACCTACTCCTACTGGGAGTAGGACTCCCCTTTGGGCGCGCCATAGAGAGGGCCGGCCCTCCCCTCCTCCCCTCATTTATATACGGGGAGGGGCACCCCATAGACACATAAGTTGACAGTTGTCTTAGCTGCAGCGTGCCCCCTCCACAGATTTCCACCTCGGTCATATCGCTTGTAGTGCTTAGGCGAAGCCCTCGCCGGTAACTTCATCATCACCGCCATCACGCCGTCGTGTTGACGTAAACTCTCCTCGGCCTCAGCTGGATCAAGAGTACAAGGGACGCCACCGAGCTGAACGTGCAGATCACGGAGGTGCTGTGCGCTCACATTTGATCGGTTGGATCGCCAAGACGCTCGACTACATTAACTACGCATTTAACGCCCGCTTTCGGTTCACGAGGGTACGTGGACACACTCTCCCGCCGCTGATATGCATCACCTAAATGGATCTTGCGTGTGCGTAGATTTCTTTTGAAATACTACGGTCCCCAACAGCGAACTGGCTGGAGTGAGAGGTGTTGAAACCCACAAAGAAGCCTTCAAGCTTCAGCGCCATGGGAATCGCAAACAACTCTAAACAACTTCCGCGTGGAGGCATGCGACGTGGTGGAGGAGCTAGGGGCGGCTGCTACACATCGCCCCTTGATGGCTGATTTAGCGAGCCCATGGTGTCAAGGACACCGAGTCTCCTTGGTGAGCCCAAAGATGCTGCGTGGGTCTCCGTGTGCAAGCCGGTCTCCGCCGATCTGTCCAGATTTGGCGCCGAGGACCGACGTCGCCAGCTCTCTGTCGAGAGGTAGGCCATGGCAGCGGGCTACCATTCTTCCCACGAGTTGTGATCTACCGCACTAGGTTCATGGCCTGGTGGTGGTGATCCAGATCCGATCGATCGGGTGGGATGACTGCAAACTATGCTGCAACGACCTCCTACGGCTTCATGACGGGTGGTCGGCGAAAGATTTTGGGAGTGTTCATCCTCAAAATTCAGTGGTTGACTTCGACCTGAGATGCAAATTATGGATGGCGACTTGATGCATGTGCGGCGGAGGCAATCGCATCACATGTAGCTGCTGGTATCGTGGAAAAGTGATGGTGACAACACTTGAGTGACTTCGATTGTGGTGCTACTCGAGCACCCGGTCCGAGCTTCGGGTGAAAGCCTAGGTCTGACCCAAGGTGGTTATACCTGTCAATGACGATCTTTCTTTTATGTCGCTACCTTTTTGAAGGCATTGCTCGATGCTCGTAATGATTCTTCATGGTGAAAATCTAGATTCCGACCTTCGTGGTTTGATCCAAAGGACGGCGACGTTGAGTTTCGTCCCTTCCTGAAGGCTTTGCTGTTGAATAACCTCATTGTCCATGTGGCTTCATGAGAAGGTTAATGCGGATATGATCATTGTTGTAGTTTGCTGATCACGGATTTGATCGCCGGAGTTTTTATTTTTCATCACATTGCGCATAGCTTTGGTCTTATATGACTTTGCTTTTTGTCGGCGTGGTTTTTGTGTGTGTGCGTTCTAGTTGGCTATATGCATCCTAACTATGTAGAAACTGGTGCGTGTTTTTTTGTTTGTATCCTTTTAATTCTTCATTTTGAGCCAATAAAACTTCCCTTTGTGCAAATGATGTATTTCGCCATGCCTGTCTTCTATTCCGCTGAGTCCTCCGCCGCCCAAGCTCTCAAGAATAGAACCCAAAATTGTACATAATTAAAGGCAAACAAAGACGGCCTCGACATCGTCAATACAACCCAGCTGGATCGGCGGGGTGGATTTTTGACGGAAGAATAGCACTTGGACCCTGGAAGTCGACTTGATCAATGCAACGCACCACCGTGGGATAGATTTGAATATGGACAAAATAACACCTAAGAAAAACCACGTATGTCAAGCGGGCCTGACTATTTTTATGCAGAGCAGACCGAGACCGTGTTGTGTGTTGCACCGTCTGAACAACAACTCAACTTTTGAGGAAGCACAGATGGCTAATGAATGAAAGAATCAAATAGCAAGTTGTCTAACAGAGAAAATGTAAAGATTCCAAGGTAACCAGGACAAGGACATGACACACATAATATGCGTCCCTGGCCCAGCTGGAGGCTAAGCGATATATCGAGCCGCCATGATACTACCGTAAAATGAGCCTCGTAAAAACTGTGATCCCCCTTCCTTCTCTCCTTCTCCTCTTCCTTCTTCTCCTACTCCAACTAGGGAAAAGGGGAAACTACTCCTCTCGGGAGTAAGACTCCCCTTGGCGCGCCATAGAGAGGGCCGCCCTCCCTCCTCCCCTCATTTATATACGGGGAGGGGCACCCCATAGACACATAAGTTGACAGTTGTCTTAGCTGCAGCGGTGCCCCCTCCACAGATTTCCACCTCGGTCATATCGTTGTAGTGCTTAGGCGAAGCCTCGCGCCGGTAACTTCATCATCACCGTCATCACGCCGTCGTGTTGACGAAACTCTCCCTCGGCCTCAGCTGGATCAAGAGTACGAGGGACGTCACCGAGCTGAACGTGTGCAGATCACGGAGGTGCCATGCGTTCGTTACTTGATCGGTTGGATCGCGAAGACGTTCGACTACATTAACTACGTTACTTAACGCTTCCGCTTTCGGTCTACGAGGGTACGTGGACACACTCTCCCGCTCGTTGATATGCATCACCTAAATGGATCTTGCGTGTGCGTAGATTTCTTTTTGAAATACTACGGTCCCCAACAGGCGAACTGGCTGAAGTGAGAGGTGTTGAAACCCACAAAGAAGCCTTCAAGCTTCAGCGCCCATGGGAATCGCAAACAACTCCAAACAACTTCCGGCGTGGAGGCATGCGATCGTGGTGGAGGAGCTGGGGCGGTTGCTACACATCGCCCTTGATGGCTGATTTAGCGAGCCCATGGTGCCAAGGACACCGAGTCTCCTTGGTGAGCCCAGTGATGCTGCGTGGGGTCTCCTGTGCAAGCCGGTCTCCGCCGATCTGTCCAGATTTGGCGCCGAGGACCGACGTGCATCAGGCTCTCTGTCGAGAGGTAGGCCATGGCAGCGGGCTACCGTTCTTCCCACGAGTTGTGATCTACCTCCGGCACTAGGTTCATGGCCTGGTGGTGGTGATCCAGATCCGATCGATCGAGTTGTGATTCGATCGGGTGGGATGACTGCAAACTATGCTGCAACGACCTCCTACGGCTTCATGACGGGGTGGTCGGCGAAAGATTTTTGGGAGTGTTCATCCCTCAAAATTCAGTGGTTGACTTCGACGTGAGATGCAAATTATGGATGGCGACTTGATGCATGTGCGGCGGCGGCAATCGCATCACATGTAGCTGCTGGTATCGTGGAAAAGTGATGGTGACAACACTTGAGTGACTTCGATTGTGGTGCTACTCGAGCACCCGGTCTGGAGCTTCGGGGTGAAAGCCTAGGTCTGACCCAAGGTGGTTATACCTGTCAATGACGATCTTTCTTTATGTCGTTACCTTTTGAAGGCATTGCTCGATGCTCAGAATGATTCTTCATGGTGAAAATCTAGATTCCGACCTTCGTGGTTTGATCCAGTGACGGCGACGTTGAGTTTCGGTCCCTTCCTGAAGGCTTTGCTGTTGAATAACCTCGTTGTCCATGTGGCTTCATGAGAAGGTTAATGCGGATATGATCATTGTTGTAGTTTGCTGATCACGGATTTGATCGCTCGGAGTTTTTATTTTTCATCACATTGCGCATAGCTTTGGTCTTATATGACTTTGCTTTTTGCCGGCGTGGTTTTTTGTGTGTGTGCGTTCTAGTTGGCTATATGCATCCTAACTATGTAGAAACTGGGTGCGTGTTTTTTTTTGTTTGTATCCTTTTAATTCTTCATTTTGAGCCAATAAAACTTCCCCTTTGTGCAAAGGATGTATTTCGGCCATGCCTGTCTTCTATTCCGTTGAGTCCTCCGCCCGCCCAAGCTCTCAAGAATAGAACCCGAAAATTGTACATAATTAAAGGCAAGCAAAGACGGCCTCGGGACATCGTCAATACAACCCAGCTGGATCGGCGGGGGTGGATTTTTGACGGAAGAATAGCACTTGGACCCTGGAAGTCGACTTGATCAATGCAACGCACCAGTGTGGGATAGATTTGAATATGGACAAAATAACACCTAAGAAAAACCACGTACGCCGGCGGGCCTGACTATTTTTTATGCAGAGCAGACCGAGACCGGTGTTGTGTGTTGCACCGGTCTGAACAACAGCTCAACTTTTGAGGAAGCACAGATGGCTAATGAATGAAAGAATCAAATAGCAAGTTGTCTAACAGAGAAAATGTAAAGATTCCAAGGTAATCAGGACAAGGACATGACACAGATCCCCGCAAAAAAAAGGACATAATATGCGTTCCTCATGGCCCAGCTGGAGGCTAAGCGATATATCAGAGCCGCCATGATACTACCGTAAAATGAGCCTCAGAAAACTGTGTCCCCCCTCCTTCTCTCCTTCTCCCTCTTCCTTCTTCTCCTACTCCAACTAGGGAAAAGGGGGAAACCTACTCCTACTGGGAGTAGGACTCCCCTTTGGGCGCGCCATAGAGAGGGCCGGCCCTCCCCTCCTCCCCTCATTTATATACGGGGGAGGGGGCACCCCATAGACACATAAGTTGACAGTTGTCTTAGCCGTGTGCGGTGCCCCCCTCCACAGATTTCCACCTCGGTCATATCGTTGTAGTGCTTAGGCGAAGCCCTGCGGCGGTAACTTCATCATCACCGTCATCACGCCGTCGTGTTGATTTAAACTCTCCTCGGCCTCAGCTGGATCAAGAGTACGAGGGCGCCACCGAGCTGAACGTGTGCAGATCACGGAGGTGCCGTGCATTCGTTACTTGATCGGTTGGATCGCGAAGACGTTCGACTACATTAACTACGTTACTTAACGCTTCCGCTTTCGGTCTATGAGGGTACGTGGACACACTCTCCCGCTCGTTGATATGCATCACCTAAATGGATCTTGCGTGTGCGTAGATTTCTTTTTGAAATAATACGGTCCCCAACAGGCGAACTGGCTGAAGTGAGAGGTGTTGAAACCCACAAAGAAGCCTTCAAGCTTCAGCGCCCATGGGAATCGCAAACAACTCTAAACAACTTCCGGCGTGGAGGCATGCGACTGTGGTGGAGGAGCTGGGGCGTGCTACACATCGGCCCTTGATGGCTGATTTAGCGAGCCCATGGTGTCAAGGACACCGAGTCTCCTTGGTGAGCCCAGTGATGCTGCGTGGGGTCTCCTGTGTGCAAGCCGGTCTCCGTCAGATCTGTCCAGATTTGGCGTCGAGGACCGACGTGCATCAGGCTCTCTGCCGAGAGGTAGGCCATGGCAGCGGGCTACCGTTCTTCCCACGAGTTGTGATCTACCTCCGGCACTAGGTTCATGGCCTCGTGGTGGTGATCCAGATCCGATCGATCGAGTTGTGATTCGATCGGGTGGGATGACTGCAAACTATGCTGCAACGACCTCCTACGGCTTCATGACGGGGTGGTCGGCGAAAGATTTTTAGGAGTGTTCATCCCTCAAAATTAAGTGGTTGACTTCGACGTGAGATGCAAATTATGGATGGCGACTTGATGCATGTGCGGCGGCGGCAATCGCATCACATGTAGCTGCTGGTATCGTGGAAAAGTGATGGTGACAACACTTGAGTGACTTCGATTGTGGTGCTACTCGAGCACCCGATCCGAGCTTCGGGTGAAAGCCTAGGTCTGACCCAAGGTGGTTATACCTGTCAATGACGATCTTTCTTTTATGTCGTTACCTTTTTGAAGGCATTGCTCGATGCTCAGAATGATTCTTCATGGTGAAAATCTAGATTCCGACCTTCGTGGTTTGATCCAGTGACGGCGACGTTGAGTTTCGGTCCCTTCCTGAAGGCTTTGCTGTTGAATAACCTCGTTGTCCATGTGGATTCATGAGAAGGTTAATGCGGATATGATCATTGTTGTAGTTTGCTGATCACGGATTTGATCGCTCGGAGTTTTTCTTTTTCATCACATTGCGCATAGCTTTGGTCTTATATGACTTTGCTTTTTGCCAGCGTGGTTTTTTTTTGTGTGTGCGTTCTAGTTGGCTATATGCATCCTAACTATGTAGAAACTGGGTGCGTGTTTTTTTTTGTTTGTATCCTTTTAATTCTTCATTTTGAGCCAATAAAACTTCCCCTTTGTGCAAATGATGTATTTCGGCCATGCCTGTCTTCTATTCCGTTGAGTCCTCCGCCCGCCCAAGCTCTCAAGAATAGAACCCGAAAATTGTACATAATTAAAGGCAAACAAAGACGGCCTCGGGACATCGTCAATACAACCCAGCTGGATCGGCGGGGGTGGATTTTTGACGGAAGAATAGCACTTGGACCCTGGAAGTCGACTTGATCAATGCAACGCACCAGTGTGGGATAGATTTGAATATGGACAAAATAACACCTAAGAAAAACCACGTACGCCGGCGGGCCTGACTATTTTTTATGCAGAGCAGACCGAGACCGGTGTTGTGTGTTGCACCGGTCTGAACAACAGCTCAACTTTTGAGGAAGCACAGATGGCTAATGAATGAAAGAATCAAATAGCAAGTTGTCTAACAGAGAAAATGTAAAGATTCCAAGGTAACCAGGACAAGGACATGACACACGTAATATGCGTTCCCGCGGGCCCAGCTGGAGGCTAAGCGATATATCAGAGCCGCCATGATACTACCGTAAAATGAGCCTCAGAAAAACTGTGTCCCCCCTTCCTTCTCTCCTTCTCCCTCTTCCTTCTTCTCCTACTCCAACTAGGGAAAAGGGGAAACCTACTCCTCTTGGGAGTAGGACTCCCTTTAGGCGCGCATAGAGAGGGCGGCCCTCCCTCCTCCCCTCATTTATATACGGGGAGGGCACCCCATAGACACATAAGTTGACAGTTGTCTTAGCCGTGTGCGGTGCCCCCCTCCACAGATTTCCACCTCGGTCATATCGTTGTAGTGCTTAGGCGAAGCCCTGCGTCGGTAACTTCATCATCACCGTCATCACGCCGTCGTGTTGACGAAACTCTCCCTCGGCCTCAGCTGGATCAAGAGTACAAGGGACGTCACCGAGCTGAACGTGTGCAGATCACGGAGGTGCTGTGCGTTCGTTACTTGATCGGTTGGATCGCGAAGACGTTCGACTACATTAACTACGTTACTTAACGCTTCCGCTTTCGGTCTACGAGGGTACGTGGACACACTCTCCCGCTCGTTGATATGCATCACCTAAATGGATCTTGCGTGTGCGTAGATTTCTTTTTGAAATACTACGGTCCCCAACAGGCGAACTGGCTGGAGTGAGAGGTGTTGAAACCCACAAAGAAGCCTTCAAGCTTCAGCGCCCATGGGAATCGCAAACAACTCTAAACAACTTCCGGCGTGGAGGCATGCGACTGTGGTGGAGGAGCTAGGGGGCGTGCTGCTACACATCGGCCCCTTGATGGCTGATTTAGCGAGCCCATGGTGTCAAGGACACCGAGTCTCCTTGGTGAGCCCAGTGATGCTGCGTGGGGTCTCCTGTGTGCAAGCCGGTCTCCGTCAGATCTGTCCAGATTTGGCGTCGAGGACCGACGTGCGTCAGGCTCTCTGTCGAGAGGTAGGCCATGGCAGCGGGCTACCATTCTTCCCACGAGTTGTGATCTACCTCTGGCACTAGGTTCATGGCCTGGTGGTGGTGATCCAGATCCGATCGATCGGGTGGGATGACTGCAAACTATGCTGCAACGACCTCCTACGGCTTCATGACGGGGTGGTCGGCGAAAGATTTTTGGGAGTGTTCATCCCTCAAAATTCAGTGGTTGACTTCGACCTGAGATGCAAATTATGGATGGCGACTTGATGCATGTGCGGCGGAGGCAATCGCATCACATGTAGCTGCTGGTATCGTGGAAAAGTGATGGTGACAACACTTGAGTGACTTCGATTGTGGTGCTACTCGAGCACCCGGTCTGGAGCTTCGGGGTGAAAGCCTAGGTCTGACCCAAGGTGGTTATACCTGTCAATGACGATCTTTCTTTTATGTCGTTACCTTTTTGAAGGCATTGCTCGATGCTCAGAATGATTCTTCATGGTGAAAATCTAGATTCCGACCTTCGTGGTTTGATCCATGGACGGCGACGTTGAGTTTCGTCCCTTCCGAAGGCTTTGCTGTTGAATAACCTCATTGTCCATGTGGCTTCATGAGAAGGTTAATGCGGATATGATCATTGTTGTAGTTTGCTGATCACGGATTTGATCGCTCGGAGTTTTTATTTTTCATCACATTGCGCATAGCTTTGGTCTTATATGACTTTGCTTTTTGCCGGCGTGGTTTTTTGTGTGTGTGCGTTCTAGTTGGCTATATGCATCCTAACTATGTAGAAACTGGGTGCGTGTTTTTTTTGTTTGTATCCTTTTAATTCTTCATTTTGAGCCAATAAAACTTCCCCTTTGTGCAAATGATGTATTTCGGCCATGCCTGTCTTCTATTCCGTTGAGTCCTCCGCCCGCCCAAGCTCTCAAGAATAGAACCCGAAAATTGTACATAATTAAAGGCAAACAAAGACGGCCTCGGGACATCGTCAATACAACCCAGCTGGATCGGCGGGGGTGGATTTTTGACGGAAGAATAGCACTTGGACCCTGGAAGTCGACTTGATCAATGCAACGCACCACTGTGGGATAGATTTGAATATGGACAAAATAACACCTAAGAAAAACCACGTATGCCGGCGGGCCTGACTATTTTTTATGCAGAGCAGACCGAGACCGGTGTTGTGTGTTGCACCGGTCTGAACAACAACTCAACTTTTGAGGAAGCACAGATGGCTAATGAATGAAAGAATCAAATAGCAAGTTGTCTAACAGAGAAAATGTAAAGATTCCAAGGTAACCAGGACAAGGACATGACACACATAATATGCGTTCCCGCGGGCCCAGCTGGAGGCTAAGCGATATATCAGAGCCGCCATGATACTACCGTAAAATGAGCCTCAGAAAAACTGTGATCCCCCCCCCCTTCCTTCTCTCCTTCTCCCTCTTCCTTCTTCTCCTACTCCAACTAGGGAAAAGGGGGAAACCTACTCCTACTGGGAGTAAGACTCCCCTTTGGGCGCGCCATAGAGAGGGCCGGCCCTCCCCTCCTCCCCTCATTTATATACGGGGGAGGGGGCACCCCATAGACACATAAGTTGACAGTTGTCTTAGCCGTGTGCGGTGCCCCCCTCCACAGATTTCCACCTCGGTCATATCGTTGTAGTGCTTAGGCGAAGCCCTGCGTCGGTAACTTCATCATCACCGTCATCACGCCGTCGTGTTGACGAAACTCTCCCTCGGCCTCAGCTGGATCAAGAGTACGAGGGACGTCACCGAGCTGAACGTGTGCAGATCACGGAGGTGCCATGCGTTCGTTACTTGATCGGTTGGATCGCGAAGACGTTCGACTACATTAACTATGTTACTTAACGCTTCCGCTTTCGGTCTACGAGGGTACGTGGACACACTCTCCCGCTCGTTGATATGCATCACCTAAATGGATCTTGCGTGTGCGTAGATTTCTTTTTGAAATACTACGGTCCCCAACAGGTGAACTGGCTGAAGTGAGAGGCGTTGAAACCCACAAAGAAGCCTTCAAGCTTCAGCGCCCATGGGAATCGCAAACAACTCTAAACAACTTCCGGCGTGGAGGCATGCGACTGTGGTGGAGGAGCTGGGGGGCGTGCTGCTACACATCGGCCCCTTGATGGCTGATTTAGCGAGCCCATGGTGCCAAGGACACCGAGTCTCCTTGGTGAGCCCAGTGATGCTGCGTGGGGTCTCCTGTGTGCAAGCCGGTCTCCGTCAGATCTGTCCAGATTTGGCGTCGAGGACCGACGTGCATCAGGCTCTCTGCCGAGAGGTAGGCCATGGCAGCGGGCTACCGTTCTTCCCACGAGTTGTTATCTACCTCCGGCACTAGGTTCATGGCCTGGTGGTGGTGATCCAGATCCGATCGATCGAGTTGTGATTCGATCGGGTGGGATGACTGCAAACTATGCTGCAACGACCTCCTACGGCTTCATGACGGGGTGGTCGGCGAAAGATTTTTGGGAGTGTTCATCCCTCAAAATTCAGTGGTTGAGTTCGACGTGAGATGCAAATTATGGATGGCGACTTGATGCATGTGCGGCGGCGGCAATCGCATCACATGTAGCTGCTGGTATCGTGGAAAAGTGATGGTGACAACACTTGAGTGACTTCGATTGTGGTGCTACTCGAGCACCCGGTCTGGAGCTTCGGGGTGAAAGCCTAGGTCTGACCCAAGGTGGTTATACCTGTCAATGACGATCTTTCTTTTATGTCGTTACCTTTTTGAAGGCATTGCTCGATGCTCAGAATGATTCTTCATGGTGAAAATCTAGATTCCGACCTTCGTGGTTTGATCCAGTGACGGCGACGTTGAGTTTCGGTCCCTTCCTGAAGGCTTTGCTGTTGAATAACCTCGTTGTCCATGTGGCTTCATGAGAAGGTTAATGCGGATATGATCATTGTTGTAGTTTGCTGATCACGGATTTGATCGCTCGGAGTTTTTATTTTTCATCACATTGCGCATAGCTTTGGTCTTATATGACTTTGCTTTTTGCCGGCGTGGTTTTTTGTGTGTGCGCGTTCTAGTTGGCTATATGCATCCTAACTATGTAGAAACTGGGTGCGTGTTTTTTTTTGTTTGTATCCTTTTAATTCTTCATTTTGAGCCAATAAAACTTCCCCTTTGTGCAAATGATGTATTTCGGCCATGCCTGTCTTCTATTCCGTTGAGTCCTCCGCCCGCCCAAGCTCTCAAGAATAGAACCCGAAAATTGTACATAATTAAAGGCAAACAAAGACGGCCTCGGGACATCGTCAATACAACCCAGCTGGATCGGCGGGGGTGGATTTTTGACGGAAGAATAGCACTTGGACCCTGGAAGTCGACTTGATCAATGCAACGCACCAGTGTGGGATAGATTTGAATATGGACAAAATAACATCTAAGAAAAACCACGTACGCCGGCGGGCCTGACTATTTTTTATGCAGAGCAGACCGAGACCGGTGTTGTGTGTTGCACCGGTCTGAACAACAGCTCAACTTTTGAGGAAGCACAGATGGCTAATGAATGAAAGAATCAAATAGCAAGTTGTCTAACAGAGAAAATGTAAAGATTCCAAGGTAATCAGGACAAGGACATGACACAGATCCCCGCAAAAAAAAAGGACATGACACACATAATATGCGTTCCCGCGGGCCCAGCTGGAGGGTAAGCGATATATCAGAGCCGCCATGATACTACCGTAAAATGAGCCTCAGAAAAACTGTGTCCCCCCTCTCTTTTTGCGATTGCGTTTGTTTTCTTCGTCCATGAAAGCAACATTTTTTGTTTGCTTCCTTGATTACTTCTGGGGTGTCTAAGGAAATCTGTATTTTATTACTGATTGATTGATGAGGAACATGGGTGCCATTCCTACGCAATCAACCGCCGAATTCCAATGGTAGGGCGGCTTCTCTCAGGCACCGGTTCACATCTTTTTTTAGTCAAGTATCCGTCCTGATTTTTTCCATGGTTGTTTTTTCAGTTTTGCTGCCTAAAGAATCGATGAATAATTCTGTAAAAAATAATTTGATAGAGTTGAAATCATAAAATTAAACAACGTATACACAAAAGGTACCTAAACTTGATGAAAAAGTACACACAAAAGGTTTCTAAGGATGAGGATTTCTGACGATGTACGTGCATCATGTGGGAGGAGACGTTCCCGTCAACTATGAAGACGTATGTGACGACTTCGTCAATCTCAAAATGATTTGCCAGCTCAATCTCTCGGAGGTGCTCATAGGGATAGGTCGGAGGTGTTCATAGGGATAGGGTGTGCGTGCGTGCATTTATAGGGATGAGTGTATGTGCGTCTATATGGCCGCCTATGTCTGTACTGTATTAAGAAAAATGATGAAAGTCATTATAAAATTTTGCCATTATTATTTTCCTTCTAACCAGAGAGGCTCTAAACAGAGACGCAGATTTTCGGTTCCTGGTCTAGGAGCACCCTAGCCATATAGACTTCTAGTTTAAAAAGAAAATACTAAAAAAATCTAAAACATTTTTGTCACAAATGTGGATCCATTTTTTGTGATTATTCGCACAGAAGATCACAAAAGTCGTTTCGTCGCAAAATTTGGCCGTGTTTGCAATTTTATTTTTGGAATTTTCTGATACTTAAAAAAAATTAAATTCAAATAGGGTTCACCTAGATCCATTTTCAGTTTTGGGTAGTTTCGCTAAACAGTCAGCTAACATCCTTACTTTTGATTTTGTAATATTTTGTTCCCACACCTTCTCATTATATACAATTCTTCAATAAAATATGGCAAATGGTAGATGATGACGAAATATCTTTTTTTAATCAACAGGGAGGCCCCCTCCGGGACTCCACTCTAACTGAAAACGACAATATAATGTCTTTTACAGTGAAAGTAAAAGCATGCTGTTTCCACAGCGAAGTGCAGAAAAGGTAGATAAGAAAATTCTAGACATCCACAACAAGGCCACAAATTACAAGCCCGAGACAAAAGCATACTTGGGGGAACGACCATTGATCTCACATCAGGACATGAAAACAACATCGCCTTGATCAGTGTGAGCGATGGAGAAGGTACTCCTACAAAGCATTGAATCCCTGCAATGGAAGATAATACCCATCAGTCCTAGCTTATTGTATATTATTCGTTAATGCGCAATGACACGCTAACACCGCTTCGAGATGGTCGATCCGCGAGAGCGCACCAGTGAAAGATATACTCATATAATAATATAAGCAGCATCGTGGACATAGCCAAACGCCAGCCGACGACGGAGAGAGAGAGAATGAATGTGCCTATTAGTTGCTGGTCCGGCTTCTCTTCTCGCACAACAAGAGCATCTTGCTCATAGAACTCGAACTTGTACCCTGATCACGCCTGACCTTCCTGTCACGGTCTCACACACGGACCAGGCAGCTTTGGCGCCAAAACCAACAAGGTATATGCATGGCTTCTTCTCTATTCTCTGTAAGTTCGGTCCTTACTTTTGTTGTGCCATCAAATTTCTAGTACTATGGACCCTCTGCATGTCCGATCCTTACTTTTGTTGCGTCAAGTCCGTTAGCTTGCCGAAGGCTGGCTAGCTCAAGTAGGCAATTAGAAGCATGTACACTGCTAACCATGTTTATGGCGATATATTAATGTGATGGTCACAATAAAAAGAAGTACCAACATGATCGATCCTGCCGTGCATGCATCTTATTTCATGTAGCTATAGATTTCTTTCATTTGTTGTCATAGTAATCTGCGAAAAATCTAGAGGTCTAGGCTTTTGGTTCTTAATTTCATTTTTAGCAGCATGAAACTTCTAGCATCAGGGGTTCATAATCACAAGCCATCAACAACTACCGAGATAAGAATCAACGTCGGCCACGCTACTAAAAGAAGCTAACTGTATGAACATGCTAACTAGACCGAGGCCAGGACATGGACTCGGAGGAGGGTCGACTCGACTTACGGTTGATCCTTGTGAAAAACGCACGGGCCGGACATCAGATCCTCTACGTGTTTTTTGGTGGAAAATCGGATCCTCCGTTCACTTGGTCTTGGAGAAGAGGATAACCCTATTGGTTGATCATGCACAGAGCCATCAAAATGACGCTACGTCCATCTGAGCTGGCCAACATGCGTTTGGAAATGAAACAATATGAGATAATGACCAGAGAAATCAGCGAGCAAACTGGATCAAGCCGGTCTAAATTGTTCATGCGAGGATGTGTATGCTTCCGAAGCATATCGCAAGGACGGTCCGTGTGAAGAGCTATTGCATGTGAACGGCTTGTCGGCAGCGCCTATAGTGCAAGATGTTCATGTCGAAGGAAGCATTTAGGTCATGCATGGGCCGCCGCCTAACCTGCAGCAACAGCGGCTTGTCGGCAGCGCCTATAGTCCAAGATATTCGTTGACCTGTGGTGCCTAGCGACATGAATGGCAGGGCGTCGTGCGTCGTCGCCGAGGGCACAGCCCTGGTGTTGTGACCATCAGATCATGCGTGTGCGGCTGATCATGGTGATGAAAAGTTAAACATGCCGGCTGCGGCCGGTCGCCGGCGACAGGCCTTGGAGAAGAAGGTGGGATAATTGAATCTGATAGTGATGTATATAATTGATTTTTTGTTGTGACTTTTTAAAATGTGCTTCGGGTCAAATGCTAAAATCCAAAAGTGGGCCTCGTAGTGGGCCTTCAATAGTTAATGTGGAATGTGCCTTAGAAGTGGCTTGCGAGATAAAATAAAATTAAGCTTTTCTTGACTAATTCTGAGTCGTTGTTTTTCAGGTTTCCAATGCTGAACAACCACTCAACAGCTGACAACCCTATAAAATTAAAAACAATACGCCAGCAGATTGAATACTCTGAAACAAGGCTCACACAATTGATCTCGATGTAAGTTATTGTGCAAATACAAATACCCTGATTTCGCATTTAAAATACTAGTGTGTACTGCTTTCCTTTAATCTGCACTACGTCGAAATCAAGTTTGGAAGTTCAGGAATCCATTTCAACACCCAACTTGCTTCTACCTCAATACAGCTGCAAACATACTACTGTTTGACCATTTATCTTGCTAATCATCCAATCCTTCCATGTTCATGCCTTACATAAAATGGTGCTCTACCTAACAATTAACCATTTCAATTATCAGGAGTATATATTCTATTTAACAAGAAGTTTGGAATAGAAACAAGTACTGATTTGTAAAAAAATATCTAACTCATTCAGCATAACAGGGCATACAAAGAGGACAAAAAACTGTCAAATGACACTATCTAAACTTTATTTATTTATTACCAAATACCGTTTAACTCAATCGAAACCCAGCAACCACTGACCAATCACAAGAATATCATGCGCTTCTATTGCATACAGCACTCACTTACTAGTGCCCGGAAGCCTTTTCTGGTAATATGCCTTCCCAGTAGTTTCATCAACTACCCACTCGAGATCCTCTTCTTTAGCATCCTTTTCTTCATCATAGTCTGATAAGTAATCTTCTTTCTCCACATCATCGATCTGGTCTCGGTCCGAATCCATGCTAGAATTAAAAGAAGACAGTTTTGTCAGCCGGGGATGCATATACATATATACTTTATGTTCCATGATGAAGCTCCAATGCAAGCACATAAGCTGTATTTTGCAGGGATATGTTGTGTTATCAACCGTAGGAAGTTACATCAATATTGATAGCCATTGTAGTTTTATTTTTTACAAAACCAAATGAGAAAATATTACACACTGCATTACTAAAAATGCATAACGCCAACTTATAGGTCACCTGCAAAAACGCACAATCATCAGTCAACATAGATGACATCAGTAAAGCCACTTCTTTCTGCCTTTTTTCTTTGATTTTTATGACTAGTAATTCCCACAGAATAAGAAAAGAAGAGAATAGGTGTAGAAATCAGTGCTAGCATGGGGTCGTGTAGGGGCGGCTGCCCCAGGTAAAAACTTGGAACCTAGAGTACCCAGCCTACTAGCTTGGACACCGTGGGTGGCTAGAGACCAGCTCTGTTCTGATCAGGGAATGTTGAGCAGGAAGAAGAGGAGAGGGAAGATAGTGATTCGTTTGTGGGATGGGCTAGCGATTAAGTCGTAGAATTTGGTAGTAAATGCCGAGTTGAATGAGCCCATTATTTTTGGTACACCTCGGAGCCTTGACCTTCTCACACCCCAGCTCTTCACCTCACCGCAAGGCTGCCCAATTCCAAGTAATGACACTGGGTGGAAGGAAGTCCACCTGTTCCTGCTCAGGCCGTTGTCTAAATGGGATGCAACATCGCCACCACCATCCACTAAAAATGGCAACCAACCAACCAACAAAGGCATCACATAACATGTTGTTCCGCACTCCCCGAATCCTCTTCCGTTCCACAATTCGTTAAATTTCTTGTCACATTGGCTTAATTCTTGAAAGTTGGATACTGAAAATCAATTACCAAATTTGATGTTACAGGGACCTAAGAAGATGAAGCAGATTGCTTCTTTTTTCAGAGTTCCCCTGGGTAAATTAGTGTGGACCTCGTTACAGGGACCTAAAAAGATGAAGCAGATTGCTTCTTTTTTCATAGTTCCCCTGGGTAAATTAGTGTGGACCTCCAATTTATGAATCCGAAGTAAATGTAACCATTCCAAAAGCTAATATTCTTGAGCCTGATACACAAACAATCTGCAAGCTAATGTTCTTCAGAGATTTAATCAAGCTGACATTGAAGTTGACACGGGCCTTAGGAAGCAAATCAAAGAGTATGCTAACTTAGAAATCAAAGATGAAGTCAGAAGGTTGTCTCTGATAGAAAGGTCCATGTCAGTCTAAAGATCATTATTTTAAACGCAATAAAGATGATGGAGCATTTAGAGCAGCATGGTATAAGGAGTTTGGTCGTCTAGAGGTCAGTGTAGCCAAAGCTGTTGCTTATTGTTTTTACTATTTCCATTTGAAAGAACCAACAAACAGTTCAAAGTTTGGGGGTGAAGTTTTCACAAAGAGTGTGTATACAAACTGAAGAAAGAGTTGGACTGCAGACTCCATGGAGGTTCGACAAAGAGTGATTTCAACAAGGATAAAATAGATTGTGGAGATTCAAACAATCAAAACCTATGTGTGGCATATGAATCAGTACTAAAACTGAGAAAGCATGTATAAGATATCAGAATCATTTGATGGCTGTTGTAGGATTGCAAGGTTTTCTCCTTAGGCACTATCTTGCTTTTTCCGTGGTCATGATGGGTCTAAGAATTCAAGAAATAAGGGTAATTTTATGCCATGTTAGACTGGTATGCTCAAGATGTAAAGAATCAGCTAATGTTATCCATGACAATGCTCCTGGAAGTCATCAAATGACTTGTCATCATACTGCTGAAAATCAATTGCTGCAAGCATGTGGTGAAAAAAACTATTGACTTCATGATGAATGAGATGCTCAATTGTCACTTGTTGATGAGTTCCGTGATGAATGAATCAAGAAGAAAATGGATGTGATTGTGAGGTTTACGAATAACCAATGGAAGATCTTAGGAAGACTTATTTGTGTTGAGCATGTTGTTGACACTAGATCTGCTTCTCTCAAACGATATTTGGATAAAGTGGCTTCTACCCACAATTTGACCATGTCTAGACTAAGAGCTCAAGGATATGATGGCAGCCTCAAATATGTGTGGGCAACTGAATGGTTTAACAAAATTAGTGCTAGATGATAATATCATGCATTTTATATGCATTGTTTTGACCATTGGCTTCCACTAGTTGTGAAAGGAGTCCTAGAGAAACATCACGACAAGATTGTGCTACGATTGGAGAATGGGGAGATTATGGAAGGCAGGGGTAAACAACAAGAGACAGCTATAGCAAGACCTTCTGATACACAACTCTAATCCCTATCTGTCAAATGTGGGATTTGAGTGATCCAAGTTCTACACCTTATTTGTTTTGATAGGAAAATGAAGATGACAAAGGCAAATCACCAGGTTTGGTGAAATAAATGGAAGTATTTGAATTCGTTCTCATCTTGCACTTGATGATTAATGTGCTTAGTCTGAATAATGATTTGTCAAAAGCACTGCAACAAAAGGATTAGAACATAGTTAGTGCAATGAACATGATTTTGTGTGTGAAAAGGTTATTGCGACATTTGAGGGATGAAGAGCTTGAGACAATTATGGAGGTTGTAACTGTATATTGCACTCAGAGAGATATTTGAGCAAGGGATTATCCAAGGGGCTATAATTACAAGGTAAACATATTCAGTGAGGTTATTGATACAAACATAGCTGCGATTTGTACTAATTTATTGAAATAAGGACCTAGTTTTTGATTTTCATTTCGTGTCTAGATCCTAGTGACTCATTCAGTAGCTTTAATCATGAGAAGGTAGTTGAGATTGCAAGTATTTACTAGGCTTTTATGTGGAAGAGAACCCCAATTTTTGAGTGGTCAGCTTGGCATTATGCATTGAAAATGCTGAAAAAAATCTCCCATTTCTTTTGCTTGCGATAGTCTATCAAGTACGTGTCTCAAGTCAGTTCAGACCAAGGAGTATTTGTGTTTTCCATTGACTTATCCGCTCATCAAGCTTGCAATGATATTGCTGGCAGTAGCAACAACATCAGTTGAAAGCGCTAGCTTTCTCAGCCATGGATATAGTAAAGACATATTTGAGTAATAAGGTAAGTGACAAACGATTGAATGATATGATAGTATGCTACATTGAGCGAGATATATTTGTTGGGATTGAAGATCAGAGGATTATAGAAAATTTTCATGACCTAAGGAATCGTAGAGGCCATCTACCAAATCAGCTCGTATAACTACAACTTAGTGGTAAATAGTACTAAATACTTGTCTTACCTTTTGTTTGAGAAATTGTCATATTATGCTAAGATTTATATTAATATGATAGTTTTTACAAGTTATAGGCACCTAATGCAGTTAGAGATATTGGACATTTTGGGATAAAGAATGGAAGATTCAATAAGCGCGAATGAAAGTTAAGATTTTATATGAATTTTCTGTTGTGTATTATGCTTTTCACCTAGTTCTTGATAATAATGAAACTATTTTGAACAATTAATTATGTCGATTGCCATATCTGAATGCATACTAGTTAGCCAATTAATTGTGCTGGTTGTCTTTTTGATTCCATTGTGGCTTTGATTTTTTGTTTCCTTTATGAAATAGAATGGTGTGTGTGGAAGTTAGCTATCCACATGTTGTTGTTGTTGAAAGGTATACGGGGTACCACTGATTGTGAGGGGAGGTGGGGAGTGGAATACCTTAATGCCAAATAAGAGCTTACATGTTCTCTGATTTGCATCGGTTTAACTATTAATCCGTTTACAATTTTGAAAAGTGATTGTTTATTTTTCTACGTACTATGGGCATTCTACATTTAGCCCCTAACGGTTTCATATACTACATGGTATTCAATATCTTATTGTTCCATACACTTTTATGTATATTAAAAGTATGTTTCTCATGTTCGTATCTTTTCACAATATTATACATATAAATGGATAATTAGTTAGGTGAACTCTCTCTCCAACGGCGTGGCCTCTTTGTCTTCCCTCCCTGTTGATTGCGCAGACGCCCGTACCAATTCCACATTCGCTTATCTCACCATGAAATGAGACAATTAATGGCCGCCGCCTCATGTACAATTACCCACGACTGTTCCTGCCACATCTTTCCGCCCCTTTCCCTCCGAGCATGCCATTTCCCACCACTCATGGCTATAAAGAGGTCGAAGCCTTCCATCCCTATCTACAACCCCACTTGCCCTCTCTGCCTTCTCCCCTTCCTTCTCCGACAACTCTGATTCTCGAGCTCAACATGCCGCTTCGGCCAAGGCTGGAGTGGGTGCCTCACAACGGAGGAGGCATGGTAATTGGACAAGGAGGCCGCGCAAGAGGAGGCCGATCATATCAAGCAGGATGAGTGTGATCGCGAGGACACGCTGGAGCACGCCAACTCCAAGGATGACCACAAGGTCGAGGATCCCCTTCTCCAGCACGTCCCCGATGACTCTGAAACACTAGCATGTTCGAGGTCGACCGATCCGATGTCCAGCAACGATTGGTTTCCTGCCACTTCCTCACTGCTAGGAAGGCTTGAGATGCCCGCCGCCCGCCACGCGGCCGCTCAAGAACCGCGCCTAGTCCTCGACCCAATGCCAGTACTGATCAGCTCATATCTATCTACTACTAAGATAGTCTCTCCATGTATGAAAATGTCGCTTATCCACATCCTCCCTTAGTTATGGTCACTACATATATGTAAAAGCGAAAACTTTTGCTCCCCCCTCCCTCTGCGCTACTTGTGTATGAAAATGTCACTTATAGACATCTCCGACACCCCCCCCGCCAACGATTTAAGAACTTTGTATTTAATTGTTGTTAGAATTTAATCCAGTTTTAGTGTTTGATCTCTCCAACTGAAAGTATGAATATTGAGTTGATGCACATGAACAAAAAGGAAATGAAGAGGGAAAATATTATGGAGGCTGCATATGACGACTATGAGTTTATGCATAATTTCCAAAAAAAAAGGAACTCCCTCCAAAACGATTTTGGGGGGTACAGATAAGACACATCTGCTAGAGTTGCTCATAGGGGCTAGCAGTAGTATTCAGAAATGAATCATGTATGCCAGAAGGCTCTGGAGCAAAAATTACTATTCACTTGAGGCTGGCAACGTGATTCTAATTTATACTCCAAAGTTGTGCAGTATTTATTTCAAGCACAGCCTTTTTTTAGATGAATAGAGAGGCGGTTCCAGTGATTGAAACCAGGAGTAACAGAGTCTTATACAGCCACATAGATCGATGGGTAAGCCCTCATATAATAAGATTTCACCCGAACAAGAGCAAACAGCACAAAGTACGAACTAGATCGAAACATAGACCATTTTAAGCACAGCCTTTTCTCATAGATAGGAAAAAATAAACAAAGCATTGTGCAATTCTCAAAGATGGACAAAGAGCCCGAGAAAACAACAAATTAGAACTCAAGAGCCTAAACTGCCCCAAATTGGACAATATTGATTGCACGTTCTCCAATAAATTACATGTACAATGTCTTATCTACCTATTTACATCTAATCAAGTACTTTCTCTACATGTATATTTTTCATCAACTCTAACCTTGCACTCCATCAAGTGTAAGCGTGCACCAAACTCCATCAGGATGAGTAGGATTTCTATTAATTGCGCTATTATTATCGAAGTGCTGCTAGCTTCAGTTATTATACAAAATAAACTTGAATTTCTTTTAAGGAGACCTTGATTAGCCTAATACTGCCCCCAAGCTTGCCTAAGGTTCCACTGATAATAATACAGGGAGATCAAACGGTAGCACAATAAAAGGACGGATTGTAGCTCTAAAAAAGAATTAAATAAAGATTAACCCTTAAATACCGAAGAAATATTAGAAAATCACGCAAGTTAAACTGATTTCCGAACAAATGGAACACACAAAATCACAGGAGTGAGAGCTGTATTTTCTTTTTAAAAATTGCCAAACGCCAATTATCTACTCGTAAACCCTAGCTGCGCCAATTCCTCACTACAGAACCCAAAATCTCACCTCGGTTGAAGGGGGTGTGGACTTCGATTGAAGGGG
Organism: Aegilops longissima; assembly: GCA_021605205.1. NCBI lineage: Eukaryota > Viridiplantae > Streptophyta > Magnoliopsida > Poales > Poaceae > Aegilops > Aegilops longissima. The sequence continues at coordinate 810,015,298 of CM038677.1, forward strand.
AAGCGGGGGCGCGGGCGCGGAAGGAGCAGAGGGGATCAGGGAGCGCGGAGAGCGGTCGGAGATGGCTGGGGAGTTGGGGACGACGGCAATGGCTTGCTGCAGTCGGTGGCGGCTGAGAGGCGTCGTGGTCGGCGTATAAGGCCAAGCGATAACTTAGGGCGTCCTGAGGGATGGGGTCGTCAGTGAAAGGATAGCCGACCATCTATTTTTGAACGGTCAAGATTGAATGGGACTCGGTCGCCCCAGATAAAGGTACCACAAGCAAAGCTGAGACTAGTGCAAGGAACTTGACCGGAACTTGATCGGAAGTGTGCAAGGAACTTGGCCGCAAGTTTACTTAGTTGGCCGGAAGTTACTTAGTTGTACGTGCAAGTCTATTATGTGGTAGTTCCTAGGAGCTTACTTAGCTTACCAGGGCTGCTCTGTAGCCTATAAAGGACTTTTGCTCCTTTGTCATGAATCACGTCAACTCCGACGCACGACTCTAAACGGATGTCTGTTTGGTTTGGATTTTGTTCGTTTGGGTCCGCAAAACGGATAGACAGACACGTTCAGCCAGAGCATACGTACCCAACACGAGCGACCTATTTAAAGCGTATAGAGCAACTTTATTCTTTCTTAAAAAAAGAAAAAAAAATAAGTCGGGCTAAGAGAGAGCCACGACCCGAAGCAGCAGCAGTCGGAGCGCCGCGGGGCACTCCTCGCTACCTGGCTCGCAGGGGAGGAGCCGAGTCCGAAGCAGCAACGGTCGGAGCGTCGCGGGGCTCGCATGGGAGGAACCACGCATAAAGCAGCAGCAGCACCAGGAGTGCTGCGGGGCACACTCGCCGTCGGGATCGCAGGGCAGGAGCCGAGCCCGAAGCAGCAGCAGCCGGAGCATCGCGGGGCTCGCAGGGGAGGAGCCGCACATAAAGCAGCAGCAGCCGAAGCGCCGCGGGGCACACCTCGCCGCTGGGCTCACATGGGAGGAGCCGAGCCCGAAGCAGCAGTAGTTGGAGCGTCGCGGGGCTCGCAGGGGAGGAGCCGCGCATAAAGTAGCAGTAGCCAGAGCGCCGCTGGGCACACCTCGCCGCCAGGCTCGCAGGGAAGGAGCCGCGCCCATAACAGCAGCAGCCGGAGCACAACCCAGACCAGCCTTGTCGCGCACCGTCGCCACACCCCCTGCCCCTCCTTGCAGCGCGCCCAAGATGGCTAAGGAGGCAGCTGCTGTGACGATGCTGGAGGCCGGGTGGGGCTCGCGACAATGCTGGCAGGGAGGACGGGGAGGTCTGTTAGCCCAGAACTACAGCGATCAGAGAGTCGTGACTATCTAATGGTAGTACTTGCACTCGGCTCACTAGTAACACACGCACTCACTAGTGCAGCTCAAGACACACACACAATATACTGGAGTACTACTTGAGCAGAGGAGGAAACTGAAATGGCTTGTTGCCTTGTATTGATCGGAATGGAATACTTACAACCGGGGGGTACACAGCTCCTTTTATAGGCAGCCAAACCGACTATGCCACAACCGGCATTGATAGATATAGTGCATCTAGACTAGTACTACTAGTGTGAACAAGGAAGAAAATTCCTGGCCGCACTGCCATGCATTAAGTGCATCCTATTACCGTGACATCTTAGCTAGTAAGGCACGCAACTACAGCTGCTGCCGACCTGCCCATTACAACCTTGCTAAGTAATAGCTGCTGCTGTCGCTGCCGACATGCAGCCATGCATGCATCTGAGACGTAAATGCTGATGCTGCCGTTGTGTGAACCGGAGGACCAAGTTTGACTCAACATTCTCCCCCTCAAGCTTGTCGAAGGAGCTTGGTGTCGATGATCCCGACCTTGTCGCGCAGCTCCTGGAACCGGACACGACCAAGTGATTTGGTCAGGATGTCCGCCTTCTGCTCACCAGTCCGGATGAACTCAACTATCACCGTGCCTTTCTCGACGCAGTCACGTATGAAGTGATAGCGGAGATCGATGTGCTTGCTGCGGTCGTGAAGCACTGGATTCTTGCAGAGGGAAATTGCCGACTTGTTGTCGACGAAGATGAGCGCAGGGGCGGTGTCCTGATTCAGTATCTCGCCGAGAAGGCGAGCAAGCCAAATGCCTTGACAAGCCGCTGTAGCTGCCGCGATGTACTCCGCCTCGCACGAAGATACAGCGACAACCTTCTGCCTCACCGATTGCCAGCTGACGGGACTATTCCTGAGAAGGAATAGTATGCCCGAGGTGCTCTTCCGGGAGTCCACGTCACCAACATGGTCGGAGTCGCTGTATCCGACCAAGCTCTTGCCGTCGCCACGACGATACACACATCCATGCGTGAGCGTACCCGCGATGTACCGGAGCAGGTGCTTGACAGCAGCGAGGTGATCGCTTGCCGGAGCTTCCATGAACCTACTCAAGTACCCGACAACGAACGTGATGTCCGGTCGGGTGTGCACGAGGTACCTGAGACTCCCGATGATGCTACGGTAGAGTGTAGCATCCACCGCCTTCTCGGAGCTCTCCTTGCTGAGCTTCAGCCGTGCCTCCATTGGAGCGTGCACGGCATGACAGTCCTTCATGCCTGCTCGCTCGAGCATCTTGGTGGCGTAGGCCGTCTGTGTGATCGTGATGCGACCACCCTCCTGGTTCACCTCCAGCCCAAGGTAGTACCGGAGCAGCCCGAGGTCGCTCATACTGAAGAGACGATGCATCTCTACCTTGAAGCGTTGAACCTCTTCAGGCTCTGCTCCGGCGATGACTAGGTCGTCGACGTAGATGCCGACGATGAGCAGCGTGTTCGTGGTGCCACGCGAGTACACGCCATGTTCAGAAACGCTGCGTGAGAACCCAAGGGATGCAAGGCTTGCATCAAGCTTGACGTTCCACGCCCTTGGGGCTTGCCGGAGACCATAGAGGGCCTTGTGTAGTCGATACACGCCCTGCTCGTGGCCCTTGGCAACGAACCCGGGTGGCTGGGTGACGTACACCTCCTCGTTAAGGTCGCCGTTGAGAAACGCCGACTTGACGTCCATGTGGTGTACCTCCCACCCACGGTGAGTGGCCACGGCAAGGATGAGCCGCACCGACTCCAGCCTTGCCACCGGAGCGAAGACTTCCTCGAAGTCCACTCCCTCACGCTGCACGTAGCCCTTGGCGACGAGGCGCGCCTTGTGCTTGAAAATGGCGCCGTGCTCGTCCTTCTTCACTTTGAACACCCACTTGAGCCCGATGGCTCGGTGCCCAGCAGGCAGTGTGGTGAGTGTCCAAGTGGCGTTGTCGTTGATCGACGCTAGCTCATCCAGCATCGCGTGGCGCCAGCACTCCTCTTGCTCGGCCTCCGCGAACGTGGTCGGCTCCTCGCCGGCCATCAGATGCAGGACCTCGTCGTCATCAACGTCCTCATCCTCGGGCTGTTGCGGTGTTGCCGCAGCCTCTCCGAGGAGATCCCCCATGCGCCGAAACCTATGGGGGGCACCAACGCTGTCGTCGGCGTCGAACAGCTCCGACCTCGCCGTTGGCGGGGTTGCGAACTGCCTCCCGGGACCCACCTTGCTTGACGTTATGGTGTCCGGTGACACCGTACCCGGGGACGGTGTTCTCGGGGTCGCTGTTCCCGGATCCACACCTCCCGAGCTTCCCGGGATGGTACCTCCCGAGGTCTTGCTTCTTGGGGTCGTAGAGTACATCGGGTACTCCACGGTAAAGGGGCTGCTTGCCGGGGACTCCCCTGACGCCTCCCAAGTCCATCGCGCGTCTTCGTCGAAGATGACGTCACGAGAGACATGCACGCGCTTTGAGGCGGGTCATACATTTTATGCATTAGAGCCCGTCTCGTAGCCCATGAACACCATTGGGGTGCTCCTGTCGTCGAGCTTCTTCAGCTGTGGGCGCGCCGTCTTGACATGCCCGACGCAGCCAAAAGTGCGGAGGAAGCGTACATCGGGCTTCCTTCCGTACCACGCCTCATAAGGCGTCTTGCCATCGACGCTCCTTGTGAAGGAGCGGTTGAGGATGAAGACGGCCGTGAGCACGGCCTCCCCCCAATACGTGCTCGGCACCTGCTTTGCCTTGAGCATGCAGCGTGCCATCCCGAGCACCGTCTGGTTCCTCCGCTCGACGACGCTGTTCTGCTGCGGCGAGTAAGGGGCTGTGAGATGACGTTGCACCCCTTTCTCGTCGCAATGTTTGTAGAACGTGGCTGACGTGAACTCGCCGCCACGGTCTGTGCGCAGCACGCGCAGCTTGTGGCCGCACTCGACCTCTGCTGCCGCTTGCTGCTTGACGATGGCCCGCTCCGCCTCATCCTTGGAGGCGAGGAGCAGCACCCACATGAACCTGCTGTAGTCGTCGACGAGCAGCAGGATGTAGCGACACCCTCCTAGCGTTGCCGGGGTGATTGGGCCGCAGAGGTCCCCATGAACCAGCTCCAGGGGTTTTTGCGCCCGATAGCGTGCCTTCTCGGGAAAGGGCAGGCGCCGCTGCTTCCCGGCAAGACACGCATCGCACAACTCGTCGGCGTGCTCGATGTGAGGTAGCCCATAAACGAGGTTGCCTCGCGCCATCTTCCGCAACCCGTCAAAGTGCTGGTGTCCTAGCCTGGCATGCCAACGCCACGCGTCGGAGACATGACCCATGGCAAGGCACACATGATGCACGGGTTGAAAGAAGAATTTATAGAGGCGGTTTGGCGAGCGGGTTACCTCGATAAGCAGCCTCTTCTGCTGGTCGCGCACGGTGAGAACACCGCGCCGGATGCCGATGTCGAACCAGCCCTCGTCGAGCTGTCCGACACTCATGACGCTGCTCTTGAGCGCCGGGATGAAGTAGACGTCCGTGAACGCCCTGTGATCACCCCCTTTGTCGGCGAAGACGACGATCCCGCGCCCGTGGATCTCCACCACGGATCCGTCCGTGAACCGCACCTTCCCGGTGATTGAGCGGTCCAGCTCCGCGAACGCGTCGACCGAACCAGTCATGTGGTTCGTGGCGCCGGTGTCGAGGAACCAACCCTCACTTTGCTTGCCGCCTGCAAGCGTGGGTGTGGTCACGGCTCTCTCCTCGTTGAGGAAGACGTAGCCGCACGCACATGCCATGGTCAGGGAGCCATCTCCCGTCAACACGGTGGACCCCGAACACTTTGTTGTTGGGGTGTGGCTGACCTGAGTCTCCGTGCGCTCCTGCACGGAGTCGATGGTCGCCAGCATCATGGTCGGAGCATGGTCCGCCATATGCGTCGTTGTCGCGCCAACTTGCGCGACCTCGTCGGGTCCCGAGTTCGGGGACGCCGTCGCCGGGGTGTGGCTCCCCCACACCCGGGCCTTCATCGCCTCCCAGTCGACAGGCCCCGAGAACGTCGTTGTCGAGGTGTGGCCTGTCACTGGAGTGATGGTTCCCGTGGACTGGTTCCGTGCCTCCTGCATGGAATGGGTGGTTGTCGGAGCCGTGGTCGCGAGAGACGCTGTGCTCTCCTGCACGGGCTCGACTCTTGCCAGCATCATTGTCGGCCCGCCGTCCACGTCAGCCTGGACGAGGTTTGTCGTTGCCGCGGCTGCCTCGTCGGCTTTCCTTCTGCGGCAATCCCGGATCCAGTGACCCGGCATGTTGCAGTAGCGGCACTTGCCACCGTTGCCAGTGCCTCGCCCTGCCTGGCTTGGCTTGCGACCGCGGTTGCCGCCGCCGCTCTGGGCGCGGCCTCCGCCTCTGCCGCGACCTCTGCTTCCCGTGGGGGCGCCTCCCCCACTGCCGGAAGAGCCGTCGCGGCCGCGCTGCTGAAGCTGCGCGTCCCACTGCTCCCTGGTGAGCAGTAGTTCGCCGCCAGCATGGTTGTCGGCTTCGTCGCTGCGCTCCTCGATGACCTTCAGCCGCCCTACCAGTTCCTCGATCGTCATGGTGGAGAGATCCACCAAACTCTCGATGGACCAGGCCAGTTGCTTGTACTGTCTTGGGACGACGCGGAGGAACTTGAGAATCACCATCTTGTTGTCGATGTGATCTCCGAGCGTTGCGAGCTCTTTGAAGAGACCTTGCAGCCGCAAGGCGAAGTCGTCGACTTGCTCACCGTCCTTGAACCGGATCTCCTCGTACTGGAGGCGCAAGGTCTGGGCCTTCGACTCCCGTACGCGCTCCACACCGATGCGCAGAGTCTTGATGGTCTCCCATGCTTCCTTGGCCGTCTCCTTGGCGCCAAGGGTGAGCACCATCTCCTCTGGGACGGAGCGCAAGATCGCTTCCATCGCCAGCCGGTCCTCCTCGTACTCCACATCGCCGGTTTCCACGGCTTTCCACATATGCCGCGCCTCCATGATGACTTTCATCATGACGGACCAACTGGGGTAGTTGGTCCGCGTGAGAGAGGAAGGAGGCATCGACATGCCCACGTCTCGCACGGAGCGTGGCGCACCCAGCTCACCTCCCGGCCTGCCTCGCAGCGCGAGCGCGTCCGCCCCACGGGTGTCCTCAGCCGAGCTCTGCCCGGCGGTCTTGGAGCCGTCGCCGGCGACGCCTTCCTTCGGCATATGCTTCGGCATAACTTGAGGCTATGATGCCAATTGTTAGCCCAGAACTACAGCGACCAGAGAGTCATGGCTTTCTAATGGCAGTACTTGCACTCGGCTCACTAGTAACACACGCACTCACTAGTGCAGCTCAAGACACACACACAAGATACTGGAGTACTACTTGAGCAGAGGAGGAAACTGAAATGGCTTGTTGCCTTGTATTGATCGGAATGGAATACTTACAACCGGGGGGTACATAGCTCCTTTTATAGGCAGCCAAACCGACTATGCCACAACCGGCATTGATAGATATAGTGCATCTATACTAGTACTACTAGTGTGAACAAGGAAGAAAATTCCTAGCCGCACTGCCATGCATTAAGTGCATCCTATTACCCTGACATCTTAGCTAGTAAGGCACGCAACTACAGCTGCTGCCGACCTGCCCATTACAACCTTGCTAAGTAATAGCCGCTGCTGCCGCTGCCGACATGCAGCCATGCATGCATCTGAGACGTAAATGCTGCTGCTGCCGTTGTGTGAACCGGAGGACCAAGTTTGACTCAACAAGGTCCAGGGGAAGGGGTGGACCCGCACAGTTGGGGCAGAGGCGCAACCGGATGTCCCCGCGGGGCACACCCCGCCTTTGGATCTCGCCGTGTGGTGCTTCCGGAACCGCCACACGTCGTCACCGCCGCCGTCGATGGCCGAGGCCACCACTACCTTCTCCACTCCCTCCTTGCGGTTGCTCTCTACCTCATGCGCGGTCGCTAATTTGTGGGCTAGAGAGAGGACATGAGCGGACACGAGCGGACGAGAGAGGCGAGGACTGAAGAGAGTATCTATTTGAGACCCATTTTTCGTGCAAATTTGGTCCAGGTTTGTGTCAAGAAGAATAATGAACGAATATGAGGGGAGAACTTGTTCATTTGAGTACTCCCGTTGGGCCAAGGTTGTTATCCGGATGACCCAAACGGACGAAATGGAGTGATGACCCGCAAGTATATGGGATCAATCGTAGTCCTTTCGATAAGTAAGAGTGTCAAACCCAACGAGGACCAGAAGGAAATGATAAGCGGTTTTTAGCAAGGTATTTTTTGCAAGCACTAAAATTATCGGTAACGAGTAGTTTGATAGCACGATAATTTGTAACAAGTGACAAGTAGCAATAGTAACTAAGGTGCAGCAAGGTAGCCCAATCCTTTTTGTTGCAAAGGACTGGCCGGAACGATCTCTTATAATAAGCTAAGCATTCTTGAGGACACACGGGAATTTCATCTAATCACTTTCATCCTGTTCGTTTGATTCGCGTTCGCTACTTTGATAATTTGATATGTGGGTGGACCGGTGCTTGTGTGTTGTTCTTACTTGAAAAAGCCTCCCACTTATGATTAACCCCTCGTGCAAGCATCCGCAACTACGAAAGAAAAATTAAGATGAATATAACCATAGCATTAAACATATGGATCCAAATCAGCCTCTTACGTAATAGCGCATAAACTAGGGTTTAAGCTGATGTCACTCTAACTATCCATCATCTAATTACTACCGTATAATGCATTCCCTTAGGACCAAAGATGGTGAGATTTCATGTAGTCGAAGTTCACATAACATCACTAAGGGAATCAACAACATATATATCATCAAAATATCGAACGAATACCAAATTCACATGATTTCTTATGACAAGACTTCTCCCATATCCTCAAGCACAAAAGTAACTATTCACACATCGTATTATATCCAAGATCAAAGGGGTATTGGATAGCATAATGGATTTGAACATATGATCTTCCACCAAATAAACCAACTAGCATCAACTACAAGATGTAATCAACACTACTAGCAACCCACAAGTACCAATCTGAGGTTTTGATACAAAGATTGAATACAAGAGATGAACTAGCGTTTGAGATGAGATGGTGTTGGTGAAGATGTTGATGAAAATTGGGCCTCCCATGATGAGAGAATTGTTGGTGGTGACGATGGCTTCGATTTCCCCCTCCCGGAGGAAAGTGTCCCCGGCGGAATAGCTCCTGCCTAAGTGTCCGCTAGAGAGCAAAAGTGCTCCTCCCCAAGTTCCGCCTTGAGACGACGGCGCTCTGTCCCGAAAGTCCTCTCCTTTTTTTCTATGGCAAATGGGCTTATATACCAGAAGATGGGCACTGGAGGCTAGCCAGGGGCCCCACAAGCCACCAGGGCGCGCTCTAGTGCCTCATGGGCACCTGGGGGGGGGGAGGGTTCTGGTATTTCTTTGCTCCAATATTTTTTATTTATTTCAAAATAAATCTCCTTGAAATTTCAGCTCATTTGGAGATGTGCAGAATAGGTATATCTGACATAGCTTTTTCAGGTCTAGAATTTCAGTTGCCGGCAATCTCCTTCTTCATGTAAATCCTGCATATTAAGGGACAAAAGGCATTAGAATTGCTCCACAAAGTGTTATATTGATTAAAAACACTATAAATAACAGTAAGAAATCATTATGCAAAATGGACGTATCAACTCCCCCGAGCTTAGATTTCGCTTGCCCTCAAGCGAAAGCCGATATCGATAATCATGTCCACATGTTTAGAGAGAGAGAGAGAGTGGTGTCGATAAAAACAAAATACATACATAGTAGGATCATCATCCTTACTATAACATCAATATTCATTATCATAGAACTTCTCATGAGCAAGTACCCATTCATCACAACAACAAAGTATAAGTCATAAACTTTCTTGAAAACTAACAAACTATGTTCTCGTTCAACAATGCAATTGCAACTCATCATATTTTCAGGAATGGTCTCATGTCGGAGCTTATTAGCAAGTCCACATACTCAACCATCATTTAGTCTTCTTTGATTGCTAACACTCACAACATATATATGGAGCAAAAAGTTTCAGCCAAACACATAGAAATATAGGGGCTTATAATTTCGCCTCCCAACTTATTCACCTCAAGGGTGATGTTAACAATAATAACTCATGATCACTCATATCCAACTGGATATATACCTAGATCTTTCCCCACCACATGATGCTTACAAAAGAGAAAAATATAAAGGAATAGAGGAGAACATTATTGACTCTTGCATAAAAAATAAATACATAAAAGTAAAAGATAGACCCTTCGTAGAGGGAAGCAGAGGTTGTCATGCGCTTTTTGTTTTTGGATGCACAAGCTCTTAATGCAAAGAAACGTCACTTTATATATTTCCCCTTGTGATAGAAACCTTTATTATGCAGTCTGTCGCTTATATTTCTTTACCATCACAAGATCATACAAAACTTATTTTTCCCTTACAGTAAAAGATCATACATATTTAGGAGAAATTTTTATTGCTTTATGCACCGATGACAACTTACTTGAAGGATCTTTTTCAATCCATAGGAAGGTATAGTAGACTAGGTTTAAGGTTTTTAGATGCACAAGTAGTATCTCTACTTGGTGCGGATTTTTGGCTAGCAAAGATATTGGGCAAGCACCACATGTTGGAGGATCTATGACAATATTACTTCTATGTGAATATAAGCAAACATAATTCATTATGTTGTCTTCCTTGTCCAAAGTCAACTATTTGGCATAAAATACTTAATGGGGGCTCACAATCATAAAAGATGTTCAAGATAGTGTATTGCCATGTGAATCTTCTCTTCCCTTATTAATTCTTTCATAAATTTTACCACTTATACTTTTCCTTATGTAATGTCATTACTTTCCATAAGATTAGCATATGATCCTTTTATTTATTTTTCATTGTTAGGACTGAAACATAAAAGTAAAGAAGCAAAAACTCAAACTACTCTTTATTATATAACTCTAAACTCGATTACATAGATATATAGATCACGAAACTACCACTCAAAAATAGATCATACTAAACTTTTATTCAACTAAATCATGAAATAACTAAGGTTTGAACTAAAAATAGGTAAAGATAATAAAAGTAATGGTGATATGATACCGGGGCACCTCCCCCAAGCTTGGCACAAGCCAAGGGGTGTGCCCATACCCGTGTACTCAAGTTTCTTTCTTCGGTGATGGTGGTGGTGATGAAGTGGTAGGCTTGTCCTTTAGTTTCCGCTTGAGAACACAATTTTCTTCCTTCAACTTGCTAACTTCTTATTCAAGCTCCACTATCTTCTCACACAATATGTTCTTGTTTTCCTATAGAAGATGGAAAGGAATAAATTGGATCTTAGATTTGTTTACTTTGTTTGGGAGGCTCGACTTCTTGAACTCCACATGCATATCTCCCGGTTGAGGTAGAGGGGCATCGTCTTCATCCGAGCTCGCGTTTTCCGTTCCCTTCAAGTGGACATCTTGCTCCTCCTCCGTGGACCATCCACAGGGATCTATGTCCCCTTAGATCCTTGTATTTGCAACATAGTGTGATACAAAGCTCTCTCCGTCTGAGTCTTGGGAAGACATACTTCCAGAACAGACAGAAAAATAGCTTGAAACAAGAACAGAGGATATTTTCATGAAACAAGTGTCGGTGTCAAAACCGGCGGATCTCGGGTAGGGGGTCCCGATCTGTGCGTCAAGGCTGATGGTAACAGGAAGCAAGGGACACAGATGTTTACCCAGGTTCGGGCCCTCTCGATGGAGGTAAAACCCTACTTCCTGCTTGATTAATATTGATGATATGGGTAGTACAAGAGTAGATCTACCACGAGATCGTAGAGGCTAAAACCTAAGAGCTAACTTATGATGGTATGATTTTAATTGTGACCGGCCTTCTAAGGACCAACTTCTCCGGTTTATATAAGCACCGGAGAGGGCTAGGGTTTACATGGAGTCGGTTACAAGGAAGGAAACATAATATCCGGATCACCAAGCTTGCCTTCCACGCCAAGGAAAGTCCCATCCGGACACGTGCCGACGTCTTGAGTCTTGTATCTTCATGCTTCAATAGTCCGGACGTTGTACATAGTCCGGCTGTCCGGATACCCCCTAATCCAGGACTCCCTCAGTAGCCCCTGAACCAGGTTTCAATGATGATGTGTCCGACGCGCAGTATTGTCTTCGGCATTGCAAGGCGGGTTCCTTCTCCGAATACTCCAAAGTGGTCATCGAACACGTAGACCGTGTCCGGATCTGCAAGATGATATTCGTATGGTATAGATCTGATTTACTGGCAATCTTCATGTGACACGCCCTCACATCGGGGCTTGGTCCAACGTGAACCGACATTTCCTGCCCCACAACGACTTGTGTTGCGAGGCGGTTTTATTGGCACGTCCCGTCGAGGCAGAGATCATGTTCCTCTTGTTACGGGATTTTTCATCAATATGAGCATGCATGACCCCACGATGGCTGTTGGTATAACCCGTGTGTTTTCTAGATAAGTCTCAAACAGTCACACCAGGGACTCTTGATATTCACCCTCTTTATAAAGGGGTCGAGACCTACGCCTCCTTGTTCACCTTCATCGCGCCTCCTCGCACCTCGAGTTCTAACACCCAAAACCTAAGCTCCACCCCTCCGAGATCCTCCAATATGTCCGTATCTGACCCTCAAGGCCGGTGGGTGGCCTCCTCAATTGAAGAGAAGGACATTGCAAAGCTTAGGGAGGTCGGATACTTGACCGCAGATATCCAGCACAGGCTCCCTGCTCCAGGGCAGGTCATCCCTACGACGGAGACCAACGAGTGTGTCGTTTTCATCCCACACTTCCTCCGCGGTCTGGGTTTCGCCCTTGATCCCTTCGTGAGGGGGCTCATGTTCTATTAAGGGCTGGATTTTCACGATCTGGCTCCCGACGCTATCCTCCATATCTCGTCGTTTATTATCGTGTGCGAGGCTTTCCTCCATGTCACCCCACACTTCGGCTTATGGCTGAAGACCTTCAATGTGACGCCGAAGATGATCGAGGGGCGACATGTGGAGTGCGGAGGTGCCGTAATAAGCAGGAACACCGATGCCCCGTGGCCAGAGGGTTCTTTCCCAGAAGTATCCGATGTATGGCAGCGGAGGTGGTTCTATGTCACGGCTCCTAGAGGCACAAAGTGGGCGGCTGCCCCCGAGTTTCGCTCGTGCCCTCCGTCACAGTTGGCGTCTTGGACAGACGTAGGATGGAATTGGGGACCCGCTGGTGATATAGCAGTACTGCAGAATCGCATCCGGGAGCTTCTTGCAAGGGACATTAATCTTGTTAGCACAATGCAAGTGATGTTGATCCGGTGGATGTTGCCGTGCCAATGCCGGCCTCTCCGGATGTGGGAGTTCAATCCGGAGGGTCCACGGACCGTCAAGCACTTCTTCGGCCTGAAGCTCGAAGAGATGTGCAAATTATTCTTCGGACGGAAAGTAAAGTGTCCGGACACCACCGAGGATGCGGGCCTAAGCTGTAATCGCCTAGATACCCAAGTAAATAGCTTTGATGCGAGACACCCTGTTTTGTATTTGTCACGATTGTTTGTTCTGAAAATCATCCGTGGCTAGGAATGGCTCAGCAAGGAGGAGAGAATCAGGTGTCCGGCGCCACTTCCCGAAGGCTCGCCCTTCCCCACCATGGCCGAGATTCTTGACCGAGTACTCAGCCGGATGCCCTCGGGGAAAGACAAGGGGAAGGACGAAGAATCCGAACCCCACACGCTACGCATCCGAACCGGGGGAATTGTTACCTCCCCTAAGGAGGATAGTCAGGAAGGGGAGGCTAAGGCCTCCTCCCCGCGCGGGAAGAAGAGGGCCGCCTCCGAAGACTCGGAGACAGAGATGCCCAATCCTGGGAAAAAGATAACACCAGGGGGCTTTGCCCCAACGGGCACCCTCACCGCGTCGTGCCCACCAACGGGCCAGCCCTCCACCGAGCTGTAAGTTAATTTTTAATTTGAAGGTACTGCGTTCCTCCTAGATCAATAACCAGGATTCGTCTTTCGCAGTCCGGCTAGCTGCCCTTCTCAACAGAGTTCGTCTTCGGGGGATCTTCCTCCGGAGATGATGGAGAGCGAGACCCCACCCACCTCTCCGACTCACGAAGCGGGCGACGCTGAGGTGTCGTCACGGAGGAGTCCGGATCTGCCGAAGCTGGAAGCCAATGTGTCAGCCCCCTGAGCCCGGAGCATTTGGCTCCTACGAGGGGCGATGGGATGGGTCCGGTACAGTTCGATGTCCGGCCGGACGTACTGACGGGCCTACTGGAGCGAGCTGCGCTTTCGGAGGAGCAGCGCTCATTAATGAGCGCGGTGCTCAGGAAGATTTCCTCCGCTACTAGCGGTTTGAATGAAGCGTTTACAAGTCTGCTCAGAGGATTTGAGGTATGAAGTGAAGAATACACTGTTTTTGGCTGTGAGGCACGCGTCAGCTGTGCTTCATATAGATAGTAGCCCCTGAGACACTGGTTGCCCGCCCTAGGGGGCAAACGGGGGATCATAAATCAATGATTGTGCTATAAATATGTGCAGGTACCTGTGAGTCCGGCCACCGACCAGTCCGTGGAAGTTTCCGAACTGACCAGGCAGACTCGATCGATTGATGCCAATATCACGCTGGTGAACGAGCGGTTGGACAAGTCACAAGGTATGTGCTCTGCCTTCCTTTGTATAGGAAAATATGGAGGCGGCATGATATTATTGTAATATGTTCGGACTGCAGATGGTGCTGCTGCCGTGGAGGCCCTGAGGGCAGAACTTGTTCAAGCCAAGGAACAAGCTCGGGTTAGCAATACGGCTGCCCTAAAGGCCACCGAGGAACTGAGAGCCGAATAGGCTGCTCGTCGCCGAAGCGAGGAAAGGATGGCCGAAATGGCTATTGAGTTAATAAATGTCGATGACCGGTATGAGCTCCTTAAAAAGGAGCATAAGGATAGCTTGGCCGAGCTGGACAGGGCACGCAATGCCACCAAGGAAATACGGACCGAGCTCAGGGGTGCGCGGGAGGAACTTCAACAGGCCGGTAAAATTGTGGCTGGAGGTTCCTACTTGCTGTGGATGAATTTTTTCGATCCGACGTACGCTCCCCTGGATGGGCGCTGGAGTCCCGCGGACGCGTATGTGGATTTGGCGAAGAGTACGGCTGACGCTGCCAAGTTCTTCGATGGTCAGGATGATAAGGAGGTGGAGAAGCTTTTCTGGTCGCAATTCAATGCTCCCACTCGCCCGCTGCCGTTAAATGACAAGATGGCTGCTGTAGCGGAGCTTCACAGGCTGCCAGGTCTTGCAATGCGGTCTGTAATAGACCATCTTTGGCCGGAAGGGCGTAAGCCGGATAGTTACTTTGGCTTGGTGCAGAAGTTGCTTGGTGACGTGCCTCGGATCGACGCCATGAGGAGGTCGGCGTGCATAGAGGGTGCACCCAGCCTGTGAAGAATTTTTATCTTGCAAAACAAGTATTCCAGAAGAATTTTTATCTTGCAGAGGAGCATATTCCAGAAGAAAGCGGAGTGAGGAAGGCTCACGAGGGGCCCACAAGCCACCAGGGTGCGCCCTGGTGCCTCATGGGCACCTGGGTGGGACCCTCGGGTCTTTATTATTTTTGTATTTTTTCTAATATTACAAAACAGACAGAAAGTATTTTTATGGAATTTTTGGAGTCGGTTTACTTACAGTATCACGTACCTATTCCTTTTCAGGGCTATGGAGTGTTCTGAAAGACCTCTTTTATGTATTCCTCATGTGTCATAGTTTGAATAATGTTAGTTTCAACATTAAGGCGTACCTGATATATAATGCTTAATTCTTTGTCCATTGACCACCTTTGGATTAGTGCCTTCGACATTATTGATCTTAATAGCTCCAGAGCGATAAACTTCCTCGATGATATATGGTCCTTCCCATTTGGAGAGAAGTTTTCTTGCAAAAAAATCTAAAACGATAATTATACAATAACATACTCACCCACTTTGAATTCCCGTTTTTTGATTCTTTTATCATGATTTCAGATCTGAACCTCTTATGTTTTCATTAATATATGTGTGTTCTTGATCCTATCTTGCAAATTATATGCACCTATTACGTGTTATGATCCGCATACCCCAAGGTGACAATAATTGGGATTCTTTCCGGTGATTATCGTAGCTTGAGAAGTTCACGTATTCACTAAGTGCTAATACTTTGTTCCGGTTCTCTATTAAAAGGAGGCCTTAATATCCCTTAGTTTCCCCGCTGCCACGGGAGGGTAGTACAAAAGATGTCATGCAAGTTCTTTTCCATAAGCACGTATGACTGTATACGGAATACATGCCTACATTACATTGATTAATTGGAGCTAGTTTTGTGTAACTGTTACATGATGAATGCCATCCAATGCAATTATCCATCACTGATCCAATGCCTATGTTGTTCTTATATTGATCTTTGCTAAGTTGCTTTCGTCGTTGCTGCTATTACAATCACTACAAAACTACTACTACTACTATTGCTACTGTTACTATTACTATCAAACTACCATACTACTTTGCTACTGATCATCTTGTTGCAGATATTAAGTTTTCCAGGTGTGGTTGAATTGACAACTCAGCTGCTAATACTTGCGAATATTCTTTGGCTCCCTTGTGTCAAATCAATAAATTTGGTTAAATACTCTACCCTCGAAAACTGTTGCGATCCCCTATACTTGTGGGTTATCACCTTTCCCTTCAAAGATAAAGGGAAAACCTTCTTCTTATCTTCATCTCCGGGTAAACCTCTAAACTTAAATAATCCACATAATTCATCCACATAGATTAGGTGCATATCAGGATGTAGCGTTCCATCCCCTGCATAAGGATTAGCTAGCAGTTTCTCTATCAAACCCGAAGTAATCTCATATTATAAATATTTTCAGTATGTGCAATAGGTTGAGGAGTGATATCTACTACACAACTTTTTCTTGTAGACTTGTGTTGGGCCTCCAAGCGCAGAGTTTTGTAGGAAAGTAGAAAATTTCCGTCAAGTGGATGACCTAAGGTTTATCAATCCGTGGGAGGCGTAGGATGAAGATGGTCTCTCTCAAACCACCCTGCAACTAAATAATAAAAAGTCTCTTGTGTCCCCAACACACCAAATACAATGGTAATTTGTATAGGTGCTCTAGTTCGACGAAGAGATGGTAATAAAAGCGTAGTAATGATAGTAGATATTGATTTTTGTAATAGGAACAATAAAAAATAGCAAGGTAGCATTTGATAAAACGGTGCACAAACGGTATTGCAATGCTTGAAAATGAGGCCTAGGGTTCGTACTTTCTCTAGTGCAATCTCTCAACAATGCTAATCTAATTGGATCATATAACCATCCCTCGACATGCGATGAAGAATCACTCCAAAGTTCTTATCTAGCGGAGAACATAAGAAGAAATTGTTTGTAGGGTACGAAACCACCTTAAAGTTATTCTTTCTGTTTGATCTATTCAAGAGTTCGTACTAAAATAACGCGAAGTTATTCTTTCCGTTCGATCTATCCAAGAGTTCGTACTAAAATAACACCATATGATACGCATCAACCAACTCTAATGTCACCTAGATACTCCAATGTCACCACAAGTACCCATGAGTTAATTATACGATACGCATTAAACAATTTCAGATTCATAATACTCGATCCAGCACAAAGAACCTCAAAGAGTGCCCCAAGATTTCTACCGGAGAAACAAGGACGAAAACGTGCATCAACCCCTATGCATAGATTACCCCAATGTCACCTCGGGAATCCGCGAGTTGAGTGCCAAAACATATATCAAGTGAATCAATATAATACCCCATTGTCACCACGGGTATTCATATGCAAGACATATATCAAGTGCTCTCAAATCCATAAAAGTATTTAATCTGATAAAACGAAATCTCAAAGGGAAAACTAATTTCATCACAACAAGATAGAGAGGGGAAAACACCATATGATCCAACTATATTAACAAAGCCCGCGATACATCAAGATCGTGACATCCCAAGAATATGAGAGAGAGATAGAGGAGAGAGAGAGAGAGAGAGAGAGAGAGATTAAACACATAGCTACTGGTAAAAACCCTCAGCCCCGAGGGTGGACTACTCCCTCTCCATCATGGTGGCCGCCGGGATGATGAAGATGGCCACCGGTGATGATTTCCCCCTCCGGCAGGGTGCCGGAACAGGGTCTAGATTGGTTTTTCGTGGCTACAGAGGCTTGCGGCGGCGAAACTTCTGATCTAGGGTTACCGCGAGGGTTTTTGGAATATTTGACAATTTATAGGGCGAAGAGGCGGTGCAGGAGGCCACCAAGGTGGGCACAACCCACCAGGGTGGGCCTGGGCCCCCAGGCGCGCCCACGTGGGTTGTGCCCCCCTCGAGGCACCCCTCTGGTACTTCTCTGGCCCATCCTGGGTGTTCTGATCCATAAAAATTCTCCAAAAAGTTTCGCGGTGTTTGGACTCCGTCTGATATTGATATCCTGCGAAGTAAAAAACAAGCAAAAAACAGCAACTTGCACTGGGCAGTATGTCAATAGGTTAGTCCCAAAAATGATATAAAGTTGCTATAAAATGATTGTAAAACATCCAAGAATGATAATATAATAGCATGGAATAATCAAAAATTACAGATACATTGGAGACGTATCAAGGAGCAGCTCTTTGTGCTTCCGGTCGAGGTGAAGATACCCCGAACAAAACCCTCAAAGGAATGTTTTCCATAGTAACAAGTAACAATAAATTTCAGCACGTAATATAAATGTTTCCTTACCAAATTCCACATACCAGTGGCGCTTCACTCGCCGGCAATGGCACCAGAAAAGAGCCATGATGACCCACAAGTATATGGGATCAATCATAGTCGTTTCAATAAGTAAGAGTGTCGAACCCAATGAGGAGCAGAAGGAAATGACAAGCGGTTTTCAGCAAGGTATTTTCTGCAAGCACTGAAATTATCGGTAAGGAGTAGTATGATAGCACGATAATTTGTAACAAGTGACAAGTAGCAATAGTAACTAAGGTGCATTAAGGTAGCCCAATCCTTTTTGTTACAAAGGACAGACCGAAATGATATCTTATTATAAGATAATCATTCTTGAGGTCACACGGGAATTTCATCTAGTCACTTTCATCATGTTCGTTTGATTTGAGTTCGCTATTTTGATAATTTGATATGTGGGTGGACCGATGCTTGGGTGTTGTGCTTATTGAACAAGCCTCCCACTTATGATAACCCCTCTCGCAAGCATCCACAACTATGAAAGAAGAATTAGGATAAATCTAACCATAGCATTAAACATATGGATCCAAATCAGCCCCTTACGGAATACACTACAAAAAAAAGACACATCCGTGACATTTTGGGCCGAACGAAATTTTTTTCTGTCATACATATGACACTTCTATGACGATAATTGTGACAAAACCCGGTATCATCATAGGTGTTGTGGGCTCCTACTTCTATGACAAAAATCATGACGTAAAATGGGCTTTTCGTCCCGGGCGGGCCGGAGACGCAGCTGCATGACATTCTTTGGGCCGTCAATGACGGAAAAACCGTGGTAGAAGCGAGGGGGAGGAAAATTTCGGGGAGTTCCCGGTTACGGTGGGAGGTCGGGGGCCGAAGCGATGCGCGTTCTCTCGTACGACGTATGCGTGCGTGTGCGGCGTTAGCTCTAATCGAACCCGAAGCGAGGCGTTAGGCTCTAATCGAACCCGGCGATTGCATCGCAGTTACTCTGCGTTCATCGAACCCGAGCAACCGATCTTGGCTGTTAACTGAACCCGATCGAACGATTCCTTCGCTACTGCTGCTAGCTGAAGCCGATCGAGGCTGCCTCTGGGATGAACAGTGAGTGTTGCGGGGGGGGGTGGATGAACAGTGAGCGGTGGCGTTGCCTCTGGATGAACAGGACCCCATGGTGTGGTGGAGGGCTAGATGAACAGTAGACGGTGGAGGGGTGCCCGTGGAGGGGTGGTTGAACAGGACCCCGTGGTGTGGAGGGCTGCATGAATAGTAGACGGTGGAGGGGTGGTTGAACAGTAGCCGCTGGAGTAGCGCACGGTGGAGGCTGGATGAACAGGAGCCTGTGGAGGCTGGAGGAGGTCGACAGTAGCCCGTGGAGGCTGGAGGAGGTCGACGTTGGAGATGAACAGTATCCCGTGGAGTCCCGTTTTGCGGTACGCCACACCCCTCCCGATGAACAAGACCCCCGTTTCGACCGTAGGAGGTCCGTTTCGTCCGTTTTGCGGTGTGCCACACCCCTCCCAATCAACAGGACCCCCGTTTCGACCGTAGGAGGTCCGTTTCCTCCATTTTTCAGTATGCCACACCCCTCCCGATCAACAGGACCCCCGTTTCGACCGTAGGAGGTCCGTTTCCTCCGTTTTGTGGTACGCCACACCCCTCCCGATCAACAAGACCCCCGTTTCGACCGTAGGAGGTCCGTTTCCTCCGTTTTGCGGTACGCCACACCCCTCCCGATCAACAGGACCCCGTTCCGAACGTAGGAGGTCCGTTTCCTCCGTTGTGCGGTAAGCCAGGCCTCGTTTCCATCGCCTGTTCCGTCAAAGCCCTCCCGATGAACACAACCACGCATTCCGTTCCGACCCAGCCGGTTGGCTCCCCATGAACACGGCGACAATGCTGTTTCTCTGTTCCGACCCAGCCATGTACGTATGCGCGAGTAGGCGTTCGAGACCCTGCCTGTATGTACGTACGTGGCCGTATTTTCTTTCTTGCACCCTCGCCGCTGTACGTACGTGTACATGCTACGTGCGCGCCTCTACTACAACACGTGCGCGCCTCTACAACGACCAGTATGTACGTACACGTTCGCGACCAGAATGACAACGCTACGTACGCTTCGACCAGGTGGGTCCCGACTGTTAGGCACTTCCTTGCGTGTGGAGATGTAGCTGGTGGGTCCCAACAGTCAGGGGGGCGAATCGTTTTTTTGCCCAGACGCACTTCCTTGCGTGCGAAGATGTAGCCGGTGGATCTCAGCAGTCATGGGGGTGAATCGTTTTTTTGCCCGGACGCACTTCCTTGCGTGCGAAGATGTAGCTGGTGGGTCCCAGCAGTCAGGGGGGGGGGCGAATCGTTTTTGTGCCCGGACACACTTTCTTGCGTGCGAAGATGTAGCTGGTGGGTCCCAGCAGTCGAGGGGCGAATCGTTTTTGCGGACGCACTTCCTTGCGTGCGAAGATGTAGCTGGTGGGTCCCAGCAATGTCGGCTTAATCGTTTTTTTGCGAAATATGGTGGCCCGTCCGGTGGGTCCCCACTGTCAGGTGGAGGAATAATTATTTTGCACGTAATAAGGAGGCACTTCCTTGCTGCGGTCGTGGACCAAGCTGTCAGCCTCTCCACGTACAGTCCACGTCCGATGGAAGCCGTTCCTTGACCACGTTGACCACGCCGCACCGAGAGCACCAGGGCGGTGGACGACGACGAGGCCTAGGAACGGGACGACACGGAGCCGGGGAACACGCGGCAGTGGATGCCCACACGTAGAGGAGTACGAGGGTTCACTGGTTCGCTGCGGTGTGAGGCTACCGTCGCCGCAGAATAACAGGGGGTGTGGGTGAGTAGAGGGATGGCCTGGCCAGCGGTGGTAGTAGTAGGGGACGGTGAGGCCTCCGACGCATCGCAGCCGGCCACGGGAGGCAGGAGCATGAGGCACGACCGGCGCTGGTTTGGCCGGCTGGAGCAAGAAGACCAGAGGTTGAAGAAGTACTACGGCCGTTGGATGGACACCGTACGGTCACTGGAGCTAGAATCGTGCATATTGACTAAGTTGACAAAGCCCTCCATCCCCGTCAACTTAGTAGGCCCACAAGTCAGCCTGCCACTATACTGGGTCCCAGCTAACAGGCGGAGTATTCATTTTTTTGTGCGTAATAAGGAGGTACTTCCTTGCGTGTGAAGATATAGCTGGTGGGTCCGAGCTGTCAGCGGCGGTAACGTTTTTTTCACGAAATACAGAGGCCCTTTCGGTGGGTCCATGATGTCAGGTGGAGGAATCATTATTTTGCGCGTAATAAGGAGGCATTTCCTTGCGTGCGGCCGTGGATCCAGCTGTCGGCCTCTCCATGTACAGTTGATACGTCTCCAACGTATCTATAATTTTTGATTGTTCCATGCTATTATATTACCACTTTTGGATGTTTATGGCCTTTATTTTACACATTTATATCATTTTTGGGACTAACCTACTAACCGGAGGCCCAGCCCATATTGCTGTTTTTTTGCCTATTTCAGTATTTCGAAGAAAAGGAATATCAAACGGAGTCCAAACGGAATGAAACCTTCGGGAGCATGATTTTTGGAACAAACGTGATCCATAGGACTTGGAGTGCAAGTCAAGAAGCAGCCGAGGCCTCCACGAGATAGGAGGGCGCGCCCCCCTATAGGGCGCGCCCCTTGTTTCGTGGGCCCCTCGGGCGGCCACCGACGTACTTCTTCCTCCTATATATACCTACGTACCCCGAAAACATCCAGGGGCACCACGAAACACAGTTTCCACCGCCGTAACCTTCTGTATCTGTGAGATCCCATCTTGGAGCCTTCGCCGGCACTTTGCCGGAGGGGGAATCAACCACGGAGGGCTTCTACATCAACACCATAGCCCCTTCGATGAGTCGTGAGTAGTTTACCACAGACCTACGGGTCCATGGTTATTAGCTAGCTGGCTTCTTGTCTCTTTTTGGATCTCAATACAATGTTCTCCCCCTCTCTTGTGGAGATCTATTCGATGTAAACTCTTTTTGCGGTGTGTTTGTCGAGATCCGATGAACTGTGGGTTTATGATCAAGTTTATCTATGAATAATATTTGAATCTTCTCTGAATTATTTTATGTATGATTAAGTTATCTTTGCAAGTCTCTTCGAATTATCAGTTTGGTCTGGCCTACTAGATTGGTCTTTCTTGCCATGGGAGAAGTTCTGAGCTTTGGGTTCAATCTTGCGGTGTCCTTACCCAGTGACAGAAAGGGTGCAAGGCACGTATTGTATTATTGCCATCGAGGATAACAAGATTGGGTTTATATCATATTGCATGAGTTTATCCCTCTACATCATGTCATCTTGCTTAATGCGTTACTCTATTCTTATGAACTTAATACTCTAGATGCATGCTGGATAGCGGTCGATGTGTGGAGTAATAGTAGTAGATGCAGGCAGGAGTCGGTCTACTTGTTATGGATGTGATGCCTATATACATGATCATGCCTATATAATCTCATAACTATGCGCTTTTCTATCAATTGCTCGACAGTAATTTGTTCACCCACCGTAATACTTATGCTATCTTGAGAGAAGCCACTAGTGAAACCTATGGCCCCCGGGTCTATCTCTTATCATATTTGCTCCCAATCTACTTTTATTTGCATCTTTACTTTTTGCATCTATATTATAAAATACCAAAAATATATTTATCTTATCATACTATCTTTATTAGATCTCACTTTCGCAAGTGGCCATGAAGGGATTGACAACCCCTTTATTGCGTTGGTTGCGAGTTCTCAGTTTGTTTGTGTAGGTGGGTGGTACTTTTCAGGAGCCCCCTACTGGATTGATACCTTGGTTCTCAAAACTGTGGGAAATACTTACGCTACACTTGCTGCATCACCCTCTCCTCTTCGAGGAAAACCAACGCAAGCTCAAGACGTAGCAAGAAGGATTTCTGGCGCCGTTGCCGGGGAGGCTTCCACCAAGTCAAGTCAAGATTCGACCTCCCGCCAACGTGCGATTTCTGGCGCCGTTGCCGGGGAGGTCTTCGCTCAAGTCAAGACATACCAAGTACCCATCACAAACCCATCTCCCTCGCATTTACATTATTTTCCATTTGCCTCTCGTTTTCCTCTCCCCCACTTCACCCTTGCCGTTTTATTCGCCCTCTCTTTCCCAATCTCCTCCTTTTTTTTCTCGCTTGCCTTTTTCCGTTTGCCGTGTGTAGTTCGTTTACCTTGTCAGCATGTCTAGTTACTTATCCGCTCCTATGTCTCCCGAGTTTGAAGTTCTTCACTTCAAGCAAAGGCAAGGAGAAAACTTAAAAGATGCTTGGTATAGGATGATGGAATCTTATCCCAAGTGCACCCTAGAGGTGAACTTCAGAATTCTCCTTCGTAATTTTTATGTGGGTTAAATATGACACATAGACAACTCTTGGATTGCATTGCCAAGGGAAATTTCATTGAGATTGATCCCAGTATTGCGCATGAAATTGTAGAGGGAATAGTGGGAACACTACCCCAAAAGGGAGGATCACATCCTACCCAAGAAGAAACCCAAGTGTTTGGAAAGATTTGCGAAGTAACAATTTTTTTACAAAAGTCTCTTGAGCCTCTTAAAAGTGTTAGCGGAAATCTTCACCGCATGAATATGTTAATCACTCTTTGAAATAAGCAGTTGGATTCTTTAGATCTAAAAATTTCCGAGTATGAAGGGAAGCGGAAAGAACCTCCCGGATTCGAGCATGACTCCGCTAAAAAACTGAAAATTAAAGACGGTACCACTTAGATCTATCCTCGCTTTTATGCCTAGCTAGGGGCGTTAAACGATAGTGCTAGTTGGGAGGCAACCCAATTTTATTTTTAGTTTTTGTTTTTGCTTTTGTTTAGGAATAAATAATCCATCTACCTTCTGTTTAGATGAGGTTTTATGTTTTAATTAGTGTTTTTGCCAAGTTAAACCTATAGGATCTTCTTGGATGATAGTTATTTGATCTTGCTGTAATTTCCAGAAACTTTCGGCTCACGAAAATAATTGTTAAAAATCACCGGAACGTGATAACATAGTGATTCCAATTGCTGCTGATCAATAATCAAATTGCCTAGGTCGTCCTATTTTGGCTGAATTTTTTAATTAAGTTCTAGAATTTTGCGTTAGTTACAGATTACTACAGACTATTCTGTTTTTGACAGATTCTGTTTTTCATGTGTCGTTTGCTTATTTTGATGAATCTATGGCCAATAAAACAGTTTATAATCCATAGAGAAGTTAGAATACAGTAGGTTTAACACCAAATTAAATAAAGAATGAGTTCATTGCAGTAACTTATGTGGTGGTTTTGTTTTCTTTCACTAACGGAGCTTATAAGATTCTTTGTTGAGTTTTGTGTTGTGAAGTTTTCAAGTTTTGGGTAAAGCTTTTATGGACTATGGAATAAAGGGTGACAAGAGCCTAAGATTGGGGATGCTTATGACACCCCAAGATATTCAAGAATAGCCAAAAGCCTAAGCTTGGGGATGCCCCGGGAAGGCATCCCCTCTTTCGTCTTCGTTCATTGGTAACTTTACTTGGAGCTATATTTTTATTCACCACATGATAAGTGTTTTGTTTGGAGCGTCGTGTATTATATTAGTCTTTTCTTTTTAGTTTACCACAATCATCCTTGCTGTGCACACCTTTTGGGAGAAGCCTATTTGATTAGAATTTGCTAGAATACTCTATGTGCTTCACTTATATCTTTTAGAGCACGGTGGTGTCTTAATTTTGAAGAAATTGCTAGTCTCTCATGCTTCACTTATATTATTTTGCGAGTCTTTTAGAACAGCATGGTGTTTGCTATGGTCATGAAATTGGTCCTAGAATGGTAGGCATCCAAGTTGGGTATAATAAAAACTATCATAGGAAGTGAATTGGATGCTATGATCAATTTGATACTTGATAATTGTTTTGAGATATGGAGGTAGTGATATTAAAGTCATGCTAGTTGGGTGATTATGAATTTAAAGAATGCCTGTGTTGAAGTTAGCAAGTCCCGTAGCATGCACGTATGGTTAAAGTTGTGTAACAAATTTGAAACATGAAGTGTACCTGGCTTGTGCATCCTTATGAGTGGCGGTCGGGGACGAGCGATGGTCTTTTCCTACCAATCTATCCCCCTAGGAGCATGCGTGTAGTACCTGATTTTTGATGAATTCTAAATTTTTGCAATAAGTATATGAGTTCTTTTGACTAATGTTGAGTCCAAGGATTATACGCACTTTTACCTTTCCGCCTTTGCTAGCCTCTTCGGTACAGTGCATTGCCCTTTTCTCACCTTGAGAGTTGGTGCAAACTTCGCCGGTGCATCCAAACCCCGTGATACGATACACTCTATCACACATAAACCTCCCTATATCTTCCTCAAAATAGCCACACTACCTACCTATTATGGCATTTCCATAGCCATTCCGAGATATATTGTCATGCAACTTTCCACCGTTCCGTTCATCATTATCATGAGATACTTTACTTTTGTCATATTGCCATTGCATGATCATGTAGTTGACATCGTATTTGTGGCAAAGCCACCATGCATTATTTTTCATACATGTCACTCTTGATTCAACGCACCATCCCGGTACACCGCCAGAGGCATTCATATAGAGTCATATCTTGTTCTAGTTTCGAGTTGTAATCCTTATGTTGTAATCAATAGAAGTGTGATGATCATCATTATTAGAGCATTGCCCAATCAAAAAAAAGAGAAAGGCCAAAAAGAAAAAAAGAAAGGCCAAAAAAAAGAAAATAAATAAAAAGGGCAATGCCACTATCTCTTTTTCCACACTTGTGCTTAAAGGTAGCACCTTGTTCTTCATGTAGTGAGTCTCATATATTGTGCTTCAAAGTAGCACCATGTTTTTCATATAGTGAGTCTCATAAGTTATCTTTTTCATACTAGTGGGAATTTTTCATTATAGAACTTGGCTTGTATATTCCTACGACGGGCTTCCTCAAATGCCCTAGGTCTTCGTGAGCAAGCAAGTTGGATGCACACCCACTAGTTTTCTTTTGTTGAGCATTTATTTATAGCTCTAGTGCATCCGTTACATGGCAATCCCTACTCCTCATGTTGACATCAATTGATGGGCATCTCCATAGCCCGTTGATTATCCTCGTCAATGTGAGACTTTCTCCTTTTTTTTCTTCTCCACACAATCCCCATCATCATATTCTATTCCACCCATAGTGCTATATCCAGGGCTCACGCTCATGTATTACGTGAAGGTTGAAAAAGTTTGAGATTATTTAAATATGAAACAATTGCTTGGCTTGTCATCGGGGGTATAGAAGTTGGGAACATCTTTGTGTGACGAAAATGAAGCATAGCCTAACTATATGATTATGTAGGGATGAACTTTATTTTGCCATGCTATTTTGAGAAGACATGATTACTTTGATTAGTATGCTTGAAGTATTACTATTTCTTTTATAAATATGAACTTTTATTTTGTATTCATTTGGATCTGAACATTCATGCCACAATAAAGAAAATTACATTATGAATTATGCTAGGTAGCATTCCACATAAAAAATTCTCTTTTTATCATTTACCTACTCGAGGATGAGGAGGAATTAAGCTTGGGGATGCTTGATACGTCTCCAACGTATCTATAATTTTTGATTGTTCCATGCTATTATATTACCCCTTTTGGATGTTTATGGGCTTTGTTTTAAACATTTATATCATTTTTGGGACTAACCTACTAACCGGAGGCCCAGCCCATATTGCTGTTTTTTTGCCTATTTCAGTATTTTGAAGAAAAGGAATATCAAACGGAGTCCAAACGGAATGAAACCTTCGGGAGCGTGAATTTTGGAACAAACGTGATCCAGAGGACTTGGAGTGCAAGTCAAGAAGCACCCGAGGCCTCCACGAGATAGGAGGGCGCGCCCCCTATCTCGTGGGCCCCTCAGGCGGCCACCGACGTACTTCTTCCTCCTATATATACCTACGTACCCCGAAAACATCCAGGGGCACCACGAAACACAATTTCCACCGTCGTAACCTTCTGTATCCGCGAGATCCCATCTTGGAGCCCTTGCCGGCACTCTGCCGGAGGGGGAATCAACCACGGAGGGCTTCTACATCAACACCATAGCCCCTCCGATGAGTCGTGAGTAGTTTACCACAGACCTACGGGTCCATAGTTATTAGCTAGATGGCTTCTTCTCTCTTTTTGGATCTCAATACAATGTTCTCCGCCTCTCTTGTGGAGATCTATTCGATGTAAACTCTTTTTGCGGTGTGTTTGTCGAGATCCGATGAATTGTGGGTTTATGATCAAGTTTATCTATGAATAATATTTGAATCTTCTCTGAATTCTTCTATGTATGATCAAGTTTATCTATGAATAATATTTGAAACTAATTGCCGGTTTGATGTGTTTTAAAAATGTACAACCCATTTCTCATTACTGATGGGCCATTTTCTCGGCCAGCCGAATGAAAGCTCTCCTCATCTTGAAAGATTTGCAACCCAACAGGCCTGACAAAGCGACTTGGGAAATCACAAAAAAACTGGGCTGTGGCCATGGACCCAGCTGTCAGCCTCTCCACGTACAGTACTCTTCCGATGGAAGTCGTTCCTTGACCATGTTGACCACGCCGCGTGGAGAGCACCATGGCGGTGGATGACGGCGAGGCCTAGGAAGGGGACGCACGGAGCCGGGGAAAACGCAGCAGCGGAAGCCCGCGGGGACAGGAGTACGAGGGTTCACTGGTTCGGCTGCGGTGTGAGGCTGCCGTCGCCGCAGGGCCTGGCCAGCGGTGGGAATAGTAGGGGGCGGTGAGGCCTCCAGGCAGCACAGCCCGCCACGGAGGCGGGAGCATGAGGCACGACCGGCGCTGGTTTGGGCGGCCGGAGCAAGAAGATCGAGAGGTTGAAGAAGCACTACGGCCGTTGGATGGACATCGTCGGTCCTTTGGAGCTAGAATCGTTCATATTGACTAAGTTGACAAAGCCCTTCGTCCCCGTCAACTTAGTAGGCCCACAAGTCAGCCTCCCACCAAGGTGGGTCCCAGCTAGCAGGGGGAGTATTCATTTTTTGTGCGTAATAAGGTGGCACTTCCGGTGGGTCCGAGCTGACAGCGGGGGGAATGTTTTTTTCGCGAAATACGGTGGCCCGTCAGGTGGGTTCCAGCAGTCAGGGGGCAAACATTTTTTTTCCGCAAAATATGGTGGCCCGTCCAGTGGGTCCCTGCTATCAGTTGGAGGAATCATTATTTTCCGCATAATAAGGAGGAACTTACTTGCTGCGGCCGTGGACCTAGCTGAGACTCTCCACGTACAGTATACTTCCAATGGAAGTCGTTCCTTGACCACGTTGACCTCGCCACGTTCCGTTGCATGCATGCGTCCATGGGTGTGGTGCGTCCCCACTGTCAGCCTCTCACGTACAGTCATCTTCCGATGACTCTCGGTTGTTGACCACGTTGACCACACCGTGCCGAGCGCACCTGACCGGAACGACCGGAGATGGGGAAGGCGGGCGGTGGAGTCGCAGATGGAGAGGTGGGAAACTTCACTGGTTGGTCTTGGCGGCAGCACAGCCGCGGTGCCGCCAACGGGAGACAGGCACAAGAACAGAGGTTGAAGAAGGAGCACGGCTGTTGGATTAACATCCAACGGTCCAGCTGCTAGAATCATTTGTTGATTAAGTTGACAAAGCCGTGCGTACACGTCCGCTTAGTAGGCCCACAAGTCAGTCACCAAATCTGACGGGTCCTAGCTGTTAATGGGATGAATAATTTTTTTCGCAAAACAAGGAGGCACTTCCTTCCGTGCGAAGATACAGCCGGCGGGTCCCAGCTGTCAGGTGGAGCAAACATTTTTTTCATCTTAATAAGGAGGAACTTTCCTTGCGTGCGACCATGGACCTCGTGGGTCCCAGCCATCAGGCTCTCCATGTACATTCCTCTTCCGATGACTCTTGTTTATTGACCACGCCGCACCGAACATAGCGAGGCGGTGGACGACGGCGAGGCCCCGGACGGGAACAACTCGGAGATGGGAAAACGCGGCAGTGGAGTCGCAGATTGAGAGGAGGAGAAGGGTTATAACTGGTTCTGTTGCGGCGTGGGGCTGTAGTCTGTGGAGAATAACAGGAGGTGTCGAGGGGTGGAGGGATAGCCTGGCCGGCGGTGGGGTAGCGCTTCGCAGCAATGCGTGCTAAGCAGAGCCGCTAGCCGCCGGAGGCCGGACCAGGCGGTCCCGGCGACGCTGGAGGAACAAGATGAGATATTGAAGGTGCATGCCGGCCGTTGGATATAAATCCAATGGCTGTGGATGACACAATCATTTGTTGACCAAGTTGACAACGCCCTACGTAGGCTTCGACCTATTGGCCCACATGTCAGCCTTAAAAAATGTGGCATATATTTAACCCATGTTTTCTAGAATGTACAGTCCATTTGCTGGGCTGGGTGAACAAATAATTTTGCGTCAATCAGGCCCATTTATATTTTCGAAGAAATCCCAGCCCATTTGCACTTCCCTGAAATACACGTATTAGGTGGGCTCGTTATATATATAATGTTATGTTAGAAGGAGCAATTAATATCAAAGAATAAACCGAGAGGCACATTATATATATATATATATATATATATATATATATATATATATATATATATATATATATATATATAATTAAGAAATTAGCGAGTTATTGCTCAAAATAAAAATGAGCGCGTTATTATTAAATTGGTCCTTAAAATCTTATAAGCTTTTATACATAATCACCAGAATTTTCCTTGCCCGTGGGTCAAAAACAACCAGGATTTTCCATTAAACATTTACTTTTATAAGTTAATAACACGTGGGATTTTTTATAATGTATATATAAGTCTCTATAAAATTTACGATAATAGTAATAATATAAATATATATAAATATATATATATATATATATATATATATATATATATATATATATATATATATATATATATATATATATATATATGTGGTTAGAAGGGAAAACATAAATTGGACACAACATTACTTTTATAAAAGACCTGCATTTTATACCCCGTAGTAGGCATACTAACAAGTTCACACACAAATACAACAGAAAAGGTAAACATACATATCAAACTCAGGTTCACAGGACACGTTCATATTCATAGCCAACATTCACTATCAACAACTCAAAAGATTCATATATACACAAGCTCAGCATATCTATGCATCCAACTGATTGATAGATCACACGACAATATTCATACATAATTCACAAAAGGATTCAGATATACACATGTTCAGTATGTTTATGCATCCAAATGATTGAGATCACAGCCAATATGATCCATGGACGAACTTTAATTACCTAGGGTACAGACTGGTAAATGGTGTTCAATCAGAGGTACTTCTTGCTAAAATTAGTTCTTGTACGAGTAAACTTTCGAGTACATAAGAGGCAACACAGACAATCTGAACTTTGCTTGTAGGTTTATCATCAAATAGTGGCCTCGTGCCGAGGGAGGTTTGAGCAACTTGGCCACTACTTTCATCCAACTAGTTTACTTGCTCATCTTGGTCCTGTATCTTGCCAAAATTCTACATTGCAGACGAGAAAGGAGGCGGTTGAGAAAATGAACCACCCAAATTTTTTGTGCAGTTCAACTGAAATGGAGCATCCTTGGCATGTAGACTGATTAAGTGCCAGATGAATATACGCGTCAACCAACTTGTCTGGAATCTTTAGACTCCATGCCATATAGTTCGCTACCATATGTGCCGATAACCAAAAGGCACAAGTTGGGACCAAAGACTGGACTGCGTTTTTCTGGGCTATGCACCAAGCAATATTTTTGGCGTTCACTCTCCTAATACTTGGAGTTTGACAATTGGTTGACGCCGGTTGATACTCGAATGAATATAGGCACTTCTTGTCAACATCGATGCTTGTCTGAGTGAACTTTGGAGTACATAGCAGCAACATAAGTACCTGTCCATCTGATCATTTTGTGCAGTTCTACTGAAATCACCCGATGTAATGATTTGCCTGCGAGTTTAGGCTCCAAATTACTCCTTTATGAAATCGGAAAACAGTAGCACAATACCAAATTACCAATACATATGACAGGCACAATAATCAGGATAAAGACCAGTACCAACCTGTGTGAGGTAGTATATCAATTACTATTTCCTTTGACTGGAAGCCGAGATAAGCCAACCGACTGACAACAAAGGAAGAAAGGAAGCGGAGATTAGCGACTGACAGGAAAGGACGGAAGCCGTCGAGGCAATGAAGCACCCAAAGTTTTTGTGTAGTTCCACCAAAATCGAGCATCCCTGTTGGCACATATATTGAGAGAGCGAGATTACTGTAATAGTGGGACTAGTTGATGAAACATGCACTAACAAATAGAAGCACCCTCATTATCTTAATGGGTAAAGTTAGCAACATAGTAGTCTTGCTTAAAGAGAGGTATTAGTTTATTTAATCAGTGCCAATTAGCTCTACTCAACACTCAAAGCATTGCCATTTATCATAGGTTGCAAAACTTAAAAGTGCAAAGATAAAGGAGTTTCTCATGACAGTAGCACGATAGAAATAGATATGACAACAAACTAATATGGATGAAGGCCTTAGGCCCGTGCCAACCTGAGAATAAAAGCTTATTCATGTAGTCCCATAAGAGATGATAAAGCACTCACTGGAATCACACAATAGTATATATTTTTGTGCACTTCAAATGTATGGTTAAAATCACTCTTGTTTACCAGTGCTGAGATTATATCGAAAGATTATCAAGAACTTCAATCAGAGTTAAAGCACTGGCTGGGATACAGTTCATTGTATTGTCTTGTGTAGTTCCACTAAAATGTATGATTGGCACAACATGATCCCTGTTTGCACAAGTAGGAACAAGGTGAAACCTTCATTAGCTTAGTGAGAAAGGATAGGAAGACATTAGCATATTAGTCAAACAGTAGCATCAAATTCATGATGGACAATATGCAAAACATTGCCTCATTGAACCAATGGCAATAAATTGACATGCAAAACAATAGCACTATTATGTCATGACACTAATAATATTCCCTCCCTAATCCACCACATGATTCACCTCCATAGGCAAACATTCACACGTACATGATTTAGCATAGGGTCCTGCTAAAGATTTGTTTAACTCCAACAGGAAAATTAGGCAGTAATAAATTAGTGGTACTTAAGTACTCCTAATTAATTAAGTGAGACAGCAGAAGTGGAAGGGCTCCCTGGAGGATCGTCTCACATGTAAGTTAGTCATTGCCGGAGCCCTTGAATGGCCTCGACTGAGGCCTCTGGCTTCAGCAAGATCGCCTTGGCACTGTTTATTCTTCTTCTTCTTCCTCTTCATGCTCTGTTTCTCTTTCTCCTCACCAGTTGGTGAAACCAAGTACATGATTGGCCTTCTAATTCAGAATTGGTTTTGTCAGTGAGGGACTACAAGTGTACTAGTAAAAAACAGCATTATTTTCTCATGGCAGTCGGAAAATAGAGATGAACACATGCATTAAATATCATTCTTACCTAAAGGAAGGCTATGGCGCCAATATGGATGATGAGGATTGGAACACAGATCTCTCTTTGTGCAGTTCCACCAAAATGAAGCAACTGTTCCATTCTGACATTCTAGTTAAACAACACTAAAGTCACTTTTTTTAAGAAGAGTTTTGTGCAGTCACCAAAAGGTCACAAACAGCAACCAGGTGAATTGGATATCCCTGTTTGCACAAAAAGGCATAGAGGAAACAGTCAGAGTCTCAAACAATTACAGGCAAAAACATTTGGCTAAACTTGTCAGAGTCACAAACAATTACAGGCAAAAACAGTGGCATGGATTCATTTTTACCAAGGACATTATATTAAGAACAGCTAAGGCTGCGTTCGGTTCACAGGTTTGGTGCAGGATTTTCGTAGGAACACAATTCCTACGGTATTCTTTCCCTTCCAACCGTTCGGAACACGGGAAAGGTGAATAGTGTTTCATAGGAAAGCTGGTCTGGTAGTACTGATTCCATAGGATTAGAAACATCCACGCGCTGCTCATTTTTTGGGCGGAAGCCCGAGGCAGGCGCTCGCTGCCATGCGTTAGATAGGTTGCTGTGCTGTGTTTGTCGGAATAAAAAAATCAACCTATGTGTGTTACGTGAGGTGAGGACAAGAGTAGTCACTGTGCAGCTGAATAAACAAATAGCATCTCATATTGCCAAGCATGCTACTCTAAAAAAACAAATCTGTACATTTCGTACTCCATCTGAACACATTCTCTTGAGAGTTTCCTCCGGTTCGCTGTTCCATAGTTTTATACCTACATTCTTTTCCTATTCCTCTATTTTCATCAAGATCTATGTTTTCTGCCCCTTTATTCCGACCGGAGCCTAAATATTTGGTATAAGGGCATGGGACAGTGGGTGCACCAGCAGTACAACACCATGTACGTAAACAGGGGCATAAAGTGGTGATTCATAGTTTGTTGCCCCAAGAAACAAACATCCAAGAAACATATCTGGGTTGGTCCCATTTTTGTTCACTCTAGCCACCTACTCATATGTGTGGATAGCAAATCTAGTCCTGGTCATACCACTGTGTACATCGTTACCCCTATATTTCCCTTTTCGACCAAGAGACCAGTTGGATGACCAGTCTGTACTACTTTCACCCCCTTTCCTTCCTGTTTGTACCAAGTCCGATGTACATACTAAATTCCCCCACCCCCACTTTATTTCTTGTTTGAACCAAGTACTCCCTCCGTCCGGAATTACTTGTCATCAAGATGGATGTGTCTAGAACTAAAATACATATAGATACATCCATTTTAATGACAAGTATTTTCGGACGGAGGGAGTACAAGATTTGACTCCATGAAGTAGCTTTACCTCTAACAATAGAAGAAAAAAAATAGGTGACGTTGGACCATCCGATCGAGAGGGGCTGAGAGGTAGAAAATGATGCACATGCAGCAACATAGCGAGCTGGGGAAGTAGAGCTAAGGTGGTTTCGAACGAAGATATACCTGAAGGTCGTCGAGATGTGGATAGGTGGGGGCGGGAGGCCGGATCCGCCCATAGGCAACGACGAAGGGATCGGAGGACCTCTCGCGCCGGCGCTCGGCCAGATATAACGGTGCGACCGGCAGTGGGTCTCCTCCCTCGCTATCGATGACGCCCTAAACGCTGCCCCTCCTCCCCTTCACCGGCGGAGGGGGATACGTACGGATCTGTAACCAGCGGTGAGGATAGAAAGCCAGCGTTTTTTGAAGGGAGAAAGACAGTGTTACTACCCCTATCTTGTTTAGATCTGGAGAGGATGGGAGTATGTGAATAGAGCAACCCTAGCAAGCAAGCGCGGATGCTCCAACCTATATATAAGTAGTGGGGTAGTTTTACTTTTTCATTCCATCAAAACAATCGTTTAAAATTGTGTACTACTACATGCCAGGTCGCGATTTTTTTAGTTGTTGATTGTTTTTTGAGATAGCTACCCGCTTGTTCCAAGTGGTGTTACGGTGTGCCAGGTCGCACTTTGTATCGTTCAAGTCTGGTACTACAAGTCCCTCCATTAAATGAACAACCACCCCCTCGTAAAAATTGTGAACAAGCCCACGGCTAAAATTAGCGAAAACGTGGATTGCCCCAACATGCATTATTATTTATATTTTCTACTCCCTCCGTTCCTAAATATAAGTCTTTTTTATTAGCCACACCTAAGAAAAGAATTTTTTTATTAGCAGTGAACCCCACATGTCATAGACACAAAAATTGTGGCAAGATTCCCTTAGGCAAGCCAAAGTGTGTCTAACAATTTGAGCAACTCAGGTTAGGCAAGTGTGGGAAAAATAATGTGGCAACATAAGACAAACATAGTCACAATCCAAACAGCCCTGTAATTTTTTGTGACATGCATGAAAATTTGGTTAGTTAAATTTATAGTCAAAATTTGGCAAGGTGCATCAAATCAACACATGCAAGTATCAAAAGGAAAGTCACGGCATGCATGCATGCGTTGTACTCCCTCCGTTTCCAAATATAAGTCTTTTTGGAGATTGCAACAAGTGAGTACATACGAAGCAGAATATGGCTACTCCTACATACGAAGTAGCCCATTTGAAATGTGTAAGAAGTCTTTTATCGAGTGCAGTGCTTTGATGTGTCGCGTCAACTCGTACAAGACCCAGAAATTTGATTACTACGACGCCCTCTCCCTTGCTGACTGAGCTCCGGGGCCTTAACTGCACCTGCCTTTGGCTGCATGACAGGAGGGCCATCCACCTGTTGGGCCCACCTGTCGTAGACGCAAAGGCTGGAGCAGTAAGTAGAAGCTTTCGCTACACGCCATCCCTCCCGCACGAGGTGGATGGACATGCAGCAGTGGATTCGATACTGTAGAAGTAGGAGTAGCATCATTGTTCGTCTTCTTGAAGAGGCGAAGAGCCAAGCGCAACCCAAACGTGGCAGTTGCGAACGCTCGCGTGGTGCGGTTCCTTGAGCACGATATACTAGCCAGAGCTCTTGCATGAGACAAAATTGCTACTCCTCCTTTCCGGTTTATAGTGCTCAATTCAAAAATCTCACCAATCAATGTAGATGGTGAGTGGTCGAATACATTTTGTAGTTTTGCAAAAGCACCTAATTAATGCTCTTGTTTTCCTCAAAAAAATATGTTTATCAATGCATTAATTGCAATGCATGCATGCATAAAGTACATGCATTGGTCAAATTTCTCTCAATACTTGCATGCAATGATTTAATGCACCTTGGAATCTAAAAATGTGATGGAAAACAACCAAATTGAGCCTTATAAAATGGAAAACATAAAATTTTGAGATAAGCCCTATAAACCGAAAAGGAGGGAGTATTGTTTAACAATTAAACTCCATTATCCATTGGTTGATACTCATTCTGCATAGGTCCACGCGCTTAGCACCGTTTCCTCCTGGGGTCACCGATGTTTATTTGCTAATTAATAGCATTGCATGCAATGAACTAGCCATTGCAAGTCATTAAAAGCATGCACACCTCTCATCTCTTATTGGTTGATATGTCAAGAAACAAGAAACAAGGTAGAAGTTAAGGCACCGCGCCTAAGTGTTTTGGGACTATTTGGTTTTCGTAAGATGACTTACACACCTAGACAGAGAGTAGTATAGACCTGTAAACCGGAAAGGAGTATTTGCCTTTCTAGAGATTTCAACAAGTGACTAGACTACACCGTGTGTAGTACCCCCTCCCTTCCGGTTTATAGGGCTCAAATCTCAAACCTCATGAACCAAGCCATTTTGCGATTGGAGGAATGTATTTCGTACTTTACAAAACTACCCTAATTAAACTCATGCATTAATTACGTAGTTCTCTCGTTTTCTTCTCCGCCTTGGTCGCGGTGCACAATATTGAGCACTCCTATATGACTAGCCGCTCTATCTACATGCGGGACATTTCAAAGCATCCGGGCCCGCGTGCCATCCACCAAATCACAGCGAGGTGCTACAGTCGAGACTCACCTGTCACCCCGGTGTGGCTGTCATGACCCGTCATATCACAAAACCCACATCTTTACCAGCAGTGGTAAGGTGGCCTCCAAGTTGGACTGGACGAAGCAACCATCATTTCATTGGAACGCTCGTTCAAGCCCTTTCTTCCCTTTCTTGAAGAAAACCTCACTCTGTGCTACTCACTTCGCCATTTTTCTTCATCAGACCGACGAAGGAAATGTGGGCGAATCAGTTATGCTGCTATATTTTCATTCCAATAATCTTCTTTTTGCGAAGCACCGACCGCTCACATCCTATTCTTTTCCCGTTTTCATTGCGATTGTGGTTTCCCTTCGATTGCTTTTTGTTTGTCAGTTCATTGATGGATCCTGGAGCACTAGGCAAAGAGTTGCCGGCGGACAACCCACTGGAGACAGCGATCTCCAGGA
This sequence comes from Aegilops longissima, assembly GCA_021605205.1. Lineage (NCBI taxonomy): Eukaryota > Viridiplantae > Streptophyta > Magnoliopsida > Poales > Poaceae > Aegilops > Aegilops longissima. The sequence goes on from CM038677.1 coordinate 810,052,314, forward strand.
AGCGAGCACCGACCAACGAGTTGACCATGTTGGCGGGCCAACCCATGGAGACAAAAAACTCCAAGAAACAAGCACTGGCCAAAGAGTTGAGGACGTTGGCGGACGAACTCCTCAAAGAAAGTTGGAAGAACAGCAAGGGCCCAACCATGCCGACCCCAGGAACTTTGATTGCCACCTATGTGAGGCTCAAGACCGAGTTTGAGCAGATAGTCGCCGTTGAGAAGTAGTATTCCCCTGGCAAGGTGATGGCCCCCATCGAGGACGAGGAGACGGCCCCCGGAGGGATGAGATCCACCGGTGAGCTGCACAAGGTAAAAAAAATGGCTTATTACCATAGTTGTGGTTTTTGATTATTTGCAATGTGCTTGCTAATATGTTAGGGTTGTGCAGGTGCCGGTGGTTGTCCTTGATGATTCCGATGTCGTGGCCTGTCCTGTTGGCATCGCCCCGGAGATCGATTCCTATGCCGCTGTCCATCCTGTGGACATCGCCCCAGAGATCGATTCCGATGTCGCGGTCTGTCCTGTGGACATCGCCCCAGAAATCGATTCCCATGCCGCTGTTCGTGCTATGGTCATTGCCTGAGAGATCGATGACAAGAAATAGTTGGTCGCGCTAATCCTTCAGGGTATTTTGCATTGCCCTGTGTTCAATTACCAGAACGATGCGTGTTAGCAAACCATCTTAGGGCTAGTGCACTGTCTTGTGTGGGCGGATCTTGCTACTTTTGTTTGATAGTGAATCAAGCGATGAATCATGCGAACCCTCTCCGAGTTATGGAAACAGATGTATCCTCACCAACTTTTGATGTAATATATGGCATGCTTAGATGTAAGTTTGAACTGTTTATCATATCAGTAGGGCTTGTTTGATGATTCTTGGTGTTAGTAGGCTAGCTACTGTGCGAGCTATAGTACTTGCAAAACACTCACAAAAGAGAAATGTTGGGGCTGATGAGCTCATGGTACGCTTATACTTATCCCTCGTCGATCGACTAATAGCCCTAGCTCCTAAAATTGTAGGCTTAGCGATCGATCAGACAATAGTCGACATACATTCAGGCCTCATTTGGTTCATAGGGTAGGAAAATCATAGCAAAAGTACAGAGAATGTGCAACACAAAATCATAGCAGTGCAGAGACGTACTCCCTCCGTTCCAAAATAGATGACCTAGGCGGGCTAGTTTGGCCTAGTGGGTTTCAGTGATATGACGTGGTACAGTGTCGTCCAGTCTTCGCGTGTGGTAGCAGTATTGTGGGTACAATAAGTTTTCTTGAAGAAGCGAAATTCAACGAAGTCATGATGGTTCCTTCATCCGAACAACTTACAGTGGGAAAGGTTGGGCCTGCGATACGACCGGGGTTGACCAGGATAATTTTGTGCATGGCAGGTGGACCAGGATGGTCGACGTCCCACATGTCGGTGAATGAAAGTATTCTTTCCGATATAGAGGATGAGCAACGATTATTCATTGTTTATTTTTGATGAAAGCTATTGTCTCCACTTTACTCCTTGACTTTGTCAATGCCTCTCTCTCCTCCACATAAGCGGGGACTACTTGCTATGCATGCAGCGGGCAGCTGGCGTCTTGAGAGGCCAGGGCGGTGAGAGCGGGCTCCGAAAGCGGTCCGGACTCCAGCATGGCCCACCTCACATTATCACCATATATTTCTTGGAGTCCGTGCACGGCGGGCGGGCGATCTCTTCACCTTCCCCTGTCTCTCTCTTCTCAGCCGACACCCGCTGAGCGATTAGATTTCGGCTATCGACGGTTTATTCAATTACGGTCCCACATGTCAATGAAATTGCAAGACAAGCGTGTCCCCTCTGGTGAGCGTCGTGCGAGCCGGACTGTCGGGGTTGCGACGCGTACGAGTCGTAAGTGTGCCGCCTTTTCCTTTAGAACTTGCGAAGCGTAACATTTTCGCGCGATCGATCGATAGAAATCCAGAACAAAATGACGAGGGCAGTGCTTTCCCGCTTGTTAGGCGGGCTAGTTCGAGTGATATGACGTGCTACAGTGCTGTCCACTTTCTCCATTTTTATGTAAGCAAGAGTTTACACTCTTACAAGGGAGGAGTGTGAAACACCGCGGATCTGATTTTGATCGTGGCATAATTATTCCCTGCCAAATAATGGAGGATTGTTAGCGATTATAGCATGATAGTTAGGGCATCTCCAGGCTGGCCCACAAATTTACACCGGCATCTGTCCGAGGACACTGAATGATGCCATCCGATGCTGCCCGCATACCTTTCGACAACTATATGAACTAACCGGATGAAATTCGTGCAAACAAAGCAAATTTCAAATTAACCAGATGAAATTAATCGGATGAAATTCATTACATTTCGAAAACTTTTCCTACAAACTGGACGAAATTCATTACATATTTCGCACAGACCATACTAAAACCTACTGTAAACCTAATCTAAACAATTGCCGGCGCCCGACCACCATGTCCGGCCATGAACCCAAGAAAGTCGGCCATTGCCTTTGCCTCCTCCTCATCTGCCTTGATAACCTCCTCCTCCGGAGCACAAGGTTCTGAAGATTTCCGCCTCCACGTCACCGTCAAGCGGCTAATCGGTCGCCGATGTTTACCCCACCAAGCTTGGCGTCGACTGAGTGGAGTAGCGGTGGCCTTCCCGGGACCAAAGCGGCGGCGACCTACCGTGTACTACTCTTCCTTGCTGCCGGCTGTGCCCGAGCACGCGCGCCGGCGGAGGGCGGCCGGGGGGGGGGGGGGTGCCGGCGATCTCCTTCGTTTGCTCCTGCGACAGTACGTCGAAGAGAGCTTTGGAGCATGCCCGGAGCGGAGCCGCCGATGTCCCTCCTCTGCTCCTGCGACAGTATGTCCAAGAGAGCTTCGGAGTGCCAGTAGGCCGTGGTTAAAGTGGTGCCAACAGAAGGAAGGGACCGGAGGAGAATAAGTGTGGGTCTTTGGCTATGGCTGGGAGCTGGGGCTCAAGTTAATATAGCGGGAGAATGTCAATGAGCCGCGGCCGACGGATGGACAACTGGCGCCGGAGTAGGTTCGTCGGGCGTGAATGCGGAGTAAATACTATAGCTAGCAGTACTGCTGGTACATTAGTTTTCTTCAAGAAGCGGAATTCAACGAAGTCATGATGGTTCCTTCGTCTGAGCAACTTCAAAGTGGGAAGTGGGCCTGTGATTTGACGGCTCATTAGTCATTGTTACTGCGGCGCGACGACCTGTGTGACTCTCACTTGGAGTTCTGCGTGCATGGCAAGTGGACCAGGATGGTCGACGTCCCACATGTGGGCGAACGGAAGTATTCTTTACGATATCGAGGAGCAAGGAAACCACGTGGTATAGTATCACTGCTGATTGGTTCGCAAAGAAAATAGCATCACTGCCGATTTATAATTATTTTTTATTTCTGATGAATGCTAGCGTTTCAACTCTTACGACGAAGGGTGTCAAACACGGCACGTGCTGGATGTCCCACACGTCAGCGAAGGGAGTGGGACATGAACAACATGGTAGAGCCCAGCGTAAAAAAACAGCATGGTAGAGCGTCTCCACTTCTTCCACTTCTGGGTCAGAGACCACACGTAGTAGTACTTAGTGTTATGAATGATACAAAGTGCGACCTGGAGAGAAAGACACGTCTAGTTGGAAGGTCTCGGGGCATACACGTAAACAAATATAAAAGTTAATATGTGCCTCCAACTAATATAGTAGTAGTAGAGTACTTAGGCACGTACTCCATAACATCACCGTGCATTGCACGTACAACATTTAGTGGTAGTACGTAGTAACACTACTAGTGAAAAGGCTAGCAGCAGCGCGGGTTTTAGGTGTATCAGTAGCGCGGCGAGTCGCGCTACTAATAAGGCGCTACAGCTAACACATAGCAGTAGCGCGTGCTCACCAGCGCTACTACTACACAAGTGTAGCGGCAGCGCACTTAGTGGAAGCTCGCTACTGCTAGTAGCTCTAGCGCGCTTTGCCTGGACGCGCTACTGCTATCACGGCGCTGCTGCTAACTTTTATACACTCACTACTGCTAATTTTAGTAGTTTTTTGTGTTTTTCGGCATATTTGTTTTGTATTTGAACATGATTTATAGAAGAATCTTTAGCACATACAAATGTCATCATGATACACATACAAATGCCTGCGAGACCACAAATGTAATCATAGCATATACATACAAATAGTCTCATCATAATCATCATCCAACACAAAGTGGTATCTTGTCATCATCTCAAAAATAGCGATACATGCAAGTCTCGAATACTTGCAACTACAACGTCATCCATCTAAACAAAGGTATACGCGAGAAGAGCTATCACTATGAGTGAAAGCGGAACTATGCAGTACATGAGGTGGCGGTTACGAGTCGTCTCTCGTGCTAGCGTGAACCTCAAGTAACTAGCTTCTCCTTCTTGTCTGCTTTTGAAGCCTTTATGACTGGCGCCCGAGAACCCATTCACTTGCGCCTGACACTCATGCCACTCGTTGTACACCCCCGGAACCTTCCCTTTGTACACGACATAGCACTTCCATCTCGCCATCAAGAAACTAGGTACCTGTTAGAGATGCATGTTCATGAAGAGGATGTACAATCATATATATGCAAAAAAATATACTAGAGCAACATCGAAAAAGAAAGGATTAGCAACTAGATGCAACATACAGTACGCAAACTAATTAACTAGAGGTACGCAGGTCATCGTACGCAAACTAACAAAGTAGCGTTACGCAAGTTCGGCAGGGACCGTGGACATCACAAAGTTTCATCGCTACAAAAAGTATACAAGTTCAACCGACACATATCATCATTATCGACATCATAAATCACTAGAAGTTCCATCCTTCCATATCATCGAGGATGGACCCTAGCTTCTTGAACAGCATGAGGTCTAGACGTTGCATGCCTATGCGAGTTCGGACGTCAGCTCACGATATAGCAGGGCCGTGGTGGAACATCCCCTTCTCATCGACGACTTCTTTCATGATGATCGTCACAATGTCGCTTTGGATGCGAAAGAAGTCATCTCTAAGTTTATAATCCGCTTCTCCATGAGATTCTAGCCACTTGTGGATATGATCATCATTTCTGCTTCTCATGCGAAGCTTTTGGTGATCCGTGTTGAACTGAATCATGAGATGGACGATGTAGAATCCATCCTTCTTGCTTGGTTTTGGGACATGGATGCAGGAGAAGTTAGTTTTATCTGCTGAAACCCATCTTCTTGTTCCTTTGTTTCTGATCTGCACGTGGCCACCTCTAATCTTTGTAGCCTTGAGAGCATCATCTAGAATATTCATTATGTGGGTGTAGTCTTTTTCTCGTAGTCTCCGAAGGGTCAAAATACACGGCGTGGGAGACTTGCGGGTAAAGAACGATAAGGATGGCGCGCCCGTTGCTGCGGGGAAAAGACACCTCAAATTATTCCCCATATGAGAGAGAAGGAATGATTGAAATGTACGAAAGGGTTGTCCGGAACTGACTTACTTTGGATGATAAGGCACGAGGACAATTTCCCGGTCCTTATTCTGTACCCTGAAGTTTTGGAGGTACTCCCTAGCAGTTTCATGCTCAAAGTCGCCGAGACTCAAGAAATACTCGTGCATGTAGTACAGATCCGCCACACAGATTTGCGAGACTTCTTCACTCTTCATGATGGAGCTCATATGTAGCGCAAAAAGGCGGACGATTGTAAAATCGAGCCGCCTTGTCAGAAACATCTAAAAGATATGGTCAAATCGCAGGAAGAACACCTCCGCAGGCCGTGTCTCGACGTAGCACTTCCCCTCAGGCACACGAGTCGCGTATGTCGGATAACCTGGATCCTTTGAGGCTAGTAGGCTTTTCTCAGTCGACATCACATGGTCGTGCAGTCTCCTGAGATCCCCTGATAGTGCCTCCAGCGGTTTCGGCGGTAGCATCGGCTCACCCGTGAGATGGAACATGACCGCACCTTTCACGGGTACATGCTCTTCAGAATGCATCGTCTGGCTGCTATGTGCTCTGGCTTGTTTGGAGGCAGCTATCTGCCCCGATCTCTTCCTCCTTTTTCTTGGGCACACCTTCCAGATCCTTCCTTAACCCCTGCCCCAGTGTTCCGGGCTAAGTCTTTGTCACGACCCTCGCCCGGCTAGTTGAGCCTGTGTTGGGCGGCATCTTCAGCGTGTCTGTGAGGATTTCATGAAGAGAGACTTTTGCAATCCTGCTACGACCCTGCCCGGCATATCATCCATATCCTCATTAGCAAGTGATAGCCCGATTAAGTCATATGGTTGACTCATCATATCTATGTCACAGTCATACGCGTTTGTATTTAGGAAATCCATAGGGTCGACCTCCGTCTCATCATCCATTCTCTGTTCTATAGGACAAATTACATCAGCCAGTACTATTGCACACCTTCATCATGTCGTCCGCCGCTCTCACCCGACACTACAGGAGCTGTTAATTGCATATGTGGGTGGTGGTCTCTGCACATGCTTGTTGATGTGTGGTTATTGGTGTGCTCTCAACCGGCTCCAGACGAATAAGATTCTTCGGCCATAGCAGCACCCAACCCTTGCAGCTTCCAATCCGCTCCCACATGCTGTACTGGAGGAGTTAAATCCTCGTGCCCCGATTTCACACTGGTCAAGCTAACCCTGAAGTGCCCAGCGGGGATCGGCTGGTTGTGGAACGTGGGTTGCGAGGGGTCCATTATCATCCCCTTTCCCACGTCCACCTTCGGCCTTTGATCAAGTAGAGTATGGTGCAGGGTTTCTTTCACCGCAAACACATATGTCGTATGCGTAAAACAACCGAAAGGCAACAAAATGGAATATATATATATATATATATATATATATATATATATATATATATATATATATATATATATATATATATATATATATATATATATACACGGTCTATTCTGCTAGTATTAGCAGAATAACTATTCTACACACCACTTCCGACTGCACACTGAGCATAAGTGCATTTGCATCTTCTTGACGGCGAAAGCACGCAATATAGACTAGTGAACTTCGTGTCGGAAAAAACTGCACGCAGTGTTTTTTGGTACTGTTTTCGCTCTAATTTTTTGATTGTTTATCGGAACGAGGTGTATAATATACCGTTGAAAAGCTATGGATTAGGCGCAACTTCGACATGCTGAACAGTTTTCTAGATTCCACACGGTTTAAGAACAGTTTTGAAAATGGTGCGGCGTATGACGAGTGGCAGCGAGCGTTTTTTTGCGTTTTTTTCTAAACCGCTTGTCGGAATGAAGCAAATGATACGCCGTTGGATAGATATCGTCAAGGCGCATCTTTTTGATATATAAATGTTTCTCTAATTCATTACGGTTTAAGAGCAGTTTCAAATTTACTAAATCGCGGAACTCTGTTTTTCAAATTTTTTGAAATTTTTGGTACTGTTTTTGCACCAGTTTTCTAACCGTTTGTCGGAACGAGACGTATGATACGCTGTTGGAAAGCTACGGACAAGGCGCAAATTTGATATGTTTAAATGGTTTTGAGATTCCTTACGGGTTTTATTTAATATTGAAATCGTGCGACTGACTTCGAGAGGCGGCGGCTGTTTTTTCGTGAAATTTTTATGAACGGCTGGTCGGAATAATTCAAATCATACGCCGTTGGAAAGATATCGACGAGACGCAACTTTCTCATGTAGAACACTCTCTCTAATTCCTTACGGTTTAAGAGCAGTTTCGATTTTATCGAAAAGCGGACACTGTTTTTCGTGAGACCAAAATCATCGTATTTACTGCATCGGACAGAAGAACGCATTGCTTCAGACAAAATACTGCACTGCATCAGATGGGCAAGTGCACTGCATGGTTTCTTTTGTTTAGACGTATTTTTCTCGGACGAGGAAAGAAGAAAGCATTGCTTCGATTTAAATACCGCATTTCATTAGATGGGCAAGTAATCGCATGGTTTCTTTTTGTTTAGACGTATTTTTTCTCGGACGGGGAAAGAAGAACGACCGCCTGCAGGCGAAATACCGCACTTCATTAGATGGGCAAGTGCAATCGCATGGTTTTTGTGGGGCGTAGATTTTCCCAAACGAGGTGGAGTGCCTTTGCTTCGACGAAAAACCACACCGCATCGATTTGAGCAAACGCACTTCATGATTTTCTTTTGTCGGACGTAAATTTTCTTACACGAAGTGGGTGCGCTTCACATCGGACGTAAGTGGACCTCAACACTTCCGAAAGTGAACCGCGACGGCGCCGAAAGGGAACTGCATGACATTTTTGTTGACCTTTTCATACTTAATATTTTTCTACGAGCGTAGACCAAACGCGTGGACCGTATGGACGAAGCGAGTGAACCGTAGCACATCAGGAAGTGAACCACATTAGATTTTCTGCCCTTTCACGTTGGGGAGTAAGTGAATCACATTGCAATGTCGACCAAATCAAAAACAACAAATCACACGCACTGCTTGAAATAAAAAACAGCACTGCAATGTCGACCAAGTAACTGCACACGGGTTTCACTGTACTGCTTTTTGCTACGATTCTTAAACCAGTGATCCTCCACCACTGTTCATCGGATTGGGGGATGCTGGTGATGGAGCGTGTCCAGGGAGCACCGCATCTGCATTAGAGCACGAGCCGAGCTGCACGAAGAGAAAGGGCCACGACCATGGAGCCTAACCTCGACGGGGAGGAGGCCTACTGTCACCGGACCATAGTCCATGGAGATGGGGAGGTGCGCTCGTCGGAGGAAGCAGGAGCTTAGTGGTGGGGGGTGCAAGGGGCTCGCCCACCTTGGGGAGGAGGAAGCAGGAGGCATCGGCTTGTGGCTGCACTAGTGGCCGTGGAGGTCGGATCCGGTGGCGGAGGCGTCGCCAGGGGCTGGTGGCGGCCGGATCCGATGGCGGGCGTCGCCGAGGCCGTGGCGGCGGATTGATGGCGGAGGCGTCGCCGAGGCAGTGGCGGCGGATCAGTGGGCGGGCGTCGCCGAGGCCGTGGCGGAGGCATCGCCGAGGCCGGTGGCGGCGGATCCCGCCATGGCTGCTGGCGCGCAGCGGTTGGCGGGTGTTGAAGCGCGCCAGGCAGTGGGAGGTGCTAGGAGCACGCCGTCCTTAGGATTTAGATGGGGTCGGTCGCCGGTGGGAGGTGGCTCGGGCGCGCCAGCGGTGGAAGGTGGAGGGGAGGTGGGAGGAAGCGGCGGGGTAGGAAGAGGTTGGGAGGAGGGGGGTCGTGCACGATCGATATCGTGAGGACTGAGGAGGCGGGTGGTCTCGGTGGGTGGGTTGCCTTTTTTTTCTTGTGTGTGTTCGGGTTGGGAGAGAAGGGGTGTGCAGAATAAGAGATTCGGTGTGCAGAATAAGGTCTTAAGGGGTGTTATTAGAATAGACCCACCTATATATATATATATATATATATATATATATATATATATATATATATATATATATATATATATATATATATATATATATATATATATATATATATATATATATATGTGCGATATGTAATTACGAGGCGGCGTCGAGCTCAGCCAAAGACGAAGGCCCACCTAGCGCGCCGAGATCGAGGACAGGCTGCTATGGCGGGAGGCGGCTGCGAGAGGAGGCCGGTTGCGTGAGCAAGTGATGGTGCAATGGTGTTGTTGTTCATGGAGTTGCTCTGACGAAACTTCGCAACGGAAATCATGTACCGTCTTGTGCGGATTTTCCTTCATCCAGTTGATGATAATCTGAACCAAGTTAATAGCAAAATCATTTCTGCGGTGATTCTGGCTGCATTATTTTCTTGTAGCAACTCATATTTTTCCTCGGCTACTTTTTTCGTCCTCGGCTGCTTTTTCTCGACCATAAGCTTCACCTTGGCGTCGATGTCCTCCTGACTAAACTTCTTTTTACGCTTCTTGGCCTCCGGGCCCTCGTTGTAAAACATCTTCCACGTGGCGCCGTCTCCAGCGCCGTGCACACGACCATATTGTGGCCGCTGGCCCAAAGGGAGTCCCTTAAGTTCGTTCAAGGCCCTGTTGAGAGGGGTGTCCCACTTGGGCCTCATCGGAGAAGTAGGGCTTTCGGCTGCAAGTTGGTGTTGCTTCTCCAGTAGTCTAATAAATTTCCTCATAATCTTGTCCATGTAAAAAACCTTTTTCTCCTTGTCCCACTTGTAGCGGGCCCTGATGAAGTCACGCTCCAAGGGGTTGGTGAACTTTCGAAAGTGCAGGAGACCAGCGGCTTCACGTTCGCGTCCTCCTTATCCCATATGGGCCTTTTACCGTGGTAGCCACGGCTTCCGAGGCGATGCTTCCCCGTGTTCCTTTGCTGAAGGCTCTTGAATTTCGCAGCCTTAGCCTTGGCTGCCTCGGTAGCGCAAGTGTCCTTGAACTTTTCGAACTCCTCTTCCGTAAGTGTCGGATTTTCCTCCAGAATCTTGGACAGGGGTTCATCAGCCTCAATAGCTCGTTTCACCCTCCCTTTCCAGGAGCCAAATCATTGCTGAACATGCCCATGGCGTGATTGTTAATCTTTTTCATCTTCGGATCATCCCACGGTTGTTCTATGTTATCATCCCGGACGGGGAACTTGAATCTCTTGTGCAACTTCGTTAGGAGCAACTGCGTCAAATGTTCTTTACTCCTTAAGTCATCATCGTTGATGCTCGCGCATTCCCGTAGGATGCATCCTACTTGGTTCCCATAGCACTTGCGAGGTTCTTCCGGCTCTAACGGCTTAAACTTACCAGGTGCCATCTTTGTTATCACAAGTCGTCCAATCCCTAGTTTGTTAGGTTTTCGTATCCTCTGCTTCTTATGCTTCCTCTTTTTGGTAGGGCATCGGGGCCGGTACCTTCCCCACCGGTCTCGGCGCCGCCATCGGTGCCGGCACTGTCGGTGTCGATGTCGGCGTCAGTACCATCATCGAGGCCGACCTGCAAACCTTGCTTAGCAGTCAAATAGTCGAGGTACTCTTGTTCACCTTCATAATCCATCTAAATGCATCTTGGTCAAGGCCCGGTTTCTTCGTTGTTCGACATGTTTCCTATGATTAAGTGTCCTCATTTATTTCTAAAATTATGAATAAATGAAATGACATAAAAAAGAAATCTATGTGCCAGACTTTTCGATATGCCAACTATGTAGCACAAATCATGCCTTTATTCACGGGAAATTTCGGCATGACCTTTGCTAAAAATGGACATATCGGCGCCTGAAATTCACTGGAACAGAAATGAATCAACATTCCCGCGTAACATAGGCCACTCGGATCACTTTCCAAACATGACATGTCCAAAACATGATATATCCACATATCACATGTCCAGTTCAAATTTGCATATAAATTCAGCTAATTTTGAAACATAGCTAAATTCATAACTAAAAAGATAACCTAATTAACATACTGCCCTAACTAAAACCTAAGTATATTAACCGAAGACCCCTAGTAGAGAGAGGGGGGGTTTACAGAGGGTGCAGGGGCGAGGAGGCAGGCCCGACGACGATCGAGGTTGGGAGGGGAGGAAGCAGAGGAGGGAGGCGAGGGCCGATGGGTCGGGGGCGAGCGCCTAGGTCGAGGCGGCGCCGCGCCCGTGGTCGAGGCGGGGCGAGGGCCGGTGTCAGTGTCAAAACCGGCGGATCTCAAGTAGGGGGTCCCGAACGGTGCATCTAGGCGGATGGTAACAGGAGACAAGGGACACGATGTTTTTACCCAGGTTCGGGCCCTCTCGATGGAGGTAAAACCGTACTCCTGCTTGATTAATATTGATGATATGGGTAGTACAAGAGTAGATCTACCACGAGATCAGAGAGGCTAAACCCTAGAAACTAGCCTATGGTATGATTGTTCTTCGTCCTATGGACTAAAACCCTCCGGTTTATATAGGCACGGAAGAGGGTTAGGGTTACACAGAGTCGGTTACAATGGTAGGAAATCTACATATCCGTGTCGCCAAGCTTGCCTTCCACGCCAAGGAAAGTCCCATCCGGACACGGGACGATGTCTTCAATCTTGTATCTTCATAGTCCAGGAGTCCGGCCAAAGGTCATAGTCCGGCTATCCGGACACCCCCTAATCCAGGACTCCCTCAGTAGCCCCTGAACCAGGCTTCAATGATGACGAGTTCGGCGTGCATATTGTCTTCGGCATTGCAAGGCGGGTTCCTCCTCCGAATACTTCATAGAAGATTTTGAACACAAGGATAGTGTCCGGCTCTGCAAAATAAGTTCCACATACCACCGTAGAGAGAATAATATTTACACAAGTTCAATCTGCCGACGTATTCATGCGTGACATCACACCACGGCCTAGCCTTTATTGAATCGTTTTACTTGTCCCACCTCAGCAGCGTTTAGCGAGGCAGTTTCCTTAGCACGTCTTGTCAAAGCAGAGATTGTGTCCCCTTATTCCGGGATTCTCATCAATACGGGCGTGGGTAACCCAACCGCGCCATTGATTACGGTGCTTGGGAGATAAGCGAGTTTTATCAGGTCGGTGGGGACGCATAGCTTTGTCCGTCCATATAAGGGGATAAGGATCAACTTTTTCACACACGCCTTCTTCCTCCTTTGCTTATCCATTTCCACGCACTCGAGCTCCAGCGCCCAAGTCCGCACATCCCACCTCAACCTTCTCCAACTATGTCCAAAGCAGGAGGCAAGTGGATGGCCTCCTCCGTCACGGAGGGGCACATCAAAAAAGTGCGGAAGGTCGGATACTTGTCTGACGACATCGCACATAGGCTCCCCGACAATGGGCAGCTCATCCCCACCCGCAGGCCCCATGAGAGGGTGGTGTTCCTCCCCCACTTCCTCCGCGGACTAGGGTTTCCACTTCACCCATTTGTCCGGGGGCTCATGTTCTACTACGGCCTAGATTTCCACAATCTGGCCCCGAATTTCATCCTCAACATCTCGGCGTTCAACGTCATGTGCGAGACCTTGCTCTGCATCCAGCCCCACTTCGGCTTATGGCTGAAGACCGTCAATGTCAAGCCGAAGGTAGTGGGCGGCCGCCAAGCAGAGTGCAGAGGTGCCATGGTGGGCAAGATGGCCAACGTCCTATGGCTCGAGGGCTCCTTCGTGGAGACCATAAAGGGGTGGAAATCGGGGTGGTTCTACATCACTGAGTCGCGCGACTCTAAATGGGCGGCGGCCCCCGAATTCTGATCTAGCTTCCCTACACGGCTCACCTCGTGGAAAGAGACGGGCCTGACGTGGGGTAATTCGGAAGAGCTGACTCCAAACCTGCGTCCGAAACCTGGTGGACAAGAAGCTCAAGCTTGTCAACGTAATCCAGGTTATGCTCATCCACCGGATCCTCCCATGCCAGCAACGGGCATTCAACTTGTGGGACTTTGATCCGGCACATCACTGAACCTTGAGCCGGCTCTTCGACACTATGTACGAAGATGCCTGGAAGGTGCTGTTCAAGGGCGCCGAGGCTCCCGCATCTGCTACCGAAGATCGCGGATTCAGCTCGCGACATCAAGCCAGCGAGGTAAGCTATTTTACCCTTTACGGGACTCTTTTTTCATAGTTTGACTCTATGCGGGATCTAAAACTCCCTCACCTTTGACAGATGGCGAGAAGACGTCCAGACAGGTTGACTGTCCGGCTCCCTTGCCAGAAGACCCAGCGGACGCTCGATTGACGGGGCTGCTGGTTCCGGCACCTTACGTGGTGCCGGAGAACAAGGCCAAGAAGAAGGCCACGAGAACTCGAAGGAGTTCCCGGCGCCAGATGTCGTCGGACTCATCGTCCGATGACTCCGAGGCGGACTCCTCCCGCGAAGATGAGGAGGAGGAAAAAGAGGCCTCTCCCCCAGCGGGGGAGAGAAGAAAAGGAAGGCTGCCCCAACTGGCGAGGCCGGAGGTTCCAAGAAGGGAAGGACCCTCCCTCCGGACTACACCACCAACGCCGACGACGGCGGAGAGGAGTGGCCACCAAGGAGCAAGCCCCTGGCGAAATCGTAAGTGTCCGAACAGCAAAATAACTCATGGCGTTCCATTTGTCGCACAACATCTTCTAACGCCGAATATAACCATGCAGCCCGCCCAAGGACGGGCTCGACGCTTTGTCGAGCGGCTCCCTGGATTCGTCGGATGTGAATAGCACCTCACTTCCTCCCGCCGCGGATGACGCCGGGGTGGAGTCCCAAAAGGGGCCCAGCCAGGAGGAGGTGGCCCTGGAGGCGCCGCAAGGCGACCTCCCGGACTCCGGGCGCAAAGAGGATAAAACCCCAAAGGGCTTTAAGTCTGGCCCTGTGCCGGACTCCGTACCGGAACCTTCAGTGGTTCCGGAGTCTGGCAGGCGACCCCTTGGTAAGAAGGGCAAGACTGCGACGCCAGTGACCTCCGTCCAACCAGAGGCACCAGATGATTTGATGGAGGCGCTTAACGGCGCTTCCATCGACGAGGAGCACCGCACTGTTATGAGTGTGGTGGTCCAGAAAGTTCAGTCCGCCAAGAGCGGGCTGATTGAAGCCTGTGCCAGCCTTCTAACAGGCTTTGAGGTATGTATTTAAGATATGTAAAAATATTACCGGATAGACAGTAGCCCCTGATGCTCAATTTTGTGTTCGGAAAGAAAAAGCCGAACTGAGGATCTAAAAAGATATACACAGGAGTCTAACATAAGTATGTCAATATGGGAATGCAGGCAGCGCTGCTGACCTCTACCGCACTGACTGCAGAGGTTGATGCATTGAAGCAGAGCCTCGAGCGGTCCGAGAACGAGCTCGGCCTTGCCAAAAAGCAGCTCGAGGACAAGGAAGGTAAGTAAGACCTTATGGGAGTATTTAAAATATGTGGTTGCAAAAAATGATAGGAATAACGTGAATATTGCAGGGCCACGAGCGAGGTGGCGACCACAAGGAAGCGGTGTCCAAGGCCGAAAGAGATGCGGCCATGGAGCACACGGAGCGAGAGAAGCAGGAGGCACGGGTGGCGGAGGTGCGGCAAGAGCTCCAGGTTCTCGTGAAAAAACACGAGAGTTTGGAGCGTGACTCAAAGACTTGAGAGTCGAGCTCGCCTCGCCCTTGAGAGCGCCTAAAGCCGCTAAGGCCGAAGCCCAAAAAGCCCTCCGAGTTGAGGCGATGAAGAAGATAGCGGCAGGTAAGGCATTCTATATGCAAAACAAGCATGTGAAAGTGAATTATCTGTTACTTACCCGAATCCGGAGCTCTCCAGGAGCATTCGCAGATCTGCCCCGCAGTGTGTCCGATGCTGCCACATTCTACCGAGCCGAGGAGGGAAGCTCGACGGAGAAGGTGTTCTGGTCTCAGTATGCTGAGGCCGGACACCCGGTGCCCTTAAGCAACCCGTTGAAGCAGCTGGTCGAGCTCCATAAGGTGGCCGCACAGGCCATGAAGGGCCTCATAGTTTGGCTATGGCCTAAGGAAGCCATGCCTGGGAGCTACTTCGGGCTGGTGAGGCGGCTGGTGGACGCCGGTCCATGGGTTGAAGTCGTCAAGTGCTCCGTCTGCATCGAAGGGGCCCGTAGGGCCCTTGCCCGTGCTAAGGTGCACTGGGGCAAGATGGACGCTGAGATGCTTGTGATAGACGGACCACCACCGGGCAAGGAGCATCGCAAGCCTGAAATGTATTATGAGGGCGTCCTGAAGGGTTCCCGCCTTATAGCGGGTGAATGCTCCAAAGATGTAATTTTTGAGTAGACTCGCATTTGTTATCTGTACGCTGAAAACTTGTTCATATGCGCTAAGCAAAACTTTTGAATTTAAAATATTACCTTCTGTGCGGCCGTTTATTAAATTTGAGAGACGGCGAGTCGTCGGCTTCAGCCCCCATCCCACGAGTGCTGGGGTGTTCGGGATAAACTGGAGTGCTCTTGTTCCCATTCTTGGGTCCTTCGAGGGAGGCGCTCAACGCAACGAACAAGGCAACCGGACTATAATGCTTGAACACTCTCACTTAGCCATAGAATTCTATAATTTTAAATTTCGGCAAAGCCCCTTGTATTCGGAAGACCGAGTTCGGGGCGCTATCCACTCCTAGGCCGGACAATGCCGACTCTTCGCTCTAAGTGGCATAAGTCTTTAGGGACTCGAAAACCTCTCGAACAGCGACCGGCTCTCGCCCTATCATGACGGTCAGTTTTAGGTTTCTCCACTGAGGTGCTTAACCCAGCTCAACCGGGGCACAATCGCAGTGGTTCTCCCAGCGCTACCTTAGCCGATGTAACGTAACATAAGGTACCAAAACATGGGAGCCGGGCAAACCCAACTATTGACCCAAGACATGATTCGGAGCCGATGCATATAATGCTATAAGTTCGGGGTGCCGCACTTGTGAAAGTGTTTGGACTTATCACACCATATTGTGGGGTACTTGAGCCCCTGGTGTATTGCCCGTACCAAAGTGTATGGTTGCACAATGTCATAACTGAACATATATGTATAGAAAAAAGGAATTCAATAATAGGCAGAAGCTATGTATTGTTTATTCAAGAGGGCTGCGATAGAGCGAGCGATACAAATAGTCACGATAAGCAAGGGACGAGACTTTTTAACATGTCCCCCTCTAGGGGTAAGCTGCGGGATGGTATGTAAAACAGGTATACTGCTCGTAATAGAGACCACCTGGACACTCGACGTAGCTTTCTGCTTCCCTGGCTGTTGCATCTTGTGTTCGGCGATTCTACTGCCAGACAGGGCTTCGTGAGAACGGAGTCCTGAAAGTAAAAAAGAAAGAAGAAAAGAAAAGAATGACACAATCGGGATCCCCTGGTGCGGTTGAGCCGCACTCTGGGCATGCCGTGGTCGTGCCCCTCCCCCTATGCCCATGGTATTTCCAGAGCGTAATTATGTACGCGTAGTACTGGTTTCGCGATTTCGCGAGGGCTGGGGTTTGGGCGCATTGCTATGCGTGCTTTCGGCGTGCCAGCGGTCTTTTGTAGGTTACTCCGGCACGCTTGACGGTGTCCGGACGTTTAATAGCCGGACTCGAGAATTGCCTTAAGAGGCTGCTTTGTACTTCCGCCGCGAGGGCCGCCGTATGCTCCTCCGTCCAGAGAGAGCGTTCGGTGTTTCCATTGACCGTAATGACTCCTCGAGGACCTGGCATCTTGAGCTTGAGATATCGTGAGTGCGGCACCGCATTGAACTTTGCAATGCGATTCGTCCGAGCAGTGCATGATAGCCGCTGAATGGGACTATGTCGAAGATTAACTCCTCGCTTGAAGTCATCCGGGATCCAAGACCACTTCAAGTGTAATCGGGCGATCATAGTTTGCCTCTACACCTGGTATGGCGCTTTAAAGGTCGTCTTCGTGGGTTTAACCCTTGATGGGTCTATGCCCATTTTGCGCCTTGTATCCTGATAAAGCGGGTTCAGGCTGCTGCCGCCGTCCATTAGGACTCTAGTGAGGTGAAATCCGTCAATGATTGGGTCTAGAACCAATGCGGCGAATCCTCCATGGCGGATGCTAGTGGGGTGGTCCCTTCGATCAAAAGTGATCGGGCGGGAAGACCACGGGTTGAACTTTGGGGCGATCGCTCCATCGCATATCGTCCCTTAGTGCATGCTTCGCTCCCTTTTGGGTATGTGGGTTGCGTATATCATGTTCACCGTCGGCACTTGTGGGGGAAGCCCTTCATCCTCTATTGTTCGTGGCCGGGCTCCTCCTCGTCATCGCTATGCAGCCCCTTGTCATTGTTTTCGGCATTTAACTTGCCTACCTGCTTGAACACCCAACAATCCCTGTTGGTGTGGTTGGCTGGTTTTTCAGGGGTGCCGTGTATCTGGCACGAGCGATCGAGTATTCGGTCCAAATTGGACGGGCCCGGAGTATTTCTTTTAAATAACTTTTTCCGCTGACCGGGTTTAGAGCCTATGAATCCGGCATTGACTGCCGTATTCTCAGCATTATCGCCGTTAATGCGGCGCTTGTGCTTGTTGCGACGCGACCTGCCATTGCTGTCCTTGGTATACGAATTACCAGGGCTCTTGGTCATGTTGTTACTACGAGCTAGCCAGCTGTCCTCTCCCACGCAAAAGCGGGTCATGAGTGTTGTGAGTGCTGCCATGGATTTCGGCTTTTCCTGTCCTAGGTGCCGGGCAATCCACTCATCGCGGATGTTGAGTTTGAAGGCTGCAAGGGCCTCTGCATCCGGACAATCGATGATTTGATTTTTCTTGGTTAGGAACCGTGTCCAGAATTGTCTGGCCGATTCCTCTGGCTGCTGAATTATGTGGCTTAGGTCATCGGCGTCTGGTGGTCGCACATATGTGCCCTGGAAATTGTCGAGGAATGCGGCTTCCAGGTCTAACAACAACCAATTGACTCTGCTGGCAAGCTGTTAAGCCAATGTCGGGCTGGTCCTTTAAGCTTGAGTGGGAGGTATTTGAAGGCGTGTAGATCATCACCGCGGGCCATGTGGATGTGAAGGAGATAGTCCTCGATCCAAACCGCAGGATCTGTTGTGCCATCGTATGATTCAATGTTTACGGGTTTGAAACCCTCAGGGATTTG
Source organism: Aegilops longissima (assembly GCA_021605205.1). Lineage (NCBI taxonomy): Eukaryota > Viridiplantae > Streptophyta > Magnoliopsida > Poales > Poaceae > Aegilops > Aegilops longissima. The sequence goes on from CM038677.1 coordinate 810,070,776, forward strand.
ATGATCCATCACTTCATCTGTGAAGCATAGTGGGTGTGCGGTGCCTCTGTATTCGGCTATATCACGACGCAGCTCAAATGAGCTTTGTCTACTGTGTTTGGCCCGGGCGGAGTTGCCATATCCGGCGTGACGGTTATCGTCACGTGTCGTGGGGCGCCCACGTGATCCGTAGATCGATCTTGTTTGACTTGCCTTGTCCTCCAATATATCTCGCAGGTCTGGTGCATTTCCCCGCGCCTTTGTTATTTTTTGGCGCGCGCCGGGTGCGGCTTGAGTTGAGGGCGAGAGGCCTCTCTCGTCAGCGCCACGAGGTGGCCGGTCAGCCGTATCATCGCGCTGGTGATGTAGGTTTGGGTGATTCCTCCTCTAAACGGGTAGCAGCCTGCGTTTTGGTAGCTCTTGGAGGGCGCCGAGTTCATACTCTTCGGCCGCAAGGACTTCAGTCCATCTGTCAGCTAGCAAGTCTTGGTCAGCTCTAAGCTGTTGCTGCTTTTTCTTGAGGCTGCTTGCCATGGCCATAAGCCTGCGTTTGAAACGCTCTTGTTCGACGGGATCCTCGGGCTTGACGAATTCGTCGTCGTCGAGGCTTGCCTCATCTTCGGAGGGAGGCATGTAATTATCGTCCTCTACCTCTCTTTCTGCCGCTCTCTCACGAGGGCTGGCTTCTCCATCCTCCTGCGCTGAATCCCGCTGGAGGGGGTTGTCTTCGGCACTGTCCGGGGTGTTATTGTCTCCCATGCCGGAATCACTGTTTTTGCTGTGGTGGGATTTAAAGCGGCGCCGCTGACGCCGACGCTTAAGCTGTTTCTTGGAGGGGTCATCCTCCGCTGTTCCATCGCCATTCCCATCTTTTGGGATGCCCACAATGTATATGTCGTATGACGAGGTGGCCTTCCAGTGCCCTGTGGGCGCTGGTTCTTGATCGTCTCCTGCATCATCGTCCATACCGTCGATGTCTTCGGAGTCGAAGTCGAGCATGTCGGTTAAATCATCGACAGTGGCTACGAAGTGGGTGGTGGGTGGGCTTTGAATTTCTTCGTCGTCCGCATCCCAACCTTCCTGACCATAATCCGGCCAGGGCTCTCCTCATAAAGAGAGAGACTTTAGTGAGTTCAGGATGTCGCCAAAAGGCGAGTGCTGAAAGATGTCCGCGGCAGTGAATTCCATAATCGGTGCCCAATCGGATTCGATTGGCGGGGGCGCGGAAGGTTCGGAGTCCGGAGAGGAGTCCGGCACCTTGGAGTCACGAGCTTCGTAAAGGACGGGGTAGGTGTACGGCTCAATCGCTGTAGAGATCACAGCCCCCGAGGTGGTGTCCAGCCACCCGTCCTCGATTGGCGCAGTCGGCTCCGAGCCTAAGGGCGGAGCGGACACTGGTGCGGCCTCCAGGACACTGTTCGGCGGCAAAGCTAGATCATGCCCCTCGTGACAGTGCGGCGCGCTTGGCTGTGGCTCGAACCCGTCGAAGATCAAGTCTCCGCGGACGTCAGTCGTGTAGTTCAAACTTCCAAATCTAACCTGGTGGCGAGGGGCGTAGCTTTCAATCTGCTCCAGATGGCTGCTTAATTGCCCGCATGCAAAGCCACCGAATACGAAGATCTGTCCGTGGAGAAAAGTCTCACCGAGCGCATCGTTGTTGATGATCGGAGGAGCCATCGGGCCTAAAGACGACGACACGAGGAACTCTCAATGAAAGCACCAATGTCGGTGTCAAAACCGGCGGATCTCGGGTAGGGGTTCCCGAACTGTGCGTCTAGGCGGATGGTAACAGGAGACAAGGGACACGATGTTTTTACCCAGGTTCGGACCCTCTCGATGGAGGTAAAACCCTACTCCTGCTTGATTAATATTGATGATATGGGTAGTACAAGAGTAGATCTACCACGAGATAAGAGAGGGTAAACCCTAGAAGCTAGCCTATGGTATGATTGTTCTTCGTCCTATGGACTAAAACCCTCCGGTTTATATAGGCACCGAAGAGGGTTAGGGTTACATAGAGTCGGTTACAATGGTAGGAGATCTACATATCCGTATCGCCAAGCTTGCCTTCCACGCCAAGGAAAGTCCCATCCGGACACTTGACAAAGTCTTCAATCTTGTATCTTCATAGTCCAGGAGTCCGACCAAAGGTCATAGTCCGACTATCCGCACACCCCTTAATCCAGGACTCCCTCAGTCGGGTCGGGGGCGAGCGCGGGTCGGGGCGAAGGCCGCGCCGAGGTCGGGGCGCGCTGGGTTGGGTCGGGCGGCGCGACGGGGAAGAGAGAGGGGATTTGGGGAAAAGGCGGATGAAGAAGGAGAGTGAGAATTTTGGGTTAAGTGGATGTAGCAGTGGCAGCGTTTGGACAAAACGCTGCTACTACCTTCGATAGCTGTAGCGGTTTATACTGAAATGCGCTACTACTACCTTCATGAGCTGTAGCGGTTTAGACAAAACGCGCCGCTACTACCTTCGCTACTGCCAGTTTTCCTTTTTCTTTTCCTTTATTTTCTCCCACTTTTATTTCCCGAGAGCAGTGAACGAAGGGAGGGCGATATATATTGCATCATTTGACGGTTAAATATGTATGCAAAATAGGAACATATATATTACATCATTGGACCCATGCATAATAATGGCTAAGGGTGTATACAAAATAGAACATATATATATATATATATATATATATATATATATATATATATATATATATATATATATATATATATATATATATATATATATATATATTACATCAATTGACCGATAATATACGGTTCCTCACGACGCGTTTTCGCTTTTTGAGTCAGCTTCTTTCCCTTCTTGTTCGTCAAGAATAATTGAGCCCCTCATTGTGACTTTGCCTTTTCCATGGAGTACGATTTTTCTTAGGTAATGTAGTATTGTTTCTTCTTTTGATGCATACTTCATCATCATCATCATCAAAGTCGTTGCGTCGATCTGAGTCGCTGCGTCGATCTGAGTATGCCACGTGCAGTTCCCTACGACCGTTGCAGTGACCATCTCCTTCGAGCCTCCCATCGTGCTTGTTAACGGGCAAACCAACACTAACACCAGGCGGCTGGTCTGCGCCATATAGAAAATTCTCATAGAAAGAGATGCACTCTTGTGTCAAATAGCCCTGGACGATGCTTCCATCCGGACGGGACATGTTATGAACGAACCCTGTGATGATCCCATTCATCCTCTCAAACGGCATCATGTTGTGCAGGAATGATGGCCCCAGGTCTATTATGTCATCCACAATATGGAGATGCACCATCACGTCAAAGAACGCGGGCGGGAAGTACATCTCAAGCTCATTCAATATCACAACAATCTCTTCATGTAGCCTTTGGAGCTGCTTCACACTGATCGACTTTCGAGAGATGACGTCGAAAAAGTTGCACAGACCAATAAGCGTGTCACCGACATGCTTGTCCATTCTCCCTCTAAGGGCAACAGGTAGTATCTGCGTCATCATCACATGACAGTCATGAGACTTCATCCCGCAGAACCTTTTCTTGTCCGTGTCGAGATATCTGCTTATCTTGCCACAGTAACCGGAACTAACTTTGACTCCGGTAAGGCACTTAAAGAATTGATTGATCTCAGCCTGACTTAAGGTGAAGCAAGAAGGGGGCAATAATCCTCTTTCTTTATTTTCTTGCCCTTCTTCTCACGTGCCTCTGTCTCCGTCTCTATCTCGTCTGACATTTTACGGGGCGGCATGTGCAGATCTTCCCTGATTTTCAAATCTTGCAAGTCTTTTCCTGCCTTTGGCCCATCCTTGGTCTTATCCGGCATGTTCATCAGTGTTGCGAGCAAGCTCTCAAGGACATTCTTACAGATATGCATTTGATCAAGGCAATGAGGTGTATCGAGTTTGTGCCATACTCAAGTCCCGAACACGACCTCGCCTTCCATACCTTCAGCAGCGGCTCCGGCGCCTTTCTCATCGTCTTTCCGTGCCAAGGCACTCCTTCCAGTTTTTCAACAGCTCATCGATTTCGGCATTGCTCCGCTTACGTGGAGGTCCTTGATGCCCAACGTGACCATTGAATAGATCTCCACGGATTCTCCACGGGTCGTCCTGTTCAATCCATCTTCGATGCCCCATGTACACGATTTTCCCGCACCGCCATCTTTCCTTGACGTTAGCTGCCGAGACGTCAGATCATCCATGCACCGCGTGCATCCGCAATATCCATGGCACACCGGCTGCCACATATCCGTAATCGAGATAGTCGTGCCTGTCGTGATCAGCGCGACTCTCATGTTGAAATACTCGCCTTTGCTGGCGTCCCATGTCTTGGCTGGTGTTTTCCATAACGTGTCTAACTCCTCTTGAAGTAGCCCCAGATACAAATTAATATTATTTCCTGGTTGTTTTGGCCCTTGAATAAGCATGCTCATGTGAATGTACTTTGATTTCATGCACAACCAGGGGGGAGGTTGTACATCCATACAAACATGGGCCATGTGCTATGGCTGGTGTTCTGGTTGCCAAATGGATTCATGCCATCGGTACACGCGCGAAGCACGATGTTGCTTGCATCACATTCAAAATACCGATAGAAGCTGTTCAACGCTCTCCACTGGCTTCCATCCTTCACGTGTCTCAGCTTCGGATCATCTCCATCGTCGGGCTTCTTCCTCTCCGCGTGCCAGCGCATTAGCTTTGCTTCCTTGGGATCTACAAAATACCTCTGGAGACGGGGAGTGATCGGTAAGTACCATACAACTTTCTGGGGACATTTCTTCCCGGCCTTCTTGTATCGAGAAGCATTGCACACCGGACAGCTTGTTTTTTCCGCGTGCTCCTTCCGATAAATTATGCAATCGTTGATGCATGCATGGTATCTAACGTGTGGCAGATCAAGAGGGCACACGATCTTCTTGGCCTCATCAACACTAGTAGGACATAGATTACCCGTGGGAAGAACATCCTTTAGGTACTTGAGATGCTCATCGAGGCTAGTGTCGGTCCATTTGTTTTTAGCCTTTGTCTTTAGGAGTTGGAGCGTGAAACTCAAGCGGGTCTCCTCAGGATTGAAACCATCATACAATGGAGTGTTCGAGTCTACCACCAGTTGCTCCAGCTTAGCCTCCTCTCTAGAAGCAGCTCTCTCCGTACTCGTCTCCTTGCGAAGCAATGCTTGAACATGAGGGTCCCTTGCGATTGAACTTAGTACCGATTTAACTCTGCTGCATGGAGTCCATGTCGTTCTCTCCACCGCCATGTCTGGCCCCTTCTCCGCCGCCATGTCCGACCTCTTCCCCGCCGCCATTATCGATCATCTCTTCGTCTTGCCCCGTGTCATCATTGCCTGCCCGTCGACATCCTCAACATCGCTATCCTCATCTTCGCTTATCCACCGAGTATAGCCATCCATGAAACCAGTCATGAGCAGGTTCGCTTCGACACGACCATCGTCATAGGGGTCGAGCCAAACTATTCCTTTGCATTTTCGACACGGACATAAAACCTCTGTCAGGTTATTTTCTTTCATGTCCTGCACTGCCGACCTCAACCACCTGTCCAACATCGTTCCACTGACCATCATGAACGTCTGCACGGTAATAATAAAACAAATTGATTATAAAAATGCGTGCATGCATCAAAGTCATACATAAATTCGGCATGACATTCCCTAAAAATAGGACATATATGGATCTAGAGTTTGCCCGGAATTCACCGAAACGGAAATAAATCAACATTTCGGCAAAACATAGGCAACTCAAAAGCACAATTTGGCGTCAACTCATGCCACACACACAATTTCCGTAAATATATCACACACACATTAACATATTTCCATTTTGCAACAGCATGAAATTTTAATCACCTCTATCTCGAGATCGAGCACAGGATGGAGATGATGTTGTAGGGAGATCAAAAGTGCACAAAGCTCTTCTTGACAAAGATAGATCTAGTTAGGGGGCAAATAGGTCACTTAACTAAATCCTACATCTACCTAGCTACCTAATTTGGGAGGGGACAACTTCAACTAGTGGAGGGGGAAGGAAAAAGAGAAAGGAGATGCATTAATGGAGGTGGTGTAGTTAGGTAGGAGTAATGAAGAGAGAGAAAGGTAGATATAAGAGGGAGAGTAATGGGGGAGAAGTATTGAGGAAGAAGAAGAGTGACAGTGGGAGCATGTGGGAGGTAGGGGAAAGGGAAGATAGGAGGGGGAGGGGGAGGGACGGGTGGGGAAAAGGTGGTGGGTTGGTGCGGATTAGCAGTAGCGCGGGAGTTAAAACGCGCTGCTGCTAAGGAAGTAGCAGCAGCGTGCTTTGGGCAACGTCGCTACTGCTAACCGGGACCAAAAAGTGTGCCAATTTGAAATTTAGCAACAGCGACCTTAGAAAAAGCGCTCTACTACTACATCCATAGCAGCAGCGCGGCTCGCGGCACCGCGCTGCTGCTAAATGGAGTTTGATGGACACCGCCGGTCGATATTTGTAGCAGCGCGGTTTACACCGAGCGCGCTACTGCTAAAAACTTGTCAGTAGCGAGTTTCCCGCACACGCGCTACTACTAATTTGAGCCGCGCTGCTGCTAAGATTCTGTGTATAGGCTTTTCCCTAGTAGTGTAAGAGACAAATGCCGCCTAAGAGTTCCCTTCTCGATCTACTTTTGGGTGTTTGGTAGAGTGTATGGAGGGTGCATGAGTCCACACTAGTTTAGCACAAATACACTAGAAGCATGCGTGAAGAGAGCATGCATGAAGAGGGGTGTTGAGTTGAGCATGCATGAAGAGGGAACAACTATGCTGAGACGAGAACGCAACCAAACACACCCTATATGCCACGCATGTTCATACCATTTGGGCCTTTCTACTTCACTTTCTGCGCTACATTACTCAGGTTCGTACGTCCACTCCTGGGTACATGTCCGTCTTGTAGTTCCAGTCCCACGTGTTCTTCATATAGATGGAAAGATCCTTGCATAACACGTGCACCTTGATGCTAGATGTCTCCCGTGTTGGCAAAAGGATGAACAAAGCTCACGTAAAAAATAGACGGAAGAACATAGATTACGGATGACCAAGAAGGAGCAAGGAACCTCGTGGTGGGCGTCTGCACTCATAATATTTAATATTATTCAGCGATATAAAATTAACCAATCATCTCCACAAGGACTAGAAGAGTACGAAACACGGCAGCCCAAAGTAGTTACATCATACTAGTACATGGCTAACCCACGCTATCACCATATTTCTTGGCTTCCGTGTGACACCTATCTCTAGTAATCCATCACCAGACGCTTCTCCTTCCTCGCCTCTATCAAAGTGCGGCGGGCTGGCGTTTCTGCCGTCTATTGAGGTCGGTGAACTATCACATGTTAGCGACATGCCAAGAGCATTCTAAAAAATTCCTTTCACGCTCCATTTTCAAAAGAAAAAATCCTTTCACGCATTTAATTTGCTCGTATGCTTTGAGCAACTTGCATGTCCTATACTGCTCCTGTTTGATACTCTAACTTAGCTAGAGGTTAGACTAACTCATGACTATCCCTGAACTAACTGTAGCCAAAGAGGTGTTTGGGTGATAGGTTTAGATTGACAATAAATGCACTTCATGGAGAGAGAAAAGTGATTTTTCAGTGGTCCCAATGAGAAATATCTCTAGTTAGCAGCTCTTGGGTGGGATAGTTTTTTTTGGTGGGTTCGGTGCAACTTGCTCCAATTTAAACCCTCATGCTTGGATACTTTAGGGCTATTTGAGACCCAACTAGCTCAAACTAACTCTAACCCATGGATCCAAACAGGGCCTATGGACAGTCTCGACGCGGAGCAGTCGCGTGCACCGGGAAGCGGCGCTCTCTCGGCCGTCGCGCCACTTCAAAGCCGGCGCCAGTGAGAGGTCGCCTCCGCTCTAGCCGTACATTAATGAACCACTGACGCTCCAGGGCGACGCTGACCATTTCACGCAGGAAGCGCGCGCTGGAAATGGAGTATAGGTTTTGAACCGTTTCAGGTGTAGTACTGGTATTTTGCAAAACTACTCAATTATTGCACCCAGTTTCCTAAGAAATTGTGGTAAAAAACGTTACTCCACAACCCACTTCCTTTCTCCTTCCTCTTCCACCGCCCGCGCACGTCCGCGGGAAGTGACCGGTCAACCCTTATATAGGAGTGCTAGCACAAAAAGATGCATGCATGACCACTAAAAATTCCATATATTAAAGCGCCGCTCCGGCAGGAGTGTGGCGTATGTTGTTACCTTCGGCCGGCCCATGGATACCGGGCGACGGCGACCAGAGAAGAGGCAGCCGGAGGGGAATGAATGCAGCTACTGTTTGGGTTCGCCTTCCGGCTTAAATAAATGCGTAGCATCACGTGTACCCGCGGGTGCACAAATTGTAACATACTCGTGTCTGTTTAAGTGGGCGTCACGTAACTGGTGTGTGTGTGTGTGAGAGAGAGAGATTTTGAGAGACAGAGTGCGTGTGTGCGACTCTACTCTTCGGACATGTACTCAACCTTTTGCATCGGGATATAAGTATAATGGTATTTACATTAGCTAGTGATTTACGTGGCCATGTTAACGTGGTTGTGTCAAAAAAATGTCACTTCCTGCTCGTGATTTGCGTTATATAATTACAAGCAAAGATTCTCGTGCATTGCACGGAACATCAATATGCATTATTTTACAAAACACCTGTTGTGATTGACCCATGCAGGAGTAATCCCATGTGTAAAAACTAATGATATCTCGAGAATTTTATCGGAAAACTGGTATCTCGAGAATGTCATCGAAAAAATGAAAGATGAGAGATAAGGCGAGGAGGAGTGGCGCGTGATGGTGACTGGTGGTCGGAATGGGCGGAGGCATGGGATGGACGGTGCCGGCCGGCGGCATCGGCCACCATGCATGCTAGATTGTTCCAGAGACTTATTCCTTTTTTAATTGCTGAGCAATGAGGTTGCGGGAGATAATGATGTGGAGAGAGGTGCGAGTATCTTTTGTAGAATTATCATAGTTTGCTTTCTATCCGTCGGATATAGATCATACTGTCTGTATTACAAGATGGCAGGCACACCATCATCGCCAACTCATTTTTTTATAAGGGTACAGATGATAAGTTTGCTGACTACTAAAGTAAAGTGGAATTTGTCCATGTTATGCAAGTAAATAAAGGTGATTGTTTATCATACGGGTAAGGTTAGATGTAGAGTGGTAGGAACAAATGCTCCACCTAGAGCATGTGTGTGTGAGATGGAGTCTTAGTGTGTGTGTGGGGTGTGTGTATGTGTGTGTGTGTGTGAGAGAGAGAGAGTGAGAGAGAGAGAGAGAGGAGAGAGAGAGATGGAGTCTTAGTTTGTGTGTGTGTGAGAGAGAGAGAGATAGATGGAGTCGAAGTGTGTGTGTGGGGGGTGCGTGTGTGTGTGTGTGTGAGAGAGAGAGAGAGAGAGAGAGAGAGAGAGATGGAGTCTTAGTGTGTGTGTGTGGGGGTGCGTGCGTGCGTGTGTGTATATGTGCGTATGTGTGTGTGTGTGTGTCGCGGGGTCCTCTGTGGCGGATGTAATTTAAGTGTGCATGGCTTCATCATAGAGAGGTGATGTGTATGGCAGAGGCCACCAACGATGGGGTGCGAGAGAGAAAATGCCTGTAGAGAGGGAAGAGAAGGTGCTTGCGCGTGAGAGGAGTCGACATCGAGAGAACGTGTTTGTTCGAGATACACCGAGGAAGACTACTATATATCGATGGTGCATGTAGGCGGAATTAAACAAATGGATGGTCTTATTGGTTTCGGGATATAGGGAAGAGTGAGAGGCGCGGGGGGGTAGCTAGAAGGAGATTGTTAAGTGTGAGTGTGTGTTTTACCCATCCAAAGCGGAAGTTATGTGCACAAAAGAGGAGAACGATTCGATGTGGCTCTAGAATTGAGGGTAATTAACTACGTATGGAGACATAGAGACCTTGAACGTGCATGTGTGAGAGGTATACATGTATACGTGGGATGTCTGTGTGTGTGCGCGTGCACGATCGAGATAAAAGAAAGAAGACATAAGTCATAAGATCAACGACATGGGAGAGACGGATCGGTATGACAATATGCATGCATATGAGAATGCAGGGAAGAAGGCCCGACAATTGAGCATGTGTTTTTATCTTTAAGAGATAGTGGCGTGGGCTAGAGCATGCATCTATGGCGAGCAGAGGGGGTGAGGCGCAACGATTGTGCAAAAGAGATCAACCTATAAATGCATATGTATGGAGAGACATATATAGTGTGGGTGATAGGAAGCAAGACTTCGTGCGAGAAAGAAATGTTGACGGAGAAACTATAGATAGATACAGAGATGGAGATGCTAGCTAGAGGGACATCCGCTAGTTTGGGTGTTGGAGATGACCGTCGGGTGGTTCAAAGGCTGAAGTTATATATGTGTGTGAGAGGGCACTTAACTGCATGTAGAGAGAAACGTATGTAGTGCACGTGATAGGAATCAAGAGTGAGGGCGAGAAAGAAGGTTGATGGATAAACATATAAATAGAAAGATAAAGATGCTAGCTAGTGTGCATTAGAGATAGGAGTTGAGTGGATCAGAAGGCTGGGTTATGTGTGTGGGTGTGAGAGAGATAGAGAGAGGGTGCATGTGAGTCACATACAAACAGATATCAGAGAGAAATGAGATCCAGAGAGACAGAGTTTTGTGTCTGCGAGAGAGAAAGATATTTCACAACGAGAGTGATAGCTAGAGAGACATATGAGGGAACACAAGATATCTCTAGGGAGAGAGGGTGTGTGTGAGCGACATACAAGAGAACAATGGAGAAATATGAGACCCTGGGAGACAGAGTTTGTGTTTGTGTGTGAGAAAGAGATATTGAAGAGGAAGAGTCATAGGTTCTCATATCTAAGGAGCGAAAGACATCTCTTTATGAGGGGTGTGCGAGTGGCACACATGGGAATAGTAGAGAGAAATGAGACCCCAAGGAGACAAAGTTTTGTGTTTGTGTGAGAGAAAGAGATTCCACATGGAGAATCATAGTTAGAGACACATAGCAGGGAGCGAGATATACTTAGAGAGAGATAGAGTGATGAAGGTCGAGGGAGAGAGTACCGTTAGTGTGTTACGAAGATAAAAGACCATTGTCGACATACATGTAGCACGAGAGATACCTGAGAGACGATGAACGCGTATTGGTCCAGAGAGATAGTCCTATATAAGCATGAGTGATAGGTATATGAGACGAATATCTAGATTAAAGGGGATTCAAATATTTAAACTAGAGATCACGACATAGATAATATCATAACGCAAATTGGTGTATCAAAACATGCATATTCATTTGAATTTGGCCACACGTGTAATGTTATATAGTTTATCAATATTGGTGATCCATAGATTCTTCAATTACAAACAATGCATGGTTTATATGCAATTGATGTCTAAATGGGATTACACTATATGTTGCGTGTGTGGAACACATTTTACATGTGTGAGAAGTTAAAAAAAAACCCCGCATGAAACACACATTAATTGGAGACAGTTAGCGAGGAATGCATACATTGGATTTCAACATAAAGTGGTTTCAAATATTTGAAAATCCAAATTGATGGATACAACCTTATGAATCTGAGATCATGCATTTGTAAACCATATTTATGTATAAATGGTGTTGTGCTTTTGAAAGTATATATAAAAAATGATGTATATAGAATGTAATTCCAATTGAAAATGGATCTTGCCTGAAAAAAATAGAATACAAATGGGATTCAAATTGAGTTGGCACGGTAAACGTGCACTCTGCAAAATTTTAACGAAGCGGGGAAAGTCGCAGTAACCGCCCGAAACCAAAATCTGCGAGATGGAAATCACTACTGCCTATCCCTGCCACACAAAGCCTATCTGCTAGATTTCTATAGGTTTCGATAAGGGTAGGTTTGTAATTTCACCCAAACGTGACGTAACCGCCTCTCACCCGGATTCATACACGGTGGGCGCCAAAACACAGTGTGTCCTCGGTCAAAATCGACTCCCTCCCCGATTCATATTCATACACGGTGGGCGCCAAACAAACTCTCGTTGTCAAATATTCGGTGTATATGCGAGATTACCGTCCTATCCCCAACCGACTAATGTTGCTGTGATGTAGTAGAAATTTGAAACGGGGGCTAAGTTTGTAAATTTCCTCGCATTTGAGACAAGCGCCCAATACATGGTTCCCCCTTCCTCTCTACCTCCCTTTTCCCCATTCAGACTCGTGGGCGCCAAAACACCCTCTCCACCCCACCTCCTCCGACCGCCGCCATCCGCCACCCCATCCACCGCCGTCCTCCTCCACCATGCCGAGCTGATACCCGATGCCACCGCCCATTACAAGAGATCGACCTCTCTCATCCACGCCTTGGACCGGGATCCTTGCATCCCGCCCTCTCGCTTCATCCCGCGTGCCGTCCACCTTGCCGACGCCGCTCCTACGACCGTCTCGTCCACCACGCCCCGCCGCCACCGTCTACCCTCCTAGATCTGCTTCCACACCACCGACAGCCATCGCTACCGCAGCACCGTCAAATTCTCAGCAGATACGTGACATCGGCGCCGCACTGTGAGGCGATACTCTTTCAGATTCGCTCAACTTATTTATCGCAGCAATAAAATAGATCGCCACCGCTTTACTCTGATTTCTTGTCTTGGTTGCGGTTGCCTTTGTCCGGTTTGCACCTTCAGATCCGCCATGGCACGCTCAACACTATACTCCCTATGCTTATGGTTTTCCCCTTTTATATTCCACTCTAGTTAAATCACAGTATACTAAATTTCAAAATTGGGTCAGTCGATTTTTCTGAACTCGCCGGAGTTCGCCGTTGCGATCGAAGGGGCTCGGGTGGTTGTGGGGCCTCGCCAAACGAAGAAAACTCGATGCGGGTGGGGGTTGGGGCGCGGCTGGGGGTGGGGGCGGCGGAGGAACACAGGCGGTGGGGGCCGGTGGTCCGGCCGGCAGCCCGTGCGGTGTTCCGTATGGGAAGAATCAGAGACAAGGAAGAAGAAGGGTTAGGAGACGCAGGATCTTCATCCAACCTCCTGAAATGGTCGAGACAGCTGGGAGTTGCATTCTTAATGCGCCTGTTCATCATGTGTGGCACCGCGCAACCAACATTTTATTATCCAAAATCTGCTTGCTCTTCTTTACCATGTTCGATAGAGCTGGCCTCAGACGTGATCGATAGGCTTTCAATTACTAGCGGCAATACAAAACCGTATTTTCAAGCCAGTTCCACTTTCCCGATTTATATATCGTGGTTATGGTGTACCCCTGTTATGTACACTATGATCTGCCTAGTTGCTGTGTGTTCTTGTTATCATGGTTTGGCAATAAACTCTCTACAAAGATACTATGAACCTATCATCTGCCAGCTATCCTTACTTCGAGCCTATTTTTTGTGTACTTGTGCCAGATTATATAAATGCACGCTTACAAAGACACATGAGCTCATCATCGTAATCCAAAGATAGCACATAAGTGTTTACAGGCGCCCCTATAGTAAAATATCGCCGCATTACAAAGATAATCTCACAACTATTTATGTTTTCATGGTTCTCGATATTATACGCAATTACAAAGAATATCGAATCCGCGATCAGAAGAATATTGTGGAAAACTGCAATGACTTACAAAATTGGCACCAAGGCATTGAGTTCCATTCTGGAAGTAATGAAACTCGTACGCTCCCCACCTGTTGATTCTTGTTCAGAATATCATCCTAATGACTATTCTAACCTTGAGGAGACAAAGGTAGATGGCCTGTCCTGTTCACCCATCAAGGTGCCTGTTCTAATTTGGCAAGGTTTTATTTATTGCGCGTATCTTGCATTTCTTCTACTTTGTTGCACCGCCATCTGCTTAGTTTACTCATCATATAACTCGAGATGCCATGCCCATCCATTATCAATACATATTCCATCTGTCATCATACCATGTTTTTCCACTCAAATGCTGTTCTTGTGCACCAGACATCAAAAAGGAAGAGGGTGATTGCCGAACTTGAAGGAGCACCAGCAAAGTCCTTGAAAAACGTGGTGGTGCCGAAGAAATCAGACAACGTCCCACTTATATTGGCTGTACAACCAGTGACACAAAACATAGGACCGACTCCAGCAGACTATACCCTTACTTCACTAGCCACACCACTAGCCCCGCCACACAGGACCTGCACTCCAGCAAAAGGTATACCGATTTCATTTGCCATAGCACCAGCCGTACCATAGAAAAATCCCACTCCAGCAAAAAGTACAGCAAGTCCGCCAACCGAAGACCTATCCCAACTGCAGAGACGGCCAATTCCTGCAGATTGGAACCCCATTCCATTTATTCCTAGTTTAAAATACAATGCTTTCAATGTTGTTAGGGACTACGTGCATATATTCCCATCATGGGAAGATTATAGTGAAGACAAACACCATTTTCACATCTTCCTGTCCAACTTACATGTAAGTGCTATTATTCATAGTTATTATTTTCCTATTTTCTGCTGATCGAACACATCAATGTTTTACATTACATTGTTGTAACTAGGAGAGGGTCAATCTGAATAGTCATGATGAGCAAAGCTTGCTTGTGCTTTTCAAGGAAGCATTGCAGCAGTATTGGTGTTACCTGAGGAAATCACACTTTGATGGCAAGTCTATAAACGAATTTCCGATGAAGCCTCTTGTGCTAAATTTAGAAGACATTCAATGGAAAAACCTTATTATGCACTGGTCTCGTTCCCAGGATGAGGTACTGTCTATGAAATCACATGACAATTTGAACTTCTACTTTTCCACATGTGCCTTACGGATATCTGCTCGAAGAAGAATTCCGGTTTGAAAAGAACGATAGGATATCGCAAATATGTTGCCCGCTGCTTTGCTCTTGTTAGTACCTGTTTTCCTGTAACACTATACTTGCATACATACCTGGTTCATTATGTGACAGCGGTATGCATGATAGCTTGCTTATCAATTGTTCGCTCCAAATTATCTGATCTGTATGAATGGTTACATTAGTGTAGAATATATCCAATGCCAATGAATTTTTTTAGCTCTGCATTGTTCTTGTAACTACATGCTGTCCTTTATCAGTGTACTTATATTGACATGTAGTTGTTCATGTACCATCACTCTGCAGCTTATTTTCCTTTGCCCTCCATTTTCTACACATCAGATCTATATTTACTCTTACCATAAAGTTGGCACTGAAGAAGTTTAGCTGTGCATTGCTCTTGGTTGTGCCTTTTGCCTGTATCGCTGCACATACATTTATAGCTACTTGGTTATGTAGCATCACTCTTCATCTTATCTTAAATATTCTCCATTTTTTCGTATATTATCACATCTATGTTTACTCTTAACAAAATGTAGAATAAAGGCAATGCTTATGAAGAAGATTTTGTGCTAAACTTCTTGAATTGCCCCCCCATCAGCATGGACAAGGGCTTTATAGAGCCTGTCTTCACCAGTAATATAAGTTTGTCCTTCTCAAGCCTTCAAACTTTGTTGTGTATATTTGGTTAGGCATGACTGCAACAGCTGTTTATTTTTGGTGTTTGCATCAAATTGCATGTTCAAAGTTTATTATGTACATAAACAAAAGTTTGCCCTTCTCAATTTAATTTTTCAGTTGTACAACCAAGTTCCTTCTTCATACCATGTAAATTAAACTATACAGAGCAAGTGATCTTCTTTTGCACTGCATGTATGCTTCTGTTCTTCATCCGTAATTCCGTGGTGTGGTGAACCTACCCACTACAGCACATTGTCATATTTTGCGATGTCTTAACTATGAACAATATCTTATCATTCTACTATTATTAAAACCGTCTCTTTATTTGCCAATCTGAAATGGGATAAATTGACAGCACACTAACCATTGATACTTATGAGTTCTTGATCTGTAATCCAGTGGTGTCGTGAAGCTGCCAACTCCTTCACAATGTCATTTCCTGCCATGTCTTGACCTGAACAATACCATATTGTGTTAATGCAATTTTAAACTGTGTCACTTTATTCATCAGTAAGAAATGTGATGAATTGTCAACACTGATACTTTTATGTGCAAAACCCGTCATCCGTCTTCTTGTTTATCTTTCGAGTGAGGAAGATATAAGTGTTGAACAAGCGCAGCCTCATCATCTTGCTCAGCTGCTTGCTTGCAGCAGCTCCAAAGAGGGCTAACCTTTCTTGAACTCTATTGAAGTGTTTACGGTTTTGTATATTATGTTGTCGGCGTGTTTATTTTCACCGGTGGCGATCTTTGATGCCCAAGTATGTAATCTGCTTGTCTGCTTGTGCTTTATTATCATAGTGGCAAACTTTGATGCCCCGTGCATGTAATATGCCATAATTTCTTTATTGTATAGTCTAGGTTTTTTCTTATTCACGATGCTGCAGTTATTTTATCAGATATATATATCCTGCTCTTCATGATAAACCGCCAAACCGTAAAATTACGGTACATAATCGGGCCGTCATGCAATCACGATGTATGATCTGCATCATGGGCCCCGTCAAACTTGCCCACTAGTAGATTTGGGCCTTGAATAGGTCGAGTAACCCCCGTCCCTCTTTTCGCAAGAAAACTCAATGGGCTTTTAGGAGGCTAAGAAGTAGGTTGGGCCTGAAACGTGCCGAATAGCTCACGGGCCGGCAGCAGCCCGAAATGGACCTGACCCATGATTGTGCGAATCAATTCACGGGCTTTTAACAGGCCAAAGTTGTCTCGGTCCTTGTTTGCCCCAATCAGGTATCGGCTGCGAGCAGGCCGGATGCAAACCGGGCCGTAGTTAGGCCCAACTATATGACGGGCTTTTAACAGGCCGAAATTAATATAGGGCTGAAATGTTAAACGGGCCCTTAACAGGCCGAAACTAATATCAGGATGAATTTCTAAATGTGCCTTTAGCAAGTGGGCCCAAAAGCATAGTGTCCAGTTAACGGGCCGAATCTGATATGGGCCATAATTGAGCCCGAAGCCTCTTAAAGGGCCGGACCTGATCTGGGCCGTGATTTGGCTCAGAAAGTGGGAGGCTTTTAACGGGCCGGATCTTAAATGGGCCATTATTAGGCCCGGAACATGGCAGGCCATTAATGGACCGGATCAAATATGGGCCGGCATTTGGCCCAAAACATGGCAACCAGTTAATGGGCCGGCCTACTAGGGTCCTCAAAATCTTGTGGGCCTACAGCTGGGCCGGCCCATTATTGTCGGTGAAATCTCTTAGGCTTTTAGCTGGGCCGGCCCATTATGATCCGCAAGAATTTTGTGGGCCTTTACCTTGGCCGACCCATTATGGCACACAAAAATCTTGTGGGCCTTTACTTGGGCCGGCCTATTATGTCCCACGAAATATTGTGGGCCTTTAGCTGGGCCAGCCCATTATGGTCCGCAAAATCTCGTGGACCTTTAGCTGGGCCGGCCCATTATGGTCTGCAAAATCTTGTGGGCCTTTAGTTGGGCCGGCCCATTTAAACTTGATGGGTCGTGCCACGTGTCGACGTATCATAGGCGCCTTCTGTCCAATGAGTGGATGACATCTGTCCCAACGATGAGCCGACAAGTGTTTCCTCCAGCCAATGATGATTTTACACGTGGAAAATCCCCATTGGTCGGTGCTGTTAATGGGTTATCGGATCCAAAACCCGACCCGATAGCTTAACGGCGTTCTGTTAGGGTGGATGCCACATGTCGGTCACCCTTGACGAAAGCACTTCTATGACGCGCGATTTATCGTCATGGAAGTGGACACTTCCGTGATTATAATTTTGGTAATGTCATGGAACACTTCTACGACAGCATAGGTATGACTATCTTGATTCTGTCATAAAATCGTCATGGATGTACATGCATGACAAAAAACACGACCTACTGTGACAAACACGTATCATCACGGAAGTGTATTTTTTTCGTAGTGATAGCGCATAAACTAGGATTTAAGCTTCTGTCACTCTAGCAACCCATCATCTAATGTAACGCCCCGGATTCGATGCGCCAGGTGTCCGTCAGTTATTCACCGTCGTTGCCATGTCATGTGCTTGCGTGTTGCACTTTGCCATGTCATCATCTGCATTTCATATCATGTCATCATGTGCATTTCATTTTGCATATGTATTCGTCTCATGCATCCAAGCATTTTCCCCGTTGTCCGTTTTGCAATCCGGCACTCCTATGTCTCCCGACGCCCCTTTTGCCTCTTTTCGTGTGTGGGTATTAAACAGTCTCGGAATGGACCGAGGTTTGTCAAGCGGCCTTGGTATACCACCGGTAGACCGCCTGTCAAGTTTCGTGTCATTCGGAGGTCGTTTGGTACTCCAACGGTTAACCGGGTAACCGCAAAAGCCTCTTTTGTGTGCAGCCCAACACCCCTTCCAAACTGGCCCAAAACCCATCTAACTCCCCTCCATGCTCTCGGTCGTTCGATCACGATCGTGTGGGCGAAAACCGCACCTCATTTGGACTCTCCTAGCTCCCTCTACCAATATATATGTCTTCCTCCCCGAAATCCCGCAGTCCAAACCCTAAAAATCATCCCCGTCGCCCGCCGGACATGTCCAATCCGGCCGGACAGGGTTCCGCCACCGCCCGCAGAGCTAACGGGGCATGCCACGTGTCGCGCGCGCACGCGCACACGCCATGGTCCCGCGAGGCCCACGGCCGCCCTCCCACGCCGACCCGGGCGCGCCAGAGACCCGAGTCGCGCCGCCCGCTCTCTGCGCCCTCGCCACCGACCTCGCCCGGCCGGCCTGTGCCGCCCTCGCCCCGGGCGATCAAGCCCTCCGGTGGCCGCGCCCCCGCCCTCCTCCCGCCCCCACCATCGTCGCCGGTGCCGCCCTGCCCCTCGCCCGCGGACTCGTCCCTCGACCGAGCTCACTGAGTCCGCGCCGCCGCCGGCCACTTCACGGCCGGAGCTCGTCTCGCCGGGAGCGGCGTCGCCCGCCTCCTTGTCGCAGCAGCGTCCGGATCCGGCGGTCCGGGCCAGATCCGCCCACACCGCCTCCTCCGTCCCACGGCGCCCCCCACGCCCTTCTCCGGTCAACTCCGGCGGTTCCGCGAGATCCGTCGCCGCATCGTTATCCGTGCAGATCTGGAGGTTGCCCCGTTTCCACTAAGTCCCCGAAATTGTTGCATATTTTATTGCATTTTCATCGCATCATAACTCTCTGCATATAGCTCCGTTTCGTGCGTGTAATATGTCAAAATGTTCGCCTCGAAGGGTAGATCATTTAATCTCATTGCATCATTTTCATTTGAGCTCATCTTGATGCCCGAAATGCTGTTGGAATAGTGCTGTGTGATGTTAGTTTCTGTTTCTTAACAGAACATGCACTTTTGTCATTTTTGCCATGATTGATGTGTGCACCCTATGAACTTGAGTCCTACATGTGTTTTGTAATATGCCATGCCATCTTTAAAGTGGTGCTTTCTATGTATTTTTGTGATCTATGTGGTGACTAGCACAAGCATGCAAACTAGGCTTCTTGATGTTGCTGATTTCAGCCCTGTTCTGCTGATATTTTTATGCCATGTTAACTTGATGCTACAGAGAGCTCCATGCATATTTTGAGATACTTCATTAAGGATGTTTCGTTATACATGTCTTGCTATATCCATCCATTCCCTTGTTTGCAATTATGGAGTGCCATAGCTTGAGTCGATCGAGCTCTACTTTTGCTATAAAATGTTTCCTGGCAGATTGTTTACATGTTATTCAATTTTGCCAAGGTTGTTGTAGTTGATCCATGCACCCTATGACCTTGCTCTTGCCATGTATAGCCTCTATGCCATGTATTCTTAATGGTGGTTGCCTTGCCATGTCATGTATTGCTCTGTGGTGAGTGATTCAAGCTCACCAACATGCCTACCTGTTGTTGTTCCTGCCATGTTCGAATCTGTAATATAACTTGCCATGTTTACATGGGTGCCATCATATTTTCTGATCCTTTTTGGCTCATGTTCAGTAAGGTACTTTTGTTATATGCAATTAGTAGATTCATGCCATGCCTTTGTTTGCCATGTTAAGTTCCTGTAACATGTTGTTTGATAGCTCTAAACATTGCAACCTGATGTTATTTCTGCCAAGCCTGAAACTGTTATTAATTGCAATCTTGCCATGTGTTTTTGAGCATGTTCTAGTGATTTCTGGAGATAGTTCAGTGTTCATGTTTTGTAATGCTTTACCTGTACATCACGCCCATGCCTTTTGTTTTCATGTTGTGGTCCTGTAGCTTATCGTTTTGATGCTTGCAATATGCCTAGTTGCTGTTTTGGACAGATTGTTGTTATAACTTGTATAGAGTGTATGTGTTGAACCGTTGCTCCGTTTTGAGTGTGCTCTATATGAAACTTGCTTGATTTTGCATGTAGCTTCATATTATCATGTTGCATCCATGTTTTGAGGTGTTTGCTTGATGTTGGTATGCATTTTGCATCAATGCCATGTTTAACTTGTTTTGCTCATATCTTCTAGCCCGTAGCTCCGAATTTAATGAACTTTATATGTAACTTGACTAGAATTTCGTGTAGATCATCGTGGTGCATCTTAAATTGCTGTTTAACAACTTGAACATAAGGTTTATTCAGATCTGGACCAATTTCGAAATTTGCATATGAGGACTTACCGGAATTGTTCTATGTTGTTTCCGGCCTCATTTAAACTTGCTTTGATGTGTTGCTCTTGTATGCATCATCTCTTGCCATGAGTAGTTTCATGTAGCTTCGTCATGCATCATGTTTGTTTGTGCATCATGCCTTGTTCATGTGTGGTGTGTTTACCATGTTGTGTGCTTCTTCTTGTTAGTTCCCGTTTCGTTGCGATCGTGAGGATTCGTTCGTCTACGCTTGGTTCGGCTTCATCCGTTCGTCTTCTTCATGGACTCGTTCTTCTTCCTTGCGGGATTTCAGGCAAGATGACCGCTACCCTGGATCTCATTACTATCATTGCTATGCTAGTTGCTTTGTTCTATCGCTATGCTGCGCTACCTATTACCTGTTCATCAAGCCATCCCAAATTGCCATGTCAGCCTCTAACCTTTTGCACCCTTCCTAGCAAACCGTTGTTTGGCTATGTTACCGCTTTGCTCAGCCCCTCTTATAGCGTTGTTAGTTGCAGGTGAAGATGAAGTTGTTCCTTGTTGAAACATGGAGATGTTGTTCCTTGTTGGAACATGTTTACTTGTTGGGATATCACAATATATCTTATATTATTAATGCATCTATATACTTGGTAAAGGGTGGAAGGCTCGGCCTTATGCCTGGTGTTTTGTTCCACTCTTGCCACCTTAGTTTCCGTCATATCGGTGTTATGTTCCCGGATTTTGCGTCCCTAACACGGTCGGGTGATTTATGGGACCCCCTTGACAGTTCGCTTTGAATAAGACTTTTCCAGCAAGGCCCAACATTGGTTTTACATTTGCCTCACCTAGCCTTTTTCCCTTGGGAGTCGTGCATCCCGAGGGTCATCTTTAATTACCCCCCTGGGCCAATGCTTGTCTAAGTGTTGGTCCAAACTAGAGCCACTTGCGGTGCCGCCCCGAGGCAACTTGGGGTATCGTCGGTTGCCGTACGTAGTGTTCATCCGGTCGTGGCCTGAGACGAGATACGCGCGGCTACTATCAGGGTGTCGGCACGCCGGGAGGACTTGCTGGTCTTGTTTTATTGCTGTCGAAATGTCTTGTAGCCGGGATTCCGAGACTGATCGGGTCTTCCCGGGGAGAAGGAATATCCTTCGTTGATCGCGAGAGCTTATCATGGGCTAAGTTGGGACACCCTGCAGGTTTTGAACTTTCGAAAGCCGTGCCCATGGGTTATGTGGCAGATGGGAATTTGTTAATGTCCGGTTGTAGAAAACCGTTGATCTTAATTAAAATACACCAACCGTAAAGCGTAATCGTGAGTGTCTCTTTTCGGGGTTGATCGAGAGGAGAACACGGTTTCGGGTTATGTCGGACGTAAGTAGGAGTTCAGGATCACTTCTTGATCATTACTAGTTGACGACCGCCTTTGTTTCTCTTCTCGCCTCATTTGCGTATGTTAGCCACCATATATGCTTAGCCGCTGCTGCAACCTCACCACTTTATCCCTTCCTTTCCCATTAAGCTTTGTTAGTCTTGATACCCATGGTAATGGGATTGCTGAGTCCTCATGGCTCACAGATTACTACACCACCAGTTGCAGGTACAGGTTTGCGATGATCATGACGCGAGAGCGATGCTTGCTTGAGTTGAGTTCTTCTTCCGCTTCTTCTTGATCGGGGATAGGTTCCAGTCGGCAGCCTGGGCTAGCGGTGGTGGATGTCGTTTGAGTTTCTGTTTATGTTTCATCCGTAGTCGGATGTTGATCTCTTGTATATGATGTTGATGTATTCTTGTGGCATTTGTGCCTTATGTATGTATCCCCTCTATTATGTAATGTTGATGTAATGATATCCACCTTGCAAAAGCGTTTCAATATGCGGGTCTATCCTTGGTGGGACCATCGAGTTCCTTTTGGATAGGGTCGCATATTGGGCGTGATAAGTTGGTATCGAGCCTCGACCGACCCTAGGAGCCCCTTGATTGATCGTGTAGTTTGGCCGTTGTCGAGTCTAGAAAAAACTGTTTTCGAGTCTAGTTATATCGAGAGTAGGAATTCTTTTACTCCTCTGCCCCTTCGTCGCTCTGGTGAGGAATCTTGACGTGGGTGTTTTGAATTACTCCTCTTCCCCTTCAATTTTTCTTTAGGATCATGCAGTTGGTTTTCCGATCGTTGGCCCTCAGCTCTTTTCATCCGGTGCATTTCTTGTCAAGTCGATTCGACCCTCTTCATCTTTGCCAAGTTCAATCCTCAGTTCTTCCTCCGACGTCGTTGTTTTTCCTTGTCCGAAGTTATCCTTGTTTTTCCCACCCGCCCTCCCTTCTTCCTCTCGGAACCGGAGCCCGTGATCGAGTATGCATCCTACTCGTGCGAAGTCTTTTCTTTCTTTCAATGATTTCAACCGGTGTTTTCTCGTCAAGATATTTGTCGGTTTCCCCTTCCAAGTTGGCTTTGTTTTCCCGCCCTCCCACCCTCTTATTCCTGGAGTTTGATTCTCTTTCGACCATCAATTCCATTCGTACGGAACCTCTTCAGTCTTCCCTCAATCATTTCAACTGGTGAATTCTCTTTTGTTTGAGATTCTTCATCCCTTTCTTTTCCGTGCACTCAATTCAAGTTTTTCGAGTTGATCACATTCTTTCCTTGGATCAAGTGTTTTCCCTGCTCGCTCGCCTCTCGCCAATTTATCATTCCGAGTATCAAGACATCTCGGAAGATTCGTGTTTGCTTTTAATTAATTCGAGGTTGTCACCTCATTCAAATATTTCAATTGTTCCGTGCATCATCTATCTGTTCATCATCCCATTTCCAACGGTGTTTTCTTTTTAGTGGGCCCTAACCCACAGGTCTTTTCCCAGGATCTTACCTGACTCTTCTAATTATTCCGGAGCCATTCTCAATTCTTTTCAGAGTTTGACGTAAGAATGAATTTCATCAGTCAGATGCCTTTCCAAGATCGATTTCAAATCATTTCATTGTTGGCTCAACCACTTTGCTTTTCATTCTCCCGGAGTATCTCAGTAATTTTGGTGGTGTTTCTCGTCGTCATTTGAAGACCGAAGAAGAGAATTTTTCTCTTAAATCTTTTCCGTTCTCCCGGAGATTCGCGGTGCTAGTTCGATGTTATCCTATCTAGTTGTTTCCAGTTGTGCAATTCTTTCATCCATCCGGAGTATTTCAGGAGTTGTTTTCCGTCTCGATATTCCGGAGGTCATCTTTTTGGAATATTTCTTCGTTCCAAGTTTTCAGCTTCGTTCATCTCAATATTCTTCCGGTGCCTCGTTTAAGTGTTCTTTAATCACCTCATGACATCTGTGTTCTTTTGCATCTAAATCCCCTCTAGCTTATTGGTTCTTCTAATTCTTCCCGGTGATTCATTCTCTTTCATCAGTCATTTCCAAATTCTTACGGTGGTTCGTTCAAGATTATTTTCCTTGTTTATCATATTAATTCATTCGTTCTTTTCAATCCTACCGGTGGTTCACGAAGACCTTCTCAAGTTTGCGTTATATCTCTTCTCATTCTTTTTTTTCAAGAAGAATAAGTAGTATGCAAAATCCATTGTTGGTCATCAATTTAATTTGATGAAGGATAAGCATACAATAAATCTTATTCTTATTTCATCCAAGCTGATTAATCTTTTCCTTCGGAGTTTGTTCTTCATGAATAAATTCTAGTTCCAAGTGTTTTCATCTTTTCTTTTCCGGAGTTCATCTTCCTCGACCATTTCGTTTGGAACCTCCATCTAAATCATCGCAAGGTTCATCTTACTCTTTCGTCCTTCATTTTATCTCATCATCCTTTTGTTACCGGAGTTCTTCATGGTGGTTCTTCACGATTTAATTCTTTCTTCAAGAGTTCATCAAGATTTTGTTGGTGGAGTTCTAATATCTTTTCTTCTTGCATCTCTAAGTGTAATTAATTCTCCATATTCTTTTGAAGTGGAGTTTTGCATTTCTCGCTTTCTCAGCTATTAAATCTTTTTCGCTTGTGGTCGGTTATCACCTCGAAAATTTTGGGATGTCATCCATAAGTCCACATCAAGTTTATCCTTTTCGTTGTTGATTTTTCTCAACAACTCCATTCAATCCTTCCTTCTAAGTTCTTTTCATTCAATTTTTCCAATTCTTCCGAGGCATTGCGTTGGTTATCTCGTCAAGTGTCATTCCATCTTCTCAAGCTCATGTTCTATTCTTTCCTTGTTCAACCGGTGTGCTGCCTAAATCCTTTCAGTCTTATTCGTTTCTTTTCTCATTCTAACCACTCCGGTTAGAACGAGTCGTTCATAGTCTATCTGATTCCGTGAGCTTTTGATTCTCGCCATTCTTGTCGCTCCTATCTTCTTCACGAGTGCTCTCGATTCTTTGCTTCTTCTCTTGAGTTCTTGTTTCACCTCATCCCTTTTCCCTTCCGTCTCGGTCCTAAGATCTCGGACGAGATATCTTGTTAGTGGAGAAGTGTTGTAACGCCTCGGATTCGATCGCGCCTGTGTCCGCTGCTTATTTGCCGTCGTTGCCATGTCATGTGCTTGCGTGTTGCACTTTGCCATGTCATCATCTGCATTTCATATCATGTCATCATGTGCATTTCATTTTGCATATGTGTTCGTCTCATGCATCCAAGCATTTTCCCCGTTGTCCGTTTTGCAATCCGGCACTCCTATGTCTCCCGGCGCCCCTTTTGCCTCTTTTCGTGTGTGGGTATTAAACGGTCTCAGAATGGACCGAGGTTTGTCAAGAAGCCTTGGTATACCACCGGTAGACCGCCTGTCAAGTTTCGTGTCATTCAGAGGTCGTTTGGTACTCCAACGGTTAACCGGGTAACCGCAAAAGCCTCTTTTGTGTGCAGCCCAACACCCCTTCCAAACTGGCCCAAAACCCATCTAACTCCCCTCCATGCTCTTGGTCGTTCGATCACGATCGTGTGGGCGAAAACCGCACCTCATTTGGACTCTCCTAGCTCCCTCTACCTATATATATGTCTTCCTCCCCGAAATCCCGCAGTCCAAACCATAAAAATCATCCCCGTCGCCCGCCGGACATGTCCAATCCGGCCGGACAGGGTTCCGCCGCCCAGCAGCCAACGGGGCATGCCACGATCAGCGCCGCGGGCGCTGCCCTCCAGCCAGGACCACAAGGCCCACGACCGGGCCCTCCGGCGCCGACCCGGGCGCGCCAGGCCCGAGTCGCGCCGCCCGCTCCTCTCGCCCCACACCGACCTCGCCTGCCCGGCCTGTGCCGCCCCTCGCCGGCGATCAAGCCCTCCGGTGGCGCGCGCCGCGCCGCCCGCCGCGGCCTCGCCCGCCCGCCGCGCGCCCCTCCTCCGCGCCTCCACCATCGTCGCCGGTGCCGCCCTGCCTCGCCTCACGGACTAGTCCCCTGGGCGGAGCTCCGCGCTGAGTCCGCGCCGCCGCCACTTCCGCCGGCCGGAGCTCGTCTCGCCGGGAGCGGCGTCGCCCCGCCTCCTTGTCCGCAGCCGCGTCCGGATCCGGCCGGTCCGGGCCAGATCCGCCCCACACCGGCCTCCTCCGTCCTTCCGGCGCCCCCACGTCCTTCTTCGGTCAACTCCGGCGAAGTTCCGGCGAGATCCGTCGCCGCATCGTTATCCGTGTAGATCTGGAGGTTGCCCCGTTTCCACTAAGTCCCCGAAATTGTTGCATATTTTATTGCATTTTCATCGCATCATAACTCTCTGCATATAGCTCCGTTTCGTGCGTGTAATATGTCAAAATGTTCGCCTCGAAGGGTAGATCATTTCATCTCATTGCATCATTTTCATTTGAGCTCATCTTGATGCCCAAAATGCTGTTGGAATAGTGCTGTGTGATGTTAGTTTCTGTTTCTTAACAGAACATGCACTTTTGTCATTTTTGCCATCATTGATGTGTGCACCCTATGAATTTGAGTCCTACATGTGTTTTGTAATATGCCATGCCATCTTTACAGTGGTGCTTTCTATGTATTTTTGTGATCTATGTGGTGACTAGCACACGCATGCAAACTAGGCTTCTTGATGTTGCTGATTTCAGCCCTGTTCTGCTGATATTTTTATGCCATGTTAACTTGATGCTACAGAGAGATCCATGCATATTTTGAGATACTTCATTAAGGATGTTTTGTTATACATGTCTTGCTCTATCAATCCATTCCCTTGTTTGCAATTATGGAGTGCCATAGCTTGAGTCAATCGAGCTCTACTTTTCCTATAAAATGTTTCCTGGCAGATTGTTTACATGTTATTCAATTTTGCCAAGGTTGTTGTAGTTGATCCATGCACCCTATGACCTTGCTCTTGCCATGTATAGCTTCTCTGCCATGTCTTCTTAATGTTGGTTGCCTTGCCATGTCATGTATTGCTCTGTGGTGAGTGATTCAAGCTCACCAACATGCCTACCTGTTGTTGTTCCTGCCATGTTCGAATCTGTAATATAACTTGCCATGTTTACATGGGTGCCATCATATTTTCTGATCCTTTTTGGCTCATGGTCAGTAAGAGACTTTTGTTATATGCAATTAGTAGATTCATGCCTTGCCTTTGTTTGCCATGTTAAGTTCCTGTAACATGTTGTTTGATAGCTCTAAACATTGCAACCTGATGTTATTTCTGCCAAGCCTGAAACTGTTATTAATTGCAATCTTGCCATGTGTTTTTGAGCATGTTCTAGTGATTTCTGGAGATAGTTCAGTGTTCATGTTTTGTATTTCTTTACCTGTACATCACGCCCATGCCTTTTGTTTTCATGTTGTGGTCCTGTAGCTTATCGTTTTGATGCTTGCAATATGCCTAGTTGCTGTTTTGGACAGATTGTTGTTATAACTTGTCTAGAGTGTATGTGTTGAACCGTTGGTCCGTTTTGAGTGTGCTCTATATGAAACTTTCTTGATTTTGCATGTAGCTTCATATTATCATGTTGCATCCATGTTTTGAGGTGTTTTCTTGATGTTGGTATGCATTTTGCATCAATGCCATGTTTAACTTGTTTTGCTCATATCTTCTAGCCCGTAGCTCCGAATTTAATGAACTTTATATGTAACTTGACTAGAATTTCGTGTAGATCATCGTGGTGCATCTTAAATTGCTGTTTAACAACTTGAACATAAGGTTTATTCAGATCTGGACCAATTTCGAAATTTGCATATGAGGACTTACCGGAATTGTTCTATGTTGTTTCCGGCCTCATTTAAACTTGCTTTGATGTGTTGCTCTTGTATGCATCATCTCTTGCCATGAGTAGTTTCATGTAGCTTCGTCATGCATCATGTTTGTTTGTGCATCATGCCTTGTTCATGTGTGGTGTGTTTACCATGTTGTGTGCTTCTTCTTGTTAGTTCCGCTTGCTTGCGATCGTGAGGATTCGTTCGTCTCACGCTTGGTTCGCTTCATCCGCTCGCCTTCTTCATGGACTCGTTCTTCTTCCTTGCGGATTTCAGGCAAGATGACCGCTACCCTGGATCTCATTACTATCATTGCTATGCTAGTTGCTTTGTTCTATCGCTATGCTGCGCTACCTATTACCTGTTCATCAAGCCATCCCAAATTGCCATGTCAGCCTCTAACCTTTTGCACCCTTCCTAGCAAACCGTTGTTTGGCTATGTTACCGCTTTGCTCAACCCCTCTTATAGCGTTGTTACTTGCAGGTGAAGATGAAGTTGTTCCTTGTTGGAACATGGAGATGTTGTTCCTTGTTGGAACATGTTTACTTGTTGGGATATCACAATATATCTTATATTATTAATGCATCTATATAATTGGTAAAGGGTGGAAGGCTCGGCCTTATGCCTAGTGTTTTGTTCCACTCTTGCCACCCTAGTTTCCGTCATATCGGTGTTATGTTCCCGGATTTTGCGTCCCTAACGCGGTCGGGTGATTTATGGGACCCCTTGACAGTTCGCTTTGAATAAGACTTTTCCAAAGAAGGCCCAACATTGGTTTTACATTTGCCTCACCTAGCCTTTTTTCCCTTGGGAGTCGTGCATCCCGAGGGTCATCTTTAATTACCCCCCTGGGCCAATGCTTGTCTAAGTGTTGGTCCAAACTAGAGCCACTTGCGGTGCCGCCCCGAGGCAACTTGGGGTATCGTCGGTTGCCGTGACGTAGTGTTCATCCGGTCGTGGCCTCGAGACGAGATACGCTGGCTACTATCGTGGTGTCGGCACGCCGGAGGACTTGCTGGTCTTGTTTTATTGCTGTCGAATGTCTTGTAGCCGGATTCCGAGACTGATCGGGTCTTCCCGGGAGAAGGAATATCCTTCGTTGATCGCGAGAGCTTATCATGGGCTAAGTTGGGACACCCCGCAGGTTTTGAACTTTCGAAAGCCGTGCCCGCGGTTATGTGGCAGATGGGAATTTGTTAATGTCCGGTTGTAGAAAACCGAAGTTGATCTTAATTAAAATACACCAACCGTGTGCGTAACCGTGAGTGTCTCTTTTCGGGGTTGATCGAGAGGAGAACACGGTTTCTGGGTTATGTCTGACGTAAGTAGGAGTTCAGGATCACTTCTTGATCATTACTAGTTGACGACCGTTCCTTTGTTTCTCTTCTCGCTCTCATTTGCGTATGTTAGCCACCATATATGCTTAGCCGCTGCTGCAACCTCACCACTTTATCCCTTCCTTTCCCATTAAGCTTTGTTAGTCTTGATACCCATGGTAATGGGATTGCTGAGTCCTCATGGCTCACAGATTACTACACCACCAGTTGCAGGTACAGGTTTGCGATGATCATGACGCGAGAGCGATGCTTGCTTGCGTTGAGTTCTTCTTCTGCTTCTTCTTCGATCAGGGGATAGGTTCCAGGTCGGCAGCCTGGGCTAGCAGGGTGGATGTCGTTTGAGTTTCTGTTTATGTTTCATCCGTAGTCGGATGTTGATCTCTTGTATATGATGTTGATGTATTCTTGTGGCATTTGTGCCTTATGTATGTATCCCCTCTATTATGTAATGTTGATGTAATGATATCCACCTTGCAAAAGCGTTTCAATATGCGGGTCTATCCTTGGTGGGACCATTGAGTTCCTTTTGGATAGGGTCGCATATTGGGCGTGACAAGTTGGTATCAGAGCCTCGACCGACCCTAGGAGCCCCCTTGATTGATCGTGTAGTTTGGCCGTTGTCGAGTCTAGAAAAAAACTGTTTTCAGAGTCTAGTTATATCGGAGAGTAGGAATTCTTTTTACTCCTCTGCCCCTTCGTCGCTCTGGTGAGGAATCTTGACGTAGGTGTTTTGAATTACTCCTCTTCCCCTTCAATTTTTCTTTAGGATCATGCAGTTGGTTTTCCGATCGTTGGCCCTCAGCTCTTTTCATCCGGTGCATTTCTTGTCAAGTCGATTCGACCCTCTTCATCTTTGCCAAGTTCAATCCTCAGTTCTTCCTCCGACGTCGTTGTTTTTCCTTGTCCGAAGTTGTCCTTGTTTTTCCCACCGCCTCCCTTCTTCC
Source organism: Aegilops longissima (assembly GCA_021605205.1). NCBI lineage: Eukaryota > Viridiplantae > Streptophyta > Magnoliopsida > Poales > Poaceae > Aegilops > Aegilops longissima. Next base: position 810,100,757 of record CM038677.1, read on the forward strand.
TCTCGAACCGGAGCCCGTGATCGAGTATGCATCCTACTGTATGAAGTCTTTTCTTTCTTCCAATGATTTCAACCGGTGTTTTCTCGTCAAGATATTTGTCGGTTTCCCCTTCCAAGTTGGCTTTGTTTTCCCGCCCTCCCACCCTCTTATTCCTGGAGTTTGATTCTCTTTCGACCATCAATTCCATTCGTACGGAGCCTCTTCAGTCTTCCCTCAATCATTTCAACCGGTGAATTCTCTTTTGTTTGAGATTCTTCATCCCTTTCTTTTTCCGGTGCACTCAATTCAAGTTTTTCGAGTTGATCACATTCTTTTCCTTGGATCAAGTGTTTTCCCCTGCTCGTTCGCCTCTCGCCAATTTATCATTCCGGAGTACCGAAGACATCTCAGAAGATTCATGTTTGCTTTTAATTAATTCGAGGTTGTCACCTCATTCAAATATTTCAATTGTTCCGGTGCATCATCTATCTGTTCATCATCCCATTTCCAACGGTGTTTTCTTTTTAGTGGGCCCTAACCCACAGGTCTTTTCCCAGGATCTTACCTGACTCTTCTAATTATTCCGGAGCCATTCTCAATTCTTATCAGAGTTTGACGTAAGAATGAATTTCATCAGTCAGATGCCTTTCCAAGATCGATTTCAAATCATTTCATTGTTGGCTCAACCACTTTGCTTTTCATTCTCCCGGAGTATCTCAGTAATTTTGGTGGTGTTTCTCGTCGTCATTTGAAGATCGAAGAAGAGAATTTTTCTCTTAAATCTTTTCCGTTCTCCCGGAGATTCGCGGTGCTAGTTCGATGTTATCCTAACTAGTTGTTTCCAGTTGTGCAATTCTTTCATCCATCCGGAGTATTTCAGGAGTTGTTTTCCGTCTCGATATTCCGGAGGTCATCTTTTTGGAATATTTCTTCGTTCCAAGTTTTCAGCTTCGCTCATCTCAATATTCTTCCGTGCCTCGCTTAAGTGTTCTTTAATCACCTCATGACATCTGTGTTCTTTTGCATCTAAATCCCCTCTAGCTTATTGGTTCTTCTAATTCTTCCCGGTGATTCATTCTCTTTCATCAGTCATTTCCAAATTCTTACGGTGGTTCGTTCAAGATTATTTTCCTTGTTTATCATATTAATTCATTCGTTCTTTTCAATCCTACCGGTGGTTCACGAAGACCTTCTCAAGTTTGCGTTATATCTCTTCTCATTCTTTTTTTTCAAGAAGAATAAGTAGTATGCAAAATCCATTGTTGGTCATCAATTTAATTTGATGAAGGATAAGCATACAATAAATCTTATTCTTATTTCATCCAAGCTGATTAATCTTTTCCTTCGGAGTTTGTTCTTCATGAATAAATTCTAGTTCCAAGTGTTTTCATCTTTTCTTTTCCGGAGTTCATCTTCCTCGACCATTTCGTCGGAACCTCCATCTAAATCATCGCAAGGTTCATCTTACTCTTTCGTCCTTCATTTTATCTCATCATCCTTTTGTTACCGGAGTTCTTCATGGTGGTTCTTCACGATTTAATTCTTTCTTCAAGAGTTCATCAAGATTTTGTTGGTGGAGTTCTAATATCTTTTCTTCTTGCATCTCTAAGTGTAATTAATTCTCCATATTCTTTTGAAGTGGAGTTTTGCATTTCTCCGTTTTCTCAGCTATTAAATCTTTTTCGCTTGTGGTCGGTTATCACCTCGAAAATTTTGGGATGTCATCCATAAGTCCACATCAAGCTTATCCTTTTCGTTGTTGATTTTTCTCAACAACTCCATTCAATCCTTCCTTCTAAGTTCTTTTCATTCAATTTTTCCAATTCTTCCGGAGGCATTGCGTTGGTTATCTCGTCAAGTGTCATTCCATCTTCTGAAGCTCATGTTCTATTCTTTCCTTGTTCAACCGGTGTGCTGCCTAAATCCTTTCAGTCTTATTCGTTTCTTTTCTCATTCTAACCACTCCGGTTAGAACGAGTCGTTTCATAGTCTATCTGATTCCATGAGCTTTTGATTCTCGTCATTCTTGTCGTTCCTATCTTCTTCACGAGTGCTCTCGATTCTTTGCTTCTTCTCTTGAGTTCTTGTTTCACCTCATCCCTTTTTCCCTTCCGTCTCGGTCCTAAGATCTCGGGACGAGATATCTTGTTAGTGGAGAAGTGTTGTAACGCCCCGGATTCGATGCGCCAGGTGTCCGTCAGTTATTTGCCGTCGTTTCCATGTCATGTGCTTGCGTGTTGCACTTTGCCATGTCATCATCTGCATTTCATATCATGTCATCATGTGCATTTCATTTTGCATATGTGTTCGTCTCATGCATCCAAGCATTTTCCCCGTTGTCCGTTTTGCAATCCGGCACTCCTATGTCTCCCGGCGCCCCTTTTGCCTCTTTTCGTGTGTGGGTATTAAACGGTCTCAGAATGGACCGAGGTTTGTCAAGCAGCCTTGGTATACCACCGGTGGACCGCCTGTCAAGTTTCGTGTCATTCGGAGGTCGTTTGGTACTCCAACGGTTAACCGGGTAACCGCAAAAGCCTCTTTTGTGTGCAGCCCAACACCCCTTACAAACTGGCCCAAAACCCATCTAACTCCCCTCCATGCTCTTGGTCGTTCGATCACGATCGTGTGGGCGAAAACCGCACCTCATTTGGACTCTCCTAGCTCCCTCTACCTATATATATGTCTTCCTCCCCGAAATCCCGCAGTCCAAACCCTAAAAATCATCCCCGTCGCCCGCCGGACATGTCCAATCCGGCCGGACAGGGTTCCGCCGCCGCCCGCAGCCAACGGGGGCATGCCACGATCACGCGCACACATCCTCCATGGCCCATAAGGCCCACGGCCGCCCTCCCACGCCGCCGACCGGGCCGCCAGAGGTCAGTCGCGCCGCCCGCTCCTCTGCGCCCCTCGCCACCGACCTCGCCGGCCGGCCCTATGCCACCCCGGCCGGCGATCAAGCCCTCCGGTGGCGCCGCCGCCGCCCGCCCCGCCCTCGCCCGCCCGCCGCCGCCCCCTCCTCCCGCCTCCACCATCGCCGCCGGTGCCGCCTGCCCCTCGCCTGCCGGACTCGTCCCGGGCCGGAGCTCCGCGCCGAGTCCGCCCGCCCCGCCACTTCGCCGGCCGGAGCTCGTCTCGCCGGGGAGCGGCGTCGCCCCGCCTCCTTGTCCGCAGCCGCGTCCGGATCCGGCCGGTCCGGGCCAGATCTGCCCCACACCGGCCTCCTCCGTCCTTCCGGCGCCCCCACGTCCTTCTTCGGTCAACTCCGCGAAGTTCGGCGAGATCCGTCGCCGCATCGTTATCCGTGCAGATCTGGAGGTTGCCCCGTTTCCACTAAGTCCCCGAAATTGTTGCATATTTTATTGCATTTTCATCGCATCATAACTCTCTGCATATAGCTCCGTTTCGTGCGTGTAATATGTCAAAATGTTCGCCTCGAAGGGTAGATCATTTCATATCATTGCATCATTTTCATTTGAGCTCATCTTGATGCCCAAAATGCTGTTGGAATAGTGCTGTGTGATGTTAGTTTCTGTTTCTTAACAGAACATGCACTTTTGTCATTTTTGCCATCATTGATGTGTGCACCCTATGAACTTGAGTCCTACATGTGTTTTGTAATATGCCATGCCATCTTTACAGTGGTGCTTTCTATGTATTTTTGTGATCTATGTGGTGACTAGCACAAGCATGCAAACTAGGCTTCTTGATGTTGCTGATTTCAGCCCTGTTCTGCTGATATTTTTATGCCATGTTAACTTGATGCTACACAGAGATCCATGCATATTTTGAGATACTTCATTAAGGATGTTTCGTTATACATGTCTTGCTCTATCAATCCATTCCCTTGTTTGCAATTATGGAGTGCCATAGCTTGAGTCAATCGAGCTCTACTTTTGCTATAAAATGTTTCCTGGCAGATTGTTTACATGTTATTCAATTTTGCCAAGGTGTTGATCCATGCACCCTATGACCTTGCTCTTGCCATGTATAGCTTCTCTGCCATGTCTTCTTAATGTTGGTTGCCTTGCCATGTCATGTATTGCTCTGTGGTGAGTGATTCAAGCTCACCAACATGCCTACCTGTTGTTGTTCCTGCCATGTTCGAATCTGTAATATAACTTGCCATGTTTACATGGGTGCCATCATATTTTCTGATCCTTTTTGGCTCATGGTCAGTAAGGGACTTTTGTTATATGCAATTAGTAGATTCATGCCTTGCCTTTGTTTGCCATGTTAAGTTCCTGTAACATGTTGTTTGATAGCTCTAAACATTGCAACTGATGTTATTTCTCGCCAAGCCTAAACTGTTATTAATTGCAATCTTGCCATGTGTTTTTGAGCATGTTCTAGTGATTTCTGGAGATAGTTCAGTGTTCATGTTTTGTATTTCTTTACCTGTACATCACGCCCATGCCTTTTGTTTTCATGTTGTGGTCCTGTAGCTTATCGTTTTGATGCTTGCAATATGCCTAGTTGCTGTTTTGGACAGATTGTTGTTATAACTTGTATAGAGTGTATGTGTTGAACCGTTGCTCCGTTTTGAGTGTGCTGTATATGAAACTTGCTTGATTTTGCATGTAGCTTCATATTATCATGTTGCATCCATGTTTTGAGGTGTTTGCTTGATGTTGGTATGCATTTTGCATCAATGCCATGTTTAACTTGTTTTGCTCATATCTTCTAGCCCGTAGCTCCGAATTTAATGAACTTTATCTGTAACTTGACTAGAATTTCGTGTAGATCATCGTGGTGCATCTTAACTTGCTGTTTAACAACTTGAACATAAGGTTTATTCAGATCTGGACCAATTCCTAAATTTGCATATGAGGACTTACCGGAATTGTTCTATGTTGTTTCCGGCCTCATTTAAACTTGCTTTGATGTGTTGCTCTTGTATGCATCATCTCTTGCCATGAGTAGTTTCATATAGCTTCGTCATGCATCATGTTTGTTTGTGCATCATGCCTTGTTCACGTGTGGTGTGTTTACCATGTTGTGTGCTTCTTCTTGTTAGTTCCCGTTTCGTTGCGATCGTGAGGATTCGCTCGCTCACGCTTGGTTCGGCTTCATCCGCTCGTCTTCTTCATGGACTCGTTCTTCTTCCTTGCGGGATTTCAGGCAAGATGACCGCTACCCTGGATCTCATTACTATCATTGCTATGCTAGTTGCTTTGTTCTATCGCTATGTTGCGCTACCTATTACCTGTTCATCAAGCCATCCCAAATTGCCATGTCAGCCTCTAACCTTTTGCACCCTTCCTAGCAAACCGTTGTTTGGCTATGTTACCGCTTTGCTCAGCCCCTCTTATAGCGTTGTTAGTTGCAGGTGAAGATGAAGTTGTTCCTTGTTGGAACATGGAGATGTTGTTCCTTGTTGGAACATGTTTACTTGTTGGGATATCACAATATATCTTATATTATTAATGCATCTATATAATTGGTAAAGGGTGGAAGGCTCGGCCTTATGCCTAGTGTTTTGTTCCACTCTTGCCACCCTAGTTTCCGTCATATCGGTGTTATGTTCCCGGATTTTGCGTCCCTAACGCGGTCGGGTGATTTATGGGACCCCCTTGACAGTTCGCTTTGAATAAGACTTTTCCAGCAAGGCCCAACATTGGTTTTACATTTGCCTCACCTAGCCTTTTTCCCTTGGGAGTCGCGCATCCCGAGGGTCATCTTTAATTACCCCCCTAGGCCAATGCTTGTCTAAGTGTTGGTCCAAACTAGACCCACTTGCGGTGCCGCCCCGAGGCAACTTGGGGTATCGTCGGTTGTCGTACGTAGTGTTCATCCGGTCGTGGCCTGAGACGAGATATGCGCGGCTACTCTCAGGGTGTCGGCACGCCGGGAGGTCTTGCTGGTCTTGTTTTATTGCTGTCGAAATGTCTTGTAGCCGGGATTCCGAGACTGATCGGGTCTTCCCGGGGAGAAGGAATATCCTTCGTTGATCGCGAGAGCTTATCATGGGCTGTTGGGACACCCTGCAGGGTTTGAACTTTCAAAGCCGTGCCCGCGGTTATGTGGCAGATGGGAATTTGTTAATGTCCGGTTGTAGAAAACCGAAGTTGATCTTAATTAAAATACACCAACCGTAAAGCGTAACCGTGAGTGTCTCTTTTCGGGTTGATCGAGAGGAGAACACGGTTTCGGGTTATGTCCGACGTAAGTAGGAGTTCAGGATCACTTCTTGATCATTACTAGTTGACGACCGTTCCTTTGTTTCTCTTCTCGCTCTCATTTGCGTATCTTAGCCACCATATATGCTTAGCCGCTGCTGCAACCTCACCACTTTATCCCTTCCTTTCCCATTAAGCTTTGTTAGTCTTGATACCCATGGTAATGGGATTGCTGAGTCCTCGTGGCTCACAGATTACTACACCACCAGTTGCAGGTACAGGTTTGCGATGATCATGACGCGAGAGCGATGCTTGCTTGCATTGAGTTCTTCTTCTGCTTCTTCTTCGATCAGGGGATAGGTTCCAGGTCGGCAGCCTGGGCTAGCAGGGTGGATGTCGTTTGAGTTTCTGTTTATGTTTCATCCGTAGTCGGATGTTGATCTCTTGTATATGATGTTGATGTATTCTTGTGGCATTTGTGCCTTATGTATGTATCCCCTCTATTATGTAATGTTGATGTAATGATATCCACCTTACAAAAGCGTTTCAATATGCGGGTCTATCCTTGGTGGGACCGTCGAGTTCCTTTTGGATAGGGTCGCATATTGGGCGTGACATCTAATTACCAACCCACAATGCATTCCCATAGGTCCAAAGATTTTGATGTGTCATGTAGTCGACGTTCACATAACACCACTGGAGGAAAGACAACATACATCTCATCAAAATATCAAACAAATACCAAATTCACATGATTACTTATAACAAGACTTTTCCCATGTCCTCAGGAACAAACGTAACTAATCACAAAGCATGCTCATGTTCATAATTACAGGGGTATTGAATATCATTAAGGAGTAATCAACACTACTAGCAACCCACAGGTACCAATCTGTGGTTTTGATACAAAGATTGAATACAACCGATGAACTAGGGTTTGAGATGAGATGGTGATAGTGAAGATGCTGATGAATATTGGTCCCCCCATGATGAGAGGGTTGTTGGTGATGACGACGGCTTCCATTTCCCTCTCCCGGAGGGAAGTGTCTGATTGCTCTTGAAGCTACGTCGGTATTTCCCCAAAGAGGAAGGGATGATGCAGCATAGCGGCAGTAGGTATTTCCCTCAGATATGAAACCAAGGTTATTGAACCAGTCGGAGAACCAAGAACCACAACGTAAACAACCCCTGCACACAGATAACAAATCCTCGCAACCCGACGTGTAAAAGGGGTTGTCAAGAGTTTGTGATGGGTACTTGGTATGTCTTGACTTGTGCATAGACTCCCCCACAACGGCGCCAGAAATCCTTCTTGCTACCTCTTGAGCACTGTGTTGGTTTTCCCTTGAAAAGGAAAGGGTGATGCAGCAAAGTAGCGTAAGTGTTTCCCTCAGTTTTTGAGAACCAAGGTATCAATCCAGTAGGATACTACACGCAAATCCCTCGTACCTGCACAAACAAATAAGAACCTTGCAACCAACGCGATAAAGGGGTCGTCAATCCCTTCACGGCCACTTGCAAAAGTGAGATCTGATAGAGATAATAAGATAAATATTTTTGGTATTTTTGTTGTATAGATTGGAAAGTAAAGATTGCAAATAAAATAAATCAGAAACTTATATGATGGAAGATAGACCCGGGGGCCATAGATTTCACTAGTGGCTTCTCTCAAGATAGCATAAATATTATGGTGGGTGAACAAATTATTGTCGAGCAATTGATAGCAAAGTGCATAGTTATGAGAATATCTAGGCATGATCATGTATATAGGCATCACATCCGCGACTAGTAGACCTAAACGATTCTGCATCTACTACTATTACTCCACAAATCGACCGCTATCCAGCATGCATCTAGAGTATTAAGTTCATAAGAACAAAGTAACACATTAGGCAAGATGACATGATGTAGAGGGATAAACTCAAGCAAGATGATATAAACCCCATCTTTTTATCCTCGATGGCAACAATACAATACGTGTCGTTTCCCTTTCTGTCACTGGGATCGAGCACCGCAAGATTGAACCCAAAGCTAAGCACTTCTCCCATTGCAAGAAAGATCAATCTAGTAGGCCAAACCAAAATGATAATTCAAAGAGACTTGCAAAGATAACCAATCATACATAAAAGAATTCAGAGGAGATTCAAATATTGTTCATAGATAATCTTGATCATGAACCCACAATTCATCGGATCTCGACAAACACACCGCAAAAGAAGATTACATCGAATAGATCTCCAAGAGAAACATGGAGAACTTTGTATTGAGATCCAAAGAGAGAGAGGAAGCCATCTAGCTAATAACTATGGACCCGAAGGTCTGAGGTAAACTACTCACACATAATCGGAGAGGCTATGGTGTTGATGTAGAAGCCCTCCGTGATCAATGCACCCTCCAGCGGAGCGCCGGAAAAGGCCCCAAGATGGGATCTCATGGGTACAGAAGGTTGCATCGATGGAAATAGGGTTTCGTCATTCTCTCGGATATTTTCAGGGTATATGAGTATACATTGGCAAAATAAGTCGGTTGGGATAGCCACGAGGGGCCCACGAGGGTGGGGGGCACGCCTCCCTGCCTCGTGGCCACCTTGTCGCTTCCTTGACGTCCACTCCAAGTCTCTTGGATTGCGTTTGTTCCAAAAATAACTCTCCCGAATGTTTCATTCCGTTTGGATTCCGTTTGATATTCGTTTTTTGTGAAACACTGAAATAGGCAAAAAAAACAACAATTTGGCCTGGGCCTCCGGTTAGTTGGTTAGTCCCAAAAATAATTACAAGTGTATAATAAAGCCCATTAAACATCCAAAACAGATAATATAATAGCATGGAACAATAAAAAACTATAGATACATTGGAGACGTATCAAGCATCCCCAAGCTTAATTCCTGCTCGTCCTCGAGTAGGTAAATGATAAAAACAGAATTTCTGTTGTGGAATGCTACCTAGCATAATTCTCAACGTAATTTTCTTTATTGTGGCATGAATATTCAGATCCTAAAGATTCAAAACAAAAGTTCAATATTGACATAAAAATAGTAATACTTCAAGCATACTAACAAAGAAATTATGTCTTCTCGAAATAACCTGGCTAAAGCAAGTTATCCCTGCAAAATCATATAGTCTGGCTATGATCTATCTTCATCACACAAAATATTTAAATCATGCACAACCCCGTTTTCATCCAAGCAATTGTTTCATACTTTAGTATTCTCAAACTTTTTCAATCTTCACGCAATACATGAGTGTGAGCCATGGACATAGCACTATAGGTGGAATAGAATGGTGGTTGTGGAGAAGACAAAAAGGAGAAGATAGTCTCACATCAACTAGGCGTATCAATGGGCTACGGAGATGCCCATCAATAGATATTAATGTGAGTGAGTAGGGATTGCCATGCAACGGATGCACTAGAGCTATAAGTGTACGAAAGCTCAACAAAAGAAACTAAATGGATGTGCATCCAACTTGCTTGCTCACGAAGACCTAGGGCACTTTGAGGAAGCCCATCATTGGAATATACAAGCCAAGTTCTATAATGAAAAATTCCCACTAGTATATGAAAGTGACAAAATAAGAGACTCTCTATCATGAAGATCATGGTGCTATTTTGAAGCACAAGCGTGGTAAAAGGATAGTAACATTGTCCCTTCTCTCTTTTCTTTGTTTGGGCCTTTTCTCCTTTTTTATGGCCTCTTTTCCCCCCTTTTTAATTTTTCATTCGAAGTCTCATCCCGACTTGTGGGGAAATCATAGTCTCCATCATCCTTTCCTCACTTGGGACGATGCTCTAATAATGATGATCATCACACTTCTATTTACTTACAACTCAAGAATTACAACTCGATACTTAAAACAAATTATGACTCTATGTGTATGCCTCCGGCGGTGTACCGGGATATGCAATGAATCAAGAGTGACATGTATGAAAGAATTATGAATGGTGGCCTTGCCACAAATACGATGTCAACTACATGATCATGCAAAGCAATATGACAATGATGGAGCGTGTCATAATAAACGGAACGGTGGAAAGTTGCATGGCAAAATATCTCGGAATGGCTATGGAAAGGCCATAATAGGTAGGTATGGTGGCTGTTTTGAGGAACGTATATGGTGGGTGTATGATACATGCGAAAGGTATGCGGTATTAGAGAGGCTAGCAATGGTGGAAGAGTGAGAGTGCATATAATCCATGGACTCAACATTAGTCATGAAGAACTCACATACTTATTGCAAAAATCTACAAGTTATCAAAACAAAGTACTACACGCATACTCCTAGGGGAAGGGTTGGTTGGAGTTAACCATCGCGCGATCCCGACCTCCACACATAAGGAAGACAATCAATAAATAAATCATGCTCCGACTTCATCACATAACAGTTCACCATACGTGCATGCTACGGGAACCACAAACTTCAACCAAGTATTTCTCAAATTCACAACTACTCAACTAGCATGACTCTAATATCACCATCTTCATATCTCAAAACAATCTTAAAGAATCAAAATTCTCATAGTATTCAATGCACTTTATATGATAGTTTTTATTATACCTATCTTGGATGCTCATCAATTTAGGACTAACATTTTAACCAAAGCAAATTACCATGCTGTTCTAAAAGACTCTCAAAATAATTTAAGTGAAGCATGAGAGATCAATAATTTCTATAAAATAAAACCACCACCGTGCTCTAAAAGATATAAGTGAAGCACTAGAGCTAAATTATCTAGCTCAAAAATATAAGTGGAGCACATAGAGTATTCTAATAAATTCCGGTTCATGTGTGTCTCTCCCAAAAGGTGTGTACAACAAGGATTATTGTGGTAACTAAAAATCAAAGACTCAAATCATACAAGACGCTCCAAGCAAAACACATATCATGTGGCGAAAAAAAATATAGCATCAAGTAAAGTTACCGATGGACGAAGACGAAAGAGGGGATGCCTTCCGGGGCATCCCCAAGCTTAGGATTTTGGCTGTCCTTGAATTTTACCTTGGGGTGCCTTGGGAATCCCCAAGCTTAGGCTCTTGCCACTCCTTATTCCATAATCCATCAAATCTTTACCCAAAACTTGAAAACTTCACAACACAAAACTCAACAGAAAATCTCATGAGCTCCATTAGCGAAATAAAATAAACCACCACTTTAAGGTCCTGTAATGAACTCATTATTTATTTATATTGGTGTTAAACGTACCGTATTCCAACTTCTCTATGGTTCATACCCCCCGATACTAGCCATAGACTCATCAAAATAAGCAAACAACACACGAAAAACAGAATCTGTCAAAAACAGAATAGTCTGTAGCAATCTGTATCAAACGCAAACTTCTGGAACTTAAAAATTCTGATCAATTAGGAATTCCTAGATAATTTGTTTATTAATCTTCTTCGAAAAGAATCAACTGAAAATAACATTTCTGTGATTTATGAAAACTAATCTCGTGTGCGCAAACGTTTCTGTTTTTCAGCAAGATCAAATTAACTATCACCGTAGGTTATCCTAAAGGTTTTACTTGGCTCAAACACTAATTAAAACACAAAACCACATCTAACCAGAGGATAGATGAATTATCTATTACTAAACAAGAACAAATAGCAAGGAACAAAAATAAAATTGGGTTTCCTCCCAACAAGCGCTATCATTTAACGCCCCTATCTCGGGATAAAAACAAGGATAGATCTAAGTATCATCATCTTTGGTATGCAATCCATAAGTGGCTCTCATAATAGATTCATAAGGTAATTGAATTTTCTTCCTAGGAAAGTGTTCGATGCCTTTCCTTAATGGAAATTGGAATCTAATATTCACTTCTTTCACAATAATAATTGCCCCAATCGTTCTGAGGAAAGGTCTACCAAGAATAATAGGACATGAAGGATTGCAATCTATATAAAGAACAATAAAATTTACGGGCACATAATTCCTATTTGCAACAATAAGAACATCATTAATCCTTCTCGTAGGTTTCTTAATGGTGGAATCTGCAAGGTGCAAGTTTAAAGAACAATCATCAAATTCACAGAAACCTAACACATCACACAAAGTTTTTGGAATCGTGGAAACACTAGCACCGAAATGACATAAAGCAGAGCATTTGTAATCTTTAATCTTAATTTAATAGTAGGTTCCCATTTATCATAAAGTTTTCTAGGGATAGAAACTTCTAATTCAAGATTTTCTTCATAGGATTGCATTAAAGCATCAACGATATGTTTGGTAAAAGCTTTATTTTGACTATAAGCATGAGGAGAATTTAACACGATTGCAACAAGGAAATACAATCTATTAAAGAACAATTATCATAATTAAATTCGTTGAAATCCAAAATAGTGGGTTCATTGCTATGTAAGGTTTTGACCTCTTCAATCCCACTTTTACCAATTTTTGCATCAAGATCTAAAAACTCCAAATTATTGGGACGCCTTCTAACTAAAGTTGACTCATCCCCAGTCCCATAATTATCAAGATTCATATTGGAAAACAAAGATTTAATTGGAGACACATCAATCACTTTTAGATCTTCATCCCTATTATCATGAAAACTAGAAGAACACGCTTTTACAAAGCAATCTTTCTTAGCACGCATCCTAGCGGTTCTTTCTTTGCATTCATCAGTGGAAATTCTCATAGCCTTGAGAGACTCATTGATATCATGCTTATGTGGAATAGATCTAAGTTTCAAAGAATCAACATTAAGAGAAATTATATCCACGTTCCTAGCCAATTCATCAATCTTAGGCAATTTTTCTTCAAGCATAGCATTGAAATTCTTTTGAGAAATCATAAATTCTTTAACACTAGTCTCAAAACCAAAGGGCAACTTATTAAAAATTTCCATAAGATTTGTTGTAGGAATTACCATAATTATTAGAGGAATTACTAGGAAAAGGCCTAGGATTAAAGTTTCCTTTATAAGCATTATTACCAAAATTGTTCCTACCAACAAAATTCACATCTATAGATTCATTATTATTCTCACTCAAAGTAGACAAAGACATATCATTAGGATCAGAAGAAACACTCTTATTAACAAACAATTTCATAAGTTCATCCATCTTTCCACTCAAAACATTGATCTCTTCTATTGCATGAACCTTTTTACTAGTAGATCTTTTGGTGTGCCATTGAGAATAATTAACCATAATATTATCTAGGAGTTTAGTAGCTTCTCCTAAAGTGATTTCCATAAAAGTGCCTCCCGCGGCCGAATCTAAAAGATTTCTATAAGCAAAATTCAATCCAGCATAAAAAATTTGTGTGATCATCCATAAATTCAAACCATGTGTAGGACAATTACGTATCATTAATTTCATCCTCTCCCAAGCTTGTGAAACATGTTCATGATCAAGTTGCTTAAAATTCATAATATCGTTTATCAGAGAGATGATCTTAGCGGGAGGAAAATACTTAGAGATAAAAGCATCTTTGCACTTATTACATGAATCAATACTATTTTTGGGCAAAGACGAAAACCAAGTTTTAGAACGATCTCTAAGAAAAAATAGAAATAGTTTCAATTTAACAATATCATTATCCACGTCTTTCTTATTTTGCATATCACACAAATCAACAAAGTTGTTTAGATGGGTAGCGACATCTTCACTTGGAAGGCCAGAGAATTGATCTTTCATGACAAGATTCAGCAAAGCAGCATTAATTTCACAAGATTCAACATCGGTAATAGGAGCAATCGGAGTGCTAAGAAAATCATTGTAGTTGGTATTGGAAAAGTCACACAATTTACTATTGTCTTGAGCCATCGTGACAAACAATCCAACACACAAGCACACAAGAGGCAAGCGAAAAGAGGCGAACGGAAAAGAGGGCGAATAAAACGGCAAAGGTGCAGTGGGGGAGAGGAAAACGAGAGGCAAATGGCAAATAATGTAATGCGAGGGATAAGAGTTTGTAATGGGTACTTGGTATGTCTTGACTTGTGCATAGACTCCCCGGCAACGGTGCCAGAAATCCTTCTTGCTACCTCTTGAGCACTGCGTTGGTTTTCCGTTGAAGAGGAAAGGGTGATGCAGCAAAGTAGCGTAAGTATTTCCCATAGTTTTTGAGAACCAAGGTATAATTCCAGTAGGAGACTACACGCAAATCCCTTGTAACCAACGCGATAAAGGGGTTGTCAATCCCTTCACGGCCAATTCAAAAGTGAGATCTGATAGAGATAATAAGATAAATATTTTTGGTATTTTTGTTGTATAGATTGGAAAGTAAAGATTGCAAAATAAAATAAATTGGAAACTTATATGATGGAAGATAGACCCGGGGGCCATAGGTTTCACTAGTGGCTTCTCTCAAGATAGCATAAATATTACGATGGGAGAACAAATTACTGTCGAGCAATTGATAGAAAAGTGCATAGTTATGAGAATATCTAGGCATGATCATGTATATAGGCATCACGTCCGCGACAAGTAGACCGAAATGATTCTGCATCTACTACTATTACTCCACACATCAACCGTTATCCATCATGCATCTAGAGTATTAAGTTCATAAGAATAGAGTAACGCATTAGGAAAGATGACATGATGTAGAGGGATAAACTCAAGCAATATGATATAAAACCCATCTTTTTATCCTCAATGGCAACAATACAATGTGTGCCTTGCTGCCCCTGCTGTCACTAGGAAAGGACACCGCAAGATTGAACCCAAAGCTAAGCACTTCTCCCTTTGCAAGAAAGATCAATCTAGTAGGCCAAACCAAACTGATAATTCGAAGAGACTTGCAAACATAACAAATCATACATAAAAGAATTCAGAGAAGATTCAAATATTGTTCATAGATAATCTTGACCATAAACCCACAATTCATCGGATCTCGAGAAACACACCGCAAAAAGAATTACATCGAATACATCTCAAAGAAGATCAAGGATAACTTTGTATTGAGATCCAAAGAGAGAGAAGAAGCCCACCTAGCTAATAACTATGGACCCGAAGGTCTGAGGTAAACTACTCACACATCATCAGAGAGGGTATGGTGTTGATGTACAAGCCCTCCGTGATCGATTCCCCCTCCGGCGAAGCACCAAAAAAGGCCCCAAGATGGGATCTCACGGGTACAGAATATTGCGGCGGTGGAAATAGGGTCTCATCATGCTCTCGGATGTTTTTGGGGTATATGAGTATATATAGGCGAAAGTAGTCGGTTGGGGGAGCCACGAGGGGCCCACGAGGGTGGGGGCGCGCCTACCCCCTGGGCGCACCTCCCTGCCTTGTGGCCACCTCGTCGC